>JAJOZX010000806.1:450000-1173995 GCA_023014485.1 Bathynomus jamesi | reverse complement strand
TACTTTAAAGCTCTTACAAAAATCATCCTCTCATCTCTTTGTGGGCCTCCAAAAGAGCTTAACGCGGAGACTGTATGCGTACGTGCTACAAACCAGAATTTTATTTAATCTACACTCCTTGGGTTGTATTCATTCGAGGCTGACACTTTAATAATACTTCATATAATATTTTAATAAGAGAGTGTAGAGGACTTTTAGTACAACCAATACTTTATATAATAAGGGGGCTATTATTAATATTCAAATGAGGTTCTTTAAAGATGCAATTTATATTTTGATTACACATTTTACCATTCAAAAAACAAATGTGAGCAGTCTTGAAAAATGTTTTACGAATGAAAAAAGTGAGTCTGTAAAAACAGATTATGAAGGTGGAAAAAACAATATACACTGCTAACTATCGTCGTGAAATGATTGCATCATCAAATAATGACGTTACTTTATACACTTTAAACATTTGGTGCTCAATGACAAAGTGGTTAGGGGTGGGTTAAGGAAGACGTTTCATTAATTTCACCTTCCACGTACGTATTCCACCTAAAACCGAGTGTTAAAATCATTTAATACGTGAAAACCCACATTAGGATAGAAATGTGCTAAAACACCAAATTTTATACCTGGTGTAACTGGTGATGCATTAGAGGCGAGTGGTGCTGAGCGGCTGCTGGCATTGTAGGAATAAACATCGGAGTGTAGTTAGCAGCCATTGGGCTTGTCCCCGACCCAGCTAAGTTGAAAGGAGGTGGAGTGCCAGTGTGAAATGCTTGTTTTTCATAGGACTATTTGTAAAAAGAAAAAAGTTAAAGTTTAAATCGTATAAAAGTGTACTATATCATCTCTAACAGTGGTGTGTAAATCGTAGAAACTTTTAGGTGTAACATACTGTTGTATATTTCACTGGAGGTATTACCATGCAAACTGTGTAAAGAAATGGCCATAAATTATCTTGTTAAGTAAAGAACTTCGTTATATACTTAAAAAAGTTAAATACTCCTTCAAAACTTACTCGACTAACTTTTCCCAGATGGTTTTTATAACCAGAGAGATCAGATCCTGAGTTAGAAGCTGACCCAGTCGAATTAGGCCCTGTTTTGGTCTGTCCTTGAGATCCAGAGCCGTAAGCAGTCTTGTAATCTTGAGTCTAAAAAATTATGCCTATCATTACCTAACCATTAACTAAGTTTCATCTCAACTTTCTAAAAACTTTTTTTTCTGTTGTCGTTGCGGTGGTCCTCTCTCAGCGCACAAATAAATTTCAAAGACTATTTTGGAACAATCGCTAAAGGATCTAGTCTTCTTTTTTTACTTCCGTTCATTTCATCACCTCTAAGACGGACAAATGCAATATACACTGACCTGAGACATATTGTCATAATAAGTTGAAGTACCGCCATAAGGAATTTTCGGCGGACCAGGAAACTGCGTAGTTGTTGAACCAGTATGGGTGTTTGATGGGATTTGAATGATCGCAGGAGCTCCATATTGGGAGAAGGTGCTCGGCACAGCAGGCATCGTTTGATACATATAGAAAGGGGGCATACCAGCATTTCCAGGCGCTGTAATGTAAGTAGCACCAGCAGCAGCACCCTTTGGATAATTAAATAGAAAACTAATAAATTTATTCATTTCATAAAAATAAATGGCATTTCAAATGAAATCACTCGATCTTTAAATAATTACACTGCACACCATTATCTTAGCTCAAAATACTTTTTACCACGAAACAAGTATTCCCACTTTCTTTAAAAAGTAGAAAATTGATTTAATCACCAGTAATTTTCTCAAAGAAAAGCAATGCTATACGAGAGAACAACCTAATGCAAAAATAAAACTTGTAAAATCGCATTTCCTCCTTTTGCGTGTTATTAATATTTTCATCATCATTTACGATGTTGAATGTATCTATCAGGTCATCCCATAAGTAATTTCGTTTTTTACGATAGATTAAGTTTAAACTAGTCCTACTCGGTTTAAGCATAAATTTTCCGAAGGTTATATCTAAGAGATCTATCGTGTTTCGCTACATACTTTACAGACCTTGACCAGTGAAGACGTGTTTTGCTTTATGTGAACCCCTCATAAACATGGCGGTATCAGAAGAGCATATCAGGCATATAATGCTTTACGAGTTCAAAAAAGGGAATAGTGCTACTGAAGCAACGCGAAACATTCAGGACGTTTATGGCAACGATATTCTGCATGTGAGGAAATGTCAAAGATGGTTTCAAAAGTTTAGGAATGGTGACTGCTGTTTGACAGATGCAGCACCCTCTGGATGCCCTGCTGAGTTTGATGATGACCCGCTGTTAGCCGCACCTGAAGAAGACCGTTCAACAACTGTCGAAGAATTGGCCCAGAAACTCAATTCATCCCCGTCCACCATCCATCAACATTTGCAACAACTCGGGAAAGTGCCTAAGTTAGGAAAATGGGTGCCACATGAATTGTCGGTCGACAATCTGAGGGTGTGGGTAAACGTTAGCACAGCCCTTCATTCCCGTGAACTCCAAGATCCGTTTTTGCACCGTTTAGTGACTGGTGATGAAAAGTGGATACTGCACCAGAATGTTAAACACCGTCGACGGTGAGTTTGTGCCGGAGAACCAGCGACACCACAGCCAAAACCAAATCTTCACCCTCGGAAGGTGTTGCTTAGTCTTTGGTGAGATAAAGGTGGTGTAATACACTTTGAAACCTTACCACACAACCAAACAATCACAGCTCAAGTCTACTGTCAACAACTGGATCGATTGAACACTGCACTAAAAGAAGAGAGACCTTCTTTGGTTAATCGGAAAAGAATCGTGTTCCACCACGACAACGCACGTCCTCATACCGCTCGGATCACTTCTGCAAAAATTGAGAAGCTTGGGTGGGAAAAACTTCCACATCCTCCATACCTTGCGCCTTCAGATTATCATCTCTTCAGGAGTCTGCAAAACTATATTGACGAGAAACAGTATACTTCTTTAAATGACCTGCACACCAGTCTTTGTACGTTTTTTGCCTCAAAACCGCCTGAATTTTATAAACATGGCATTGAAAAGCTTGTAGGACGTTGGCAGGATGTCATTGATTCCGATGGAAAATATATACTAGATTAAAAAGTTTGTCTTTTTTTTTTGTCCTTCAAATTCCGATCTAAAAAACGACATTACTTATGGGATGACCTGATACTTTTAACAACTCATTTTATACCTGCTGATTTATCGTTGAGGGTACGGGTGAAGAGTTTTGATCCGTTCTGAACTTGTTAGCTTCCGCCACTGAATAAGACGGTGGAGAAGTGATTGCTCCTTCTCTCCCTCCAGGCAGAGATGTTGGAGCCTGTGGCTAATGAAAAATAATCAATACTACTACTTTCATTCAACGAACGCTATTACAATTTTAGTAAGTTATTTTGCAACTTTGCTTCATTATAATACGTGTAATAAAAATAAGAGACTAAATTCAACTGGTGGATTTAAACTTAAATAATTATTTTTCCAAAATACTCAACTAAATCACTTATAGATCTGCTGTGCTCTACATACCATATGAGGTATTCTCTGCTGGAACACTTGGAGGTCTTCGAAGGAGTACATTGCAGGCTGTTGGACATTGTAGAAGGGAGGGGGAAGAGCTCCCTGCAAAGCTGCCTGCTGCGGAGATACATACTGTGAAGGTCCTGCCATCAGCTGTTGCGTCTGTTGCGTAACCTGTTGCTGCTGTTGTAAATGATGATGCGACTGGTGGTGTTGATTCAGCTGATGCTGCTGCTGCTGCTGTTGCTGCTGCTGTTGCTGTGACACAGAATGCTGCTGCACACCAGGTGGAACGGTACTCCCCAAACTATTTACACTTTTACCTGAAAAACAGACAACATAAATACAGTTCCCTAAAATGGGATACTAGGGTAAAACAGGATAGCAACGTTTCTCCCCTGCAAACTGCTGCCAACTACCTCTAGTGAGTGTAAATGATACAGCCAGCCCAGTCCACCATTCCATCATGACGGCCTGCTTGTGAAACGATTTGTATGCAAACGAGACGAGTTAGTTTGATTTTTGCAAGGTCTGCAGACGTAGTAGCTGTGACAGAATATGACGACTCTTTTTAGGGATTATAGACAAGTCGGTAAATAGCGATAGTGTGATGTTTCGGCTTAGGCTTACACAGTTGCGTAGTAGTATCAGTTGGAATATGATGGCATGGGAATGAGTAAAATGGGGTATAGGTATCAGTTTTACCCGCAAGTATGAGTGACTGGCGTTTTACAAGTTTTACAAATAGCGAAGCGGATGAAAACACTGACTGCATGTTTATCTAGTGAAATGATCTGTATTCGAAGGACAGAAGCGGCGAAAGGTGGATTCGGTGTTTGTCACGTCATAAGTAGGTCCACGATGCGTGTAACGGTGTGGACAGTGACGACGACCAATTTACTCGTGAATTGTGCTTGTAGACTAAGCCTAGAATGGCCTTCAGTATTCTTTTGTTTTAACTTTTTGTCACTTTTATTCCTGTAGCTGTAACAAAGTAAAAGTTGTACATTTCACTTCATAATCTGGAAACACGAGGGTATACCCAATTTTACCAACACTGTGGGTAAAATAGAAAACTGCAAAGGTTTGAAAAAAAAAAAAGTTTTTTTGCCCACTTAATACTTTGATTTTTTTATTTTGCAATTTCTTATATTAATACAATATCTTCCGAGTTTTATGAGCAATTTTTCAAATGGATTAGTATTTTTGGCTGATCTACAGAAATGTGCAAACCGTACGTATCCCGTTTTACCCAACATTCCCCTAATACTAAACAAGGGGAAAATGCAAGTACTCCTTTCCTAGTCTCTATTTATAAAGTATAAAATACTGTACATTAAGGTTGATAATTACGAGTTCTTGTTCATCATATCAAAATTCTGATAAAGTCGCAAAGTGCACATTACACATTTAACTTTGTGTCCTGATGACAATATTGGGCAATTTCCAGTCAAAATTATTTTGTAATATAACTAATACCAGTGTCTTCTCATACCAGGTACTGAGGATTTTGAAGGCTGAACTGAACTCGTGGTTGCAGAATTTAGAGATGCAGAGAGGCCTGATCCGCTATTCGATCCTCCAGCACTCGTTGCGAGTGATCCACTCAAGCTCGACGAAGTTCCTGAATTGTCATTGTAATTCTGCAATGAAGAAAATGGATTTTATTCATTCATGCTAACTCTCTAGTTTTATTAGTCATTACTATCGTAACTGTGAAAGTCAGTCTTTATTAGAGGCAGTATAAAATATTCTTAAAACATCCAACTCTCTTTACTAGTACAGTATAAACAAAACTATTAATTCAAAAGATTGACGATGCATCACAAGTGGAAATAATAATAATAATAATAATAATATTATTATTAATGACCTGGTGTAAATTATATTACCGAGCATACGACAATGGAGCAACAAAAATCTGGACAATTTCCCTACACGCATCTTTGGCGAGCAGCTCACTGGTTGCTTGGCAATCAAATGCCGCCAGTTTGTTTGCCTCAGTGCGTTCAGTTGTTGCGTAAGCACGTTGCACTCAGCATATGCGGGTGGAAATATTGAGAGAGATTGATAATGGAGTATCACTGCGTAGACTGTGTAAAGAATAGGCATGGCAATTCCACCATTTACGACATTAAGAAAACGTGAGAAAACTTATATATTTTTTACTGACAGTGAAAACCTAAAACGTAAAAATTTGCATGGGGCTAAATCTCGCGATCAAGATAAAGTTTTATATGAATAGTTTAGCCAAAGTCGTGCTCAAGGAGTTTCCTAAGCTGATTGAAAAAGCCAACTTCATTCGCGTTTAAAACTCGATGCATCATATGGATACTCTACTGGCTGGCTAGATAGATTTAAGCAAAGGCACGGTATTCGTCATTCAAAGGCCAGCGGTGAAAAACTTCCTGCGGATACTGAGGCCGTTGAGAAGTACATGAAAAAATTTGAAGAACTCGTTGCTTCACATACAGGGCTGATATGCTAGTATATCACCGCAGAATCTCGTATTGCATCACCCTCTACGAGCCTTAATGCCACGCCACTTAATTTCCCAAACATACCGGATTTTTGGGGCTTTACTCTACGGTTAAAGTCTTTCAATGATGTAGACATTAGACATATTTTCGCTATGCCTTCTAATATATATACACAGTACACTCGTGTTTTACGCACCAAACGTGTATTAAGCGCATTGACAACCACAAACCAGAATGCCCTAACTGACAAAATTCTGGAAAATTCGAAACGTACCAAAATGCAAGTGGAACGGAGAGCCTTCGCAATTTCTGCCAATATGTCGTTAAGCTTACTAGCATCAGTAAACCAAGGACAAAGTTTAAATGTGTGGAAGGTTCTTTCTCGTGCCAAAATTTATAAAGCGTCAATTACGGCTTTCTGGCTTCTAACCATCAACACGTTTAGAACCATACCTGAGACGAGTCTTTCAGACCTCCGTGAGCCTTCGACACGTTCATTGAGGCTAAAGAATGACTAGAAACATTGACATAATTGTTTGGGTACTGTCCGCTCGCGGCTGAAACTTGAGCAGAAAAACTTGATCCATAGCCACCCGCCGTTTGATTGCTGTTGCTGCTGTTTGAGCCACCACTGCTACTGTTCACGCTCGTTCCAGCGTAACTACTGTTACTCACTCCAGAAGATGTACTGTTTGAATAGTTCTGAAAATGAAAATCAAATTCGATGAAATCACAGATTCCGTAATGGTAGAACATTTGAAGACACGCAAGATTCAGTGGAGTACGTATAGGTCACGCGATAAATATCCCTTTATGAAACAACTGGTCACTCAGAACCAGACTATTTATTGACAAACCTACTTTCAATTTTCCAGCAAGAAATAAATTTGCAGTAGGACTACAGTATACCAAGCAAACTCGTTGCTGCCTACCAAACGCAATGAGAGCAAACGATAGGCGGAAAATAGGAAACAATGCTTGCTCCCTCTCAAACATGTCTCGTAAAATGGATGACTGTTGAAAGTACATGTACCACGGCTACCTTTAAAACGAGTTCACGCAAGTGATTTTTTTTTCCTTTCTTTATTTTACCGCCGATTCGTACCTAGTGTGGTACATATCTCAGCGAGGCAGTGGGTGAGTGGTGTTACTGAGTTGGGGATGATAGACCAGGGGAGGGGGATGTAATGTTCAGTTACTGGGTAGTGGGGGGGCCTGGTCTGACCCGTTGAAACAGGTGGGAATAAGTGAGGAAACGGGAAATCGCTTCCCCGAAAAATGGGGGCCCTCAGCGAGCATGAATTGTAGCCACTCGGGTATGGGAATTTCGGCCAAGTGAGGGAAACATCTACAACGAAGAGCGGACAAGTTTGGACATTCGACCAGGAGATGTACGACAGTGATGGGAGTATGGCAGGTAGGGCAGAGCGGGGCTGGCGATTTAGCCATTAGGTGACCATGAGTTATGCGTGTGTGTCCTATGCGGAGACGGGCTATAATCACTTCTTTATGTCGGGACCGGTGGAAGGAGGAGGCCCAGTATCCTACTTGCGGTTTGATCTTATGAAGTTTGTTTTGTGTGGCCTGGTCCCATTCCCGTTGCCAGATGGAACGGAAATGGGAGCGGAGAGTCGGGAAGAAGAAGAAGTCGGTGAAAGGAAGGGGCCGGGAGGAGGCCAGCAGTAAGCAGGCCGACTTTGCCGTGCGGTCCGCCTCCTCGTTACCCTGGATGCCGACATGTGCCGGGACCCAGCAGAAGGCGATTGTCTCGTGTCGAAAGGCTGTTAAAAAATGGAAGATTTGCTGGATGGTACAGACGAGCGGATGAGGGGGGTATTAGTGTTAAAATTATCGTATTGGGAGAAAACGGGTTAGACCTCTATGTTTTAGGCCCTTTACATTACCTTTATGCTTACCCTACAAGTATTACACTCAGCATTTGTTGATTAAACATTTATCTGAACGTGCAAGAATACACAACTACCGTCTTTATTTCCGTAATAATTAGATTTTTAAAGCTCATTCTTTGCAACTCTCGTAACTCATTTTTAATGGTTTCCTTTGCTTCAAGTTTTAGACTCTCCAAATGATAAAATAAACTTAATTTTCAATGAATATAAATGATCATTAAGCCTATTAGGTTAGTTCACAAACAAAAAATTACTTCCCAACATATTTCCAAGTAGTAATAAAGGGTGTTGCAAAAGTTGTTGTTGTTGTTGTCCCACCCATCACCGCAGGTTTTCTTATCACATTTCTAAACGGATAACTATTATCTAAAGAAAACGTAACTTTAGCATGGTTTGTCCAAAGAGAGAAGTGGAAAATCCTGTTTGTTAGTTGCAACGTCATATCATTGTTGCCTCGATAGTTTTCATTGTTCGAGATAGTTAAATCTCGTATCGCAAGCGCGGCACTTTGCGTGGCATTGCGTTTGTTCGCAACGTCAAACGTTAGCTCAATATTTCTAAAATCTATATCGGTGGTCTGTATAATCTCATTAACCTGAAGTGGATAAGCAAAACTGCAGATTTCTGTGGATACTGCTCTCAGAGGATAAAAACCAAAAATCCTGAAGAAAAGCATCACAACTTTTTAACACCCCTTTGTTGTTAAAGCTTCTTTAACTAATACTCCCGACTGAAGGGTACTTACCAGAACTACTTTTAAATTCACTGCGTTAGGCACAAATGAGGTTCACACCAACTGTGGCTTAACTTAAAAATTTAAACGAAAAATGTTGTCATATTGGCCTAACTGGCAAACAGTATGCACGCAGTATGTACGACAAAACTGAATTAAATGAACCTGAATGAAGTCGACCTAACCTAAAAATATAGAATATTTTGTTCAACTCAATTTACTTGAACGTTCCTTTTATTAAACGTGATTAGCAAAAAATCAACCTTAACCTTTATAAATTTGTAAATTAAGAGTCGAAGCTCGTCATTACCTGAGACGGGTTCTGGGCATAGTGGGCAGGGGGAGAGGGGAATGAAGCTTTGGGGCCATAGCCTGTGTTCGCGGAAGATTGATATGGGGAGTGGCCTGATGGGGCTGATCCTACTAGGCTACCCAGAGATGGACCTCCCGACGAAGTGTCCTTTTTCGTTAAATCTGCCAAGCTTTGCGCTGAGGCAGTGGCGGCAGAGGGCCTTTGAGGTCCCGAGAGAAGGCTGGACTGGGGCTTCCTCTCAGCGGATTGAGAGGGGAAGGGAATGGGCTGAGGCCCAAGCTGTAACACAAGAATGCCAAAACTCAACACACAAAGAGGTTAGTGGGTCAATTGGCGTACAAACACAGTGACACTCAATTAGTAAGTGAAGTTCTTTTAACTCGTTTATCACTGCATTAACATGCAAAAACATTGGTTTCATAATGATCAACTTTCAAAATGGTTGCGTCCTGCTGCGTCCGAATGCGCAAACATTTGTCTGATTCAAGTAATAACATTAGTAATATGCTTTCTAAATTTTTAATTAGTTCTTCATAATGATTACAAAACACGAGTTGTACATTTAAAAGTTATAATTTATTTGTACATAGTGACAATGTCTAACGTGAACGCAGCTTTGAGTTTTAAAACTTACATAAATTAACAGATTGTTTAGCGGAATATTTTTTGGTTGGTTGAACTTTCATCAAAATTATCTTTGGATTCCGCACCAGTCGTGGTCTACATTTTGTATAGTTACTAAAGGCCTTAGAGTTGAATGAATTTGGTATATTTTAATCTATGACTGACTGGTACTCGCACGAGTCATTCGAGCCACTGACACCCGGCACATACATTCGGTAATTTCACTCGTCTTGGTTTTAAAATAAGCGCTAACCTCTAAACAGTAATGGACGAGTATTATTTTAAAAATATACAACATTCATGGTTATTAAAAAGATATTCTTTACTTCCCATTGAACCTACCATCGTAGTCAACGCTTCAACCGAGCTCAGACAGCGGATGAATATCATCAAATGGTCACCTAAATTTTCTCCAAATATTTACCGAAAAACTTTGCATTTAAATTAAACTTTTTATACATAAACGCATTCTTATCATTTAGCTCCGTACTTCACTACCAAAACAATTATTATCAAACATGTGTGTTAAACATCCTTTATTTGTCAAAGCAAGTTACGCTGAACCGAAGCGTGTGTCAATGTGTGTGTGTGTGTGTGTGTGTGTCACACGAAACTGCGCGTCAGTCTAAGGTCCAAATCCGCATCTCAAATAATCCAGCTTCAGTCACTCATTTTAAATCTGTTTTCGACTGAAATGTAAATGACAACCATGTAATGGATAGACTGAATGAATATACCATAAATACACTTTATACTGAGATTGAGGGAACTTCATAACGATGAATTTTTATTATAAATATTTAAGAATTATTTATTAAATTCATTTCCAATCACTGTAGAGCAATTACAAACTTGGGTCATGATTCCCGTACGTTTAACAAATTAAGGAACTTGAACAAATTCTTAAGTTCTTCTAAAATTAAGCGTGAACCACTTAAATTGCTTTCTTAAACAGAATCCACCATTTATTACATTCATTATAAACGTAGGTACATTTTCATAATTTCAATGATACCGTTATACGCAACGTGCAATTTTAATTGTTCATAGTTCGATCCAATAGCATTTGTAGGTCAAACTAAAATGAAAGGTGAAATTTTGTTGACCATGTGAACAATTTACGAAGGCAAATGAACAATGACCTTTACCAAGTGAAACTTAATCACACAATGGTACAACCACAATAAGGGATTGTAAAGGGGAAAGGGGAAAAAAAAACCAAAAAAAAAAAACCAGACTTAAGTGAGTATCAATATCACTCACGAACATGCTAAAAACAAATTCATAAAGAAAAATGTCACTTACAGACTGCGGCTGAGATATGGTTGAGCTAAGTCCACTCAAATCCTTAGAAACTGATACAGGTACTGATGAGGGGTCTCTGTTATTCACAGACGTCCCTGAGACCAAACTGCTTCCCATCAAAGGCTTCAAATCAGAGGTGAAGTCGAATGTTTCAGTTCCAAATTCAAGCCCTGTAAACTGCATGTCAAGGGCAGCCATTGCAACTTCAGGCATCTCAACAGCTTTAGAAGGAATCTAAGATTGTGAAAAGAAACTGGTGTTTATTTATTTATCTTATATATATACATATATACATGCAGTAAAATCACAGAATAATACATGATCTTATTAATAAGCAAACAACCACAGGGAAAAGGAAACACGAAATCCGAGCGCTTTCGTGATATATTCACATCTTCAGGGACAAGAAAGATTGAAAGATTGTCCCTGAAGATGTGAATTATCACGAAAGCGCTCGGATTTTGGGTTTCTTTTTCCTTTGGTTGTTTGCTTAAACATATACATATATATATATTAGGCCGGGTCGAAATTTTTGATTTCTTAGGTACCGTACATAGTGTGAGGTGGTTCACTCAATCAAAGTAACACCCTGGTAAAATATTTTGAATTCTGAGGACCCCTACCCCCCACTACCGGTTTCAGTTTTTTCAGAAAATTCGCGATTTACTTCGAAATTTTTTTATTATTACAAAAGTTAGCTTATAAAACAGTTATATTTATTTTTTAATGAAAAAAAAATTTAAAAATACAAAAACGCATGAAAAAAAAATTTAATATAAATTTTTAGCTATTATTGGGAGAAATTGAGAGAGAAATTCAATAAAATTTTTGACCTAAAACTAATGTTTTTCTTTTATTCCTTCCATTGACCTTTCCACTCAAAGTAGGCAGTGACATGGAAAATCTAGTATTTCTAGAGGTTTAGTTCTAATCTGAAGCAATTGCTCATTCTGAAGTTTTGGCTAAATTTTCATAGGTATATCTATTTAGAAAATTTTCTATTAATTCTAAGTCTTCTTCATAATCTAATTCCTCTCTGTCTTGAAAATAGACATCTTCATTTTCATTATCATCTTCTATCACTTCTGATGATGCAAATTCCATTGCTTCTCTTAATTTTTCTTTTGATTTTTTTTTCCCTTTCCTGTGCTTTTTGGATTTTGCCCAACTTTCTCAAATTACTTGTAGTAGTTTTTCTTATCAATTTTTCCTAACTTTTTTTTTCTTTCTTTCTGACCAATAAAAACTTCCCATTCTATAATAGGTATTTTATGTTAACACCTACAAAGTTTTCTATCCCTTATGCCTTTATCATAACAGTGGCATGGAGATATGTCAAACATCGTCATATTTCTTTAATTTTTCATAATATTTTTCATTTCTTTTTATCATAGGGCATTTAGTTAACTTATCAGCATCTTCTATAAGTCTAGTAACTCTAACATAAATTCCCTTTGTATCAATTGTTGGGAAAGAAAATTTTTGCCAAATTTCTTTTATATCTTGAACAACTACGTTACAGCAATCATTTTTACTCATTTTATCCTGTGCTTCAGATTCTTCCTCTCTAACAATAAAATGGAAGTGCCTTACATCATCAGCTTTTGATGGCGTCATGGCAGATGAAAATTTTGCTGGATATCCGAAGGCTGCATTGTGGCTTCTTTTTCTAGTAGCCATAATTTAATTTAATAAGATTTTAACTATATTTTATTTATTACTGATATTTAAAAATTAAATAACATATTTTAATACAAACTTCTAACATTCTAGGTACCTAAATAGGAATCTGGAGAGAAAAAACAAAAATAATGTAATATTAGGTCTTATATCCAGTGCTATGAGTCAGCACCGGATTTAAGATCCTACCCCCTACCCCCGATCGCAAAAAAAGTTGGTGAATGGTCTATTCTGATGTAATTCGTGCCGGGGAACCCGATTTTGGCCATCCGAAAGAAAAAGAAGAAAAAAAAATATATATATATTTAGGGTCGATTTTTACGATTTTCAATTTTTGGCCTATTTCCCATACAAATTCATATGGAAAAAAGTGAGTATCGGTAGGGGGGGGTTAGCAAAGGTCCCACAGCCTTGATTCTTGGTGTGGATACTACTATTACAAAATGATCAACCTCACAATATGTACCTGAGCAAAATCTTGACCTTGACCCCTTTTCGACCCGGCCTAATATATTATATATATATATATATATATATATATATATATATATATATATATATATATATATATATATATATATATATATATATATAGGGTGTCCCATAAGTCTGGCATCATAGGAGAAATTCATATTTTTCTATTTCTACAAACCATAATTCATATTTTTCTCTTTCTACAGGCCATAATGTCTGTGAGCAAGGAAGAACGAATCCAGATAATTCTACTCATAGGAAATCGGAGTCAAAGAGAGGCCGCTGCTGAATTTAACAGACTGCATCCAGACCGCGAGCCAATAACACAGAGTTGTGTTAGCAGACTTGTTGCAAAGTTTAAGGAAACAGGATGCATTGAAGATAAACCACGCAGTGGACCTTCAAGGAGATGATACAGCGACTACTATCCTGGCTCATTTTAACAGAAGTCCCAATAAGTCTCTTCGGCGATTGTCCGCCGAGACAGGAGTGTCGAAAAGTAGCATCCATCGCATTCTTCAGGCTCACAAATGGCATCCATATAAACTTCAGATCCTACAGAAATTAAGCGATGATGATCCCGACCGGCGGATGGAATTTTGTGAATGGGCTACGGAACAATACATATTGAGCACGTTCTGTAAATAAAAGCTTTTGTTTTGCCTTTTTTTTAAATTATTTTTCCTATGATGCCAGACTTATGGGACACCTATATATATATATATATATATATATATATATATATATATATATATATATTTTATGCAGGAAGAAGTGGGCTAAGGGCAAATGCCTGTAAAAACGCCTTCCATAAAAGAAGAGCCAAAATTAAGGTCCGGGGTTTTCGATACACACACACACTGCGTTTGAAAGATGTGAGGTCATAGACAAGAGGAAAGATGGATCGAGGAAGATTGTTCCAAAGTTGACCGGCTGAGTAGATGAAAGACTAAAAATACCGATTAGATAGATAGTTGACAGAAAAGGAATGAGAAAATGTAGAAAGTCTGGTACTGCGTGGTCTCCTTAAAGGAGGAGACATGCAGTAAAAGAGTTCAGAAGAGCAATGTCCGTTAAGATAGCGAAGAGAGAGATTGAAGACAATCAGTAAGAGGCGGGGAATTGACGAGACGAAAAGCCTTTGATTCCATCCGGTCAAGTACGGCTGTGTGGGTTGAACCACCCAATACACGAGCGAACAAGACCCCTGTACAGAAACACCAACTGAGTGAGGGTAAAGAAACCGCGGAGGTGGTACAGCACACCTAACCTCTTAGAAGCTGTTTTAGAAAGAGTATTTGTGATCTTTCCAGGAAAGATTACGAGAAAAGGAAACGCCAAGAATGTTAAGAGAAGGAGGATTGAGTTGTGTTGTTGTTGAAGGTAAGGGGATAGCCATGTGGAAGATTGTGACGAGTAGATAGATGGAGGAACTGAGTTTTTGAGGTATTGAAAGCCACAAGGTTTTTTCTGCCCCAATCAGAGATAGCAGAAAGATCAGAGGTCAGGTGCTCCATAGCCGAACTACGCGAATCATGGAGTGACTGTTGAGAGGGATGCTTTGGGAAGCGGGTGGAGAAGTGAAGAGTGGAATCATCGGCATAGGAGTGAATAGGGCAGGAAGTGCGAATTAAAAGATCATTAATAAATAAAAGTAAGAGAGTGGGTGACAGGAAAGAACCCTGAGGAACACCACTGCTAATAGCTTTAGGAGAAGAACAGTGTCCATCTACAACTGCAGCTACAGATCGGCCAGAAAGGAAATTAGAGATGAAGACAGATAGAAGGATAGAAACCGAAGGAGGGCAGTTTGGAAATTAAAGATTTGTGCCAGACTCAATCAAAAGCTTTTAATATGTCTAGCACAATAGCAAAAGTTTCACCGAAATCCCGAAAGGAGTGACACCAACAGTCAGATATATGCAAGAAGATCGCCAGTAGAGCGTCCCTTGCGGAATCCATACTCACGATCTGAAAGAAGATTGTGAGAAGAAAGGTGTTTAAGAATCTTCCTATTAAGGATAGATTCAAAAACTTTGGAAAGGCAAAAAATCAAAGCAATTGGACGATAGTTGGAGGGTTGAGAGCGGTCACCCTTTTTTGGGACATGCTGAATGAAAGAGAACTTCTAGCAGGAAGGAAAAGTACCAGATGAGAGAATTTGCCTAGGCAGGGTATCAGCACTGAAGCACAGTTCTTAAGAACAGGAAGAGGAACACCATCAGAACCATACGCCTTCCTAGAGTTGAGCCCAGATAAGGCAGAAAAAACATCATTAGAAGAGATTCTAATTTCAGACATAATGAAGTAAGAGGTGGGGGGGAGGAGATGGAGGAACAGCACCGGAATCGTTCAGGGTTGAATTGCAAGCGAAAGTTTGAGTGAAGAGTTCAGCTTTGTCAGGAGAAGTGTGGGGCAACTGTGCCGTCGGAATGGAAAAGAGGAGGGAAAGAAGAGGAAGTAAGGTTGTTGAAGAGGTTCATAGGTAGATGCCAGAAAGAGCGAGAATAATTATAAGTGGATAGATTTTCACATTTTTGTCAGATGAAGGCATTTTTGGCGAGTCGAAGAACAGATTTTGCAAGACTCGGGGTACAAATATAAGCTGAGAGAGAGTCAGGAGTTGGAGGGCGATGGTAACTTCTGAAAGCCTCCTTTCTGTTGCAGATAGCATTAGAACAAGTGAAGTTAAATCAAGGTTTTTTTCGCATTAGTAATAGGACATGGAATGTACGCATCCATACCCGAGAAGGGCCCCGGTCACAGAAGCAGTAATCATTCCATGGGAAATCACAGTAGTAGTAGTAGTAGTAGTCTAAGGGCCTCCCAATCAGCGGCGCTGAAGTGCCAAAGGCATCTTTGGGAAGCTCCAAAGGCCGAATTGGAACGATAGGACAGGAAACATATATAAGATTGTGATCGGAGGAGCCCAACGGAAAGAAAAGTTTCAGAGTAAGAAGAAGGATGAGAGGCAAGAAATAAATCCAGAATGTTGGGCCTATCTCCAAGGCGATCGGGGATACGAATAGTGAGCTGTACAATTTGCTCTAGGTTATTTAGGATAGAAAAGTTGTAAGCTAGTTCACCAGGGATGTCAGTGAAATGGGAGGGAAACCAAAGGTGGTGGTGAACATTGAAATCTCCTAAAATGGAGATTTCAGCAAAGGGAGAGCAGGAAAGAATGCATTCCACTTTAGAAGTGAAGTAGTCAAAGAATTTTGGATAGTCAGTAGAATTATGAGAAAGGTAAACAGCGCAGATGTATTTAGTTTTTGAGATTGGCATGTAGCCAGAGGGTTTTTTTTTTTTCCCTTTCTTTATTTTACTGCCGATTCGTACCTAGTGTGGTACATATCTCAGCGAGGCAGTGGGTGAGTGGTGTTACTGAGTTGGGGATGATAGACCAGGGGAGGGGGATGTAATGTTCAGTTACTGGGTAGTGGGGGGGCCTGGTCTCTGACACGTTGAAACAGGTGGGAATAAGTGATGAAACGGGAAATCGCTTCCCCGAAAAATGGGGGCCCTCAGCGAGCATGAATTGTAGCCGCTCGGGTATGGGAATTTCGGCCAAGTGAGGGGAACATCTACAACGAAGAACGGACAAGTTTGGACATTCGACCAGGAGATGCACGACAGTGATGGGAGTATGGCAGGTAGGGCAGAGCGGGGCTGGTGATTTAGCCATAAGGTGACCATGAGTAATGCGTGTGTGTCCTATGCGGAGACGGGCTATAATCACTTCTTTATGTCGGGACCGGTGGAAGGAGGAGGTCCAGTATCCTACTTGCGGTTTGATCTGTGAAGTTTGTTTTGTGTGGACTGGTCCCATTCCCGTTGCCAGATAGAACGGAAGTGGGAGCGGAGAGTCGGGAAGAAGTCGGTGAAAGGGAGAGGCCGGGAGGAGGCCAGCAGTAAGCAGGCCGACTTTACCGTGCGGTCCGCCTCCTCGTTACCCTGGATGCCGACATGTGCCAAGACCCAGCAGAAGGCGATTGTCTTGTGTCGGAAAGCTGCTAAAAATGGAAGATTTGTTGGATGGTACAGACGAGCGGATGAGGGGGGGGTTAAATCTCTCTAGGGAGAGAAGTGCGCTTTGGGAATCTGAATAAATGACAAAGAGCTGGCAGAGTGAGTGCGCACTATGTCGAGGGCCTCTTTAATCGCGGAGAGTTCTGCCGAGAAAACGGAGGTCTCGCGGGTAAGGTATAGAATTTACGAGATTCGAGTTCCAGAATACGAGAACAAGTTAGGTCATTGCATACATATACGCAACAGCCACCTTTGGAGTGAAATTGAGCAGAGAGAAAGTAATAGGGTACAGAAAAGAGGTTGCTGTCAGTCGTCCCAGTGAGGAAAAGAAAAAGAGGTTTAGAGGAGAAGTGGTGTTCAACATTGAAAATGTGAGAAAAGGTCACGAATGTTGCAGAAGTTTAAGGAAAGTGAATCAAATCATATATATATATATGAGGGGTCGCGCGTCTTAATGTACCTAGGCGCCACCACAGGCGAAAACGTGTTTTTGATAGATATCACTATATTTTCACCCTTCCTCTATCGCGTGGTTTTGGTTATAATGACCTTACGACACTAAAAATATGGTTGAAAACCTTATGAAGCGAACTACTTTTTTCACCTCTATCGCCAGCCAAAAGTTCACCCAAAGTTCGGCATAATAAGAAAATCAAAAAATATATATAAAATATGAAAATCTATTCCAAAAACTCACCACCTTCATTAGCATACTTAGAACTCTAATTTAGCCAAAAATGAACGTTCTAGCTCAATTAATAACAGAGATACTATTGTGAGAATATTGCTGAACTTTGGAGGCGATTTCTGGCGAATTTTAATTTTGGCGCTTAGGTACCTTAAGACGCGGGACCTCATATATATATATATATATATATATATATATATATATATATATATATATATATATATATATATATATATATATACACACATATATATATACATATATATATACACACACATATATATCTCTCTCTCTCTCTCTCTCTCTCTCTCGAAAGCCAGATTATTATTCTAAATTGCCACGAAGTCAGTGCACAACAGATCCCAATCCCTACCTTCGATGAATGCGGCAATCGACTTCTTTGAGTTTTTGATCTTGAAGCTAAAGTTGCATTCTGAGATGACAGACTCAGCACCTTATTGACTCCACTACCACTTGTTAGAGAGCTACCCAAGTTTGATACTGGGAAGGGGGGAGGTGAGAGAGACTTTGAAGAACCAACAAATTCAGCTTAGGCTTTAATATAGAAAACGCAGTTTCGTGTATATATACACACAGTATATAAGGAACTTCCGATTCTGTACAAGTGAAGCTAAAGACACTCTTTCGTACTTTCTGCAGTAATATATACGGACAGCAACTCCGAATGAATTATAAAAAGGTTCTGGCAGAACTCTAAATTTGTTGTACAACAAGTTTTTTAGACTCGTACATAAATTACCCGCGAGATGCTCAGCTTCGAAAATGTTTGTTACCTGCAATGTCCCGAGCTCCCCAGAGGTAACGACGTGCTCAATGCAGCCTAATGCAAAGAAATTAAAAAATCAACCAACCCACTTATCCAAGCTATCCATGAGCCCTGCCGTTTGTCTTTTAACCCTTTAAGCCCTGAATTTTTTGTAGGGTTGTTATGAATGCTTGCATTTGAAACGTTAGCAATTTGTACCTTCAGTCCTTAAAGGGTTAAGCTATGGAATTCACGGTACAAAAACGCTTGTCTGTAGCTCCACTTAACTTCGACATTACTGTATTACTTCTAATTAATTGTATATATTTCTATCCTTAGTATGTGAACTGTCATTGTATTATTAATATCTGTCATATGGACTATGGTCTGCCAATAAAACTTTTCCTATTATATATATATATATATATATATATATATATATATATATACAGGGTGTTTGAAAACTTTCTGTACAAATTGTAATGGGGGATAGGCAACACCAAGACAAACCCTTTTCGTCTAAGTGTATGTCCGCTGACGTCACCATTCGGCGCGAGAGGGCGCCGTTGCAATTGGCTAAAAGGTGAAGTGGGCTAGACTCGCGCTTGCCGCGGGCATTCTTAAATCGGACGTAGTACGCGTAACATGTTTATTTAAAGAAGGTGCTGAAAGTTGCGACCGGTAGCATCAATGCATGCCCGACAGCGTCGAAGCATTGACCGACGTACACGTCGAAAGATTCCCGGCATTTCGGGAACAGTTCCAGCGGCGACAGCGATTCTTGCTACGAGGTCTTCTTCTGAGTAAATGGGAGTCTCGTACACGAGGTTCTTCATGTGTCCCCACAGGAAGAAATCGAGGCATGTTAAATCGGGCGATCTCGGTGGCCAGGCTACGGGCCCACCCCGGCCTATCCATTGGTCCCCAAAAGTGGCGTTCAGATAATCCCGCACATCGTTGCTGGAGTGTGCTGGGGCCCCGTCGTGTTGAAACCACATTCGTCTACGAATAGCCACGGGAACATCTTCCAGCAGTTCCGGCAACGTTTCTTCAAGAAATATCCGATAAACCCGCCCGTCGAGTCGGGCAGGCAGCAGGTACGGCCAACCAGCTTGCCATGGACGATACCCGCCCAAACATTGACGGCGAACCGTTCTTGATGAGCATGCACCCGTGTAGCATGTGGATTTGCGTGCGCCCACACGTGAGAATTGTGCATGTTAAACACACCCTCACGTGTGAAACAGGCCTCGTCTGAGAACAGCACATAAGCCGGAAAATTAGGCTGCACCGCTGTCTGCTGCAGAAACCAGCGTGCGAATTCCACACGAAGAGGGTAATCCCGAGGTTGTAATGCCTGAACACACTGACGATGAAACGGATGTAACTGCTGCTCGTGCAACTCTCTCCAGACCAGGTCGTGGTTCACACCGAGGATACGTGCAACACCTCGCGTGCTTGCGCTTGGATTGTCCTCAAATCGCCGTAGGATTTCTTCTTCCATGTCAGGAGTGCGCACGTTTCTCTCCCGATCAGTGTCATGCATGTTTGCATGGAATGTTCCAGTTTCTCGCAGTCACCGATGCAAATGCGCAAACGTTTGGTGGTTTGGCACACGTCTGTTTGGGAAGCGCTGTCGGTACAACTTCACAGCAGCTCTTCCGTTTCCATTGGCAGCCCCATACACCATATGCATGTCAGCCATCTCAGCAGTCGTGAAGCGCTCCATGTTACGCGTACTACGTCCGATTTAAGAATGCCCGCGGCAAGCGCGAGTCTAGCCCACTTCACCTTTTAGCCAATTGCAGCGGCGCCCTCTCGCGCCGAATGGTGACGTCAGCGGACATACACTTATAGACGAAAAGGGTTTGTCTTGGTGTTGCCTATCCCCCATTACAATTTGTACAGAAAGTTTTCAAACACCCTGTATAAATAAAAAACTCCTACTCAATCTGGGGAGCAGTTAGAAACCATTCTTCTAAACCAAATTTGTTTTAAGTCCTAACAGTCCTTTAGACTTTACATACCAGAATTAGAAAACATGGAATTGCTGATGGCAGCTGAAGGAGGAGAATATGACTGGGGTGCCGCTGATGAGACTACAGATGATCCTCCACTATTCGCCAGGATACCAGACTTTAGACTATCTCCAACGGTAGAATTCATTCCACTCAGGATATTGTTCTTTCCTTCGACTCCGAGAGAAGAAGAAACGAGACTGCTTCCATCCACCATTTGTGTAGGGGGAGTCGACCGAGAGTGGAGTGGGGGGCTGCCTTCTGGAGCAGCGCGGCCAGATCTATCGTCTGAGATTGGGAGATAGAGCTTGAAGAGGGCACCACATTCGAATAGGACTGAGAGACACTCATAGATGTATTTGAGAGCTGAGGCTGACCCATGGAGAGCACATTGCTCACAGACTCCGGCAGGGATGGTTGCATACTCCCACTGCTGCTGCTGCTGCTGCTGCTTACTTGTCCTCCTAAAACTGAACCCAGTGATCCACCCATGGTGCCAGTGTGACTCGGCACTGATGTAATGCTGGGGGTGGGCTCCTGCTCAGAGGTAGTCACAGGTTGGCTCGAAGTTACAATGGAAGTTGACGGACTGAACACTGTAGTCTTATCCAGAGATCCAGTCCATTCACTGTCCCAGTCTTCAGTAGTCGTAGATTTTTCATCATCCCAGTTGTCTGTAAAAAACAATTACCATTTGAAAGATTAACACTGAGGAAATGTATAAATGTAGATAAAAACTTACGCTACTTTTTTTTTTAAATGTTGCTCAAAAGTAATTGAGGGGTCACGCGTCTTAAGGTACCTAGGCGCCACCACAGGCGAAAACGTGTTTTTGATGGATATCACTATTTTCACCCTTCCTCGATTTCGTGGTTTGGGTTATAATGACCTTACGACACTAAAAGTATGGTTGAAAACCTTATGAAGCGAACTACTTTTTTCACCTCATTCTGTGCCAGAAATCGCACCCAAAGTTCGGCATAAGAAAATCAAAAAATGTATATATAAAATATGAAAATCTATTCCAAAAACTCACCACCACCTTCATTAGCATACTTAGAACTCTAATTAGCCAAAAATGAACGTTCTAGCTCAATTAATAACAGGGATACTATTGCCAGAATATTGCTCAACTTTGGAGGCGATTTCTGGCGAATTTTAATTTTGGCGCTTAGGTACCTTAAGACGCGGGACCCCTCAATTCTACTTAAAATGAAAACCTAAAAGTGATCATGTAAAAAAAAAAAAAAAAAAAATCTTTTGACATACTTTATGATCATATTAACTCTCAGCTAATTGGTGCAAAAATAATCGGTCATTTTTCTTATTAATCAATACGTGTACACTGTACAATGCGTTATTTACATTTCCAAACTGTTCAAGTTTAGAACACTTTCACGAGATTACCATCTGTTGCTATAATGTATATTCGACGCTCGAATCCCATTAGAACATCGGCGTTGTGGAATGAATCCAGTGACCTCTGTTTCTTGTACCGAGTTTTGTCACACTACTTGGTTTCTCACAATACACGCGTTTTTTAGCAAACCCCCATAGATAAAAATACAGAGGTGTTAAGTCACGTGATTGAGGTGGCCATGCTATCGGTCCACCATGACTTGTGCAGTACCAAAGAAAGATTGCATCAAGAAAGTTGCGAACAGCAATGTAGTGGTGGAAATCACCCCATCTTATTGAAAGTTTATAATTCTTATGTCAACTCCAGTATAACTCTGCATTATAATAACATAATTCGCTCCATTCACGTCAAAGAAAAATGAACTGATTATGCAATTACGTGACATAGCACACCAAATATTAACTTCTGGTGATCTCATGTATGTATGTATGTATGTATGTATGTATGTATGTATGTATGTTTGTTTGTTTCAGCGTTGGCTAGGCCGCCTAGATCACTTAACTTCGCCCCTTTGGGCTTTTATCTATGGGGTTATGGTTAAAACAAACTCTTGTATCATGGGAGCTACATCTTGGCCAATGTCGTTAACACCGCTTCCCATTGATCAGCGAAGTTAAGCAATATTGGGTCATAATACTTAGATGGGAGACCGTCCGCTGCGTTCACACTATGTAGCGACCCGTGATTTCGATCCAACTTACAGATGTAGGTCCCCTCCGTCATATTACTCAGATGTTGCAAAGGAGGTTAAACAATCTCCATCATTACAACGTGTATCATGGCAAACTCGATAAAAAAAATCAGAGGTTATTTGATCCATTCCAGAAGAGCATCTTACTAATGCTCTAATGAAGTTTGAGTGTCGAATACACTGAAGCGCCGAATGCTGATCATGTTGAAAGAGTTTTAAATTCGAAGTTGGAAATATAAACCACCATATATATATTCTATGGATACCTATTAAATATGAAAAATGGAAATACAGTAATTACTTTTGAAGCACTATTTCCCAAACACCCTGTACTTTAATTGGTACTTTGTTAATAGTAAAAAGCCAAATACAACAATTACTGTTGCATATTGTGTGTTATATACAGTACATTGCAGAATGCAGAATTAATTTACCTACAAACACTTTCAATTGCATATTAGCTTTAAATCTTTAACCTACGAGGCGAGGGTATATTCAGGATTTCAAATATGGCATATACTTTCTTCTTCCTCACTGCTACTAAACAATTAAAAACAGTTGAAAATATTTACTGGATATCCTCACAGGCAGTATTTCCTAATCTGGGGAGTCGCGGGAAGTGCTTAGCGAGGGGGGCACAGCCAACACGGAAAATCAAAGTTTATTTTTCCAGCAAAAATTACAAAATGTAAAATCCTATACTTAACATTGATTAATATAAAATCTTTAAAAAGTTTTACGCACATACTACATATTTTTCTTTGATTTTATAACATTTGGCAATTATTTCACTCATACCTAAACCTCACTATTGGTCAAAAGCAGCGAGAAACCCCCCCTTTTTTTTTGAGTAAGAGGTTCTCCAGTCAAAGGAAACCCTACCTAGAAACTCCCCCTGCTTTCTTCATTGGTAGTTTGGAAGACAATTTGAAGATAATACAAAATTCTCATGGAGGCGGACTATTTTCATATACAAATTTGCAGGCAATTTAGATAGAGCATACTGTGGAGTTTTTTTAAACCCACAAGAATCGCCAAATCTAAAAATGCGGTTCTCTCTCCAACCATCTACAGTATCGTGAAGCCATTCCTTGCTGGAGCAGAAAATTAAGCTCATATAATTAGTTAAATAACTTTATGAGAATCATGCGAAACTTTTCACGGAGTAATTTCATTTTTTTGCTCATACTTAATCACTAGTAACATTCCTTGCCACTTTTCACTTGGCTTTTTATATATTCAGTTGTATTTTTCATATTTAGATCTATGTTGTAAGGCTTTTGCAGTTACAATGTGGCAAATTATTTTCCTTGTTAATTATCAAAGAATACATCTTCACCGAATTCTTTAACTATTCTATTAGAAATTTTATTTTAAATTACTTGCTTTAGTGTCTTGAGTATTAGTGAATAATTTGTAAATATGATTAACTTTTCTGATTTATCCCTCGAGAAATTCAGGAAAAGCAAAGGTACATCGAGAAGTCACCAATAAGAAAAATAAGTTACTTTCATGAACAGCATGTGGGTCCAGGCTCTATCACACTATACGCAATATGTTCACAACACTGGCGCAGTGATACTCTGGATTCATAATAGCCAGATGTCATTGTGACCTTCTGAGTGAATTTCTGGAGATGGGCCAGGAACATTTTGTATAAATGCACGCACAAAAACAAAAATGCTTCAATACCCACATACTTACCAATTTGAAGATTATTGGCATTATTTTCCACCTTCTCCGGAGTGGAGCCCCAGGTATCAATGGTCTCTGTGAAACCTGGCGGCTGTTGCTGTTTCTTTTGGAATGTTCTAGTGTTGACTGAGGAGGATCCTCTCCCTCTCGCTCCCCTCCCCCTAGACGCAGGGGCGGTCCCATTCGCCATTCGGCCTCTCCTACCAGCGGAGCCACGTCCTATACCTTCGCTCGCTTCTTCCTTGCCACCTCTACCGCCCCCTCTTCCCCTGAATCTTGGTGGTCCACCAGCCCCACCACGAGGTCTTGAACCACTCCTCTCCCGGTTGTTGTTTTCTACTCTTCTATTTTCTTTGTTGCTTTCCGCTTCCTCTTTGCTCTGCAAGCGACACCAAAGAAATAAATATAGGAAATGCGAGGAAATGAGAGTAAAATGCACGAGTGAAAGGTAGGGACAAATCAAACATTCTGGGGATTGCACAATGACTTATTATGCTGAAGAAACTGGGGTTATTTAAAACGGTGATTAAATTGAATATTCAGATTTTATGCTCAACTTCAATAAAGTGGTAGTGGTAGTTTCTACTTAAACATTATAAGCTAATAAATGCAAAAAACTTTTGTTATGTGGAGGTCAAAATATGAAAATAAAACCCACACTAATAGACTGAGTTTATTTCCACAACAGTTTCAATGCCCACTGGCATCCTCTTTGGGTGGATACAGAAAAATGAATGAACAGAAGCAAGAAAGGAAACAATCCAGACTTAAGAAATTCACACCAAGGCTAAATCCCATTCACCCAACATGGGAAGGGCATTTTATTAAAGGGTCCCGCTTATAAGTACCCTCACACAAATTAACTTCTTGTTCTATACATACAGATTCTATTATTTTCTACAATTATGTATTACATTTGCTATTACCTTTATTACATTTATTATTACATTTACATTTTACCAAAACACGAATGCAGAGAGACCATTAAAAATTCACACCTAGGTTGGATCCCATTCACCTGCCACCATAAGGGGTTTTTTGACCAAGAATCTCATTAAAGGGTCCAGCTTATAAGTACCTTCACACAAATTAAAATTATTTTCTTATTCTATACATACAGATTCTATTATTTTCCTTTTGACATAATTATTACATTTATAAAGTACCTTACTTAATTCCCAATCTATAGCTTGATTATTTTGGCTGGGGTGATAGAAAATGGCATTATTAGTGTTACAATTTCTGAAGGTATATTTATGTTCTTTAATACGAGTTTCGATATTTCTTCCAGTTTCTCCTACGTATACTAGATCACAATTTTTACAGGGAATGCTGTAGACACCAGCTTGCTCCTGTTTTGCAAAGTTATTCTTAACCAATTTACTTTTTACAGTAGACAAATATTTGAATGCCAAATCAAACCTAAAATCTTTCATCAAAGGTTTTACACTTTCTAAGCTGGAAATATAAGAAAACTCGAGTATTGTTTTTGGTTAACTAAAGGTTCCTGAGGGGCATAAAAAGATGGCTTTAAAATACACCTTTCTGATTACGTATTGTGGAAATAAACTCTGTCTATTAGTGTGGGTTTTATTGTCATATTATAAGCCAAGTTTTGGGGAATTTTAAGTTTCATGAATATGTAGTATATTTCAAGATTTATTATGCACAATTTAGGTTATGGGGTACTCTACTTACTAACAGTTCATAAAAGGTTAGTTTTGAAATCTTAATCCTTAATTAAATAAACTTACATTTTTATAACCTGGCATATAAATAAAAACGGGAAAAGGAATGAAGTTCATCACTAACCTGGTTCAATTATAAAAAGTTATATTAAGGCCACATTAAGAAATGGATTTATTAGAAAAACACACTTTCAGCTTATACTGTCTTCATTGCACCTCATCATGACCTTAGGAATCAGTGTTGGCAATAAAAGCCCTTTTTTTTTTAAATGCCCAGCCCACCCAGGTTTCTTCAAACTGTTATTAAATAATTAAACCACCTACTTTTTGTACAAGCTAAATTACAATTATGTAGAATGCTTATGCATCTAATAAGATGGAAGTTAAAGCAATTATTGGAGTCATGGTTTTAGGCAAAGGGTAATGCTGTACTAACAAAAGCCTCATCACTAAAAGCCATATCATCACTAATCAAAGCTGCAACAACAACTAAGGGTGCATCAATAACAACCAAGGCCACTTTTTTTTTTTTTCCCCTTATCCTCTTTTTACTTGCATGTCTGTAGTTTGCATGGTATGACAGTGTTTGAGTTAAGACTGCGTTTGCATGGTTTGTAAGCATTCTTATTTTACTTCTTTTCATCTTTCACCCCTTTCCTATTCTCCAACTATTTTTCCAACTTGTCAGCAGTGGCTGGTGGATGATGATGGCAAGTCTTTTTCTCTCTTTTTCTGAATGAATGTTACATTTTGCTACTTAACCCCTTATTCTCTCCTTTTAACTCTCTATTCTCTTCTTTCTCTCAGGCTAACCTTAAAGTGGATCTTAGGGTCTTTGTTAGCCTTAGCTTCTGTAGATCTGTTCTGTAGATCACTAACCAAAGCCGCCACATCAACAACAAAAGCTACATCACCAACAAAACAAACTGCAACTCCAGAAGTCTCACCAACACAGGCTCTCCTCTCCCTGAGAACTCCACACCATCAGTTAACAGAGACTAACCCTAGAAGTCTTGTAGTTTGGGGTAGATAACCCTGATCCCTCTCACAATTAAAATCACCCCCCCCCTCACCCTCAGTTCTTAATGTTCATTTATTAAGGTAAGTAAAAATGTTTCTTGTTTTTATACTGTATGGCAGGGGTTCTTAACCTGTCGCTCGCGAGCAACATGTTGCTCTTCAAATGGGCAAATGTTGCTCACAAACAAAGCCTGCTCTTCTAATGCAAAGCAAAAAGGATAATATTTTTCCTGAAATTTTTACTGCTGACTTCAAGATAACATTTTCATTCATGGTCGACATTTTTAGCCATTTAAATGACTTAAATCTGAGGTTGCAAGGAAAAAATAATTTTGTTGTTGCCCTATATGAGGAAATTATGGGATTTAAAAAAACCCAACTTTTTCAGAGCCAAATTTCTAAGGAGAATCTTAATCATTTTCCTGAACTTAAAAAATGTTTGGCTGAAACTGCTAGCAACTGTCCATCACTCATAGTAAAAGCACTCAAAAACATTAGTGATGAGTTCGAAGAGAGGTTCAAACACTTAAAAGAGCATCTACCAAACTTTCAATTATTGACAAACTACATAAATTTCGAGATTGATGATCTGACACAAATTTTCAAACAAGAGGAAATAGCAGCTGCAGAATTAGAACTTATTGATGTTTTTCAATATACCTAAAAATTTTAATTAAGCATTATGAAGTTTGCATGCGTTTAAAGAAATATTTAAATAGTTAAATATTTATCTAATTTAAACTTTAAGTTTAAGTTACAGGCTTTTTTTTATATATGTTGCTCACTGTAATTAAGTGCCAAAAATTTGCTCACTTAAGAAAAAAGGTTAAGAACCCCTGCAGTGTACGGTATTCAATGTTTTACAGGTTTGTATGCTTATTATTATTAGTTATAAATAAAAAATGGTAGTATAAATAATATTACCTATTTTAAGTATTTAAATACTTTTCAATAATAATTTTTAGAAAACTTATAAAAAATGTAAGACCATGAAACTAACCCCCAAATTTCCCATTGACTTAATACTTCAGAATACATGATTTCATAAGATGTGGCATTTTCCAAGAATGAAACTACCACATTATGTGGGGTTTTACTGTACACTGTTCAGTACCTTATAATCAGGTATCTGTTTAGCACAACCTCATAAGTTGGTGCTGAACACTGAATTATTTCAGAAATGATTATAGAAAGTATTTTTTTAATTTTTTTATACCCCAACATTTAAGAAGGTCTCTGTAAACATTATTTAATGAATTTCACACATGCATGTCCTTATAAACCATAATATGTGTGTGTGTGTGTGTGTGGGGGGGGGGGGGGGGTATTTTTTGTGATGTAACCACTTTTGGTACATCATCATAAAAAAAATTTAGAAACATTTCTATTGTTGGGAAGAAGATTTTAGAAATAAAGTCAGTACCTTGCTTGTGTGGAGATGCATCCATACGTAAGTATATATATGTATGTATGTACTGTATTTATTAAGATTACAAACATTTATGCATCATTCCAAATGATGACACACCTACATATACTCCCTGAAAATGCAGTTTCTCATTCAAGTAGTAACGTAGTAACAAACCTTTGCAGCTGGTGCCTTCTTTTTCTTTTTGGTCGACTCTCTCCACTCTCCTTGGTCTTCCCCTTCAAGCAAGGAATCAATTGCTGCATTTACATCGTCACAATCATGAAGTGCCACAATGGCATCATCTGTGCTAACTCCCGTGACTTGCATTACCTACAACATACAGCTATTGAGTCCAAACTTCTAGATTTCCCTAAGTCATTATCATCCTACACAAGCTTCATGCCTTTTGTTTTATAAAATTTACAATGATTACTTGACTAGGCTAGTTAAACCCAGAGGTTGTACAAATAAGATTAAAATAAAAATCACTGAGCAGCATTTCCTTCATCATCAGAGTACCATTAAAATTAAAGAAAATTTAAGCAAAACAGCTTTAAGAATTTAGGTCCTATGTACACCATAAAAAACAAAATAGCTACTAATGTTATGAAATTCTATTCTATAGTGGCTACATTGAGCCAAATTTCAAGTAACTTTTTGAAGCTGTAATTAAATTAATGTCTAACCTTTCCCTATATAGTTTAGTATGACTGAAGTCAATAACAACAACCGACCTGAGTAATCTTCTCTTGTAACACTTTCTCTGAATGAGTGTTATCTATCATTTGGGCAATTCTAAGCTGCTCAGCAGTTGGAGCAATTTTGTGTGGGATGCTATCCTTATCTTTTTCATTGTGATTGTGGTCTGATTTGGTCTGATGGCTGTGTGTTGATCCTCCTCCACTACTACGGTCTGTTCCTCCTTTAGACCCTTTGTTACTCCGGCCTTTCCCACCGGAACTCATCTTAAACTAGTTTATTTACACACTGTATTTACAAGTGCTGTAAAGAATAAAATTTCAGTCACAATGCTTTATACACCACCTTTTAGCTAAAACATGTTCAGCATGAAAAAACTCCAAAAACTTATTATGCTAAATTATAAAGAAATAGGCATACAACACGCTTATAATGAATAAACTGCCGAGGTCATATCGTACTGAAACTAAAGTAGAGAGAGAAAGCAAGATAGAGAGAGAGGAACACAAGAGGTTGAAGCAGCTAAAGAAAGGACACGCATATAAGATTTTATAAATTTATGTTCAGCAGTTCAAAAGTTGACATCACACCTCAGCTTGAGACAGGGTTGGTACCCAAAAACCCAACCTAAAAACCCACATCAATTTACTTCTCAAACTTATTTTTAACTTGGCATTTTTATAATGTGGTTATGCACTTATATATTAACAACTATAAACTATAATTAATGTGATAAGGCCAATATAAACTAAAATTTCCAGAAACTATTTATTTGACATGTTTCATTATGAACCTTATATCTAATACTGTATCTAATTTATCTATCTTCTAATTGGCTACCTATATCTAAAAATAAATCATGTTTCTTTTCAGCTTTATAATTTAAATAATTTAAGTGGTACCTAATACTGATTATTGATCAGTATGTTCAGCATCTTTTGACCTTAGGTAGCGGTAGATTCAAACCAACATTTCTGCCTTTTCTTTCCCTAACCTATTTTGCATTTTATTCCATACCAAGTCAAATGTTGAAAAAAATCTTTCCAATGATCCGGAACTGGCTGGACAACTATGAATAGATCTCATAAATTTAGCAAAACCTAATGGTAACCTGCTCTCTTTTTTTTCTTTCATTTCAACAATTTTCTGCCAATAAATAAGGAGGAAAAATTAGTGCGTCTTTTAAGCTGAATGCATAATATCCTGAATTTATTTCAATCAGCCATTCTTCAGCCTCTTCCTCTTGAACTCTATTCAGTTTGTCCTGAAAAATAATAGACTGTGAGGAAACAAAAATAAAAGCTAATAATATAGATTATATAATTTATTAGTCAGGTTCACTATGTATTTTTGTTCAAATTTTATGGAGATTAGCAAACCAGTACATTTTTGAGAAGCTTATGGCATCAGGAATATGAAAAGTAATGTTTACATTTGCGCAGATGCCTGCTTGGCAGCCATTTTGGCAGCAGTTGCAACAGTGTTTATAAATCCTGATGCTTCAATAATTTTGCAGTATTTTTGCAGTAGTGTTGCAATATTTAATTTTATACTGTAAAAATTTATGTTAACAACTAGTACACAATTATCTTAGTGTTGGTTAATATAGTGGTGGCTCTCTTTTCAGTGCCTGAGTCATCATGAGTGAAGACCCAGGAACCAGCAAGTTGAGTTCAGTCAAGTTGTCCATGGACACAGTAGACTGGAAGCAGTGCATTCTTTGTCAGGAGTCCACTGCCAGCAAAGGAACACTTGTTCAATATCCCAGAACAGAATCATACCAGAAACTACTCGATGTAGTGGAAGAAAGCCAGCTTACAGGATGGAAAATATGTTGACATCCAAAGATGCCTCAAAGACTTTACCAAAGAAATATTGATTGAAAGGAAACCCATGTGGCATTGCAGTTGTTATTTTGATGCCACAAATCAAATATCCATACAGCGAGTGAGAGACCGCTTGCAGCATGCCATGTCTACAGGAACCTATGCTGTGAAAAAATGTGGGCAGAAAAGAACAAGCTATGAAATGGAGCAATCAGCAACCCCAGGCACCTCAGCACCTTTCACTAGATCTGCGACAGAACCATTGACAAGGGATCACTGCTTCTTATGTCATGATGATGATGACCAGCGTCTCTTCACCGTACAAACTGAAAACGCAGGGAAGGCACTTAGACGAGCTGTGGATATTTCCCAAGATCCAGTATTGATGACAAGACTAAGCAATGCACTCTCACCAAGTGATGCCCATGCGATAGATGTAAGATACCACAAACCATGCTGGACACGATGTGTGTTCCATGTCCTGAGGGATGATGCCAGCAACTGGGCCAAGTCTACAAAGACAGACCTACCAATGCAAGTACCATGCTTGATTGAGCTGATCAATGTCATTGAATATCAAACCCAAAATAAGGCTCATCTACCCATGGATGCCATCGAAAAAACTTACATATCCATGCTTGGTGGTAGTGATGAGGTACAGAAGCACACTCCAACACTGACACGACAGTGGCTAAAGGACAAAATTCTTGCAGAGTTACCAAGTGTGAAGTCAGTGAGGCAGAAAGACAGAAGAAACCATCTGTTCTTTACTGTCCTGAGGCCTGCGAAGAAGATATGGTCTACACTTCCTTGATGCAAGATGCCACAAGTGAAATGGACAAGACAATGATGATACACAAGACAGCTAAGCTAATATGCAACAGCATTGCCAATTTCGCTGAGAAGGAAACACACAATTACAGTATCCAGCACGAGAGAGGATGTCCCGACCGAGCTGTACAGCCTTATACGGTGGATTTTGGTGGGATCTGAGGAGCAGGACAGTTGACAGGTCAGCATTGACCATAAGTCAGAATATCATGTATGCTTTCAAGACCAGGAGACAAGTGCAACATGCCCAAGAAAGCCACTGACACATTTCATATCACACACATGAGAAAACCCACAGGTTGTAGGCAGGGATGGGGAGTCGGCCAAAAACAACCGACTCCCGAGTCGGTATTTTTAAAAACCGACTCCGACTCCCGACTCTTTCAAATATATAAGTATAAATAAATGTAATAAAGTAGGTACGATAATAATACAGTTTAGTAATTTAATACAATTTTAATGTTGTATTACACAAAAATAAAATTAACAGAAAAAGAAATTGATCTCGTATAAAATATTTATAACCTCATTTGGTTAACAATTTTAAAATTTTAATGTTGCATACGGTACTGTAGCTAAATAAAAAAAAGTTGGTAAAGAATATTTTGTTTCCATTATATATTATGATATGCTAATATTGAAGCTAAATATTAAAAAAAGGCTAAAAAACATACTTAATAATTTAACTCTCTAAGGAGAATTTGTTCTTAAGAAAAGTATAGCATCAATTATGTCTTCCTTCAACTTAGCCCATAGGTGGGATTTAATTAACCGAAGAGCTGAAAATAATCTTTCAACGCTGACTTGTGTTGGTGGCAATGCAGTAACAGTTCTGGCTACATCTTGCACTAATTCAGGATACTTTGGTATGGCATTCATCACATCAAGTTTTAATGAATGATCAAATTTCTCTATTTTTATTAAAGCTGCATTAAAGTCTTCTCTGAATTTGGTCAATGGGGTTATTTTTATAGGTTTATCATCTTGACTCAAACGGCATCGCTTAACTTTTTTTGATTTTTCTTCATTATCGAGATATTTTTCAAAATCCATTTCTTCTTCAGAGTTTGAGCAGGAGCTTTGCATAATGACAGGACTAGAGCAGCTTTCAAATTCTGAATTACTTGCGGCATCTGTTTCATTTAACATTTTCATTCGCACAGCTACATCACACAGAGCTGACTTTCCTCTAGCAATCTGTTCTTCAGTTAAAAGTACCCTGTGCATAGGATCTACAGTGCCCGCGAAAAGTATCCGATCACCCTGGAAATTTGTATTTTTTACATAAAAAACAATGTTTAAATGTATACTAACCTTATATTAGTATTTTGTCATCTGTCCTTTGGTTTGGATGACTTGTTCTAGACGTTTTGGCATGGATTTAATCAAGTTTTGACAAACTTCCACTGATATTTCCTTGCACCATACCTTTTTGATGGCTTCTTGTAATTTTTCGACTGAGCCAGTGTCGTGGCATTCAACCTTATTTTTTATTATTAGCCACATATTTTCTATCGGATTGAGATCTGGACTATTACCAGGCCAATCCAAAATATCAAATTTATTGTCAGTAATCCATTTTGTCACTATTTTGGCCCTGTGACATGGTGCACCATCATGCATGTATGTTTTTGTCCTTTGGATTGCCATTGCCATTGGAAGTTTATCCTGTAGCATTGCTAAATACCGTGCACCATTCATAGTTGTGTTCTTCGGAAGAAAATATAGGTTTCCACCCCATAGTAACCGAAACAACCCCAAACCATCACACTTGGAGGGTGTTTCATTGTCTTTAGGGTGTATTTAGGGTCCATCCTATTTGAGCCAATGGGCCGGCGAACCTTTTTTGGACAACTTCTGAATGTCAAAAATGTCGACTCATCACTAAATAAAACCTTCTTCCAGTCATCAACAGTCCAATGAATATATTTTTTACAAAATGCGACACGTTTTTTACGCATTTTTTCATTAATGAACGGTTTCTTAGCAGCATGGCGAGATGGTAATCCGAGTTCTTTTTGGAGCCGCTCCTGGATAGTTCGTTCAGAAACACCAGATAACAAATTATTCATATTAAATTTTATTTCTTTCGCAGTTATTGTTGGGTTTTTCAATACTAAACGTTTCATAAGTTTGTCTGTTCGTGAATTTGTTTTTCTCGGTCTGCCAGATCGTTTTTTAGGGACTGGCGTGGTTAGGCCGGCATTGTTCTTAGCCCGTGAAACCCATAAATTAACGGTACTTTGGGATATGTTTAATTCCTTAGCTATCTGTCTCTGTGATTTCCCACATGTATGCAAAGCAACAATAGCACCTCGACAATCACTCTTAAGTTGTTTTTTAGCACACATTATATATAAATTTTATTTACACCACTTTCTGTAAAAAATAACAAAATATCAATAAATTTACACAAACAGTGAAATCTGACAACTTTGAGACACAGCCACCCGCAACGAAGGCTACCAGAACACTAATTTGAGAATGCGTTGGATAGCTCTCATATCAGCGAGCAACCTCAAAGTTACCAGATGTCGCTAGAACAAATAGAAAGTGAATTATGTGTCTCTGAATATCAAGGGAAAATATTATATTTTCTTGATTGATCGGATACTTTTCGCGGGCACTGTACATAAACTGCAGCCAATAGTACGTCATTATTCAGTAAATTTTCTTCTCTACGCTGCATAGACATTCTTATACCATCTGCAACAATGCCGCCAATTTGAGAGAGTTTATAATTAATATTTTTCCATTCCTTGTAAAATGTGCCAGGTGTCAATTCAGCTGCTTGAAACTTTTTTGTAACCACATATGGGTACTTAAGTAATGCCTCAAGTTGACTTGCCTGCTGCCACTGGATATCAGTCATTGTTACATCTGGGTTTGCCATATCGATAAGGTATGGCTTCAATTCAAGAAGGCGCTTAATCATTTCATAGGTACTCCCCTAACGTGTAGCTTGATCTATAACTGCACCTTTTCCGGATCGACATTTTAATATTGCAAGTTTAGGCGTTCTTGCAGCCACTACTATGTTGCGTAACCTACCTACTACATTAGCAGCATTCCTTTCTTTTAACCCATCACGAATTGCCAGTTGCAATGTGTGGACTGCACATCGCATATGGGGGATATTTGAGAATCCAGCAAAATCATTGTCTACAGGGTCAACACTGTCAAGTTTGTCAGCAGTTTCATCCGTATCTTCTTCACTACTGTCTTCAAAAAGATCTCCTTTTACTTCACCATCATTAAGTTTCTGTACTGTACTTGTCATATTTGAAGCATTATCAGTAACAATTGATAATATTTGCTCTTTAGTGATTTCATATTCTGTCAAGATGGTTTCAATTAGCTTGGTCAGGTATTCGCTTGAATGTTGAGCTTCAGTGTCCTTCACTGCCAGAGTATGTATAACTAGTTTTCCTTCATCATCAATGAACTGAACATTTATTGCCATATAATTAATTCTTTGTCTCGTGCAGGCATCCATCTTAAGAAAGAAAAATTTTCCTTGCAGCATTGTTTTCAATAAAGTTTTCTGGCTTTCTGCTTCCTTTAAAATCATGTTTCGAATATCATGTCTCTCTAATGACACTCCTAGTTTTGCCGCCATTTCTCCATTTAATCCACGGAAAGCTGGGGAGGAAAATAATGTAAGTGCAACCCCATTCTTTACAACTAAATCTATAAGGTATTTTTTTAAATTTTTCTTTGTCATTGATATTGTAATTCTCTCACTGTGGAAAAATTTTGTAACAGAGATTTGTTTGCTTTTTGAAATAGAGGTACTGGCCTGACTAGAAGTAGGTTTCTGGATTTCCTTATCATGCTGATCTACAACCTTATAAATATTGGGATGTTTGTTTCGTAGATGGCGTTTCAAGTTTGAGGCTCGAGTTGGAGCATTAGCATGTTTCCCAGTGTAAGCACTAATTTTTGCATTACACTCTTTACCATCCTTTTCTACTTGACAAATAAAAATACTTTCATCCTCATTTAGCTTAAAATATTGAAAGACTGCTGATTTTCTACTAGGCCCACGACTCATTACTAATAGGGGCTAATTAAATTAATAATTAATATATTGCTAATTTTTATATGGTACCTAGTATCCTGAAATAGAAAATAGAAATATGAAATTCATTTGCTAAGATTTACCAGAACAATAAATCAAATGTGGAAATGTGAATCTAGAATTAGTTCAGGAAGATATTTATTTAGGGCATAGTAGTATTCTGGTAAATTGTTGGCATATAGAAATTGAATCAAAGAGTCGGGAGTCGGTCGTTTTTACCGACTCTGACTCCCCATCCCTGGTTGTAGGGTTGGCACTCACTGTACATCATGACACCAGGAACAAGGCGCTGATGGACCTCCTCCATGTACAGAACTACTGCATATCACACAGCCATGCCTTGCTCCTAGAAACAGCAATTGCCAATGCTGTTGTATGTACCACCTTTCCTCAAGAAAAGTACATTTGTCTTCTTCGCTGTTGATAATACAGATTTTGCAGAGGACACTGTAGATGGCAAAGGCACCACACATGGCACAATCACCACAGTGTATCAGAAGGCAGATGCGCCTGGAGAATCAATCGCACCCAATTTGGAAGTTAGTGAGGCAAAGAACCTGTCAGTTGTCCCTTATCATGTACCTATCGAGCCTTGCAGTAAACCAAAACCTGGGCCAGTCAAGAGAGCAAAGGAATTCAAGGCGTGTTCCCCAGGTGTTGCTGAATCCTATGAACTAACCAATCTTGGTTGGATAATTGCATCTGATTTGTCTAGATCAACCAACAGTGAATCACAAAGCAGTATCCCAGGCTTGGGAGGCTACAAATCACTTGTGTCATCTAGTCAGTCACTGACTCAAGTTGGTGCCTTGCCTCTACTTCCAGAGGTCACACATGAGTGGTCTACCATGCTGACTGATGTTGCAAGCATCTCAGTTGAAGAGCTTGGCAGTTGGTGAAAACCACCAACTGTCATAACCTTTCACATGGCCCTGTACGAGAAGGCAGTACAATTGCTAGATGCAAGACCTAACTTGAAAAGAGTTGTTCAGAGACTTGGGGAGCTGCATGCTGTGATGGCTGCACTGAGGGCACTCAGAGCCTCAATATAAAATTCTGGCATAGATGATGCATGGATTGAGGCAGATGTATATGGGCCTGCTACAACAAGACAGATCCTCAAGTGTGGCCACTACAAGGACAGTTCGGGCTTCAAGTAAACAAGCCAGAGGAACACCATGATGTATGACCCAGTGCTGTCAGGAAAGAACATGAAGCTGTTGACAAAATCAAGGCTGCAATACTGAGCCACGGGAATCCCTTTGCTGTTGAAGGTGATCAGCTATACAATTTCATCACACATGCATATGTATGACAAGAGTATGTTCCACAAATCTTGAACATTGATGACATCGGACAGAAGCTTTATGAAGATATGTCACTGAACGTATCAATGGAGATGTTAGTCTCTGGGCACCAGTCAAAAAGCAGAACAGGATGTACATGTCTGGCAGCAAGAAACAAACTTTCAAGTTCTGTGACCAGACAGTTGACCGAAGAGAGACCAAAGATCTCTATGGTCGGCTGATAGTTCTCACCAGGTCGAGCAGGGACATCAATCAGAAGAATGCAGTTGGCAACTATGAGTTCACATTGATTCCGAGAGCACTATTTGCACCAGATGGCTCAATGCTGTCATGCACTGACAAGTCCAAGCTGATACACAGCCTTGAGAAGCTGGCAAAAACAGATGAAACCCAGGAACGGACAGAAGCTCTAGCGGCCAAAGAGCAGGATGATGACAGAGATCCTGTATCATCATCATCAAATCAAAAGATCGCCATTGTTGATGGAAAGGTGCTTGACCAGAAGATGACAAAGAAATCAGGGACAATCAGCACAGTCAAAGATCTAGCCCAGTGTTTCAATGACAGGCTCGTGAGCTTGACAGCATGGTTCAGTGAGGTCATCCTGGTCTTCGATACATACAAACCTGACTCACTAAAGGAGGAAACGAGAGAGAGATAATGACAAGGAAAAGCTCCTATACAGTATCAGGTTGCAGATGATATGAACATCAAACACATCCTACTGGCACAGTTTCTATCACACGAAAAAACGAAAGCAGATTTGACAGACTATCTCGCCAAAGCAACCCTTGATTACAACAAAAACTCACCTCAGTTAGTCATCACATCAGCATCAGGTCACACCAGAAGCAACAGAAACATGCACTTTGAAGACAACAATCAAAAGGAGGCTGACACATTGATGATCTGCCTGGCAGCAGAGGCATCACAGCGGTGTCCTGATGCACAGCTAGTATTGAAATGGGGGCACGATGCTGGTAAGTGTATCTGTGTAAAGATGCATTTGCGTTACTCACCTACCGGATACTCTGTTAGTGGGGTCATGGCAGCTGCTGCTGGTTGCTGAGATGGGAGATTGAGCTGCCAGTGAGGACCACCCAGAGGGCCTTCAATTGAATAAAAATCCTGAGACTTCAGCACCACCTGCACTGCTAAGAACATGAGAGAAAGGAGGTGAGCAAGTTACCAATTTTAGTGTGGTTGAGATTATGTCAGATAGGCGGCCCCAAGATTTCTGGGGCATAGCCAGTCTGCCTCTTTTAACGACTTACTCTTCAGCTTATGGTAGGAGGATTTAAGAAAAGTAAAACGTCCTTTGCCTAATTTAATCAACGAAACAATAACACTTACAAGGTTAACTGCATCAGCAGGCAAGTCTTTACAGGTAACTAAAGAAAATATGAACAATTTTATTGATCATACACCAATGTGTATTCAGAACCAACTAAGCACTTAGGCAAAAAAAATATTACTACAAAACAAAAGAAAAACATCATTAGTCCCATACCACAAACAAAAATGTCAACATAAAATAAAACCATTAAATTATTGGCCATCACCAGCCCATTACCATACAAAGGAGACAAGACTTACAGAAAAAAAGGAACTTACATAACTAATGTAAAAAAAAAACAGAATATTAGTCACTAGGGCAAGGTCAATGAGTGTTACCCAAATTGTATAAACCTGATAAGTCCCAGATGTGTCATTTTAAACTCCACTTCATCTCACAATCATTAAAGGTATTCTTGGCTCAATCAGTACAAACAAAAGCAATATTTATAACAAAAAAAAAAATGTGAACACTGGCTTCAGCATTTCTGCAGGCATTGGGGAAGAAAAAGCTTTGTCCAAATTCACTTCAATAAGCAAATGTCCCAGCCAAAAACAAATCCCTGATAAAGAGAAAAAAACCAACAACATTTAGAGATTATCCCCCTAGCACTGTCATCAGTGGACTCACATGAATCCATGAGTGGAATGATGACAGAAAAGGGGCAAAACTGACAATGATAATTAATGTTCTAAAATTTTGGGATATGTATTTGCATTAATATGTTGCTCATAAGGCAGTTAAAGGTACAATTTAGTTCACAGCCTGAGAAAGCTCAAAATCCATTGTGATGCATATTGATAACTGAAGTCAAAGGATTTTTATTCAATTGAAGGCCCTCTGGGTGGTCCTCACTGGCAGCTAAATCTCCCATCTCAGCAACCAGCAGCAGCTGCCGTGACCCCACTGGCAGTGCACCCCCGTATCAGTATTCTTCACTCCTGATACTGACGTCTTGGTTCTGGCTGTGGCACACTATCACAAGCTCTGCAAAAAGACATCTATTGATGGTATCAGGTACAGTCGAAATAGAGCCAATCTGGAGAGCTTTGGGCAAAGAAAAGGCACAAGCTTTACCTGTATTCCATGCGTTCACTGGAGCAGACAATGTTGGAAAATTCTCAGGAATAGGCAAAACAAAATGGTTTCAGCAGTATATGAAAGCCGACATGCACTTAGTTAGAGCACTGATGAAACTACCAGAGAAAGGTGACCTAACACAGGTGGTGAAAGACATATTGGCCAAATTTGTGTGCTCAAGTTACTGTCCCAAGGGTATTCACATTGCAAGTATCCCTGATCTAAGATGGTATCCATTTTGTAAACACCTTGCTGAAGCAACAACTTACCTCCTACACTCGGTGCACTTGAGGAACACATCCAGCGTGTGCAGTTACAAAGCTGAGTATGGTGCCAAGCCAATGTTATGCAGCAACAGTGGCCAAATACTGCCAGTCACCACAAAAGTTCCTCCTGCCCCGCAAGCCATCATCGAGTTGGTCAGATGCCACTGCAAAACCAACTGTTCTACACACAGATGTTCATGCAGAAGGAATAACTTGCCTTGCACAGAATGTGAAAATGATGCAGACTGTAATGTTGAATATGACAGTGATGATGATGATATGTAATGATGTGTCAAAGTGAGATAGGAAATACGTCTATACATATGCTGCTGTCACTACCAACAATTTGTATGCGCATTTTTTCATGAAAATACAAACATAATTTCACAAACTACTACTTTTCTTGGTTTTTAGTGTTCATAATCACTAATTTGACATAAGCTTTGGATTCCTTGGCCTGGAAACATAGAAACTTCATTCTAAATGCTAATCCTATGTCAATTACAAGCTGAGATTTTGAAATTCTTATTTTATGGCAGCCATTTTGAAAATCCAAAATGGCAGCTATGCAGGCATCTGCACAAATGTAAACATTGATTTCAGGTTCCTGATGCCATAAGCTTTCCAAAAATGTACTGGTTTGCTAATCTCCATAAATTTTGAACGAAAGTGTTTTTATTGACATAGTGAACTGGACTATATGTTATGGTATCTAATATGGCAATGCCAGATGATTTGATTCAGACTAGAGAAAACTCTTCTGCCCATACAGTTGAGTTACCTATGTTTTATATATTGATAGTAGTAGTTAAGCATTTAGGTCCTATTTACCTTCATACTTTGGGTGTTATATTTGCCAAAAGATGATATGGTTCCATAGCTTTTTTAAATCTCTTAATAATATCTTCTTTGTATGGAACTAATTTTTCATCTTGGATTAAATTGAGCCAAATTTCAACATCAGATAATGTATTATCAGCCTGCAACTGTAACAAAAAAAATAAAAACTATAAAGTTATACTGTATATGGCTGAATGAAAACCTCTGTAAACATTTAGAATTATGCATTGTTAGAATTTATTTTTGGTGTTACAAGTACAACACACAAAATGAAGTGTATTTTAATTATTTATTAGTAGTGCTTTAGTACAGGATTCTATAAATAAAATATGCACTATAATCTATAAAATATCTTTAAATTAATATTGGTATTTAAAGTTAAGTAATTTTAACTGCATAATATAAACACACCTTATCTAGAGCATTTCCAACAAGTACATAAGAGTTGTGACTGTAAATTGAGTGCCTCTCTCTGTATAGATGTTATCTATCAATTTTCCAATATTGTGATCAATGTCTTCAATATGCTCTCCTCTTATTTCTATATATAGAGTAATTTGACAAATAGGTTTTTATGCATTCTAACTGAGAATTCCATCTGGTTTCATTTGGTAGTTGCAGCATCATACCTCCTTTCTCCATTAACCAACTCTAAAATATAAATTTTTATTACAAATATTGCTGGATTTGACAGCATAAATAAATAGCCTATGCAACTTATTAATGAGTCGTGAATTAAGATTCACACTGGTGACAGTGCTAATGCATAAAAGTAAAGCTGACAGTAGCTAATTTATTGGATTTGTTTTTAGCTTACATGAGGTTGGTGATGGTTTTGGAAATATTTGTTAATTTCTACAACATGCTTGAGAACTAATTTTGGGGAGACATCTTTTTCTACCAAGTTTAGATGGTGTGCTGAACAGCCATAAGTAATAAAACTGTAATTGTCCTCCTTAAGAATTTCTCTTATTCTTATCATTTGGTTTTTGTTATCAGTGCATATAGCAAATACCTGAAAATAAAATGTCATAACTCATAAGGAACTGAGCATTTGAGTATACCAAGGCGGAGAATTACATTCAGTTTATAACTAAAATAAAATGTACCTACAAAATAGTTATACTTACATCAATGCCATATATTTCTTTAGTGTTTGTTATTGCTTCTCTAGCTAACTGTGCACAATATTTTGCTGTCTTTTTTGTACTTCCAGCATCTACTGCTGAAATCAGACATGGCTTTTTTCCATTATGAATACTGTGCGCAATAATAGGATCATTACCTACTGAATTCCAGCTATCTTGTATAAGGGTAATGGTACAATCATCAAGATTAAGGTCATTCTTCATTTCATGGATTACTTCATCATTAACTTTTATTAACAGATCAGATGCCAACCTTTTCCTGTTTGGTGGTTCATATCCTGATCTTAGACCTTTGATTAATTTTATAAATTCTTTATTTTCTAAAACATTGAAGGGTATGTTAGCTGAAAAAAAACATTGCAACTTGTAAATCTAATTCTTCCTTTTGATCCACAGTCATTCTTACCACAAATGGTGTAATTGATCTTTGCCTTTTATGCTTTATTGGTGTTGAATGACAGAATGTGGATGATGAAGAACGTGCACTGGCATCACTCATTTCAGGCACATTTACACTTATAATCTTTGGATCATCTTTGCCAGAAGCCAAAGTTGGAGGAAGTGAATCAGTTTCAACTAATGCTCCAAATTCAAGTCTCAGCATATCTCTTGCCTCATTTTCAAAATATTCCACTTTTCTTTTACTGCATTTCTCTAAATGATGTTTCCAGAGCTGGGCACTTCCGCAAACCGCAAATTCCACAATTGCGGAAGTATGTTTTTCGTTTGCGGATTTGCGTTTGCCGCAAATTCATCGCAAATTAGTGAATTTGTGTTGCGGAACTAAGACCGCAAACGCAAATCTTTCCGCAAATTTCCCACGTGGCCACTGGCCGAGCCCGCTAGTGCTGTGATGCTGCTGTCGCTGGCTGCCAATTGGCGTACACTTATAGAGGCTAGAGGGGTTGAGTTGTACAGTGAGTTCAAGTTGTGTACAGTCACAGTGTTAACTTAATTTAACTTGTGTAATGTAATGTGTGTACAGTTACTACAGTTACAGTACAGTCTTCTCTAATGTGTCTAAGTCTCAAAATTTATGAAATTCAAATGATTAAATTTATTATTTAATTTATTTACTATTTACTTGCAGGTGGTGTTTTTGTTCAATATAATATATCAATATACGTAGTATTTTTATTTCTTCTACAATAGTGATTTATTGTAATAAATTATTTAGCCTTGTTTTTAATAAAAACAAGGCTAAAACATTAAAAAGATATAAAAACTTTTTATACCTCTTTAATGTTTTGGATAATTTTTATAGTTAAAATTGCGATTGCGGAATTTGTGGTTTGCGGAATTTGTGGTTTGCGGAAGTGTTTGCGGAAGTGCCCAGCACTGTAAAAATTGGAAATATGGTTTGCGTTTGCGGATTTGCATTTGCGGCACCAAAAATGGCAAGCAGTTTGCGGATTTGTGGTTGCGGAAGGTAAGGTTTGAGCTTGCGGAAGTGATTTTGAGTTTGCGGTGCCCAGCTCTGGATGTTTCACTCTCAATTTTTCGAGTGATACTTCCTTAGCAATAATTGCATAGTACTCTAGTAGGCTGATCACTTAATAAAGTCACCTCATCTGATTCACTAGTTTTAGATCTTCCACCTCTATAACTCTGTGTTTGGCATCTTAAAAATTAAAATTTGAGTTATGTCTAAATAAAGCTGAAATCTGCTGTTAAGAAATAAAGGAGAGATCTAAAATTAAAATACAGAAAATTCTAATATGGCATTATGATATAATGTTTCAGACCAACAAAAACCCTAGGATCCACTCATGGCTGGTCTACCTGTGTTCATAATTGTGTATTGTGCATGTCCTCCATGGTGGCAGAGGGGACCCACAATTTTATGTGGGTCCCAAACCACAAAGCCTTAATTTTACTACCTTAAACTATACCCAATCTATCAACATATGCGTCTAATCAATTTTTAAACATGTTTATAGATGTGCTACTAATTACTTCTACTGACAAACTATTCCAGCTATTTACTATTCTATGCGTAAAAAAGTTTTTGGCAACTGCTGTCTCAAACATTCTACTTGTCAACTTACACCTATTATTTCTAGTCCTATTATATTGAGATATTTTGAAAAAGCTCTCTCTATCTAGATTATCAAACCCATTCATAATTTTGAAAACCTGGATTAGATCACCCCTTAGCCTCCTAGTCTCGAGTGTAGTCAATTTTAACTCCTTAAGCCTATCCTCGTACAACTTTGACCTAAGCGAAGGAATCATCTTAGTTGCTTGTCTTTGAACTCTTTCAATTTTATCTATATCTTTGCGCATATGCAGATTCCAAAATTGGATTGCAAACTCCAAATGGGGTCTAACTAATGATTTATAAAGAGGAACTATAATATCATGCGATTTGTACTCAAAATTCCGAGCTATAAAACCTAACACTTTGTTTGCTCTACGCTTGTTAACTCTTTCCCTACATACTATATGCAAAATTACCATTACGCGTACCTATATATAAAATTTTGCACTTAACATTAAATCTCATTTGCCATGTGACTGACCAATCAATGATTTTATTCAGATCTTCGTCATCAATTGCCCTACCACCCAGCTTCGTGTCATCTGCAAACTTTGAAACTGTACTGACTAGGCCAACATCTAAATCATTAATATATCAGGTCATCCCACAAGTAATGTCATTTTTTAGATCGGAATTTGAAGGACCAAAAAAAAAAAACTCGAAACTTTTTAATCTAGTATATATTTTCCATCAGAATCAATGACACTCTGCCAACATCCTACAAGCTTTTCAATGTTATGTTTATAAAATTCAGGCAGTTTTGAGGCAAAAAACATACAAAGACTGGTGTGCAGGTCATCTAAAGAAGTATACTGTTTCTCATCAAGATAGTTTTGCAGACTCCTGAAGAGATGATAATCTGAAGGCGCAAGGTCTGGAGAATGTTGAAGTTTTTCCCGAAGTGATCCGAGTGGTATGAGGATGTGCATTGCCATGGTGGAACACGATTCTTTTCCGATTAACCAAAGAAGGTCTCTCTTCTTTTAGTGCAGTATTCAATCGATCCAGTTGTTGACAGTAGACTTGAGTTGTGATTGTTTGGTTGTGTGGTAAGGTTTCAAAGTGTATTACACCACCTTTATCCCACCAAAGACTAAGCAACACTTTCCAAGGGTGAAGATTTGGTTTTGGCTGTGGTGTCACTGGTTCTCCGGCATAAACCCACTGTCGACAGCACTTAACATTCTGGTACAGTATCCACTGTTCATCACCAGTCACTAAACGGTGCAAAAATGGATCTTGGAGTTCATGGGAATGAAGAGCCGTGCAAATGTTTACCCACACCCTCAGATTGTCGATGACAATTCATGTGGCACCCATTTTCCTAGCTTGGGCACTTTCCTGAGTTGTTGCAAATGTTGATGGATGGTGGACAGGGATGAATTGAGTTTCTGGGCCAATTCTTCGACAGTTGTTGAACAGTCTTCTTCAAGTGCAGCTAACAGTAGGTCATTATCAAACTCAGCAGGGTGTCCAGAGCATGCTACATCTGTCAAACAGCAGTCACCATTCCTAAACTTTTGAAACCATCTTTGACATTTCCTCACATGCAGAATACCATTGCCATAAACTTCCTGAATGTTTCGCGTTGCTTCAGTAGCACTATTCCCTTTTTTGAACTTGTAAAGCATTATATGCCTGATATACTCTTCTGATACTGCCATGTTTATGAGGGGTTCACATAAAGCAAAACACACGTCTTCACTGGTCAAGGTCTGTAAAGTATGTAGCGAAACATGATAGATCTCCTCTTAGATATAACCTTCGGAAAATTTATGCTTGAACTGAGTAGGACTAGTTTAAACTTAATCTATTAAAAAAAAATGACTTTACTTATGGGATGACCTGATATATAAGAAAAAGCAAGGGGCCCAATACAGAACCCTGAGGAACGCCACTCGCTACATTAGCCCAACAAGATTCCACTCCATCAATGACCACCCTCTGTTTCCTACCTCGCAACCCCACTTCTATCCAATGTATTACTACACCCCTGATTCCATGAGACTTAGTTTTTTCAATGAGTCTTTTGTGTGGTACGGTGTCAAACGCTTTTTGAAAATCTAAATACACTACATCAACTGCCTGCTGACTATTGTGAATGTCAACCATGCTTTGAAAAAATTGTAAAAGATTAAACAAGATTTGTTTCGCCTAAAACCGTGCTGTGTATTTCTAACTAAGTTATGCAATTCTAAGTGTTGAGCTATACGATCCCTAATTGATTCCAGTAGCTTACCTACAACAGACATGAAACTGATTGGCCTATAATTTATCGCCGCACATTTATTACCTTTCTTAAAGATAAGTGTTACGTTTGCTAACTTGAAATTATCTGGTACACACCCCTCAGAAATAGATGCATTAAAAATCTTTGTTAGCAGCACAACAATGCTATCTTTTAATTCTTTTAGTTGTATGGGATATATGGAATCCAGCCCTGGTGATTTACGCGTTTTCATTTTATCAATATAGCGCATTACCTCCCCTTCACTAACCACAATATTATCCAAGACACATTTCACTGGATTTCTATTGTTGACATATTGAAAGAATCGCTTGGGGTTTTCTTTACCATCACGAGCTATGGAGATTTCAAATTCACGCTTTGACTTTTTTTATTACACTTTTTGCTTCACGCCTTAGAGATATGTCGTTGTTTCGTAACCACAAATTGTCTTTTTCCCATTCTCTTTAGGATTTGTATTCATTTCATTTCTTTTTAAAATTTTATAGCATTTACTGGGCAAAGTAACCATTGTACTCCAGAACTTACAAACCATTTATGGACAGACTTAATCAGAAAGGTGGGTTGTGATGCCTATTCTCCATCTCATAATAGGGTCATTCTCTGTCAGATCAAAAAAAAAATTGAAATTAACACCCTCATCTCTCATATTTTGCTGAAATTTGGTTTATAGGGAGTTTGTGAGCCCTGAATCCATTTCTGAAATTATAAGGTCAATCCGACCAACGGTTCAAGAGAGATGACCTCTGGCAATTTGAGGTCACTCGCGAGGTTACTAACATTTGGCGAGCCATAACTTGGGTAATAATTGTCATAATTATATAAAAGTATATATATTTAGAATCAGAAAACGACAAGGAATCCAAATATGCAAGTTTTAGAACTCTAGGTTGAAAAATAAAAAAGTTACACTGTAACCAAAATTTGAGGTCACGATTTGACCTCTGGGGTATCAAATGAGAAATTTTTTTTAAATGTAAAAAATGAAGGCATAGGCATTGGCTATTAGAATCAGCAAAAAAAAAGTTTGTTTATGTTAGTATTTTTCATGTAACTAACATATAAGTGAACACCATATTCATAAGTTGTGCGTCAATTCTACCTATTTTTTCACACTTAAGCTCGTAATTTGACCTATAGAAATTAAAATTACATTTTTTATAGATATAAAAAACAAAGTCAGAGTTCTTGACTAATAGAAACAATCATAAAAAGTTTGTTTATGTTGGTACTTTTCATGTAACTAACTTATAAGTGAACACCATATTTATAAATTGCTTGTCATTTCAAGGAATTTTTATATCTTAGCTATCAATTTGACCTCAAGCTCCAAGAATTTAATAAAAATTGTATTTCACTACTAATCTACACTGGCAATAATAGTTATAATAGTGAAAGGGGAAGACTAAGCTCACATGTAGCCTAAACAAACCTGTTGAAACATGTTGCTACTTGTCTAAGTGCAGAATCAACACAGATAGTTGCAAAATTCCTTGTCTACAGGTTAGTACAGTTCCAGCCAGCACTGTGGGTGGCTGGTGGGTATGGTGTTTTAATGAGCCTCAGAGACTATCAAGGCCTAAAATATTAAGTGTGTATAGCTATATATTTTCTAAAAAATATATATTACCTAATTGTAAATCCTATATCTTTACAGATCAAAATACAATGGTTCGGCACTTGAAATACTGCCAGGACCCTATTCAAAAACACAAGAAACGCATAACAATCAATCTTAGAAAAGTGACTGATGTACTTGTTGAAAAATGTGCTGGAAGAGTGAAAAAAGACTCATTGTTGTGTGTGAACTGCTGGACACTGATAATGAAAAACCCCACTATACTTAGTACCACTGAAAACAACAAGTCTGAGCAGGATTCAAATGAATCATCTACTATCAGTGGCTTGAGTAACATCTCTTCAATTCAAGATCTGGACAATGACAGTGATTGCTTGATAAAGGAAAATCCTTCAACTTCAGTTGAACCAGTTCTAGCATTTCTGGACCAAACACCAGTTAAAAAAAGTAAGTAATAAATTAATATAATAACTTATACTTTACTACAAGGTCTGTTTGATCTACTATATAGCATTTAAGGTACTATAATTAATATTTAATTACTAATATTCAGGTGTGTGAAACCTTTTTTTCTGTTCTTTTCAGAAGGGCTGTCATTAAGCCAGAAAAAGCGCAAGGCTCGTGGTAAGCTATCATCTGCTCAGAAACACCTGAAGGAGAGGCTAGAACTCAGTTATGGTGTTCAAATTACCGAGGAGGTAAGTGATACTTCAAAACCTGAAACTAAATCTGAAAAACATCTAGACAAATTAATGAATGAATTGAAACAGTCATTCCTGGAGAGCAAATGTCACCATCACAAACTACAAATATTAACACTCTCACCATACACAATTGAAAAAACAGCTAGTTTCTTTCAAACTACAACATACATGGTGAAAAGAAGCCGTTCACTTAAATCAGAACATGGAATCCTTCCGAAGATTCCACTAATGAGCAAAGGAAAAGTGATATCTGAAGAACACAAAGATATAGTTAGAAGATTCTATGAGTCAGAAGAGGTTAGTCGTATGTGTCCTGGCCAAAAGGATTGCGTGAAAGTTATCAGTGCTAAAGGTGCAATGAAGGTGCAAAAACGATTGGTCCTCGGGAATTTAAGAGAGATGTTTGAACTATATAAAAATGATGAAAAGAATCCCAAAATAGGATTTTCCACATTTGCAAAATTACGGCCATCATATTGTGTGCTTGCCGGTAGTGGTGGGACTCATTCTGTCTGTGTCTGCACATACCATCAAAATCCAAAATTGCAGCTGGCTGCATTGGGAGAAAGAGGTCTTTCATACAAGGATCTTATGGATTACAGTGTCTGCAGTACAGAAAGAGAGACTTGCATGATGCAACTTTGCAATGATTGCCCAAGAGAAGAGGGTGTCCTGGATTTTCTTGAGTTACTTGACAGTGTGAAATCAGCTCCAAATGAAATATCTTACAAGCAATGGGTGACTGTTGAACGTTGTACAATGGTTGATAAGGTGGAGCCACTTCATGAATACTTATCATCCCTAAGCATGAAAATATCCCGCATGGTTTGTCATCACTTTGTTGCTCAGCAACAATCACAGTACTTCAAGCAGTTGAAAGAAACACTACCACCTCAGAGCGAGGTAGTTACAGTAGGTGATTTCTCTGAGAATTATTCTTTCATTGTCCAGGATGCTGCCCAAGGGTTTCACTGGGACAATTCACAGTGTACAGTTCACCCTTTTGTCATCTATTATAGATCATCTGCAGACCAGGAACTTAGGCATTTTAGTGTCTGTTTCTTATCTGCATCACTAAAACACAACACTATAATGGTTTACTCATTCATATTGAAGCTTATGACATATGTTAAATTCAGATGCCCACAATTGAAGAAGGTGCACTATTTCTCAGATGGATGTGCTGGCCAATATAAGAACAGATACAACTTCACAAATCTCTGTTACCATGAAGAGGATTTTGGTCTGTCTTGTGAATGGCACTTCTTTGCTACATCCCATGGCAAAAATGCATGTGATGGGATTGGAGGAACAGTGAAAAGAGCTACTGCTCGTGCCAGTTTGCAGAGAACTACAGAGAGGCAAATTCTTACACCAGAACACATGTTTCAGTTTTGTGAAGAAAACTTGAGCAAGAAGATAAATTTTTTCTTTGTAACTACAGCTGATTTGAAAGATGCAGAAGAACGGTTGGAACATCGATTCAAGGATAGTAGGGCTATTCCTGGAACTCAGAAATATCATAGATTTGTTCCCCTAAACAAGGAAGAACTGATGGTGTATCCCATTTCAAGTGGCATTGGAGAAAAGAAAAGAATAAGGAAAAGTCATTTTACTAATGAACCTGCAATGCTTGGTAACCTAAAATGTGTCAAACCAGGAGAGTATGTTGGCTGCATTTATGACATGCAAGTTTGGTATGGAATTGTGGAGGAATATTGTGAAGAGTTTGATGATTTCACTGTGAACTTTCTACATCCCTCTGGGTCATCAGGATCAAGTGCATATTATTATCCATCAAACAAGGATTCATGTGCAGTGCCAGGACATCATATATTAACTGTAATGAGTTGTCCTACCCTAAGAGGAGGCAGCAGAATTCAATACATTTTTCCACAAAAAGAAATTGATGAGAGCATCGAGCATGCAAAAATTGTATTAGGCTAGCACATGAATCCTCTAAGTAGGTCTTCCCCTTTCACTATTATAACTATTATTGCCAGTGTAGATTAGCAGTGAAATACAATTTTACATTTTTTGCCTTTGTTTTTATATCTATAAAAAAATATAATTTTAATTTCTATAGGTCAAATTATGAGCTTAAGTGTGAAAAAATAGGTAGAATTGACGCAACTTATGAATATGGTGTTCACTTATGTTAGTTACATGAAAAATACTAACAAACAAACTTTTTTTTGCTGATTCTAATAGCCAATGCCTATGCCTTCATTTTTTACATTTAAAAAAAAATTCTCATTTGATACCCCAGAGGTCAAATCGTGACCTCAAATTTTGGTTACAGTGTAACTTTTTTATTTTTCAACCTAGAGTTCTAAAACCTGCATATTTGGATTCCTTGTCGTTTTCTGATTCTAAATATATATACTTTTATATAATTGTGACCATTATTACCCAAGTTATGGGTCGCCAAATGTTAGTGACCTCGCAAGTGACCTCAAATTTCCCGAGGTCATATCTCTTGAACCGTTGGTCGGATTGACCTTATAATTTCAGAAATGGATTCAGGGCCCACAAACTCCCTATAAACCAAATTTCAGCAAAATCTGAGAGATGAGGGTGTTAGGCACTGGTTGATCTGACAGAGAATGACCCAATAGTAGAGCACCCAACTGCCACAATTCACTATTTAAATTGTAAACTTTTTTGTGTGGGGGGGACCACCTTTTATATTAGATAACTTTACTAAAACTGAACAATTCTATAATGGACTCAACCATTTACTGGACAGTCACTATTGCTAGAAAGTAATTAAAAAAATTCAACTAACTAAATTCATTTGATTGCGAGAGTAATTCCAGTCAACACACGTATTCTTGATTTCAGCTACTCTGGATTTCTTGGGAAAGTTTGTCCTAAACAGAACTAAATAATTCTTATTCATAATCAATAATTTCTACCATTGATTCAAGATTTTCCTTACTTTAAATCTTTTTCTAATTTCTTACGGGCAAAATAAATCGGGAAATATCGTAAGTATTATTGAAGTTATTCCTCCCATTTTTGCCACTCATTATTTATGGGAGTTGTACGACAACTGCTATTGTTTTTCAAAGAAATTAATGGATTATTATCATTCATGGACAAATACATCCAATAATATTAAGTAATATTTATTACCGGACAAATTTCAAGGTTTAGTAGTCTTACCTAGTGTTGCAACCCAAAAAAAAACAAGGTTTTTTTTAAAAAAAAACACCAACAAAAAAAAAAGTTTTTTGTTTTTTTTTATATTAGCTAATTCTGTTGTGTATATATACTAGTATATACTACTATATATATATATATCACATCTGGTCCGAGCTTTTATATTCAGTCACGACTAGTGTTGCAACCCATTTTATATTTAATGTGTTACAAATTGTATTTCAGGTGGATGCCATGGAAGTCATACAAGAGATATCTGTAGCTGTTCCATCTGTGGATGATAGCAAGACATTGGGAGAGTTAGCTGACTACCGATCAAGAGAATATCTTTGCAAAGCCTTTTGTCTGGAAGGCAGCTGCACAGGCGAATCCAACAAGCTGGTGGAATGGAATTTGTGGTTCGACCCAGCTCTCCAAGGTTGCAGCAAATATTCTCAACCTGCCCCCAACTAGTGCAGCTGTGGAATGCTCTTTCAGTCGCCACTCATGGATCCACTCAGTCAAACGGAACCGACTGACAACTGATAGAGCATCTAAGCTAGTTTTCATCGCTCATAACCATGCTTTGGGTGATCACAATGAACCACAAGACCATGAATCTGAAGCAGGTGCTCAGCAGAAGCAAAACATGTCCCAGACAACTCTCCAAGCACAAGAACGGCCATCATCAAGCAGAGAGTATGATCATGAAGGGAATGAAATGTTCTATTCAGAGTCTGAAGCAGAGTCTGAAAACTCAATGTATGATGAATGACTCTCTATGACTCCTCAAATGATGATGAAAAAAATGTTGTGTGTATTTTTTTTAGTTAATATAAATTTACAATGGATTTTATAATTGGGCTTGTGTCTGGAGTCTTTTTAGGGGCAGTGTCAACCTTTATTAAAAGGAAAAATAATGAAAAATGGATTTAAACCTTTTTTGTTTTCGTTACTCCTTGAAATCAATGTTACAATGAGAACAACATACGTGTACTTTTGTTTCAAAATAAAGAAGGGATAATATCTATATACCAATTTTATAAAAAAAAAACAAAAAAAAAACAAAAAAAACATAAAAAACACGATTTAAAAAAAAAGGTTTTTTTTGCAACACTAGTCTTACCTTAATGAAACTTGCGAATATATACGCAAAGTCATTATGAGAATACTCAAGGTACTGAGCATGATCCTGTATAGCCTGGCAACATTAAAAAAAATATATCATTTACTCAATAATTACAGTCACTTAAAATATAAATATATACATATCCTACTTATTAATTCTGATATAGTTCATTAGAACGGAAATGGCCTTTAGAATTAGGTCTACTCAAAGGAGGATGTAATGCCAACATTTATTAAAAATGTAATGTTGTATGAAGGAATACCTGAAAAATTAATGGAAAACACACTGAAGGAAAATATCACTACCAGAAGATATATATTGAAGAGATGACCCTTAGAGTACTTTAGTATTTTTATTTAATACAGTGGGCCCTCCTTCAACATGCCGTGTTGGGCAAATCCATGTTCGAGGAACTTAATACCTTAGCCTATAGGATTAATAGGGATATGGGAACACAGCAGCATTAAGTCTCCAATAAATACTTATATATATATATATATATATATTTTTTTTACACAAACAAAAAAGTCCTACCTAAGCACTCAGCTTAGTACTGTATATGAACTTTACGTTTGAACTTGCAATTTCACACTGCTATCTAAGGGTAATTACAAAAAAAAAAAAAAACAGCAAAAAATGGCAAAAAAATAGACTGCACAGCACTGAACTTAGCGATGCGAGTGTTGGAGAGGGAGAGAGGTGTGGGAAGCTGGAGATTGTTTATAATGATCTAGGGTGTGTAAACATTTGCATGTTGGGCAAACCATGCATAAACAAATTTTCCATGTTTGGAAGATAATTGGTTGCATTTATTTTTGCGTATATGAGCAAATTCATGTTGGAGGAGGGTTTACGGTATGAACTCAATCCCAAATGCTAACTTTTCTTTTTAATGGAATTATTAAATCCAGAGATATTAAAGATCAAAAGAATCATGAGGAGGATACCTCATTCTCTCCCTGCTTGGTAAGAAACCAGCTCTGGAGGCTAATGTGCAAGTTCCAAGTTTGATTCAAGGACACTAGACCCAGTAAGAATAATCATTACATCATTATGGGTTAACAATGTTGAAGATTTATATAATGTCTCAATCACAAAAAGTTGTATAGGATATTTTAACATAACCAGGCCTGGATGCGATATCATTCTGGGTGATTCAGGGTCCTTGACCCTTAACAAGTTTCCAGAGTTGCTTTTGATTGGTGATAGAGAGCCTGGTTCATTAGTCCTGCAAAACCTATCCAATTTTATTCATTGTAACCCTTGTATTTTCTTCTTTTCAGCTGCGTTTGAGTGTGTTTTCATACTTTTTTAATCCTTTATTTGTAACCTTTGGTTTGCTTATGCCCAAATTGTTCATTCTAAAGGAAGTCAAGCTTTTCACTCCACCTTAAACCTACTGTACAGTTTAACATAGAATCCAAACCACACCTCACCAGCAACCCAGCATCTTAACTACTAGGCTACCCACTCCTAGGGTACCCATTTATCTACCAACCAATTTCTTTATTGTGGGGAAGAATGAACAGCTGGGTTTTGCTGCATGCTATCACCGGGTCTTGATCCTGGGGCCAGTGGATTCATAGTCAGCAATGTTAACCACTACACCCCTGAGGTGCATTGTATATAAATTATACGTAAATGGTTTTGATTTATTGGAAAATACCTAAAAATTATTTACAAAAAAGATTCTTTGTAGATTTTTCAGTAAAATAATTTCTTTAAAAATTCTTATAATTAGCTATTATGGATAAGACTAACTTTAATTATTAATAATCATTCTTATAATTTTAATAAAATTAAATAGTGCGTAAACAAAATACAAACAATTAAAAATCCTTGAAAAGAAACAGGCCTAAAACCACAAAAAATTAATGAACCACTTCCAATTATTTTATTTGAGAATCAAATTAGAGTAAGTCAAAAAAGATATTAACTCTATGAATTTATTGAATGTTATCCGTAACTTAGTTAAAAAAATACTCAAAGTTAAATCAATTCTGGAAGTCAGTAATGATTCCAAAAACAAACATTTTACATTACATAAAAAACTAATTCAAAATCAATTATACAAAACACAAAAAATAAAGCACAATAACACTAAGACAATAAAATCAGAGTGGTATGAATAAACTTTTCTTCTTTCCCATCATCTGCTTTGCGTGTTTGTACGAGTGTTTTTTCCAGGGCTGTCAATTAAAAAAAACATTAAAAACCCACATCCGAGTGGGTTTTATTGTTTTTTTTAAATGTTTACTCCCCCAGGAGATCACCCAATGCATGTCACCACTCACTCAGATTTTGATGAAAATTGACATAAGGGGTTCTTCCGGGTGCTGATTTCACTGGTCAAAATAAAAAAAAGTTCTATGACCCATAGTTTTTGAGATATGGACTACCAAAATCTTGGGGCCCTACTTTACCACCTAACTTTAATGGGCAATAACTCCCAAACATCTTACCATAGACCTATAAGACTATACATTTTTAGAATCAGCATAAGAGATCTATTAAATGATACCACATTCAAATGTGGAGAACAATAATGAAAATTTTCCCCCTTCTTTTTTTTATTTTTGATCGCCACCCCCCCTAGGCAGTGAAATCCCCCCAAAAAATTCTTTATTAAACTTCCATTAATTGTTAAAAGATACAAACAATAAAAAATGTGGGTATCAAGTTGAAAGATATTTTAAAACTTATTAAAAAAATATGTAGATTGTGAAATTTTGACATTTCTACACCTGCAGACTAAAATAGAGAACTACAAATGATATAACGGGTGCGGCAAAAGTAACACCCTTTTTAGTTTATTCTCTCTTATTGAAGGAAATAAATCAATCACAGCATTTTAAGAGAAATAATAAGGTTTTTAAGAAAAATACAGCATTTTAAGATAAATAATAAGTACTTTCTCAGTAAAAACTAAAAAATAACTGGAATTTAATTAATTTTGTGGTTGGTTATACTGTATAAAACTATAAAGATACAATTATTAAAAGGGCGTTACTTTTGCGGCAGCCTATATTCACATCAAAGAAAATAAATAGCAAAAATACAAATTGAACACACACACATTACATCAAGTTGATTCATAACACTGGGCAACACGTATTTTATTGAATGATATCTGACACTTGATTCTAGGTAATTTGGGTGCGCTGAATACGAATTTCAACTCGGTTTGGCTCTATCAGGTCCTGATTCTTGTTGACAGCCTATGTGCCATTTTCCAGATTTTTCAAATTAGGACTAAAAAATTAAGTCATGTGTTAAATTTTTTTTTCAAGTTTCATGAATACAAGCAGTTCAAACTACAGTAAAATTACATTATAACGATAGAAATGACTTAAAATAAAAAAACAAACAGATATGAAGCTTTCACTGTGGCAAAAATTTTCTTTTGTAAGACTTTCTAGCGTATTTGCTTGTTGATGGCAGGTCTCTTTTCAAGCACCAGCAGTAATCAGCCATCATGTGGGAATCCCAGCGGCCTTGGTACCGTTCCTCCATAATTTTGATATCTTGGTGGAATCTCTCCCCTTGTTCGTCACTTACATCACCTAAATTACTTGGAAATTGGTCAAGATGGCTATTCAAAAAATGCATTTTTATGCTCATATTGCAACCTAACTCTTTGTAGTCCCTTAAAAGTTTTTTTACGATTTCTTCGTAGTTATCTGCCCTATAATTGCCTAAAAAGTTTTCTATCAAGTCCACGAATGAGAACCAGCCATTTTTTTCGCGTTCATTCATGACATTAGGAAAATTGCTGTCTTTAATCATTGTTCTTATTTGTGGACCGTCGAAAATTCCCGCCTTGATTTTTTCATAACTTAAACTTGGAAATTTTGAAGTTATGTATTTGAAACACTCGCCGTTCGTATCTAAAGCTTTTACATATTGTTTAATGAGGCCTAGTTTTATATGCAGAGGAGGAAATATGATTTTATCTCTGCTCACTAAAGGTGGATTAATTACGTTTTTTTCTCCAACAGTAAGTGATGTTCGTGCTGGCCAGATTTGTTTGAAATAATGTTCTTCCTTGGCTCTGCTGTCCCATAAGCAAAGGAAGCAGGGATATTTAGTATACCCTCCTTGTTGTCCTAGCAGAAAATTAACCATTTTTAAGTCAACACATATGATCCACTCGTGCTCCCTATATTTGATAAGATTTAAAACCTTTTCTATATGTTCATACTTTTCTTTTAATTTTGTTGAGTGCCCAATCGGTATCGAGCCGTATAGATTGCCATTATGCAACAACACACACTTAAGACTTCTTTTCGAACTGTCTAAAAACAAGCGCCAATCATTTGCATCGTAAGACTCAACCCCCATCTTCTTTAACAAACCAACTATGTCGCAGCAATATACTAAACTATCCTCTGTTCTAAAATATTTAACAAGTTCTTCTTCTCTTTTTCTGTAAAATGAAATGTATGTGTTTGAAGTAAGCAAGTTTTTCTCTTTAAGTCTTGAAGCTAAAATTTCCGCAGCCTTTTTTGGCAAATTTAGATCCCTTACAAGATCATTCAACTCGGCCTGGTTAAACTTTTGCGGATCGTTTTGACTTTCAAATACGCTGGGGTCAAAATCGGTGTCTGACTCCTCAAAGTGCATAACAATATTTTCAGGAACATCTTCAACTAATTCTTGAGTTGGCAGACCCTTAAATTTTGGAATGGGGATCTCATTTGAATGTAGCACAGGTCGTATCGCGGTGTCGAAATTTGGGTACTCGATACAATGTTTATTTTTCTTAGTGAAGCCCGAAGTCTTGACAAAGCAAAGGTAGCAATCGGTCTCGTGGTTAGTAGGCTCTCGCCACACCTGATATGGAAAAAAAATTGTAAAGCGTTAACAAAAGCGACGAGAGACTTGTTTTTATGAATTTTATCAAAAGTTATCACCCAAACATTTAACATTTCTGTGTTTCAACCTTATGCAATATTTGAGATTCTTATAAACATTTTCTGTAAATTTTTGTTTATGTACCTAAGTTACAATTACATTTAGGTAAGTTACAGTATACTAGTGATTAAATTACGTAGTTTTATGAAATCATAAACTTACCATCGGAACTCCAAAAGGTATTTTTGAATCCGAACCCTTCGTCCAATGTCGCAGTCTTTCAATGCATATAGTGCAGGCTTTATGTGGAGCCCACGATTTATCTTGGTCCCCCAGTTTTATGCCAAAATAAGCTAAGTAAGCTCTTTTTACGAAGTCAGTTATATTTGCTCGTTGATGTGGAAGTGTAAAATTTCCACATATATAACAGAAGGAATCAGGGTTGTTTTTGCATTTGAACTTTCTAGTGCTTGATGACATATTGCTTGATTGTTCTGCCAATTTGTAAAGGTATTTAAAGCCCTTAATTCATATAAATTTAAGAAAATCTGAAATATAAACACAAAAATTAGTTTAAATAGGTACTTATTATGAAATAGGTACTTACAATCTATGAAATTAAACTAGAAACACGGATGAGTAGGTACAATATAAATTACGTCTAATTAAATCAACTATATTAAATCACGATGACAAAATTACTCACTAAATCATATGCCAATTCAAAATTATGTTAATGCCCAAACTTAATTAACTAACTCAACTGACTGACTGACTGATTGAATTGACTGATTAACTCTGGAAACGAGTCGCTTTTATATATTTTAGTTGTCTCTCTAGAATACTCTACAGAGAACAGGAACGCTCGAGAAAATTTTAGAATTCTATGATATTTTTAGCTTAATTTACTAATATTAAAATGGGTTAAAAATGACAAAATTAAAAATATTTTTAGGGTGTTACATATAAAAATATACATAATACAACAATACCATAACAATAGGTACAAATACCTAGATAAAAACCTAGTTGCATAATGTGTAACTGCAAAAAGACTTAGCGAGTATTGAGAAAAAAACCTTTTTATGAATACGACGAAAGAGGAGGGGTGTTGAGCAAAATCAGGACCTGATAGAGCAAAACCGAGTAAAAATTCGTGCTCAGCGCACCCAAATTACCTAGAACTAACTGTCAAATCTAATTCAATAGACAAAAAGTTGAAATTTGTTCCCCAGTGTAATTAGTGATGTAAAAAAACCGTTTTTTTTGTTTTTTGTTGTTTTTTTTTGTTTTTTTTAATAATTAATATAGATATTGCCAATTTAATTATAAGGTATACTTTTGCAATGATATATATTATAAAAATAAATAAATAAATAATAAAATAGGCCATATGGTACCAGTATAGAATGTCCTTTTCAGCCTATTTACAGAAAAAACTGGCCTCTTTCTTGCACTGAAAGTCTTGTATCTTGAGATCCATTAAACTTGCGAGAACACTGGCTGGGAGCTGACTGCCCATTGTCCAACCTTCCCAGGACTCTCCCATCCATGCCTCAGATTTTGAATCTCCCACTTAACTATCCTTTAGACCCGCGATGACATATCCCCCCCCCCACGAGACCATCCATATATATATACACACACATACACCCATATACATATATACCAATACAGTGGGGGGAAATAAGTATTCGTACACCGGCAAAATTGTTTTTCAATAAACTTACAATCAAACGAATTACTTCAAAGTTGAACAAAAAATGGCTATTGGCATACAATTAATATGTATTAAACGAACGAACCATAATTACGAATAAATAACTACAAATTAAATTTACGAAATTAGGTGGGGAAAAAAGTATTCGTACAAATTAATTTTCATAACTTAATATTTAGTTGCGTAACCATTGTTGGCAATAACTGCTTGTAGACGTTTTCCGTAGGTTCCTACTAGTGTTTTGCAACTTTCTGTCGGAATTTTAGCTCACTCTTCTTTGCAAATAACCTTCAAATCGGCGATGTTCCTCGGGTTCCTCAAATGAATCTGCTTTTTTAATATTCGCCACAAGTTCTCAATCGGATTCAAATCAGGCGACTGGCTAGGCCACTGCAGCACCCTCACATTGTTCTGAACGAACCACTCCCGAGTAAGTTTGGCAGTATGCTTCGGATCGTTATCTTGTTGGAAGCACCATTCATCTCCAAGCTCCAACTGTTGGACAGAGGCGAACAAATATTCTTCTAAAATATCGCGATACAGTGCTCCATTCATTGTTCCCTCTATGACGTGAATTGCTCCAGTACCATTAGATGAAAAGCACCCCCATACCATGATGCTTCCGCCTCCGAACTTTACAGTAGGGATGGTGTTCTTTGGATCAAGAGCGCATCCATCTTTCCTCCACACATGACAAGCCGTGTTCCTTCCAAATAACTCTATTTTCGTTTCATCTGACCAAAGTACGGTATTCCAGAACTCTTTAGGCTTTTCTAAATGCTCACGGGCAAACTTCAAACGAGCATCTCTATGCATTTTCTTTAGTAGGGGTGTTTTCCTTGGATGGCGAGACTTCAGGTTAATCCTGTGTAGTTCATTACTGATAGTCCGTTTAGTGACCGAAGTTCCCGCAGCCATTAATTCTTCTTGAATCTCCTTGCGAATCGTCATAGGGTTTTCTTTAACTTTTCTTGCCATCCTTCTCCCAGCTCGGGGAGAAATGTTTCGAGGAGCACCAGTTCGAGGAAGGTTGTGAGTAGTACCCGTCTTCTTCCATTTCAAAATAACGGAGCCTATTGTACTGAATGGAATACTTAACCTCTTTGAAATGTCTCTGTAGCTCAACCCTTCATTGTGGAGCCTGATTATCTCATTTTTCTGTTCAACAGAGAGTTCCTTCATCTTCGCCATGGCGACAACCTTCATGCATTAAGACTGAACAATGAATGAGAGCTGCAGGAAATGACATCATAACGTGTCGCAAACAGTGTTGGAACATTCCAGAAGACTCATGTAGATGCTAGAGACCTCTAAATGCTAGAGACCTCTATTTGTCCTTTAAAGAACTTATATTTATGTAACTTTTCCTAAGTGTATGAATACTTTTTTTCCCACCTAATTTCGTAAATTTAATTTGTCGAGTTATTTATTCGTAATTTTGGTTCGTTCGTTTAATACATATTAATTGTATGCCAATAGCCATTTTTTGTTCAACTTTGAAGTAATTCGTTTGATTGAAAGTTTATTGAAAAACAATTTTGCAGGTGTACGAATACTTATTTCCCCCCACTGTATATACATAAATACTTATATACACATTTATATCTATTGTATACCCCATACACATGCATACATCCAGAATTCCAGATACATACGCATGCATACTCACATATATACCTACACAAACTCATACACCTCTATTTCGCCCTTTCATTACCTCCGAGATCATTTAGCACATACAGTAATATCCATACAGCCAAAAGAAACCAATTAAGCACAGACAGAGCAGCAAAGCTAGTATTTATATCCCAAAATGCAAAATTCCAAGAAAGTGAAGTAAAACATGGTGCTACATTGGCTTCGTCAACATCCAAATCTGCAATAAATACCAGTACCTGTGATATTGAAACTATTTGCTTTAATCAATCTAGTGATAATGATTCTTCAATGGAAATAGAATCAGATAATGAAAGTTAAACAGCATTAGGTTAACACAAAGGTAAAGAAAGAGATGAATATTTATATTTTTTTTATTTTTCTATTTGGAATATACAGGGTGGGCGGAAAGTAGCTCCCTATTTTGGATTGGTAAAAAAATACGTATATTATCCATTTATTTCAGAAGAAATAATATGAAAAGGTAGGCATACATGGTAGGTTTTCTCTAAAATTCAATGTGGGCTCCAACTCTTTCCACCAGCTTCTGGAGCCGCCCAGGAATGGCGTCCACTGACTTTAGCAGGAACTCCGGCGGGATGGAGGACATGACTTCCCGAATTCGGTCCTCCAGTTCTTCCAATGTCCTCGGTTTGGTGCGGTAGACTTCTTCCTTTACCCACCCCCAAAGAAAGAAGTCGCACGGTGTCAAGTCGGGGCTCCTGGCTGGCCATTGATGTGGACCACGACGACCCATCCAACGCCCAGGAAGTGGGCATCCAGCCACTCACGGACAACAAGAGCGAAGTGCGGAGGGGCGCCATCTTGCATAAATATCAGATCGTCGATGTTCTCCCATGTGCTGACAACCGGCCAGACCTCGTTTCGCAACATAGCAAGGTACCGCTCAGCATTCATGGTGTTGCGCAGAAGGAACGGGCCCACAACCTGATCTGAGGTCATACCACACCACACCGTTACACTGAACCGATTCTGCCGTTTTTCAGCGGTAACCGTGCGACTTCTTTCTTTGGGGGTGGGTATTATGGATATTATACCAGTACCTGTGATATTGAAACTAGCATATATGCTCTACCCAATCTAGTGATGATTCTTCCATGGAAATGTAGGTTAACAAAAAGGTTCAAAAAAAGGTGAATATTTTCCTTTTCTATCTGGAATATATATACTGGTACTCTTGCCAATCACAATTATGTATATTGTTTGAAACGAGGAAGAATGTTTTATGTTCTAGTTAAAAAATATATACATATAAAAAATGAGGGTTTGTTTTTTCTTTCTATTATATACTTTTTGCGTGATTCAATTTTTCTAAAAGATGACTATATAGTATATATACTAGGTATAACCGTATAAGCATGGTAGTATAGTAAATTATAGGTAATACTAATATACTTATTAGATTAAAGGAAAAAAAATATGGAATAAGTTTAAAACAATAAAAAACAAAAAAAACAGACTACCTTCGTTTTAAACAAAAAAAACGACAAAAAAAAACAAAAAAAACGACAATAAAAAACGACTCACATCACTATTCATAATTACACAAGTTTTTTCAACTCATTTTCTGGGAAAACATATTGAATAGGCTACGCATTGTTCCTGGCTTTAAAGTTGGTGTGCTTAATAAACCTAAAATTTTATCTCTTGATATGTGGCATTATCTCTAATTTATGGAAAATAATAGTAAACACTATATCCTGATGGGTGCAAAAAGCTAAATGTACAAATCCCAACCATTTCTGATCATTTAAGTACAAACTATGTACTCTCCTATTTTCAGATTAACTTCAACATTATTTTCACCCAGAAAAGCTTTGCTTATATAATCCTCACCTCACCAACTTCATCAGAAGATAATTCAAATGTTTTTATGTTATTTGCATTAATAGGTACAAATCTGTGGAATTTTCGTGTTCCTGTTAGCCGCATACTTTTTTCATATCTGTCACTTAAAAATTTTTCCAGCTTCAATTTCTTCAGAATTTATTAAAAAAAAATTTATGCTGTCACTTATATTGTTTGAACAAAATTCAAACGTGTCTTCTGGTGTTAATATTTGATTTGCAAATGTTTTCTGCATACTTGCTCTGGCTACAGATCTTTTCACTGTACCCCCAATCCCATCACAAGCGCTCTTACCATGGCTTGTGGCAAAGAAATGCCACTCACATTCCAGCCCAAAATCTTCATGTTTACAAATGTTAACAAAGTTGAAATGATTTTTATATTGTGCTGCACATCCGTCAGTAAAATAATGTAATTTTTTGATATGAAGGTGGGATTTTCTAATAATAGGTACGTATGAGTGTATTTAAAAAAAGTGTAAACCATTATAGTGTTATGTTTTGTATTTGGAGATAAAAAACAATAACTTGAATGTTTTGTTTCATTACTTTCTGGTTCCTTATAATATAACACAAAGGGATGCACTGTGCATTGGGTATTTTCCCAATGAAAACCTTGGGCTGCATCCTGTACTACAAATAAGTAGTTTTCTGAAGGGTCACTAAGAACTACAGCTGTACAGTATAGCTATTTAAATTATTCTTCAAGTTTTTTAGAAATGCACTCTGATTCTTTGCTATAAAGTGATGACGTGTCAATTTGACAATTTTTGTGCTTAATGAATTTATAAAATCATCTACAGATTCTGTTTTTTCAACCATATTGCATCAATCTGTAGTAACCCATTGTTTATATTTTATTTCCTCACATTCAGGATCATTAACACTGAAAAGCAAGCAAAAAATTCTTAATACCTTGTTCTTTCGGACAGAGATTACATAATTGCATCATGCAATTCCTGTTGTTGACATCACACACTGCTTTCTCCATAGTTGTGTATTCCAACCCTTTGACACCCAAAGCTGAGAATTGTATTTTGGCATTCTGGTGGTCTGTACATACACACACAGAATGGGTACCAGCAGCCCCAGCTAAAACACAATGTCTGGGGCGAAGGCTGGCAAAACTAGAGAAGCCAATTTGGGGACTATCTGGATTATTAGAGACTAAAAGCTTCTTTCAGATTCATTAACACCAGTCTTTTCTGCACAGGTTCTTTATACCCACTTTCATTTCTGATACTCAGGCAGTCTTTTGTACCTGGGCACAAATGACTAATTTCAAAATACAATTCTCAGCTTTGGGTGTCAAAGGGTTGGAATACACAACTCTTATGGAGAAAGCAGTGTGTGATGTCAACAACAGGAATTGCATGATGCAAATATGTAATCTCTGTCCGAAAGAACAAGGTATTAAGAATTTTCTGCTCACTTTTCAAAGTGTTAACAATCCTGAATGTGAGAAAATAAAATATAAACAATGGGTTACTACAGATCGATGCAATATGGTTGAAAAAACAGAATCTGTAGATGATTTTATAAATTCATTAAGCACAAAAATTGTCAAATTGACACATCATCACTTTATTGCAAAGAATCAGTGCGCATTTCTAAAAAACTTGAAGAATAATTTAAATAGCTATACAGCTGTAGTTCTTAGTGACCCTTCAGAAAACTACTTATTTGTAGTACAGGATGCAGCCCAAGGTTTTCATTGGGAAAATACCCAATGCACAATGCATCCCTTTGTGTTATATTATAAGGAACCAGAAAGTAATGAAACAAAACATTCAAGTTATTGTTTTTTATCTCCAAATACAAAACATAACACTACAATGGTTTACACTTTTTTTAAATACACTCATACCGTACCTATTATTAGAAAATCCCACCTTCATATCAAAAAATTACATTATTTTACTGACGGATGTGCAGCACAATATAAAAATCATTTCAACTTTGTTAACATTTGTAAACATGAAGATTTTGGGCTGGAATGTGAGTGGCATTTCTTTGCCATAAGCCATGGTAAGAGCGCTTGTGATGGGATTTGGGGTACAGTGAAAAGATCTGTAGCCAGAGCAAGTATGCAGAGAACATTCACAAATCAAATATTAACACAAGAAGACATGTTTGAATTTTGTCCAAACAATATAAGTGACACCATAAATTTTTTTTAATAAATTCTGAAGAAATTGAAACTATGGAAAAAATTTTAAGTGAGAGATATGAAAAAAGTATGCGGCTAACAGGAACACAAAATTCCACAGATTTGTACCTATTAATGCAAATAATAAAAACATTTGAATTATCTTCTGATGAAGTTGGTGAGGTGAGGATTATAAGCAAAGCTTTTCTGGGTGAAGATAATGTTGAAGTTAATCCAAAAATAGGAGAGTACATAGTTTGTACTTACAATGATCAGAAATGGTTGGGATTTGTACATTCCTATAATGAGAAATTTGATGACTTTGAGGTTAGCTTTTGGCACCCATCAGGATATAGTGTTTACTATTACTTTCCACAAATTAGAGATACATGCCACATATCAAGAGAAAAAATTTTAGGTTTATTAAGCACACGAACTTTAAAGCCAGGAACAATGTGTATTCAATGTGTTTTCTCAGAAAATGAGTTGAAAAAACTTGTGTAATTATGAATCAACTTGATGTAATGTCTCTGTTCAATTTATATTTTTGCTGTTTATTTTCATCCATGTGAATATATCATTTGTAGTTCTCTATTTTAGTCTGCAGGCGTAAAAATATCAAAATTTCACAATGTACATTAGGGTGGATTGATTTTACATTTTTTTCGATTTCCATTTTCTAATAGAGACAAAAACTTGCGCATGCATGAGAAAATAGCCTCTGCAAAATCTTAGCTTAATAGGTAATCATCTTCTGCCCCCGGCAGAGCGATGAAAATCATATTTTAGTAGTCAAAAATGTATTTTTAAACCCTAGCCTAGAGTCATAAAATTTTGCGTGTGTGTTATTTCATGCCTAAGCAACGATATAAATGCTATGGGAAATATATAAATGCATTATTTAAGACAGAGCCGATCTGAAAATATGTATATTATACATATTTTCAGATCGGCTCTTTGTCTTAAATAATGCATTTATATTGTTGCTTAGGCATGAAATAACACACACGCAAAATTTTATGACTCTAGGCTAGGGTTTAAAAATACTTTTGACTAATAAAATATGATTTTCATCGCTCTGCCAGGGGCAGAAGATGATTACCTATTAAGCTAAGATTTTGCAGAGGCTATTTTCTCATGCATGCACAAGTTTTTGTCTCTATTAGAATATGGAAATCGAAAAAAATGTAAAATCGATCCACCCTAATATACATTTTTTCAATAATTTTTAAAATATCTTGCAACTTGATACCCACATTTTTTATTGTTTGTATCTTTTAACAATTAATGGAAGTTCAATAAATGAAATTTTTTTTTTTAGATTTCACTGCCTAGGTGGGGTGGGGGTCAAAAATAAAAATAAAAGGGGGGGGGGATTTTTCATCATTGTTGTTCTACACATTTGAAAGTGGTATCATTTAATAGATATCTTCATGCTGATTCTAAAATGTATAGTTTTATAGGTTTTCAGTAAGATGTTTCGGAGTTATTGGCCATTAAAGTTAGGTGGTAAAGTTGATACTTCTAGTAAAGAAAGATACATATGTGTACAAAAACATATATTAAGGAATAGATCTCAACTCCTTCATATAGTTTTGGCTATTCAAAGAAAAGTACTTCGTGAAAAATTCTGAATTTTTTCAAAATTTTGAAATTTTTAAATTTCTTTTTACAACATTGAATTATAATTTTACTTCCATTTTATTACTTGGTAAGTTAATTCACAAATGTTAAATTATCTAAATAAGTTTTACTCATAAAAAAGACATAATATATACCGGTACCTAGATTATTACTACATTTGCAGTTAACACAACAGATGGACCAGCTTGTAGGCTCAATACTTGGATCTACCTAAGTAAATCATGTAGAACCGTGTTCTATTGCTCTTTAAGCACTTCCTAGTAATTTAAATCATGCAGTTAGTACAGATAAACTAGCAGTAACCACCATTTTCAGTACAAAACCTTAAATTTAAGTAGCTTTGTTGTATTACTTCCCTTAATACAAGTGTACAGTACTTAGCTATATACAATAATGAATTCCTGAGTTTTTAAGCATGTGAATTATTGGCTATAAGTTCATATTCTTTTTTTAATGTGTGTTGTTTTATGTAAATTCGTATGTAAACTTATATATAGCTAATAACTCTTATGTTTAGACACTGACTCAGAAATTTATTATTGTACTCAGGCTTTAAGTCTGATTGTCTTCAACACTTCATGGCCTCACAGCCATAAATTGGCAATTTATTACAGGGCTATGGAGTCGGCACATAAAAAACTGACTCCGACTCCTCAATTTTTTGTCTATCCGACTCCGAAGGTATATTAATTCTAAATCTGCTATGATGATAATTACACAAGAGGCATTTTGTCACCACCACGTGAAGCATCATCATCTGTGGTCGGTCATTGTTATGGTAACTTTGTCTGTAGTAAAGAATCTTGTAAGTGGTGCTTGTCGTTCAGTAGATTTCTGATCTTTTGTTAACTTTGAAGTAGTTGGAAGGTTTTTATTACTATCTTTCTCAATGACAACTTCTAAAATTTTGGGATGGAAACACTGCAAATGTCTTTTCAAATTTGATGCTCTGGTTGGTGCATTTTTATCAGAGCCAGTAAAACCACTGATTTTTGCTTCACATAATTTTTCATCATCATCATCTTCTATCATACACTGACACACGAAATGTTTCCCATCTGTGGTTATTGTAAAATATTAAAAAACTGCAGACTTTGTTGGAAGTGTCTTTGCCATTGTGAAAGGGGTTTTAGACTTGAAAGTTAAAAACTTATGAAATTTAGAAAGAACTCTAAATTAAATAAGCATTAAAAATAAAAAATATTATCTGAAAAGAAAAAATGTTAATGGCATTAGTGTCTGAAATGGAAAACATTGTGTTTATTATTTAAGTGGTTTAACCACCATAGCTGCCAGTGATATCACACACAAAAACATATTTTATTAAAATTTATATTGAGGTCGGAGTCGAAGTCGGAGTCGGTACATTTTTACCGACTCTGACTCCAGCACCACCAAAATTGCTTCCGACTCCGACTCCACAGCCCTGATTTATTATTCAGCTTGATACAGGTCTGTAGTTACTTAGGCTTTTTTTAAATACTCCTCAATTTTAGATAAACAATCATTTGATAACTTGTACTGTCTCCCCATTTTCGCAGTAACTGTAGGTGGTTCAATTGAACACAAAACATGTTGGAATGGAATCCAGCAAATGTCCTCTTGTTCAGGCCATTTAAAAGGATTCTTTTTCATGAAATTTACTAATAGATCCTTCTCAGTATCACACACTTCAACTATGTTTCCAACAAACCAGTCACCTTCATAGAAACAGGCCACATATGTACCAGGTTTATATTGGTAAGCCACATTTTCTTGTGTAGCATTGAGGAAGGAAAGTTGTACGTTAAAAAAAATTTTCAGCACTAGAAATTTTGTACAGTTTAATGCCTGTTGATGAAGGTCTAAAGCAGTGATATGAATGGGTTCCTGGGATTGTCTTAATTAAGGAATACCTTTTTTCTAACTCAAATAAATTAGCATTTTCCTCAATTTTAGCTGAATCAATGTACAGAAATTGTATACCATTAATATTAGATTTGCACCAATCGAACATCTCTTTTGGATTGGTGATGTGACTTTTACTTGTTGCTTGTAGACTTGCCCAGGCAACTAACCTTTTGATGGTGCCACCAACACTATCACAGGGGCTCTTTCCGTGAGAGGTGGCAAAAAAGTTCCATTCACATGTTAGTTGGAAATCTTTTTCATGTAACACTGAATTAATGATGTTTTTATAGTTTTTATATTGACTTGCTGTGCCATCGCTAAAGTAACAAATATGTTTTAGTTTAGGATTCTGACTTTTAAGTAATTTCAAGGCTTCATATAAAAAAGAATGAATGGCAGTTGTGTTGTGTGTAAGTGAATCTGATATTACACAAAAATTTGTAACTTTTAGTTCACTATCAACTTTTTGATAGCAGACTACCGGATGCAAGGTAGCCTGGGTATTGTCCCAGTGATGCCCTTGTACGGCATCCTGAATTATAAAACTATAGTTTTCAGAGAAGTCAACAAGCACTAATGCTGTAGAATCATTGAGGTTTTCTTTACAGTCTGACAAATATTTTGATTGGGCTTTTGCTATGAAATGGTGTACTTTCAACTTTTTTGCACTTTCACATATGTCTTCTACTACATTTGAAACACTTTTTGTCATTGTGACCAGTTGGGTATGGTTTGTATGAAGCCACTGCTTAAAGGAAACCTCATCATCCATATCATAATCATTTTTTTCAAAAATGGTAAGAAGCCAATCCCATAATTCATTTAAACCAGGACATATTTTGCAGTTATTAATCATGCAGTTTCTGGTTTCAGTGTTGCAGACTATTTTCCCTAGTAACACTCTTAATTCTACTTTGATGGGGAGTGATTCACATAAAAGTTTAAAGTTCTGGTGTATTTCACAAATGCATACATTGTGTGATCCTTTACTCCCGACACCCATACACCATTTTGGTCTCAGTTCAAAAAACTTTGATTTGGAGATTTTGTCATTTGGATATTTATTTTTGTAAAGCGTATATAATTCTCTCATATTTGTCAATGACAGTATTTTCTGCTTGTGAACCTTCCCTTGTGGTGTTTTTATTGATTTGTAGTCTTTTTTACCAGGGCATTCTCTAGTATATTCATTGTTTTGGAAAAATTCTATCACACACTCCTTTATTTCATCGCTTATACCCTTGCTACTCTCTCTATTTCTCATTATAGGAAGGATACCTTCTTTTCTCGTTAAGGCCCTCACAGCATTAACCATTCTGGCTGACACTTCAAATTCTTTCATAATTCTTTCTCTGGACCAGGTTTTACCAATTGGAAGGAGTGTTAGAATTTGTATCTTTTCTTGTCTGGTACTAGTTTTACACTTTTCTTTCAGTTCCTCTATCACAGTGGTGCACTAACTTTTTTGATGTGATGGCCAAGCGAAGAAAATAACTAAATGTATTAGCCTACTTACTTTCCATCTAAGTCATAAGTTGGGTCACTTTTATATTCTAGCTTTTTCATTGAATTGAAAAGACCTGTGGGGGACACATTTGGCCCGCGGGCCAGGGTTTGTGCATCACTGCTCTATCATATGCTGATAACACTTGAGCATTCTAGTGAACCTAACATTTCATCAAATGTCTCCTTAACTATTTCTTCTGGAACATATTCATCACTACCCGAGTCTTTTTCATCTTCAATCGTCTTGGCTCTAGAGAAGCATGTTGAGCAAAGTTCCTGTCCTGGTATCAGATTCAGTCTAGTTGCTATGTCTTTGTCAATAATTTGTAGTGATTCTGCAAATAAAGTAGGGTAATGTAAACTCTAAACACATTGGAAAATAATTTTAAAACCTCAACATTTGATTATAGACTATTCGTATAAAATATTCAAAACATATGCATTCAGTAGCACATACCCACCTTCCTGGTGAGTCTGTGTTCATGACATGGATCATCCAAGTACATACCAAAGCTGCACTTTGATTCTTGATTAGAATAAGCCATTATTACAGGCAGTAAAATTAAGTTAATTGCTCTAATTAAATTTTCTGAAAATAAAAGATCATGATCTTGATCTATAAAATAGGCCTGGACATTAATGATTAACCATCATGTTTTATATTTATAAGAATATACAAAGTGAAATGAGCTACCCAGAGCCCTTCGAGTCGCTGGTTGTTTTGACAGACATATTAAATTTCTTGTATGTTTTAGACTTATTTGCATATTATTACAATTGTAAATCAACTTAAGTAATAAAATGGAAGTAAAATTCAATGTCATAAATAGAAATTTACAAATTTACAAATTTTGCAAAAATTTGAGATTTTTCACAAAAAGCACTTTTCTTTGAATCACCAAAACTATATGAAGGAGTTGAGTTGAGATCTATTCCTTAATATATGTTTTTTTACACATATGTATCTTTCTTTACTAGAAGTATCGACTCCCTGACTAATTTTGGACACCTTTATATTAAGCCCCAAAGTTGATGTTAATTTTGCAAATTTTGTGAAAATATCAACTTTTGGAAATTTAAAAAAAAAAAATCCTTTTTTGGTTATTTTTTTATTTCACTCATAAATTTACAACCCATAGAGACTATTAGGAGTATTAAAACAACTGTGATTGATGTAGAACTAAAACTTTTGAAAATGGTAGTCGTAAAAGTGGGAGGAATTTATGCAAGCTTCAAAATGGAGCCATATTTAAGCCCTTGTAACTTAGAAACTATTTGTTCCACAGCCTTTTTGCTCACAAAATTGAAAAGCCCACCAGAAGTTGTATTGGTATGATGAATTTGAAGCTTCTACTCCTATTAGAAGACACTTTTCAAGGCCTCTCAAAATGAAGGCATTGGCCAATCAAGCCCAACATGGGCATTTTTTGTCGAAGGTGGGGGCCATTTAAGCGACCATAAAATTAAAAGTTTTTGACTGAGGAAGCTAGAATTTTTAGATTTAAGCTATTGAATGGTGTATGAATCAACCCTGAAAATTTGAAGAAAATCGGAGATGGTCACCCGACCACCCCTGTACCAATTGAGCTGGAATGACCCAGTAGTAAATTGTTGTACACTGGTTGGCTGACTTGAGATTGACATTTTGCAAGATTTTATTATTATTATAAAATATGTATAGCTCATGACTTGGATAACCTCAATAGACCCCAGTGACTTTATATTTTCCAAATGAAATTTAATGTAATGTAGATAGGCTAACCTCAATGGGCCTGGTTTAGTTGATTTTGTGTTCTCCAAATGTAATAGGACCCTCTATGGCTAATACAGTAAAAGTCTGAAAATCCAGACAACCTGAGAATCTGGACTTTTTAAAATCGCACACTTTTTTGAATTTCACTTTCTTTTTTATATTCATGCTCATTTTAGAAAGTTCCTATTGAAGCGCCACAGACACGCGGCAACTCTACATACGGAAGCGATAATTCGCCATTGTAAATCGTGAAATCACCCTGTGACCACGCTTTAACTTACTGTCCTGCTGTTTTCATTTACGTATACAGTATACACGTATTTACAAACTTTTATTAACCCATAATAATAACTCCAAAAGTAGATAAACTTCGTGGTGTTAAGAGAAGGAAAAATACATTAAAATTAAGTGAGAAACTTGAAATAATTAAGAAAATAGAGCATGGTGTAAGCAATGCTGTTCTCATGGAAACTTACAACATAGGCAAATCTACAATATAAAAAATGCAAAGAAGAAAATTTTAGAATTCACAGCATCTTCAGAGCCTAATAATACAATTGCTGAAAGAAAGTTTGCATAAATCAAAATTAGAAAATCTTGATAAAATATTACACGAATGGTTTTTGTTAAAACGGTCAGAAGGAATGGCAATTTCTGGGCCTATGCTTATTGCGAAAGCAAAATCTTTTAAGGAGCAAATGAACATTGAATCTAAATGTTCATTTAGCGATGGATGGCTTAGAAAGTAGAAACTTCAAGATTCGTCATGGCATTAGACAATTAGATATTGCTGGAGAAAGACAGTCAGCAGATGCAAAAGCAGCAAAAAAATATATGCAACATTTGAGACAATTATTAAGGACTATGATCCCACAGCCAATCAAATTTATAATGCAGACGAAACAGGGCTTTATTGGAAGTGTTTGCCAACAAAAACTTTGGCTGGATCCACAGAATGAAATGCTACTGGGTTTAAGCTTAACAAGGAAAGATTAACAGTTCTTACGTGTGCTAATGCTTCAGGTCAGCATAAAATTAAGCTTTAGATGATTGGCAAATTTCAGCACCCACGGCCTTTAAAGGAATTGTGCACTTGCCTGTCACCTATAAAGCACAAAAAAGTGCATGGATGGATAAGGAAATATTTCGAGATTGGTTCATTAATCATTTTGTTCCATCTGTTCGTCAGAACTTAAACAAATTGGGGAAGCCTAAAAATACAAAGTGCTTGTTACTTCTCGACAACTGTAGGGCCCACCTGCATGAATCGAAATTAGTATCTGATTGTGGGAATATTTATGCATGTTATTTGCCACCGAATGTAACTTCACTTATTCAACCAATGGATCAAGGAGTTATACAAAACTTCAAATGTCACTATAAAAATGATTTCATAAAGAAAATGATGCATAAGAATGTCAAGCCTCAAGAATTTCAATGCAGTTTTACGCTTAAAGACAATTTATTCACTAGTGACTGCATGGGAGGCAGTCAAACCTGTAACTCTTTTGAGAGCGTGGCGAAAGTTATGGCTGAATGTGATTTTTGATGATCTTGAGTCTGATAAAGATGAAGATTTTGAAGGATTTCATATAAGGCAGGGGGCACAGGAAATGCAAGAACTGATGGAAACTGTTAAATTATCTACTGAAGACAACCCTCTGTCTAAACTTAATAGCGACGACATGGAAGAGTGGGTAAACATTGAAAATGATATTGAAGTTGCAGCCACTTTCACTGATCAACAAATCATTGAAAGTATCACCACTCCCGATAAGAAAGGAGAGAGCTGTTCAGAAGAATCTGGTGAAGAAAATATAGTTCCAAGAAGAAAATATCTTGGGCTTGTGCAGAAGAGAGTATAGAAAATGTTATGAAATTCGTGGAACAGAACCATAGCTTTAGTCTTCAAGATGTCATGCATGTGCATTAGGGTGTCTCAAATATACGAATGGAGGATTTCGGGTCGGGGCGACGCTTGCCCGTATTACACCTTTATAAAGGATTGTTATCACAAAATTTGACAGCTGTAGGAGGATTTTTAGGGGTCACTCAAGTTCGCCACTTCTGTTTCACTTATACAAGATTTTCTTCTCTTTCGCAGGTGATGGTTACTAGAGCAGGAAACCAGTTGTGGTTGCTGGACAAGGCACCAATTGCAGCAATTGTTTGTCTACGACTTCCATCGAAGGAGCAATGCCTGCTCCTTTACTTCCACCACCACCACCAAGACCAAGAGGGAAGGAAGACCAAATCGGAGAGCATTCGCCTGGTGGTGGAAACCATCTGGCCCATCTGGGAGAAGGCCAACATACCAACTACCACCAAGAAGTACGCAGGGGAGAAGCTGGCGAAGTTGATCGATACCTACGACGCACTCAAGAAGAACAGGACAAAGCCGTAAGAGGGTTACCGGTACAAGGAGGGGATGTTCAAGTCAGATTTGGAAGACGTGTTTGACATGGCTCACTCCTCCGCGCTATCCTCCTCCAAGGTCCCTCAGGAGGACAAGGATTTTCTCACCTCTCAGAGGGAAGACAGGATGTCATCAAGTCTTGCAGGGGTGGACCAGAAGACAGCGAAGAAGAAAGCTGTGAAGCGGAAGAGGGATCTTGCAGCCACGGCTAGGAAGAGTAAATGGGATGCTGGGGTGACACAGCTCATGGAGGTAGCGATCTTGGAGGTGGATGGTAGCAGCACTGAAATGAACATGGAAGACGAGGATGACGACGACGAGACGTACCAAGCACCCAGCACGAGCAAGGCCCAGACTCAAAAGAAAAGGCGAATGAATGCCCTCACGGACCCGAATCTCATCGCTGCTTGGGATCGCGACATGTCCGTGAGACAAGCAACGTCGTCCTTTGCAGCAGCAGCTCAGAGTTTGGGTCATGACCTGGATGACCTGGTAATCTCGCCAGCAACTGTTCATCGAACACGGAACAAGATCCGAAAGGAGATGGGAGAAGAGTTGACCCGAAAGTTCAAAGCTTCTGGTCCTTTAGTCTTGCACTGGGATGGGAAACTGTTGGAAGATATCGCCAAGGAGAAGGAGGAGGTTGACCGGATTGCTGTTGTGGTGACGGATGATGGAGTCGAGGAGCTTCTTGGTGTACCCGTTGCGGTGGATGGCACTGGAAAAGAACAGGCTGCAGCCGTACTCCAGGAAGTCCAGGCTTTTGGCATTTTGGAGCAAATCATTGGACTGGGATTCGACACCACAGCTGTGAACGCTGGGATGATCCAAGGTGCTTGCATTCGCATTGAGCAGGAGTTTGGCCATCCCATGTTGTGGTTGGCTTGCCATCACCATGTCTTGGAGATCTTACTCAAGGATGTCTTCATGCGATGTCTGGGGCCGTCCTCTTCCCCTGACATTCTCCTCTTCAAAAGATTTCAACAGCGGTGGGCCTCCATTGACAAAGGGTCATTCTTGTCCATCGGTGACGAAAGCAATCCCACAACAACTGACAACTGGGCAAATCAAGCGTCTTCCATGAAGAAATACCTGCAGCAGACGCTTTCCCATGGCACACATCCCCGAGAAGACTACCGTGAACTCCTCATCCTTTCCTACCGCTTCCTTGGCGGTCAGGTCCAGGGGGGATTTCATCAGCCTGGGGCCTATCACCACGCCAGATGGATGGCCAAAGCCATCTATGCCCTCAAGATTTTCATGTTCCGTCACCAACTGGACCTGACAGCCAGGGAAGGAGGAGGACTTTGGCAGCTGTGTTTGTTCATCTCCCTCGCGTACGTGAAGCAGTGGAATGAGGCAATGGTCTCGAATCGAGCTCCACTGAATGACCTAGAGTTCCTTCGCCTGCTAGAGGCCTACCCTGATAAGGAAGTCAGCCACACGGCATCCATGGCCTTGAAAAGGCACCTGTGGTACCTCTGAGGATCTCATGGGGCTTGGTTCCTTTGACGACCGCATTCCAAAGGACACGAAGCTAAAGATGGTCCAACGACTTCAATCCCCCACCACAAAGAAAGGACTCAAGCGGATCGATCCGAAGAACTTCAATCCACAGCAATCCATCGAGCTCTTCGTCACCCGGAGAACAAAAGCAGTCTTCTTCCGCACAATCCTTCCAGAATCTGAGTCTCCCACCTTCCTCATGAAAGATCCAGAGGATTGGATCAATGACCAGGATTGGATCACGGCGCAAAAGAGGGTGAAAGCCCTGAAGGTGGTCAATGACGCCGCCGAGCGTGGTATCGCTTTGATGAAAAGATTCAATTCCACCATCACGCGTGATGAGAAGCAGAAGCAATTCGTCCTCAAGGTGGTTCAGGCTCACCAGAAGTTGATCCCCATCAAGACGAAGGAGAGCTTGAAGAGTAAAATCAGTGTAGGACAGATTGATGATGAAAACAACCCATTTATACGCGCTTATTTCAATTAATGAAAGGTGCATTTCATTTATTTTCATTTTTGTTCAGAAATAAAGAGAATAAGAGAATGATAGAAATTTCTTTTTTTTCCTAAATAGCTACAAGAAAGTGTTAAACTTGAGTGACCTCTAAATACTGTTCGATTCCCATCATTTTTCGATTTTTAGAACCTCTATGCCTATTGAAATTGGGGCAGCATTCGTGAGCAAGAGAAAATCGAAAAAAAAAAAATTCTATGTATTAATGAGACACCCTAATGTGCATATGGTGCAGAACAATTTAATCAAAAAGAAATTAGAATCTCGCAAACAAAGTGACATAAGAAAATATCTTAAAAAAGCAATAGCAGCATCTGTCGGTGAAACAAGTTCCATCCCCTAGTAGTGCATCAGATGCAACAGAAGTCATCGAAATGAATGACTAATTTTTCGTAGTGAATAATTTCTGTCATTTTTGTCAATTATTTTTTTTATAAAATGTTTGTTCTTATGAATGATTCAAGAATTAAACACTATTTCGTAGTGAATAATTTCTGCTTTCAGTTTTTGTCAATTATTTAGTGTATTTTTTTATAAAAATGTTTGTTTTTAGGAATGATTTCAAGAATTAAACACGCTGTATTTCGTAGTGAATAAACTATCATAATTTACATGTTCTTTTCTTCTTTATTCCTCCTTAAATTTGAATTTTAAAATTACTGCCTGAGAATCCGGAAAATCCGGAAATCCAGACCCTCCCAATCCCCGAGCAGTCCGGATTTTCTGACTTTTACTCTGTATACTGAAAAGGACTGTTCCTGGGTTGATATAATTGACTACCTGTTATACTTTTATGCAGGGTTGTGGAGTCGGTCCAAAATTTTCCGACTCCGACTCCACACATTGTAAAAATTCGACTCTGACTCCACACATTGTAAAAATTCGACTCTGACTCCACACATTGTAAAAATTCGACTCCGACTCCACACATTGTAAAAAATCTAAAAATCTGACTCCGACTCCTCACATTTTAAATATACGACTCCGACTCCTCTAGTGTTTCACTCTATAATTATCATAATAAGAAGACATTTCATCACCACCACATGAATCGTCAGGTTACTTTCTAGGATAAGGGAACATTCAAATATTAAGAAGGATATTGACTTGTAGATATTATCATATTAAGGGATTTTTATTTTTTCCAATAATATATATATATATATATTATATATATATATATATATATAAATGAAAAAGATTCTCTTAAACATAATTAAGGTCTAACCAGTAGTAGTCCTACTTAAAATTGAATAACCCTTCTTAACCTAGTGGCTATAACCAGGGTTGTGGAGTCGGTCCAAAATTTTCCGACTCCGACTCCACACATTGTAAAAATTCGACTCCGACTCTGCCCTGAAACGTGCGACTCCACGACTCCGACTCCACAACCCTGCTTTTATGTCATAGTTTCTGACAATGATTCCAAATGATAGTCATTTCTTGTGCAAATGCTCAGTTTTTTAGTTACGTCCTGTACATTTTTTTGGCCAATGACCTGATAGTCTTTAATCATATGAGTCATTCCATTATAATTCAGTCAGGGGTGTAAACCACACCATTTTGGATTTTAAGCTGGAAGGAGCCAATAAGCCTTGAAAAATTATGAAAATAGCAATTTAAATTTTTGTAATCGGACCTACGGTTCTCGAGTTATAGCACTTCAAAGTTTGACACCTTTGCCACTGGGTGGCACTAAGAGCGCCATTTTATTTTTTTTTAATTTCTTTAAAATCATCATTTTTTATTCAATTTTAACAGTGTGTCAAATCCTACATTTTTGAGGGTAAGAAATCCAAAAATGACATCAAAATGAGGAAAAAATTCACCCTTCCAAGTCATATCATATCTTCCATATTTTATCTTCTCGGACCAAAAAAATGGGTCAGCTTTGAAGGCCTGTATCTCAGGTCTGCATAGGTTTTTTTTTTAAGGGAAATGCAGCATTATTTAGGATAGACATATGAGAAGTCATTTAAAAAATCTCAGATATATTATCTTTCTGTATGATTTTACAGGCATGAGAGCATACCATATTTTCTTCTTGTACGAAAATGGGATTGTGCTCTCGCACCCCATTGCTATTTGCAAGAAATGCTCTAAAATTACAATTTTTATCAACAATACAAAACAAGATGTCAAATTCCTACAATTCAGAGGGCAAGGAATCCAAAAACTATATAAAAATGGAAAAACTACAGTAAAAGAGGCCATAATATCTTTCATTTAATGATAAGTGTAACAGACAATTCCACTGGAATCAGTAACATTTAAATGCCATAGATTATTTTTTAAAATGTTTTATTTCTGGCACCAAAATTTGTAGAATGAAACATTTCTGCCATTAAACCTAGTTTAGACCCGTTAACATCACTTGTTAAGTTTTGAGGAACTTCCCTATGGCTTAACACCCATCACCATTTTCTCAACTAGAGTTTGGACTAGCTATGGTAGATTTAGTGTTTTATTGTTTTTACTAAACATTTTATTTTCAAAAAGTTGAATACGAATCTTTACATAAATACATATTTGGTTACACAAACAGTATATTGTTCATTGTGCTCACAAAAGTGATCTAAGCGAAGCACCTATTATAATAAGTTTAGTGTGTGTTTGGTTTGTAACTAAAATTCAATGAGAGCAGTGAAATCCTCATCTGATATTTTGTACACGTCCTGATGTAGTAATCGGTGCAGTGAGTATTCAATATATTTGACTTTGGAATCCAGCAGATGATATCCTGAGTTGGCCAAGAGAATGTCTGTCTTGGACTGTGAGGTGTCATGAATTTAACCTCAGAGTCATCAGATTCCTTATCAACATCAGTAATCACTCCAATCCACCAATGACTGTCATACATGGCAGCAACATAATCATGTAGTTTAGGTATCAGTGTTGTTGATACAGTGGATGAACTGAAAAATGTTCCTGAAAGTTCCTCATCCTCTGCAGTCTTTTGTAGGAGATGCAGCCAATCTTTTCTGGAATGAAGACATGAAAGTTTCTTGTTCCAGGAATAGTTATTCCAATTTGAACCTTTCTTCTAAATAAGTTTGTTTTGCAATATAAAAAAAACTGTATTGAAGGCATGCTGCTCTTACAAAAAATGAAAGCTTGAACGGCAGAAATAATCTGATCTTCTCTGTTAGAGTTAAACTTTCAAGAAGCAGTTTTCTTTTAATAGTTCCACCAAGACCATCACATGGAGATTTTCTATGACTGGTGGCAAAGAAGTTCCATGTTGCATCGAGTTCGAAAATCTTGTTGTGAAAGGTTAAATTAAGAACATTTTTGAAGTTTTTGTACTGACTGGAGAGCATCCATCAGAGAAATATTCAATTTTTGATATATGGGGCAAATACGAACAAATGAAAGAACAGAGAACAGTTTGATGATAAACAAATCCAGTGTCATGTTCAAGGTCATCAGAGAAAAAAGGCAAATGATTTTGTCTGAAGCTTACCAAAGGAATCCACATGATATAAACACATAGGATGGATAGTACATTGTTGCTTAGTCCAGTGCCACCCTTGAACTGCATCCTGAATGGCCATTGAATAATTTTCAGCACAAATCAGCAAGAATGATGCAGGTTGAAGGATTCACAGAAAGTTCTTGTTTTAATTTGTTGAGGTAACGTGCTTGACATTTGGAAATGTAGGAATGAGATGTCATATTGTCAATTTTAGAAGCCAAAAACTCAAAGAATCAAAAGGATCCATAACCACTGACACTATTGTTGTATGATCGGTAGATTGCCACTGCTGGAATGTAATTTGGTTATGTTCGTCAAAATTTGGAAAGGATTCTTTAAGAAAGTTGATTAGTCTTTCTTACCAGGCAATTTGAACAATGATTGTACCATACATAGCTTGCTCAACAAATCACATACAAACCATCTGCATTAAACGTTTGTAATCCAGGTTCAATGCATGGAGCAAGGACAGCATTCTGATGTATGGAGCAGACACAGACAGAATGCCCACCAGCAGAGCCAACAACCTTACACCACTTTGGACGAAGTGAGCAGAATTTGAAAAACCTATTTTCATGTCTGGATGTCTATCTTTAAACGAACAGTACAGTTCTTTCAGGTTGCAAAGAAGCAGTCTTTTTGTTTATAGACTTTGTACGATATGCTAATGTAGTCCTTTGCACTAGGCCAGGGATGGCGAACCCTTTTTACAGTCACGTGCCAAAAAAAACATGTAAACAAAAAAAAATTTGTGTGCCCACCAAAGTTCTTATATATTACACCAAATTATAAACATTAAGTCTATTTTTTATACTAATATTTTTTGGATAACAATTTCTATGCTTAGGCGTGCCAGGCAAATTTGATCACGTGCCCATTTGGGCACGCGTGCCATAGGTTTGCCACCACTGCACTAGGCATTTCTCTTGAATACTCATCATCCTGATAAAAGTTAATAATGGTATTGATTGTGGATTCTTCAAGTCCTTTCTTGCAGCTCTAGCAGGTTTGGCCAAAACACCATATTGTTTTTTTAAGTTGATGGCTGATTGAATTAAGTATTTGCTGGCACCAAAAAATTCCATTGTTTCAGCTGTGGTCCAAGATTTAGGTTTTAACGTAAGGATTTGAACTTTTTCAGCTTTATTTTCTGTTAGACAATATTTGGTTTTTAAATCATCCATTAATTCATTAAGGTCCTCTGCATCTGAATTATGGGAAGTTGAGTTTTGGAGCAAGATGGCAAGTCTAAACCTGTGGATGTGAATGCAGTCTCCATATATTTTGCTGCTTTTTCTATCTTTTGTTGGACATGTGAAATTTTTTGTCACTTCAATGGAGATACTCCACAAGCTGTAAGCGAAGTCTCCAACAATTCAGAGGCGAGTTCAGGAGTTGAAAAATCAGGATAATTTCTGAGAATCATCTGACACACTTTCGTCAGATGAACTGCTCTGAACAATGGATTTTGCATGTTTCCAACATTCTAAGCAGAGCTTTTGACCAGGGATTACCTGAATAGATGATGCTGAAAGTTGACAGGCCGAGTCAACAGTAATCACATGTGAACCATTCCGCATCTTCTGCTTGTACCTACCTACGCAACCATGCAGAGTAAAAGGGTTGCAGTATTTTTTCTGGTGATTTTCATATTGTTTGATGTACACATTGTAGTGATGAAGACAAACTTTACTTTCATCATTCAAAGAGACAGTTCCATTTTCTAGTTGTGGCTTTATGCCAGACCACCAAGTAAGCAGTTCAGCCTCATCTTCTGCTAGTTCTGCCAGATGTCTGTAGCCTGTATTCTTGTTGTACCATGTTTTATGACACGAGTCTTCTGAACCTTTAACCATTCCAATTAACCAAAGGGAAAATTCTATTTCCATATCCATTTCTGAAGCATACTACAGCACTGTTAATGAATCAACACAATCACAATCAGTTCACAATCACAATCAATTCACAAATCAATTTTGAGATTATTTTAGAGCAGTCTATGGCAGTGTGCAGTCAGTCTAAAAAGAAAACACAGGTATATTAGGACCTATTTAAGATATGGTGTGGTAAAAATATAAGATGTTTGATTCAATTAAGAAATACATATAAGCATAAAGGGCAATGAAGGACACAAACACAACTAGCACAAATAGGACAAGACAAGAGGGCAGTCAAGTAAACGAAGTAAAACTGTCCCCCAATAAGGAGCAAAAAAACAAAAGCCAAGAGTAAATATGGGGAAGGAATTATATGCAGGTATTAATAAAAGATAACTGCAGATTTAAAAGAGGACAATGTATATATGAACATCCCCCAATATGCAATTTCTATAATAATGGTCATTGTAAATTCTACCACCCAGACATTTGCAGAACTTACGCAAAATACAGAACCTGCAAATTTGGGAATAAATGCTACTATCAACATCTCCCGATGGACTCAACAAACAAAGGAAAAAGTTTAAATGACAATAGGAATAAAAATAACAATAGGAACAACAATAGGAACACAATAAGCAAACAAGAAAAATTTTTCAACATCTCAGACACCTTACGAATGCCCCGCAGGGGGTATAAAGGTTATGCACGTTCCTTCTGGGTGTTGTAAACTTTATACTTGGGGTGTGACAGCCCTCCGGTCCCGAGTCGTGGGATTCTAGAGAAATTGGCTGCCAATTCCTTTAGGTTCTCTCTTTCGGGAGGGCGGGTGAAGTCTGTTGTACAAACCTGTCCCGTGGGTTACTAGGACCCCTTCCCATCCCACTCTGTCCTTTTAGCTTAGGTTAGGGATGTTCTCCTCTGACTGCAAAAAAAAAGAAAAACTTTAGTATTGTCTTTTTCTCTAACTGTTACGATTGGGACGCTACTGCCATCTCATGCGTGGGAAGAGAGGCTTGGAACCTCTATAAATAACATCATTTAACTTCAGTTGTAGGTAAATATTTAGAGGGGATAATAGCGAGTAGGATTGTTGACCATTTGGATTCCTACAAGCTACTTGGGGACTCCAACATGGGTTTAGACGGCATAGGTCGTGTCTCACCATCATGCTCGAGTTTTTCTACGTCATGTTGAGTGAGTATGATAAGAGTAGGGCGATTGATTAGAAGGCCTTTGATAAGGTACCTCACCGCCGGCTAATGGCCGAAGTGCGCGCGAGTTATGGTGGGGAAGTAGGTAGGTGGATTAGAAACTGGCGAAAAATGCCACAAAGTTAATCCCTTTCGTTAGGCATATGGGCTACAATCGACGCTTACGTGACGCGGGTTCAAAGATGTCGATTTTAGAAGCATGTTTAGTTCAAATGATAACCCAACTCGCAGCAATGGTTAGAAGTTGGATTTGAAACGATTTAGGACTAGTATATGTGGGAATTACTTTAACACGTTGATAGTTTAAGATTAAAACATAAGAAAACTCTGCAGGAGTTCGCTTGCACGGTGTCTCTGTGAGCAAGGTAAATATAGAGCTATTTATATATTCTCCACTTTCCTGTAAAATTTCCTTGGCTACTTTTCCAGGGTCAAGGTATTTTCTTCAACCTTTTTCCGTACCTGCCTCTGGCAGGGAGGGAGCGGAGGGTGGGGAGAGAGCCTTCTACTTTTCTATCCAGTTTTCTAGAAAAGGTTAGACCAAATCTTGCACAATGAGTGTGTAGAAAATTTTCCCTGGCACCCATTGCCATTGGTACCTCCTCGGTATGGGCCGCAAGGCCTTTTGAGGTACTTCTTTTCCTTGTAACTCCTTGTAACATGCAGTTGACACAGCTGGAAACACACACCCCCCCCTCCCCCCGAGCCAAATTGCTACCAATACAAGTAGGAGGAAACAGATCTCTTTCGGAGGATCATAGAGCAATGAATCAAGCAATATCGAAGGAAAACAAACTTGAAATGCACAAGGGGCAACGAAAAACAGAGAACATAATTGTCCTGGCTAATATTCAAGGAATAAGACCAAACCAATCACTCAATAAGGTTTCGTACCTGAAAGGATTTATGGACGAAACAAGGGTGGACATCGCATGCCTCACAGAAGCTCATCTTAAAGATTGCCAAGGAAATTGTGAAAACTGCGAACATTGTATTGATAAGAAAGAGATAAATATAGAGGGCTTCAACTTACTAAGAGCGGATAGAACAACGAGATGGAAAGGTGGCTGTGCTATATATGTACAGGAAGGTCATATGACAGAGACGATAATAAGTAAATCAAACAGCTATGTGGAACTCCTAGCAGTGAAAATAGACAAACTAAACTTGATAGTAATAGTCATCTATAGACCTCCAAGCACCCCAACCGAAAAATTCTCAGAGGCCATTGATGACATTAGAAAGCTAATAAAGGCCATAAACCCTCCATCCCCCAATATAATGATCTGCGGAGACTTTAACTTCCCATTTATAAAATACAAAAAGGTGAATAGGAATATATATATTCACTAGGACAAGCGGGGGCACAAGAGAAGATCAGGAACAAGCAAAAATGTTGATGGCTCTCACAAACGAGTTTATGCTGACACAGGAGATAACAAAATACCAGAAAAAATAACTGCCTGGATCTGGTATTCACGAATAACACGAACTTCATTACTGATATAAAAATAACCCCAACCATTATCTCAGACCACAACTTAATCGAGATATCAACAAATATGATGGCAGCATTAAAAGACAATACACATATTGAGGAAAGAAGTAAATTCGGGGCCTTTAACTTAAACTCAAAGACTATAAATTGGGAAGCAATCAGATCGCACATGGCCCAAATAGAATGGAGAACAATTTTCGAGAATAAAACAACTGAAGAAATGCTAACAACCTTGGAGGAAAAAATGCTCCGAAATCACGGCCAAAAGGAGAGAGGAGCTGGCTAGAAAGGCAAAAGAAAGAGAGTGGAGGCAAAGTTAGGAAACTGCGGAGATAATGGCAGGAAAACAATAAAAGAAAAACTGGAGGGTATCGATAGGGAAATACAAGCCCTGATTAAGGACCATACAGAGAGGGAAGAGGAAAAGGCGGTAGAATCAATAAAGGAAAATCCAAAATACTTCTATAGCTATGCAAAAAGGAAAACAAAAATGCACGCCGCTATTGGGCCCTTAAGGACGGGAAATAATGAACTAACCGATGATCCAAAAGAAATATCTGATACATTGAGAGCTCAATATGAATCACTTTTCAGTAACCCAAAAGGTGACAAAGCAATACCTGACATAAATGCATTCTTTGAAGAGCAATTGCAAGGAGAGTATATAACAGACTGAGTTTACACCAGAAGATGTAGCGAGAGCTATAGGACAAATGAAACTACATTCAGCTGCAGGTCCGGACAATTGGAACGCATTATTGATTAAAAACTGTAAAAATGAAATAGCTACACCTTTATACTGGATATGGAGAAGATCCCTAGACACTGGGGAAATACCGAGCATCTTGAAAAGAGCAAACATTGTCCCTATATATAAAGGAGGGGACAGATCTCAAGCAAAGAACTATAGACCAGTGTCATTGACGTCCCACCTCACCAAAGTATTTGAAAGAATAGTTACAGAAAATTTATGATTTCCTGGAGACACAGGAAAGATTCAACGAAAATCAGCATGGATTCCGATCAGGTAGATCATGCCTATCACAACTAATAGAGCACTACAACAATATCCTAGATGGGTCATTCTCTGTCAGATCAACCAAAAAAAATTGAAATTAACACCCTCATCTCTCATATTTTGCTGAAATTTGGTTTATAGGGAGTTTGTGAGCCCTGAATCCATTTCTGAAATTATAAGGTCAATCCGACCAACGGTTCAAGAGATATGACCTCGGGCAATTTGAGGTCACTCGCGAGGTTACTAACATTGGTGAGCCATAACTTGGGTAATAATTGTCATAATTATATAAAAGTATATATATTTAGAATCAGAAAACGACAAGGAATCCAAATATGCAAGTTTTAGAACTCTAGGTTAAAAAATAAAAAAGTTACACTGTAACCAAAATTTGAGGTCACGATTTGACCTCTGGGGTATCAAATGAGAATTTTTTTTTAAATGTAAAAAATGAAGGCATAGGCAATTAGAATCAGCAAAAAAAAGTTTGTTTATGTTAGTATTTTTCATGTAACTAACATATAAGTGAACACCATATTCATAAGTTGTGCGTCAATTCTACCTATTTTTTCACACTTAAGCTCATAATTTGACCTATAGAAATTAAAATTACATTTTTTATAGATATAAAAAACAAAGTCAGAGTTCTTGACTAATAGAAACAATCATAAAAAGTTTGTTTATGTTGGTACTTTTCATGTAATTAACTTATAAGTGAACACCATATTTATAAATTGCTTGTCATTTCAAGGAATTTTTATATCTTAGCTATCAATTTGACCTCAAGCTCCAAGAATTTAATAAAAATTGTATTTCACTGCTAATCTACACTGGCAATAATAGTTATAATAGTGAAAGGGGAAGACTAAGCTCACATGTAGCCTAAACAAACCTGTTGAAACATGTTGCTACTTGTCTAAGTGCAGAATCAACACAGATAGTTGCAAAATTCCTTGTCTACAGGTTAGTACAGTTCCAGCCAGCACTGTGGGTGGCTGGTGGGTATGGTGTTTTAATGAGCCTCAGAGACTATCAAGGCCTAAAATATTAAGTGTGTATAGCTATATATTTTCTAAAAAATATATATTACCTAATTGTAAATCCTATATCTTTACAGATCAAAATACAATGGTTCAGCACTTGAAATACTGCCAGGACCCTATTCAAAAACACAAGAAACGCATAACAATCAATCTTAGAAAAGTGACTGATGTACTTGTTGAAAAATGTGCTGGAAGAGTGAAAAAAGACTCATTGTTGTGTATGAACTGCTGGACACTGATAATGAAAAACCCCACTATACTTAGTACCACTGAAAACAACGAGTCTGAGCAGGATTCAAATGAATCATCTACTATCAGTGGCTTGAGTAACATCTCTTCAATTCAAGATCTGGACAATGACAGTGATTGCTTGATAAAGGAAAATCCTTCAACTTCAGTTGAACCAGTTCTAGCATTCTGGACCAAACACCAGTTAAAAAAGTAAGTAATAAATTAATATAATAACTTATACTTTACTACAAGGTCTGTTTGATCTACTATATAGCCAATTATATAGCATTTAAGGTACTATAATTAATATTTAATTACTAATATTCAGGTGTGTGAAACCTTTTTTTCTGTTCTTTTCAGAAGGGCTGTCATTAAGCCACAAAAAGCGCAAGGCTCGTGGTAAGCTATCATCTGCTCAGAAACACCTGAAGGAGAGGCTAGAACTCAGTTATGGTGTTCAAATTACCGAGGAGGTAAGTGATACTTCAAAACCTGAAACTAAATCTGAAAAACATCTAGACAAATTAATGAATGAATTGAAACAGTCATTCCTGGAGAGCAAATGTCACCATCACAAACTACAAATATTGACACTCTCACCATACACAATTGAAAAAACAGCTAGTTTCTTTCAAACTACAACATACATGGTGAAAAGAAGCCATTCACTTAAATCAGAACATGGAATCCTTCCGAAGATTCCACTAATGAGCAAAGGAAAAGTGATATCTGAAGAACACAAAGATATAGTTAGAAGATTCTATGAGTCAGAAGAGGTTAGTCGTATGTGTCCTGGCCAAAAGGATTGCGTGAAAGTTATCAGTGCTAAAGGTGCAATGAAGGTGCAAAAACGATTGGTCCTCGGGAATTTAAGAGAGATGTTTGAACTATATAAAAATGATGAAAGAATCCCAAAATAGGATTTTCCACATTTGCAAAATTACGGCCATCATATTGTGTGCTTGCCGGTAGTGGTGGGACTCATTCTGTCTGTGTCTGCACATACCATCAAAATCCAAAATTGCAGCTGGCTGCATTGGGAGAAAGAGGTCTTTCATACAAGGATCTTATGGATTACAGTGTCTGCAGTACAGAAAGAGAGACTTGCATGATGCAACTTTGCAATGATTGCCCAAGAGAAGAGGGTGTCCTGGATTTTCTTGAGTTACTTGACAGTGTGAAATCAGCTCCAAATGAAATATCTTACAAGCAATGGGTGACTGTTGACCGTTGTACAATGGTTGATAAGGTGGAGCCACTTCATGAATACTTATCATCCCTAAGCATGAAAATATCCTGCATGGTTCGTCATCACTTTGTTGCTCAGCAACAATCACAGTACTTCAAGCAGTTGAAAGAAACACTACCACCTCAGAGCGAGGTAGTTATAGTAGGTGATTTCTCTGAGAATTATTCTTTCATTGTCCAGGATGCTGCCCAAGGGTTTCACTGGGACAATTCACAGTGTACAGTTCACCCTTTTGTCATCTATTATAGATCATCTGCAGACCAGGAACTTAGCCATTTTAGTGTCTGTTTCTTATCTGCATCACTAAAACACAACACTATAATGGTTTACTCATTCATATTGAAGCTTATGACATATGTTAAATTCAGATGCCCACAATTGAAGAGGTGCACTATTTCTCAGATGGATGTGCTGGCCAATATAAGAACAGATACAACTTCACAAATCTCTGTTACCATGAAGAGGATTTTGGTCTGTCTTGTGAATGGCACTTCTTTGCTACATCCCATGGCAAAAATGCATGTGATGGGATTGGAGGAACAGTGAAAAGAGCTACTGCTCGTGCCAGTTTGCAGAGAACTACAGAGGCAAATTCTTACACCAGAACACATGTTTCAGTTTTGTGAAGAAAACTTGAGCAAGATGATAAATTTTTTCTTTGTAACTACAGCTGATTTGAAAGATGCAGAAGAACGGTTGGAACATCGATTCAAGAATAGTAGAGCTATTCCTGGAACTCAGAAATATCATAGATTTGTTCCCCTAAACAAGGAAGAACTGATGGTGTATTCCATTTCAAGTGGCATTGGAGAAAAGAAAAGAATAAGGAAAAGTCATTTTACTAATGAACCTGCAATGCTTGGTAACCTAAAATGTGTCAAACCAGGAGAGTATGTTGGCTGCATTTATGACATGCAAGTTTGGTATGGAATTGTGGAGGAATATTGTGAAGAGTGATGATTTCACTGTGAACTTTCTACATCCCTCTGGGTCATCAGGATCAAGTGCATATTATTATCCATCAAACAAGGATTCATGTGCAGTGCCAGGACATCATATATTAACTGTAATGAGTTGTCCTACCCTAAGAGGAGGCAGCAGAATTCAATACATTTTTCCACAAAAAAATTGATGAGAGCATCGAGCATGCAAAAATTGTATTAGGCTAGCACATGAATCCTCTAAGTAGGTCTTCCCCTTTCACTATTATAACTATTATTGCCAGTGTAGATTAGCAGCGAAATACAATTTTACATTTTTTGCCTTTGTTTTTATATCTATAAAAAAATGTAATTTTAATTTCTATAGGTCAAATTATGAGCTTAAGTGTGAAAAAATAGGTAGAATTGACACACAACTTATGAATATGGTGTTCACTTATATGTTAGTTACATGAAAAATACTAACATAAACAAACTTTTTTTTGCTGATTCTAATAGCCAATGCCTATGCCTTCATTTTTTACATTTAAAAAAAAAATTCTCATTTGATACCCAAGAGGTCAAATCGTGACCTCAATTTTGGTTACAGTGTAACTTTTTTATTTTTCAACCTAGAGTTCTAAAACTTGCATATTTGGATTCCTTGTCATTTTCTGATTCTAAATATATATACTTTTATATAATTGTGACCATTATTACCCAAGTTATGGGTCGCCAAATGTTAGTGACCTCGCAAGTGACCTCAAATTTCCCGAGGTCATATCTCTTGAACCATTGGTTGGATTGACCTTATAATTTCAGAAATGGATTCAGGGCCCACAACCTCCCTATAAACCAAATTTCAGCAAAATCTGAGAGATGAGGGTGTTAGGCACTGGTTGATCTGACAGAGAATGACCCAGATGCATTGGAAGGCAATGACAACTACAATGTTATATACACAGATTTTGCTAAAGCTTTCGATAAATGTGACCATGGTATAATAGCACATAAAATTTAAAGACATGGAAATAACAGGCAGTGGGGAAAATGGATCTACAACTTCCTTAATGATTGTCTGCAGGTCGTCAAAATTCAAGGTATATCACCACCAGAATCGGAAGTATGCAGCTCAGTACCACAAGGGACAGTACTGGCCCCACTTCTGTTCATTATCATGCTAATAGACATAGACAGCGGAGTAAACAGCAATAGTATAGTAACATCCTTTGCAGACGATACAAAGATCAGCAGAAAAATCAGCGATGTACATGACGTGGAGGCCTTGCAGAGGGACACGAACAAAATATACAAATGGTCAGAAGACAACATGTCATTCAACGCTGAGAAATTTCAGCTCTTGAGATATGGTAGAAAAGAAGAACTTAGACTGCATATTATGCTCAGATAGACAGGAAATTCAGAGAAGCATGAAAGCGATTGATCTCGGGATAATAATGACAGATGATGCAAAATTCGAAACACAAAATCAGATAGCGATAAATAAAGCAAAAAGAGTCGCCGGACAGGTTCTAAGAACGTTCAAGAGAAGGGACAGGACAGTAATGATTCCCCTGCTAAAAACACTGATTATACCAAAACTTGAATACTGCTCAGTTTTGACATCCCCATATAAAAAGGAAGAAACTAATAAACTAGAAGGAACACAAAGGCATTTCACAGCCAAGATTGATGGCTGCAAAGAACTCAACTACTGGGAAAGACTACGTAAACTAAATCTGTACTCACTGGAAAGAAGAAGAGAGGTACATCATAATCTACATATGGAAAATGATCGAAAAAACTGGTACCTAACCTAAAACTAAACCCAATTACCATTCAAACAACACTGGAAAATAGGAAAGGCAGAATGTGTAGTGTTCCCAAATTAAAAGCACGACAAGGGACCTCCTCAACCCTGAAGGAAAATAGCTTCGTTGTCAGGGGCCAAGACTTTTCAACCAGCTTCCTAAGGACCTCAGAAACGTAACAGGGGTCAAAGTTGAAGTCTTCAAGAAAAGACTGGATGCCTGGCTCAGGACAGTACCAGATGAGCCAGGCGTGCCTGGCTATGTATGGTGGAGAGCGCAAGAAAGCAACTCGCTCCTCCACCAGACCAGACCTAGAGGCAGGGCCACCAGCTTGACCTCCGTGTGAAGAGAGACCAACACACGAAACAACATAAGGTTCATAAGGTATTGCATATAAGCAATACCATCCTTGAAAGCTGCCTATCTTTTGTCTCCAAAATATTATGTAGTATTAATAATTGTATAAAAAATATTATGTAGTGGACTACTAAGCTATCAATAAAGCTTTAACGTAGAAAATACAACTTAGGTAAAATTATTGTGGCTGTTCTTATAATTAAATTAAGGGCCACACAGCTCAGAATTAAGTCAAGGAAATTTTAGCGAGAGCATTTAAAATTTTAGTTAAACAATATGAAGACAGAGAATTGAAATCAGCAATAGAAAGTTACAATGCCACCATTATTAAATTGTTGAAATAAATAGTTAATCCCACTTTTGTCCAAGAAAATAATGTGGTATGCTCTTACATGACTCCAGATTCCTGGGATCTTGGGAGCATTGCTCCAGTAAATTTGACCATGAGAAAAAGTAAATTTGGGTTTGGGTTTTGTTCATCCGCTAGACGTTATGCAATTTTTTTGCGTATACATTCTTGTACAAACCAATTTTTTTAAATTACAAATTTAGTTATTTTAAGTTTAGTTGGTAATTCCATATTTAACAATTATTTTTATTTTTTGTTAAGCTTCAATGTTTTGATAATTAAAATTTTATTAAAACGTATATTTTTTTAATATAAAATTATCAGGATTGGACTATGTTCCATTGATCTCAGCCAGGTTTGATAAATTGGCCAGATAATTACTTGTGCGGTTTTAAGTAATCCACCATGACTCTAGAATTTAAAAGTTTAGTTAAGTTTAAACTTACTTTTACTTACTTTAACTTACCTACTTTTACTAAGTTTAAAGCACTTACTTTTACTTACTTTCATTGTACTATATTTACTTACTTTTACTCACTTTTACCATACTATATTTACTACCTTTTACTTATTTTGTATTTTTTCAGGTAGTCAATAATCAATAATGGATCCTAATATTGATGAAGTTGGAGAGAAAAGTTAGGGTGTTAAAAGGGGTTACTTTTGTGGTCAATGCAAGAACAAATATTCAAAGAAGCAAAACTGGGAGGAACATTTTAATTCCAAAAAAAATATTTGTTACAATACAAGAGGTCCCAGAGTTTGGGCCCACAGCTTAGATATTGCAGTAAAGAAATACCAGGATGAAGTGCAGCAAAGAGATACGGCAAAGCAGTCATTTAGTTTGTTCACAAAATGTGCTAGTGCTAGACCTCAGAAAAATGAACCAACTTCTTCAACTGCTAATCTAGAAAATGAAACTTTTTCACTAGATGTTTCACAGACTGAAGAAAGTGCTTCTCCTCCACCTAAGAAACAAAAGGTAAGTGAGGAATCTGCGCATCAGACTAACAAAACTGCTTTAGAGGAATTTGAAAATTCCCAAATCCAGAAGACATTGAATGCAATTTTGCGCCTAACAAAAGAAACTCACCAAGCTGTTGTGGTTAATAAAGAGAAGAGTCAAAATATGCCTTCAAGTTCAAGTGTTGCATCCAAATCTAATAAAGCAAAAAGCAACAAATTTGACATTTCCATAGCCCATTTAAGCAAGTGTAAATCAATACAAGAAATCCTGAACAATGATTTGATCAAATCTACATTCAAATTGGTGGAAAAGAAGGATCTAGGGCATGCTGATGATTCATTTTCAGTACCAAGTGATATAATGGAAAACAATGCAAATAATGACACTAATATGCCTGATGTAGATATAGCTGTTGAGGATGAAGATGATGATAATCAAGAAGATATTGATGATGCTTCTGATGATAAAATGTTTACATTATATTGCATAGCTTGCACAAACCCCAAAGCATGTGCTTCAGACAAACATTCTAACATAAAAAGGTTACTTCAATGTTAAAGATTTAACCTATGTATGCAAACAAGGAGAAAATCAAGAGAGATGGTTTAGAAATCTGAAAACCCACCTGAAGAGACATTTAATTAAACTTCAGCATCATCAAAGAGCTGCTGTTTATGAAGTGATGAAAACATCTTCTCGGAACACTACTAAATGCATAGAAGACTTATGTGGCAACATCTTATACTACATAATGAAAACAAACACTGCATGGGCTCTATATCCAGTACTTCTAGCTGTATTACATAGGTCAGGTTGTGAGGTTGGAAATTTGAATCATAGCACACATGCGTGCGAGACAATTTGTGAGCTATTAGATAATCAACTTAAAGAACAAACTGTAAAGTGGTTCTTAGAACAAACTTCAGTAACAATAACAGCTGACATTGGAACAATTTCGGGATTAAGCATGCTAGTTGTATTAGTTATGAGTGAAGAAGATAAGACTGTAAAACTTGCTGGGATAAATTTAGTACGCAGCAAATCAGGAGTTTATTTGGCCAATGAAATTTTTGATGTGTTGAAGTCTCCTAATCACTTGAAACTATCTGAAGAAGCAATTAAATCCAAGGTATCTGGAATGGTTGGAGATGGGGCTTTTTGTAAGGACAACAAGCCATTTAAAAACGAAATGAAAAAGTTGTTTGGAGAAAATTTCAAATTTCGATGGGACTTAATGCATCTTGTGAACAGAGCCCACGTTGATGCATTGAAGAAAATTTGTAAACTAAGTGAGCTTTTAGACTTTATTCAGAATCACTCTTCAAATCTGAGATCAGGCCTTGACTATACCAATGGTTCTTGACAATATCATTGGTTTTAAGAGACCAAAACTCAAATCTGATACTCGCATGGTTAATTACGAATTTGATCAATTTGACAGATGTGGAAAATTGTGTGTTTTTTGATCATCCACAAGAGAAAGAAATTAGTGCCAAGTTCTATGTATTGATTTCCTATGTAACAAAGATTATGTTGCAAGTAGCTCAAAAAACCACAGTTAGTGCAGAATTTGTAGAAAATATATTTTATAAAGGAGGGAAAACTGTTATGTTAAGAGTGATGGAAACAATTTCCAAATTAGCTAATGGAGGAAATGCAAATGATGTAGTTTCTGAATTTAAGCACGATACCACAGGGCAGCAAAAGGAACTAACAGCTGAGGATTACATCCTAAATGAAGTTTACAAATACATCAAGAAACGTTCTGATTACTACCAGGTTGCTGAAGTTGCTAGACCATCCAGAACCAGATCTGAAAGTAGTTTTACAAAAGACTCAGTGATAAATTGGCTGACAGAATATATAGAACAGCTGTGGAAAGGAATCACAGAGAGATTAAAGCATTTTGATAAAGATGGATCAACTGCCTGGAGTGAAGCACCAGCTGAAGGGACATTCTCCATTCTTGGTTACATTGTTGAACACAAAGGATCCATTAAGCCATCTCATTTGACTAAGCTGTGCAGAATTGTGAAGGAGGGTCCAGCTCCAGGCACTAGATCTGCTGTAATGATCACACAGAAAGCCATTGATCAGTGGCCAAGCTGGCCCAAGCATACATGGCGGTAAATTCACAACAAATGCCTACATGCAAGGTCTAACATCGTCCACTGTTGTTGCTGCAATGAATAAATAAACTTAAGGTGAGTTATAAACTGTACATTATTGTATTATTATGTTTAGCTAAAACAATTTGTAATTGGTATGTTGTCAATTCAAGAGTTTACTATCATTAACCTATCTAGTGGTGTAAGGGGAAAAAAAGTAAATTCAGAGCTGTGCTCCAGTAAATTTTTTCAAATCTTGAGTCATGTGCTCTCATGCCTGTAAAATCATACAGAAAGATGATATATCCGAGATTTTTTAAACATGATTTCTCATATGTCTATCCTAAATAATAATGCATTTCCCTTGAAAAAAAACTTATGCAGACCCAAGATGCAGGCCCTCAAAGCCAACCCATTTTTTTGGTCCAAGAAAATAAAATATGGAAGATATGACTTGGAAGGGTGAATTTTTTCCACATTTTCATGTCATTTTTGGATTCCTTGCCCTCAAAAATGTAGGATTTGACACTTTGTTTGTTAAGATTGAACATACAATGATGATTTTAAGCAGGGAGTAAAATGTACCAACTCCGACCTCAATATAAAATCTTAAGGAAATACTATTTTAAGTATAAATAATAAATATAAATCAAATATATTTATTATTTGTGGGTCATTCTCTGTCAGATCAACCAGTGCCTAACACCCTCATCTCTCAGATTTTGCTGAAATTTGGTTTATAGGGAGTTTGTGGGCCCTGAATCCATTTCTGAAATTATAAGGTCAATCCGACCAACGGTTCAAGAGATATGACCTCGGGAAATTTGAGGTCACTTGCGAGGTCACTAACATTTGGCGACCCATAACTTGGGTAATAATGGTCACAATTATATAAAAGTATATATATTTAGAATCAGAAAACGACAAGGAATCCAAATATGCAAGTGTTAGAACTCTAGGTTGAAAAATAAAAAAGTTACACTGTAACCAAAATTTGAGGTCACGATTTGACCTCTGGGGTATCAAATGAGAATTTTTTTTTTAAATGTAAAAAATGAAGGCATAGGCATTGGCTAATAGAATCAGCAAAAAAAAGTTTGTTTATGTTAGTATTTTTCATGTAACTAACATATAAGTGAACACCATATTCATAAGTTGTGCGTCAATTCTACCTATTTTTTCACACTTAAGCTCATAATTTGACCTATAGAAATTAAAATTACATTTTTTTATAGATATAAAAACAAAGGCAAAAAATATAAAATTGTATTTCACTGCTAATCTACACTGGCAATAATAGTTATAATAGTGAAAGGGGAAGACCTACTTAGAGGATTCATGTGCTAGCCTAATACAATTTTTGCATGCTCGATGCTCTCATCAATTTCTTTTTGTGGAAAAATGTATTGAATTCTGCTGCCTCCTCTTAGGGTAGGACAACTCATTACAGTTAATATATGATGTCCTGGCACTGCACATGAATCCTTGTTTGATGGATAATAATATGCACTTGATCCTGATGACCCAGAGGGATGTAGAAAGTTCACAGTGAAATCATCAAACTCTTCACAATTCCATACCAAACTTGCATGTCATAAATGCAGCCAACATACTCTCCTGGTTTGACACATTTTAGGTTACCAAGCATTGCAGGTTCATTAGTAAAATGACTTTTCCTTATTCTTTTCTTTTCTCCAATGCCACTTGAAATGGGATACACCATCAGTTCTTCCTTGTTTAGGGGAACAAATCTATGATATTTCTGAGTTCCAGGAATAGCCCTACTATCCTTGAATCGATGTTCCAACCGTTCTTCTGCATCTTTCAAATCAGCTGTAGTTACAACGAAAAAATTTATCATCTTGCTCAAGTTTTCTTCACAAAACTGAAACATGTGTTCTGGTGTAAGAATTTGCCTCTCTGTAGTTCTCTGCAAACTGGCACGAGCAGTAGCTCTTTTCACTGTTCCTCCAATCCCATCACATGCATTTTTGCCATGGGATGTAGCAAAGAAGTGCCATTCACAAGACAGACCAAAATCCTCTTCATGGTAACAGAGATTTGTGAAGTTGTATCTGTTCTTATATTGGCCAGCACATCCATCTGAGAAATAGTGCACCTTCTTCAATTGTGGGCATCTGAATTTAACATATGTCATAAGCTTCAATATGAATGAGTAAACCATTATAGTGTTGTGTTTTAGTGATGCAGATAAGAAACAGACACTAAAATGGCTAAGTTCCTGGTCTGCAGATGATCTACAGTGCCCGCGAAAAGTATCCGATCACTCAAGAAAATACAATATTTTCCCTTGATATTCAGAGACACATAATTCACTTTCTATTTGTTCTAGCGACATCTGGTAACTTTGAGGTTGCTCGCTGATATGAGAGCTATCCAACGCATTCTCAAATTAGTGTTCTGGTAGCCTTCGTTGCGGGTGGCTGTGTCTCAAATTTGTCAGATTTCACTGTTTGTGTAAATTTCTTGATATTTTTTTTTTTTTACAGAAAGTGGTGTAAATAAAATTTATATATAATGTGTGCTAAAAAACAACTTAAGAGTGATGTCGAGGTGCTATTGTTGCTTTGCATGCATGTGGGAAATCACAGAGACAGATAGCTAAGGAATTAAACATATCCCAAAGTACCGTTAATTTATGGGTTTCACGGGCTAAGAACAATGGTGGCCTAACCACGCCAGTCCCTAAAAAACGATCTGGCAGACCGAGAAAAACAAATTCGCGAACAGACAAACTTATGAAACATTTAGTATTGAAAAACCCAACAATAACTGCGAAAGAAATAAAATTTAATATGAATAATTTGTTATCTGGTGTTTCTGAACGAACTATCCAGGAGCGGCTCCAAAAAGAACTCGGATTACCATCTCGCCATGCTGCTAAGAAACTGTTCATTAATGAAAAAATGCGTAAAAAACGTGTCGCATTTTGTAAAAAATACATTCATTGGACTGTTGATGACTGGAAGAAGGTTTTATTTAGCGATGAGTCGACATTTTTGACATTCAGAAGTTGTCCAAAAAAGGTTCGCCAGCCTATTGGCTCAAATAGGATGGACCCTAAATACACCCTAAAGACAATGAAACACCCTCCAAGTGTGATGGTTTGGGGTTATTTCGGTTACTATGGGCGTGGAAACTTATATTTTCTTCCGAAGAACACAACTATGAATGGTGCACGGTATTTAGCAATGCTACAGGATAAACTTCCAATGGCAATGGCAATCCAAAGGACAAAAACATACATGCATGATGGTGCACCATGTCACAGAGCCAAAATAGTGACAAAATGGATTACTGACAATAAATTTGATATTTTGGATTGGCCTGGTAATAGTCCAGATCTCAATCCGATAGAAAATCTGTAGCTAATAATAAAAAATAAGGTTGAATGCCACGACACTGGCTCAGTCGAAAAATTACAAGAGGCCATCAAAAAGGTATGGTGCAAGGAAATATCAGTGGAAGTTTGTCAAAACTTGATTAAATCCATGCCAAAACGTCTAGAACAAGTCATCCAAACCAAAGGACAGATGACAAAATACTAATATAAGGTTAGTATACATTTAAACATTGTTTTTATGTAAAAAATACAAATTTCAAGGGTGATCGGATACTTTTCGCGGGCACTGTATAATAGATGACAAAAGGGTGAACTGTACACTGTGAATTGTCCCAGTGAAACCCTTGGGCAGCATCCTGGACAATGAAAGAATAATTCTCAGAGAAATCACCTACTATAACTACCTCGCTCTGAGGTGGTAGTGTTTCTTTCAACTGCTTGAAGTACTGTGATTGTTGCTGAGCAACAAAGTGATGACGAACCATGCGGGATATTTTCATGCTTAGGGATGATAAGTATTCATGAAGTGGCTCCACCTTATCAACCATTGTACAACGGTCAACAGTCACCCATTGCTTGTAAGATATTTCATTTGGAGCTGATTTCACACTGTCAAGTAACTCAAGAAAATCCAGGACACCCTCTTCTCTTGGGCAATCATTGCAAAGTTGCATCATGCAAGTCTCTCTTTCTGTACTGCAGACACTGTAATCCATAAGATCCTTGTATGAAAGACCTCTTTCTCCCAATGCAGCCAGCTGCAATTTTGGATTTTGATGGTATGTGCAGACACAGACAGAATGAGTCCCACCACTACCGGCAAGCACACAATATGATGGCTGTAATTTTGCAAATGTGGAAAATCCTATTTGGGATTCTTTTCATCATTTTTATATAGTTCAAACATCTCTCTTAAATTCCCGAAGACCAATCGTTTTTGCACCTTCATTGCACCTTCAGCACTGATAACTTTCACGCAATCCTTTTGGCCAGGACACATACGACTAACCTCTTCTGACTCATAGAATCTTCTAACTATATCTTTGTGTTCTTCAGATATCACTTTTCCTTTGCTCATTAGTGGAATCTTCGGAAGGATTCCATGTTCCGATTTAAGTGAACGGCTTCTTTTCACCATGTATGTTGTAGTTTGAAAGAAACTAGCTGTTTTTTCAATTGTGTATGGTGAGAGTGTCAATATTTGTAGTTTGTGATGGTGACATTTGCTCTCCAGGAATGACTGTTTCAATTCATTCATTAATTTGTCTAGATGTTTTTCAGATTTAGTTTCAGGTTTTGAAGTATCACTTACCTCCTCGGTAATTTGAACACCATAACTGAGTTCTAGCCTCTCCTTCAGGTGTTTCTGAGCAGATGATAGCTTACCACGAGCCTTGCGCTTTTTGGCTTAATGACAGCCCTTCTGAAAAGAACAGAAAAAAAGGTTTCACACACCTGAATATTAGTAATTAAATATTAATTATAGTACCTTAAATGCTATATAATTGGCTATATAGTAGATCAAACAGACCTTGTAGTAAAGTATAAGTTATTATATTAATTTATTACTTACTTTTTTTAACTGGTGTTTGGTCCAGAAATGCTAGAACTGGTTCAACTGAAGTTGAAGGATTTTCCTTTATCAAGCAATCACTGTCATTGTCCAGATCTTGAATTGAAGAGATGTTACTCAAGCCACTGATAGTAGATGATTCATTTGAATCCTGCTCAGACTCGTTGTTTTCAGTGGTACTAAGTATAGTGGGGTTTTTCATTATCAGTGTCCAGCAGTTCACACATAACAATGAGTCTTTTTTCACTCTTCCAGCACATTTTCAACAAGTACATCAGTCACTTTTCTAAGATTGATTGTTATGCGTTTCTTGTGTTTTTGAATAGGGTCCTGGCAGTATTTCAAGTGCCGAACCATTGTATTTTGATCTGTAAAGATATAGGATTTACAATTAGGTAATATATATTTTTTAGAAAATATATAGCTATACACACTTAATATTTTAGGCCTTGATAGTCTCTGAGGCTCATTAAAACACCATACCCACCAGCCACCCACAGTGCTGGCTGGAACTGTACTAACCTGTAGACAAGGAATTTTGCAACTATCTGTGTTGATTCTGCACTTAGACAAGTAGCAACATGCTTCAACAGGTTTGTTTAGGCTACATGTGAGCTTAGTCTTCCCCTTTCACTATTATAACTATTATTGCCAGTGTAGATTAGCAGTGAAATATAATTTTTATTAAATTCTTGGAGCTTGAGGTCAAATTGATAGCTAAGATATAAAAATTCCTTGAAATGACAAGCAATTTATAAATATGGTGTTCACTTATAAGTTAGTTACATGAAAAGTACCAACATAAACAAACTTTTTATGATTGTTTCTATTAGTCAAGAACTCTGACTTTGTTTTTTATATCTATAAAAATTTAATTTTAATTTCTATAGGTCAAATTATGAGCTTGTGTGAAAAAATAGGTAGAATTGACGCACAACTTATGAATATGGTGTTCACTTATATGTTAGTTACATGAAAAATACTAACATAAACAAACTTTTTTTTGCCGATTCTAATAGCCAATGCCTATGCCTTCATTTTTTACATTTAAAAAAAAAATTCTCATTTGATACCCCAGAGGTCAAATCGTGACCTCAAATTTTGGTTACAGTGTAACTTTTTTATTTTTCAACCTAGAGTTCTAAAACTTGCATATTTGGATTCCTTGTTGTTTTCTGATTCTAAATATATATACTTTTATATAATTATGACAATTATTACCCAAGTTATGGCTCGCCAAATGTTAGTAACCTCGCGAGTGACCTCAAATTGCCCGAGGTCATATCTCTTGAACTGTTGGTCGGATTGACCTTATAATTTCAGAAATGGATTCAGGGCTCACAAACTCCCTATAAACCAAATTTCAGCAAAATATGAGAGATGAGGGTGTTAATTTCAATTTTTTTTGGTTGATCTGACAGAGAATGACCCTTGTACTTAATTAATTATCAGTATTAACCCTTACTTTTTTTTCAGGAAATATTTTTATAATTGATACTAATAACTTGATAAGTTTAATTTCAAATTATTGATAAAATTATTTGTTCTAAACTTCAATGCACAATGGCAGAGAGACTTTCAACGAAATCAGCTGTGTTTGAACACTTTACAATCACTAAAGATGGAAAACATTTCGTGTGTCAGTGCATGATACAAGAAGAAAAATACTGCAATGCCAAAATCAGTGCATATTCTGTCACTGGGGTCATTCCAGCTCAATTGGTACAGGGGTGGTCGGGTGACCATCTCCGATTTTCTTCAAATTTTCAGGGTTGATTCATACACCATTCAATAGCTTAAATCTAAAATTTTAGCTTCCTCAGTCAAAAACTTTTAATTTTATGGTCGCTTAAATGGCCCCCACCTTCGACAAAAAATGCCCATGTTGGGCTTGATCGGCCACCCTTCATTTTGAGAGGCCTTGAAAAGTGTCTTCTAATAGGAGTAGAAGCTTCAAATTTGTCATGCCAATACAACTTCTGGTGGGCTTTTCAATTTTGCAAGCAAAAAGGCTGTGGAACAAATAGTTTCTAAGTTACAAGGGCTTAAATATGGCTCCATTTTGAAGCTTGCATCAATTCCTCCCACTTTTACGACTCTACCATTTTCAAAAGTTTTAGTTCTACATCAATCACAGCTGTTTTAATACTCCTAATAGTCTCTATGGGTTGTAAATTTATGAGTGAAATAAAAAAATAACCAAAAAAGGATTTATTTTTTTTTAAAAATTTCCAAAAGTTGATATTTTCACAAAATTTGCAAAATTAACATCAACTTTGGGGCTTAATATAAAGGTGTCCGAAATTAGTCAGGGAGTTGATACTTCTAGTAAAGAAAGATACATATGTGTAAAAAAACATATATAAGGAATAGATCTCAACTCAACTCCTTCATATAGTTTTGGTGATTCAAAGAAAAGTGCTTTTTGTGAAAAATCTCAAATTTTTGCAAAATTTGTAAATTTTTAAATTTCTATTTATGACATTGAATTTACTTCCATTTTATTACTTATTAAGTTGATTTACAATTGTAATAATATGTAAATAAGTCTAAAACATACAAGAAATTTAATATGTCTGTCAAAACAACCAGCGACTCGAAGGGCTCTGGGTAGCTCATTTCGCTTTGTATATTCTTATAAATGTAAAACATGATGGTTAATCATTAATGTCCAGGCCTATTTTATAGATCATGATCTTTTATTTTCAGAAAATTTAACTAGAGCAATTAACTTAATTTTACTGCCTGTAATAATGGCTTATTCTAATCAAGAATCAAAGTGCAGCTTTGGTATGTACTTAGATGATCCATGTCATGAACACAGACTCACCAGGAAGGTGGGTATATATACCTTACATGAGCTGACAGATGAAACAAGGAAACTGCTATTGTGGAGAACAAAAGCAACTGTAATCAACCCAAATAGTGCTACTGTATGCTACCACCATGAAAAAATGTTTGGAATGCTGCCAAGATCCATGGAGAAATCATCGAAAGAAGATAACAAGTAAGTAAATATAGGTACTAATATATTTATATTTCATAAAGAAGTTTATATTGTAAATTGTAACCTAAATTAGCTATTTAATTTTAATAGGGTAGGCTATATACTGTGCATATGTTTTGAATATTTTATACGAATAGCCTATAACCAAATGTTGAGGTTTTAAAATTATTTTCCAATGTGTTTAGAGTTTACATTACCCTACTTTATTTGCAGAATCACTACAAATTATTGACAAAGACACAGCAACTAGACTGAATCTGATACCAGGACAGAAACTTTGCTCAACATGCTTCTCTAGAGCCAAGACGATTGAAGATGAAAAAGTCTCAGGTAGTGATGAATATGTTCCAGAAGAAATAGTTAAGGAGACATTTGACGAAATGTTAGGTTCACTAGAATGCTCACCCATTAAGTATGTAAGAGCAAGAGATCAAAAGTTTTATGCGAAAAGGAAACTAAAGCAAATTGAAACCAACAAAATCAAAGCTGTCAAAAGTACTTCATATGAAGCCTAGCATTTTGGATGAGGAAGCGGAGAAACCTAGAGAGAGTGAGGAAGAAAAGTGTTATCAGCATATGATAGAGGAACTGAAAGAAAAGTGTAAAACTAGTACCAGACAAGAAAAGATACAAATTCTAACACACCTTCCAATTGGTAAAACCTGGTCCAGAGAAAGAATTATGAAAGAATTTGAAGTGTCAGCCACAATGGTTAATGCTGTGAGAGCCTTAAAGAGAAAAGAAGGTATCCTTCCTATAATGAGAAATAAAAAGAGTAGCAAGGGTATAAGCGATGAAATAAAGGAAAGTGATAGAATTTTTCCAAAACAAAGAATATACTAGAGAATGCCCTGGTAAAGAAGACTACAAATCAATAAAAACACCACAAGGGAAGGTTCACAAGCAGAAAATACTGTTGTTGACAAATATCAGAGAATTATATACGCTTTACAAAAATAAATATCCAAACAACAAAATCTCCAAATCAAAGTTTTTTGAACTGAGACCAAAATGGTGTATGAGGAGTAAAGGATCACACAATGTATGCATTTGTGAAATACACCAGAACTTTAAACTTTTATGTGAATCACTCCCCATCAAAGTAGAATTAAGAGAGTTACTAGGGAAAATAGTCTGCAACACTGAAACCAGAAACTGCATGATTAATAACTGCAAAACATGTCCTGGTTTAAATGAATTATGGGATTGGCTTCTTACCATTTTTGAAAACAATGATTATGACATGGATGATGAGGTTTCCTTTAAGCAGTGGCTTCATACAGACCATACCCAACTGGTCACAATGACAAAGTGTTTCGAATGTAGTAGAAGACATATGTGAAAGTGCAAAAAAGTTGAAAGTACACCATTTCATAGCAAAAGCCCAATCAAAATATTTGTCTGACTGTAAAGAAAACCTCAATGATTCTACAGCATTAGTGCTTGTTGACTTCTCTGAAAACTATAGTTTTATAATTCAAGATGCCGTACAAGGGCATCACTGGGACAATACCCAGGCTACCTTGCATCCAGTAGTCTGCTATCAAAAAGTTGGTGGTGAACTAAAAGTTACAAATTTTTGTGTAATATCAGATTCACTTACACACAACACAACTGCAGTTCATTCTTTTTTATGTGAAGCCTTGAAATTACTTAAAAGTCAGAATCCTAAACTAAAACATATTTGTTACTTTAGCAATGGCGCAGCAAGTCAATATAAAAACTATAAAAACATCATTAATTCAGTGTTACATGAAAAAGACTCCAACTAACATGTGAATGGAACTTTTTTGCCACCTCTCACAGAAAGAGCCCCTGTGATGATGTTGGTGGCACCATCAAAAGGTTAGTTGCCCGGGCAAGTCTACAAGCAACAAGTAAAGGTCACGTCACCAATCCAAAAGAGATGTTCGATTGGTGCAAATCTAATATTAATGGTATACAATTTCTGTACATTGATTCAGCTAAAATTGAGGAAAATGCTAATTTATTTGAGTTAGTAAAAAGGTTATTCCTTAATTAAGACAATCCCAGGAACCCGTTCATATCACTGCTTTAGACCTTCATCAACAGGCATTAAAATGTACAAAATTTCTAGTGATGAAGATTTCTTTAACGTACAACTTTCCTTCCTCAATGCTACACAAGAAAATGTGGCTTACCAATATAAACCTGGTACATATGTGGCCTGTTTCTATGAAGGTGACTGGTTTGTTGGAAACATAGTTGAAGTGTGTGATACTGAGAAGGATCTATTAGTAAATTTCATGAAAAAGAATCCTTTTAAATGGCCTGAACAAGAGGACATTTGCTGGATTCTATTCCAACATGTTTTGTGTTCAATTGAACCACCTATAGTTGCTGGGAAAATGGGGAGACAGTACAAGTTATCAAATGATTGTTTATCTAAAATTGAGGAGTATTTTAAAAAAAGCCTAAGTAACTACAGACCTGTATCAAGCTGAATAATAAATTGCCAATTTATGGCTGTGAGGCCATGGAGTGTTGAAGACAATCAGACTTAAAGCCTGAGTACAATAATAAATTCCTGAGTCAGTGTCTAAACATAAGAGTTATTAGCTATATATAAGTTTACATACAAATTTACATAAAACAACACATATTAAAAAAAGAATATGAACTTATAGCCAATAATTCACATGCTTAAAAACTCAGGAATTCATTATTGTATATAGCTAAGTACTGTACACTTGTATTAAGGGAAGTAATACAACAAAGCTACTTAAATTTAAGGTTTTGTACTGAAAATGGTGGTTACTGCTAGTTTATCTGTACTAACTGCATGATTTAAATTACTAGGAAGTGCTTAAAGAGCAATAGAACACGGTTCTACATGATTTACTTGGGTAGATCCAAGTATTGAGCCTACAAGCTGGTCCATCTGTTGTGTTAACTGCAAATGTAGTAATAATCTAGGTATATATTATGTCTTTTTTATGAGTAAAACTTATTTATATAATTTAACATTTGTGAATTAACTTACCAAGTAATAAAATGGAAGTAAAATTACAATTCAATGTTGTAAAAAGAAATTTAAACATTTCAAAATTTTGAAAAAAATTCAGAATTTTTCACAAAAAGTACTTTTCTTTGAATAGCCAAAACTATATGAAGGAGTTGAGTTGAGATCTATTCCTTAATATATGTTTTTATACACATATGTATCTTTCTTTACTAGAAGTATCAACTCCCTGACTAATTTCGGACACCTTTATATTAAGCTCCAAAGTTGATATTAATTTTGCAAATTTTGTGAAAATACGGTATCAACTTAGAAATTTTTAAACATAAAAATAAGTCCTTTTTTGGTTATTTTTTTATTTCACTCATAAATTTACACCCCATAGAGACTATTAGGAGTATTAAAACAGCTGTGATTGATATAGAACTAAGACTTTTGAAAATGGTAGAGTCGTAAAAGTGGGAGGAATTGATACAAGCTTCAAAATGGAGCCATGTTTAAGCCCTTGTAACTCAGACTCTTTGTTCCACAGCCTTTTAGCTTGCAAAATTGAAAAGCCCACCAGAAGTTGTATTGGCATGACAAATTTGACGCTTCTACTCCTATTAAAAGACACTTTTCAAGGCCTCTCAAAATGAAGGCGTTGGCCGATCAAGCCCAACATGGGCATTTTTTGTCGAAGGTGGGGGCCATTTAAGCAACCATAAAATTAAAAGTTTTTGACTGAGGAAGCTAAAATTTTAGATTTAAGCTATTGAATGGTGTATGAATCAACCCTGAAAATTTGAAGAAAATCAGAGATGGTCACCCGACCAACTTTCTGAAATCTGTACCAGTTGAGCTGGAATGACCCACTGATAAAAGTGCACCTACTAGAGCATCAAATTTAAAGACACTTACAGCGTCTTCATCCCGAAGTTTTTAAGGCTGTCAATGAGAAAGATGACAGAAGTAAGGAAACCATCCCAAGTACTTCAAAGCTAACAAAAGATCAGAAAACTACTCAGATAGCAGTTATAAGATACTTTGTTAGTGACAAAGTTACTGTAACGATGACAGCAGATACATTCAAGAAGCATATCAATGAACTGGTGTCAAGGAATGGTGTACCTCTATCATTATTCTCACAACCAGGCTTTGTTAGTCTGAATGGAGAAATGGCCTCCAAACGTGGCGTTTCTCTGGAAAGAGACAGCATTAGAAAGATGGTGATTGAAGAAGCCAACAATAAAAAGGAAGAACTTCAAAGAACTCTCAAGAGACGCTTTGTGTTTCTCAAAATGGATACCTGCACGAGTGCACGCGCCATAGGGTGAACTATTTTGTCATTAATGTACGATTTGTTGATGAAAACAAAATGGTGACTCAGGCACTGGCAGCAAAGGACACAGAAGCTCATCACAAAAGCGAGTATCTTCAGAAGTTAGTGGAAAAAGTTCTACAAGATTTTGAAATTAAAAAAAGAGCAGGTTCTATGCATCGTAACTGACAATGCTTCAAACATGCTGAGCACAATCAAACAAATGAATAGAGATAATGAGGTCGACCTACAGTTTGAGAAACACCTCAGTGATGTAGAAATGTTGGCAAGTGAAGATGACAATCCTGAAACTGAATCTCAAGGAGGAGCAGAAATAGAACCAAATGCTGATCTTTTAGATCTTGTTGAAGCTGCCTCTAAGCTCTCTCGAATCCATCACATACGCTGTGTTGTGCACACACAGCAGCTGGCAATAAGAGAGAGTCTGCAAGAAGAGGACACAACTACTCTGATCAGCAAGGTGAGGAAGGTAGTTACTGCAGCCAGAACACCTAAAATAGACGCAATTTTGAAGAGACGTGCAGGAAAGGGAGCAATTATAGATCAAGCCACATGCTGGGGTAGCACCTACCTGATGATCCAGCATTTGCTTGATCTGAAACCCTTTCTTGTATACATGGCCAATCCACAAGTAACACTAAGCGAAGGACAATGGATGCAGGTGACAGAATTAGGTTTGCTTCGTCATCCATATACTGTGACTAAAAAGTTACAAGCCAAGGACTTAACTCCTGGTACATTCTTGAAGGAGTGGAAGAATCTAATGTTTCACCTGTCCCAAACTGGAGGGTTGATTGCTGATGGCAGTGCTACTTCAATGAAGCAAAGGGAGGCACTTTTACTAGAAAAGATCTTATTGGCTACTGTTTATGTAGACCTGATGCACCAAATTCTGTTGGATGATGAGCAAATGACTAAAGGAAAAGCTGCACTTTGTGAGGTAGCAATTCGGATGAATGAGCTACATGAACATCAGGAAGAAGTAGTTAGCACTGCCCTATCATCAGCCTCATCAACTGATGATGAATTAGATTGAGAAATATTTGGATCAAAAGGAATGTGCAAAGCATCGCTGCTTAGAAGAGGCACCCACCAAACCTGTGGAGAATAGATTAACTAAATTTAAGTGAAATTTTTCAAATGCACTAAATGAAGTTGAAAAATTTGACCATTCATCAAAACTGACAGTGCAAGAAGTCATCCCCTTATTTCCCAAGGTTGTGAGAGATGTTGCCCTGGTTGTTACTGCTCTGCCACCAACCCAAGTCAGTGTTGAGCAGTTGTTTTCTGCACTGCGAATAATTAGATCAGATTTGAGGGCATCCATGGAGGAGGATCTGACGGAGGCAATTCTTTTTCTGAGGACAAATTCTTTTAAATTTCAGATTTTTTATATAGTAGTGTATTTTTTGTTTATCTTTTATAAAGGGTGTTCCACTTAAAACCAGCCTGCTGGAGTACTCCAGCAGGCCAATTTTAAGTGGAACACCCTTTAGTACGTAATATATTTTTTTTGTTTAGAAGTTTTATTCAAATAGATATGTTTATGTTCTCTTAGTCTTAAGTTTGTAATTTCTGTTCTTGTTAATATTATACCCAATAATGAATATTCATTATTGTAATATCACTAAATGTTTCTATAATTTTATTAATAAAGGGAAAAAAAGCCATAAAGGCATAGCTACAACCATTAGACTTATACTTGAATATAGGTTATGAGTCTAAAAAGTAGCCTGATGATTCACGTGGTGGTGATGAAATGCCTTGTGTTACCATTTACCAATTTAACAGATTTACCATTAATATACAGTGCCCGCGAAAAGTATCCGATCACCCTTGAAATTTGTATTTTTTACATAAAAAACAATGTTTAAATGTATACTAACCTTATATTAGTATTTTGTCATCTGTCCTTTGGTTTGGATGACTTGTTCTAGACGTTTTGGCATGGATTTAATCAAGTTTTGACAAACTTCCACTGATATTTCCTTGCACCATACCTTTTTGATGGCCTCTTGTAATTTTTCGACTGAGCCAGTGTCGTGGCATTCAACCTTATTTTTTATTATTAGCCACAGATTTTCTATCGGATTGAGATCTGGACTATTACCAGGCCAATCCAAAATATCAAATTTATTGTCAGTAATCCATTTTGTCACTATTTTGGCCCTGTGACATGGTGCACCATCATGCATGTATGTTTTTGTCCTTTGGATTGCCATTGCCATTGGAAGTTTATCCTGTAGCATTGCTAAATACCGTGCACCATTCATAGTTGTGTTCTTTGGAAGAAAATATAAGTTTCCACGCCCATAGTAACCGAAACAACCCCAAACCATCACACTTGGAGGGTGTTTCATTGTCTTTAGGGTGTATTTAGGGTCCATCCTATTTGAGCCAATAGGCCGGCGAACCTTTTTTGGACAACTTCTGAATGTCAAAAATGTCGACTCATCGCTAAATAAAACCTTCTTCCAGTCATCAACAGTCCAATGAATGTATTTTTTACAAAATGAGACACGTTTTTTACGCATTTTTTCATTAATGAACGGTTTCTTAGCAGCATGGCGAGATGGTAATCCGAGTTCTTTTTGGAGCCGCTCCTGGATAGTTCGTTCAGAAACACCAGATAACAAATTATTCATATTAAATTTTATTTCTTTCGCAGTTATTGTTGGGTTTTTCAATACTAAACGTTTCATAAGTTTGTCTGTTCGCGAATTTGTTTTTCTCGGTCTGCCAGATCGTTTTTTAGGGACTGGCGTGGTTAGGCCACCATTGTTCTTAGCCCGTGAAACCCATAAATTAACGGTACTTTGGGATATGTTTAATTCCTTAGCTATCTGTCTCTGTGATTTCCCACATGCATGCAAAGCAACAATAGCACCTCGACAATCACTCTTAAGTTGTTTTTTAGCACACATTATATATAAATTTTATTTACACCACTTTCTGAAAAAAAAAAAATATCAAGAAATTTACACAAACAGTGAAATCTGACAAATTTGAGACACAGCCACCCGCAACGAAGGCTACCAGAACACTAATTTGAGAATGCGTTGGATAGCTCTCATATCAGCGAGCAACCTCAAAGTTACCAGATGTCGCTAGAACAAATAGAAAGTGAATTACGTGTCTCTGAATATCAAGGGAAAATATTGTATTTTCTTGAGTGATCGGATACTTTTCGCGGGCACTGTATATTGACCTTTTATGAAGGAGTCAGAGTCAGACATTTGAAAAATAGAGGAGTCAGAGTCGGAGGTTTTGTGTACTGACTCCACAGCCCTGATTTTAAGGAAATATTTAAAAAATAAAATGGTGCTCTCAGCACCACCCAGTGGCAAAAGTGTCAAACTTTGAAGTGCTATAACTCAAGAACCATAGGTCCAATTACAAAAATTTAAATTGCTATTTTCATCATTTTTCAAGGCCTATTGGCTCCCTGCAGCTCAACAAAATCTAAAATGGTGTGGTGTAAATTTTTTTCTAAAATGACTGAATTATAATGGAATGACTCATGATGAGAAACCAAATGGTACAAAATATCAAAAATCACTGTCATTCTTTCTTCCTTTGTGAGTGCTGGAGATGCTGTTTCTTCTACATTTTGCTAGGTAGCTACCATGGAGTGTGATGGATGTACCCTCAGTTATCTGGATGTTATCACAAACTTACTTATTTGTGCTCACTTATTCATATTTAGTGGGGTAGTAAGAAATCTTTTGTTGTCCCCATATCTAGAAGACATCTTGAACCTACACACTCCCATCTCCCAATATATTTATTGTATCTAGATTTAAAAGTGGAAATATTGCTTGCAGTCATGACTCTCTCAGGGAGTCTGTTCCAAATGACTAAGTGTTCTTATAGAGAACCAATTTCCTTCCAGTATTGTTCTCCATTGATCAGGATGATCCAACTTTAATCTATGGCCTCCTTATATCTGAGAGCTAGGACAAAAAAACCTAGAGTACTGTATACCTTCGTGCCCATGCAACAACTTGTATACTTTTATCATGTACCCACTATGTCTCCTATCCTTCAAGGTCTATATCCCTAATTGTGTACATCTCTCCTCATATTCCAAATTTACTAAATACTATACCCAACTTTAATAGGAAGGATGATTTAGCAGTTTAACAGCTGTTTAGGTTACGTTTTTTGGGTAATATTCGGGAAAGGACCCAGTCACATCCAGTTACAACAACAACATTATGAATCCTCATTTAAAAATTACCCAGGAAAACTATCATCTCATGTTGTGCAGATTGATTTAATATTAATTTCATAATAAGGCAATTAAGGTAAGGTAAGGTTGTTAGGTTAGGTTTTATAATAATAAACACCATAATACATTTAAGGCAGGTAAGGTCAGGTCACGTTAGGTTAGGTTAGGTTTTATAATAAATATCACAATACATTTTTCTGGTTGTATTTGATGTGCTTTATTCAAATCTGACCTTCATTTCTTAAGCAAATGAACACAACTTATGAAAACTTGATTGTTTCATAACTGTTTTGGCTCATTTGCACAAAAAATGAAGGTCAGATTTGAACAAAGCACATCAAATACTACAAGAAAAATGTATTGTGGGTGTCACTGTGACTAATGAACTTAAACCTTCAAATCACTGTATGGAAATCAGAAATAAAGCAAATGCTAGACTCAATCTCATGCACACACACACATTGGATACAAATCACCCAATATTATAAAGCAACTATACATTTCATATGTGAGACACCACCTTGAATACTGTATTCAATTTAATAGTCCTTATTTGATACAAGATATTGAAAACTGGAAAAAGTACAGAAACAAGTAACAAGAATGATACCATCTCTAAGACAAGTGACATATAAGGAAAGACTGGCGTATCTAAACATGTTCTCATTAAAAAGGTGGTGGTTAAGGGGTGATATGATAGAGGTGTATAAAATGATAAAAGGGTTGGATGAGATAGATCTTGATTCTCTTTTCATTAAAGATTATAATAACCAGACTAGAGGTCATAGTATGAAATTATTTAAGCCAAGATGTAGAACAAATTTAAGAAAACAGTTTTACAAACAGAGTAATTAAGTTTTGGAACAGTCTGACATAAGTGGTGACTTCAGATACACTTGATTCTTTCAAAAGAAGGTTGGATAGTTTGATGTCTGCAAGGGACATCTGGTGATAGTGTTTAAGCCCATTTTTATTGCATGAATGGTACTAGTTTATTTCATATATATTATGTGCATTTAGGTAATAAATCCCACAGCTCAACACAAGTGTTGTGGGAAATCCCACAGCTCAACACAAGTGTTGTGGGATATAGGGAGGCAGCATCTTGGGTTAGGGAATACTCTGTCCTTACACACCCTATTTAAAGAGATTCCCCTGCTAAGCGGTGCCCCCCATAGTACTGTGAGATATTGAAAAACTCATGATCTTCACTTGCCCCATAAACACCTTGAAATGGGAGACCCAAAATAGGCACACACACATTTCTACGTTACTGTATAGTCTTTACAGCCACACCTACACTTTTCCTCCTAAATATATATATTGTAACGTATATGGTTATAAATTGTGACTTGGTCCGCAATTGATATGGACCATGACTTATTTTTGGTTGGCAAGGTACTGGTATTGATGGGTACCGTAATGAAATTGACTGGATTCTTTGGATCTGATATATTTGCATGTCAGTTATAAATAGATATAGAGTATAACATATTTGTGGATAGTAACCTATTATGACTTTGAACCTCTGGATCCAGAGATTCTATCTTTAGTTTTAAATTAATAATTAATTAGTTTTGTAAAAATTGGTTATTACCAATGTACAGGCAGTTTTTACATAGTAGAGCCACCTCGATGGACCAAAGTAGCCCCTAATATACCCACTATAAAAATTTCTTATTTGTATTTTAACCCTACATTTTCCTTCTTCAAAGTCCTGCCAACTTTTATTGGGGGTTCAGTATTCTAGGGGGAAGAAGGGGTAACTCCAGAAAAATACATTTGCACTGGAAATGAATATCACTATTGAGAAGAGAAAAAACTAGAAAAACATAGATTTGTATCTGAACCCTGGAGCAGCTATTTTCTATATAATTATTGGGTAGGCCAGAGCCATCATAGATAGGCTTCTCTGATAGTGTAGCAATAGGCTTATAGCAATATCCTATTTTGGTGCCCCAAATTATTCAACCAACCAAAAATAAATGGCACTCCAACATTTTTAAATTACTTATTTACGTTAATTAGGTTAATTGACTACCCAGTTAGGTCAACTGTATGCCCTGAGTGGTAATGGTTATCTTGACATTTTTATTAATTTAAACGAAAATATAATGACAATCTAACCAATCATCAAGGGCATACAGTTGACCTAACTGGTTGGTTGAATAATTTGGGATGCCAAAATAGGATATTGCCAGGCTTATTACACTCTCATCACCACAGATGGGTATTTAACTGGGCCCATGAATCAAGTGAATAGGATAAACTCTCAATTAGGCCTAAATTGGAAAACATGAAAACCAAATGGCCTAAATTGGAAAACATGAAGCCAAGTTATTTCATATTTTCGAAATGAAGTGTAAATTAGGCTAGGCCCTATTTGGTTTAACCCCATCTTAGATTGAGCCTAAGTTACTTAATGTAAACCGCTTTCATGCTCTACATTTAAGCTTATGATGAATTTTATATGGTATTTTTAATTAGAGAGTTCACTTACAGACAATACTTCAAAAGTTATGTTCTCCAGTTTGGATCGAGCCTAAAAAATACTCTTAAGACCTAATCTAAGCTAACTTCGATACTTAACTTTATTTTAAAAGCTAAAATATGTGCTTATTAATCGAACTTTATGATTACCAAGTTCCTAACACTTATTTAATGAAAGCATTGACAACCACAAGCTTATTATAGTTACAGGTGCCACCACACACAAAATTTAAGCAAGTGTTGTTTACGTCTATCATGAGGAAGAATCGCCGCCATTTGCACAAAACAAAAACCCAAAAATTTCATAATTGTTGATACCGGCACAATTACAGTCAATTACGAATCCACCTTGCTTATTTCTTGGGATTATATGTTTAAAATACAAAAAAATCAGACTTATTTCATAAAAATGCAAGATCTTCGTCATTACACCACTTTTCATTTAAGAAAACCCATATTTACCTCAGAAAATACGCTCACATAAATTTAGTCACGTGATTAACTTAAGAATAAAGAACGCATGCGCAAGAAATATGACGTCATTTGACACTGAATTTGCTGCGTCTTAAAGACCAAGAGATTTAATAAAATACTTTATATCGATACAGATTATGCAGTTATTGGAAGTTATTTTATTTCAGCTAATATAATGCATTGCACCTAATGATTGAGCACCCCTTTGTGTTTCTTTTCCCTTCGTGGTTTTATTCATCATCATATATATATATATATATATATAATATATATACACACACGTGTGTGTGTGTGTGTGTGTATGTTGCAAAAAATTTCTTTAAATGCTATTCAATTAAATTTAAATAAAATTACAATTACAATTATCCCTTAGAACTAAAAAACTTCAGCTCTTAAGCTATGGACAAAACGAACTAAAATTGCTAGACTACTGTGCCCCAAATGTACAGGTAATTCAGAGAAACACAAAAGCATAAGATTTAAGAGTTATAATGACCAACGACGTGTATTTGAGACACAAAATAAGATAACAATAACTAGAACAAAAATAATAACGAAACAGATACAAAGAACCTTTGAAAAAAGAGAAAAAACTGTAATGATTTCCTTGCTGAAAATACTAATCAAATCAAAATTGGAATATTGCTTCTTCTTAATTAACGTCCTCATGCGTATAAAAATGAGAAAATTAATCAGTTAGAGAAATTCAGAGAAATTTCACGGCCAAGATCAGATCAGTGGTTGCGAAGGACTAAATTGCTGGGAAAAAATATATACAAAAATTAAACCTGTATTCGTTGGAAAGAAGAAGAGAGAAATACACCATAAATTATACTGAGGAAATGAGATTAAGAATATGTAGTGCTCCCAAACTAAAGGCTACACAAGGGACTTCCTCAATTTTGAAGGAAAATAGCTTTGTTGTTAGAGGGCCAAGATTATTTCAGTACCTACGCGCAAAAATTATGACTTCCACTGATGTCTGTGTAGAAGCCTTCGAAGGAAGACTAGACACTTGGTTGAGGACAATCCCAGATGAGCTGGGTGTATCTGGTTATGTGAGAAGGAGAGTTCAAGAAAACACTGCTCTCCTTCATCAAGCCAATTCCAGAGGTGGTGGGAGAGACGCGCCTGACCTCCGCGAAATGAGAAATCGACATGTAACTTTTACCAGCTTACTGTGTAGGATATATATATATATATCACAAAGGGCTACGTCGTGGCCAATGTCGTAACACCGCTTCCCAGAGATCATCGAAGTTAAGCGACATTGGGTCTGGGTAGTAGTTGGATGGGAGACCGTCCTCCGCGCCCAGATTATGTAGCGACCCGTGGTTCGGATCCCACGTAAAGCTGTAGGTCCCCTCCGTCATATGACCTTAGATGTTGCGAAGGAGGTTAAACAACCCCATTTAAAATATATATATATCACAAAACTACAATGGTTTTTATGTAATTTTAATTATATGTAACTTTAATAAGAGAGTAGGCCTATTGTTAACGTAACTATCTACTGGGGATAACTGGGATGTAAAAAAGAAAAGTACAGTATTCAATAATTGTATATTCTGCATATGTGTATAAAAAGGTCATGAAGATTATAAGTTTTTTGGTATAATTTTGGATGTTATTGCATGGTATTCAATAAAGTTCACACACACACACACATACACACACACGCGCGCGCGCGCGCGTATACACATGTGCATATCTCTGCAAAGGCGAGGTACCAACTTTTTAAAATCTGCGAGTAGGCCTATATATCTAAAAAATAATTGACCAATAATAAGTGTTTTGAACGCAGTTGAAGGTTCGAAGCTGGGTTTCTTTAAGTCATTGGCTATGTTAGTGAGGTAATCTCTAATATAGCCTAACCTAACCAAACCTTAACTAACTGAACCAAGCGTAATCTAACCTAATCAAACATTAACTAACCTAACGTTATCAGGACCAACATATCTTTTTCAAACAATAAAAATATCTCTAAATTTTGTACATAAATTTTTTAATGTTCCGAGGTATCAAAAGTGTTACCTCACTACATCTGTGAATCATCACACACTCAGCCACACACACACACACACACACACACACACACATATATATATACGAAAGAGAGTTCATAAATAGAGTAAATAAGAATACGGATCTGTTGGTTGGAGATGAACAAGATGGCTTTAGAGAAGGAGGAGGGTGTGTTGATCAAGTGTTTGCAGTGAGAGCTGATTGAACAACTAAGTGATCAGAAGAAAAATGTATGTAGCATTTATAGATATGGCGACAGCATATGATAAAGTGAACAGATCTGCTTTGTAACAAATGTTTAGTTACACTGTATGGTGTTGGACCTAAGTTGTTAAATGCAGCGAGAAGTTTTTATGTGGACAGTAGTAGTACTTGTTTGAGAGTTGAGGGTGAGTTAAGGGACTGGTTCACTATTAATATTGGAGTATGACAGGGTTGTGCGATGATGCCATGGCTATTTAATGTGTATATGAATGGGGGAACGAGCGAGATGAAAGCAAGAATTCTAGAAATAGGAGTAAGTTTGAATTGAAAGAGAATAAGTGGCACCAGTCGTATTTTTCATGTATGCCGATGATCAGTCCTTTCGTTAGGTGCCGGCGGAGCCCGTCCCCCCCCCCCCCCGCCCAACATTGCCCGACAATTTTTTTTATATCATGGAATTCTCCCCTCAAGTCGCAGTGAAACGTTGTCGTTTTGATTGAGTTTTGTGTTAATTTTCTTGCATTTGAATGCCCCCATTGAACTTGATTCAGGAGTGTAATGCTCACCTGCTTGTTTACCGTGAGTCTGGATTGATGAAGCCATTGAGACTGCCGAAAGCCGAGCGCTTGCAGTAGACACAGAACCTACATTTGGTGACAGTCGCGTGCGGGTGCAAAAAGCGGCACTTTTTTTCACAAGAGGCCATAGATGAAACAATTATAGATCGAGGGAAAAATTCAGCGCTGACATTTTCCTGAGGGTTATTGATGTTTGTACAACCGCACCTGAAGAAACAGTCGAACAAATGAAAACAATTTACAGGCGCGGATCCAGGGGGGGGGGGGGTCGAGGGGGTCCGGACCCCCCCCTTGCTCACGGTGACCAACGATTGCATGCATCATTCCAGTGACAAGCTGTGAAGCAGAGAGGTCATTTTCTGCAGTGAGGAGACATAAAACTTCACTTCGATCAACAATGGGCGAGGAGCGTCTCACTTCACTGGTGCTCATGAACATGTACTATGACACTCCGATTGAGACTGACAAAGTGGTCCGAATGTTCATACAGAAACATCCGCGGCGTTTGTTTGCTCCTATATATGAAAAATAAGACCTGAAGACTTAAAATGGCTTAAGGTAAATGTATCCCGGTTGCCACAAAATTAATTTCCTTAAAAAGAATAAAGAAAAAAAATGTATGTCCGACCCTGAGACATTTCAGACCTGGCCTGGGTGTGTGAACAAGCAGGATTTTGATAACGGGAATATACTTCAAATCCATCTAAAGCTATCTTCAAATATGAAAATTTCCTACCGAGGGGGGGACACCCCCCCTGTGTCCCCCCTCGGGCACCCACCCTGGCGCTCGCTTCGCTCGCGCGTCCTCGGCCTTCGGCCAAGGACATATCAGTAACGAGCCCCACCAAGACTGGACCCCCCTCTGCTTAAATTCCTGGATCCGCCCCTGATTTAGCAGCCTTTCAGCTTCTTATTTGACGTCTAAGCGGCTAATCCATTAGTGATAGCAACCTTAGGAAGAACTGTGATGACTCGCATACCCTGCTCTCTGATTCATCTTCCAGTGATATTAACCCCTCCGAGCTTCTTGAAGAATTAAAGCTTTTGCGCAATTCGGTGCCTGAAGGAAGTTCTCCAGTTGGAACCCTGAGCTGTATAACTGAAAATTCCCCTACCAATACTTATCCTGGCGTAGTCGTGGCTTTGAGGATATGACAATGCTGGTTACTATTGCTTCAGCAGAATGCTCATTCTCAAAACTGAATGTCATAAAATATACTTACGTTCTACAATGTCTCAAATCTGGCATTTTGCCAAATCTGGCCATTATCTTCAGTAAAAGAGTTTTAGGGAGAAAACTAAGCTATGCGGACATTATTAACGATTTTGCGTCTAGAAAAAGTAAACAAAAATTATGGAAGAGAAGTGCTGATGAAGAAATGTAAAAGGGTGTCGGAAAAATATAAGGAAAAAAGTAGGAAAATGTAGAAGTGTTACTGATAATTTTGTATCGCTACTGATTATGTGTTAATTTTTGTTACAAAATTGATTTTGTTACTCAAAATTGATGTCTGCGTATGATTGGTCCACTCAAAGACAGAGGGCCCCACACAAAATCTCGCGGCCCCCACATACATAATGGAGGGCTTCGTTCTTCTGGATGAATCAGAGAGTGACAAGTTTGTTGACGTATGTGAAAGATCATTGAAAATGAATGTAGATACAAAAGAAACACCCACCACGATTCGAACCCACCACCTCTTGTTGAATAGAAGGTGAGGGAACTAACCACTACAGTACAGCGTTATACTTTTCCCTGGTTGTTTAAATGTATGATAATTTGTATAACTTCATTTCCTCGTAGTGTAGTGCTAACGCCCTCACTTTTTATTCAAGAGGTGGTGGGTTCGAATCGGTAGGGGCAGTTTTATATACAATATATACATATATATATATTCCTCTAAAGCGGCGTCCCCTCCCCAGAACTCTATTATTTTAATTGTTCGACTTAATTCGTGTGGGCGCATCTTCCCACAAAACATTCGACTCCATTTCTGTTTCTTTTTCATCATAACAAAATCAGGTTTCAAACGTCCGGAAATGTTTCTTAATTTAGGGATTAGTTTTTTTTTTTTACATTTCCTGTGAAAGTGGAGTTTTGATAAGAGGTTCCTGAATATTACCATCGATATATATATATATATATATATATATATATGATGAATAAAACCACGAAGGAAAAGAACACAAAATTTTGTGTTTCCTTTCCTTCGTGGTTTTATTCATCATAAATATTTTTCACGTGTTACTTTCGTGAAATAATTTTCATATATATATGTGTGTGTGTGTGTGGGTGTGGGTGTGTGTGTGGGTGTGGGTGTTACCAAATTATTCACGCACTTGCTTGTCTAAATTTATCTGCATTTATTTAACGTTTCTGAAGATTCTTACGCTAATTTCTTTCCCTCTTTTTGTACTTTCTGAGAAGGGTTGCTTTTACCTTTTGTTTAAAGTCTTCAAATCTTCTTTACCCAAAAAATGTGTCTAAAAGGAAATGAATTTTATATGTAGTTTCATTTCTTATTTCATTTTTTTATGTTATACGAAAATAAACGCAATATCATTCCAATCGTTCCAAGCAGGCACAGGCTTAACATAAACAAAAAGTTTGAAACTACAAATAGTCTGAGTTCTTCGTCCAGTTTATGTAGAGTAAGCCCGACGTAATATGAATGTATAGGGTGATTCACTCGCTGGTAGTCCTAAAGTATCGCTAATATACCCGCTGGGGCTACCGGTGAGTGAATCACCCTGTATTTATGATAAGAACAGGTGCATTTGTGTTGCCTCGGGGAGGGAATTCAAATTTGACGTGTATCTTATTTCCGATTAATCAAGCACTCAGACCCATAAAACCAGCTGCTGAGAGTCTCTGAAATGCAATCTGAAGACACACGCACGAAAAAGATTATGGATGGGCCTCATAGGCGGACCTAGGGGGTGGCGGTAGGGGCGGTCCGCCCCGGGCGGCACGTTTTTGGGAGCGGCATTTTTTTGGTGAATTCAAGCCAAGGTCGCGAAGCCAAGTGCGCGGTTGTCAAATATCGTTCAGTATGTATTTTTTTCTCGTTTTCTTTTTCCAGACAAATATTATTTCATTATTATTATAGACAAAAGAAAAGAAACTGTACGAAACCTTGTGAAAAATACATATAATTTTCATCATAATTCTAAAAATAAATTTTAGTGTATTTTGAGATTCAAAAGTTTGAGGTTGTGCTATTTTTTGCTAAGAAAGCAAGTTGATTTTTTACTAGTGCTTGCCACGCTTTTGAGGAGTGTTATTGTTTTTGAGTAGTGTTTGTGCTTTTATCTGAAGGATTTCTGTATAGAGGTAAGCAATCTTATCTGTTGTGTTCTATATAAAAAGGTAAGAATCTAGTTAATTTAGTTAATCAAAATCAGCTGTCAGCTCGTCACTGTGACTTAACATATGTTTTTTATTCGTGAACTTGTGTATTAAATGTGTTTAAATATAGCTATATAATCTATTGGAGTGTTAGTTTAAATCTGTAGGATAAAAATTATTAATTAACCCTCAATACGAATAGTGTGTCAAGACTACTAAAGGAAAAGTTTTTCAGATATACACTTGAAGACAAATTGAAAATAAAATTTAAACATAACTCAGTCAGCAATTAAGAATAATAAACCATACAATCGAAAGTTTAACTATGACTTATATGAAAGATACAGGTGGCTTTGTGGATGCCCAGAAAAAAATTAACTATTTTGTTTCCCATGTTTACTATTCGGAGGTGATATATTGCATATATATATATATACTACTTATTATACTTTATTACACATTTTTGGCCTCCTTCCACAGATGAAGCGAACGAAGGAGAGCGGTGCTGCATTCCGAAAAATAAGGAAAATGAGAGAAGAGGAAGCAAAGAGAAATGAAGGTGCCTTGCTGAAATACATCACGCGAAGAGAGGAAAATGAAACTACTGCAGAAGTTCCCGGTGATGTTCTTGCTGAAACTGAAGGTGCAGTTTTTGATGCTGATGATGCTGAAGTTGAAGATGTTGAAGGTCAGCCACAAGCTGTTGAAGAGCGTGACGGGAAAACTGCTTTGAAAGATATTGGGCTGTGGCCTGCCAAGATTGATCACAGCATTCGGGCCATGCTTTTACGACAAGGATCGAAAGTTGTGCAGCATATAGATTGTGAATTCAAGGAAGTCGTACGGCCAGGCACGAAAACGAAAGGGGAAACTAGAAAGCTGTTAAGAAACTGGTTTTTTCGAACTCTACAGAACGGGGAGAAAAGCTTGAGAACGTGGATGATGTATTCCCCTTTCAAGGAAGCTGTGTTCTGCTTTTGTTGCAGACTATTTCCAGCTGGAAATTCAAGTTTTGATTCAGTTGAAGGTTTCAAAAATTGGTGGAAGTTGAATCCTAAGATACATGAACATGAATCCAGTTCTGCGCATGCCCAGGCGTTCATTCAGTGGAAAGAGTTGGAGATCCGCCTTGCTCAAGGCAAACTAGTCGACAGAGAAAAACAAGACGTTGTTGAGAAGGAAGCAAAAAAGTGGCGGCAAATCCTAACCAGATTCCTGGACATCATTCGGTTTCTCGCTAAACAAAACCTGGCTTTACGAGGCCATCGAGAAGATGTTCATGATGATGCTGCTGAAAATAAAGGGAATTTTTTGGAGCTAGTTCATTTGGGAGATCAAGTCAGGAAGAAAGTCATCGAGCAAGTGAAACAGAGTAAATACTTTTGCATTATCTTCGACAGTACTCCCGACATTTCTCACAAGGACCAAATGAGCCAGGTCTTACGTTATGTCAAAATGGATGGAAAGAAAGTCAAAGTAGAAGAATCATTTCTTCGTTTTATTGAAACGAAAGGCAAAAATGCTGAGCAAATTGCAGCATTTATTTTGGAGCAGTTAGGAAAGGATGACATTCAGATTCAAGACTGTCGTGGACAAACATTTGATAATGCGGCCGTAATGGCAGGTCATCGATCTGGTGTTCAGACGCGCATCAGAGAAGTCAACCGAAAGGTTGTATTTATACCATGCACCAATCACTCACTGAATTTGGCAGGTGTGCATGCAGCTTCAGTGGCTGTCGATTCTGTTACATTTTTTGGAACATTGGACCGTTTATTTTCATTCTTTTCAGCCTCGACTCATCGATGGGATATCTTGATTGCGACAACTGGTCAAACTATCAAACGGGTTGTGGAAACGAGATGGAGTAGTCGAGCAGATGCTGTGAATATTGTACAGAAAAAATTCTCGGAAGTCGTCGTTGCTCTGGAACGGCTAACGGAAGATGGAGAAAACGCAGCTACCAGGTCAGATGCAGGGTTGATTCTTCAAGCGATGCTATCATTTCCTTTTTTGTCTTTCCTTGGGCTTTGGAAAGCTGTCCTCCCCGAAATTAATGATGCTCAAAAGTACCTCCAAACGAAAGGACTGGATTTACAACAATGTGCGGTTAAACTCTTGGCTTTGAGAGCTGCTCTTCTTCAGAATCGGGACAAGACTGTGGACGATGCAATGACCTATTCCAAAGGAAATTGTTCTGAACTGGGGATAAGCATGGAGCGTCGAATTCGCAAGAAGAAACGAATGGATGGTGAAGGATCTGGCGATGCAGCACTAGGGTACGAAGCTGAGCTAAGAAGAGAAATGTTGTCTGTGCTAGACAGGCTGATTGAAGAAATATCTTCTAGATTTGAACAAGTTCATGGTCTTTCAGAGAAATACGACTTCCTTACACCTTCAAACCTGTTAGATAAAGAATATGATTGCCAGTTAGATGATGTTGATGAGGATATAGAGAAAGACGAGTTCCTCGTCGAGAGGAAAAGCTTGCAACATTTTGTGGCGGCTGCTGGAACTAAAGAGATGGGAGGTCCTTTGCAACTTCTGCAGTTCATTCAAAACTATAATCTCGGTGACTCATTACCAAATATAGTCGTACTGCTACGTGTGTTTCTGACTCGTGCCATTAGTGTTGCGAGCTGCGAACGGTCGTTCTCTAAACTAAAGTTAATCAAGAACTACCTTAGGGCAGCAATGAATCAAACAAGGCTAACTGATCTAGCAATACTTTCCATTGAGCGTGACCTTGCCGAAGAAATAGATTTTGATGGTGTGATTAAAGATTTTGCGGAGAGGAAGCCAGAAAAATTAACTTTTAAAATTATCGCGTTTGTTGTTGTTGCTGTTTTTTTTCTGCAATCAAAACAAAATAAATGGATGTAATTGTAATCTTTCTTTATATTTTCTTTCTTTCTTTCTTCTTTTCTTTCTTTCGTTGGCGGCAGGGGCTCCGCTCCGGACCCCGCTGGTGGAGCTACCACTCACCCCAGACTCACTACCTTAGAGACGCTCGCTACAATCGCGTCGCTCGCTTCGCTCATGGCGTCTCGATTTGAAATTTTTGGAAGTCTTGGAATTGTATGTTGTTTAGAGGGCGGCAAATTCTACGACCGCCCCGGGCGGCACAAACGCTAGGTACGCCCCTGATGGGCCTACTTATCGAGTAGGATAAATCAAAGCATCGTTCCTTCGAGTGGTGATGAACCACGTACGGAAGCCTCGTTAGTGCATCGAACCCCCTAATATTTGGTAATAATACTGCCAGTTGCTGGTACCCTGAATGCTGAATGGGTGTATGTGCGGTGCTTTCTATCTGCAGCTTAATCTACAGGCAACGTGTTCTCAAAAAGTGGTCACCTTTTTCATCGGGCAAACGAAAAAATAATTCCAAGGCTAACTATCGTAAGTGAAACAGAAGTCATTTTACAAACTGAAATGGAACAACTGTTAAAAAAAAAGCTGACAGTGTTTTTCAGCAAGACGGCGCTCCATCTCTTCGTTTCCAGCACACCATTGCATATTTGCAAGAACAATGTCCCGATTTCGTCGGGTCGGGCCAGAAGATTGGCCATCAAATAGTCCGGATTCAAATTAAGGATGGAAAAATAACCGAAAAGTGTAAAACCAGTTTTCACCGTCGCTATATTCTTAAAGCCAGTTTTTACCGGTTTTCACCGATGGGATTCTGTATGCATTTTAGGGAGGTAAATGATCAAAATATTAAACAGAAATAAGGTTTTAATTTATTCAATCAAGTATGTGTAACATTTGAATTAAAAAGTTTATTATCGAACTTGATTTTTGAAATAACACTTGAGAAAACAAAGAGCATTAAGTGTCTGATCTGACATTCTTGATCGAATCTTTGTGACGAATAAACCAGCAGCTGAAAACACTCTCTCGGACTCTACGCTGGTGGCTTTTATTGTAAGCAATGCCTCGTACATTCGATCCAAATTTTCGCTTCTATTCAAAGTAGCTTCAGAATATTTGAATTCATTGTTTACGTCAAAGGTCTCAAAAGAATCTTTCTTGGGTTTCATTTTCAGTTTGTTCATCTCACACATGTACTCGTTCATAAGTTGATCATCATCATCATTTACTTCACGACATGAGCTGCATTGTGAATCTTCGAGTTTCGAAGCAATTGATTGGACTTGGTCGTCTGTTTCTGAAATCTGGCAAGCTTCTGGAAAAAGCCTCTTAAATGTATGATCCGCCAGACCCCATACTTCTTAAGTGCTTGTCTTGAAGGAAAGAGGAACGGTGCTGATGATTCTTTTTTCAAGACCTCGGGATTGTGGAGAAAACTCAGCAGGCGACAGCTTTTTTTGTTTTCTCGATGAGTAGCGATCAATGAGACACTGACGTAGCTCAAAAGCTAAAGGATTGTTTTTGCTTTCAAATTTATCCAAAATGAACTTCATGGAAGATTCAGCTTTGAGCAAATTTGCATCTTCGGAACAGAGTCCCTTCAAAACAATTTCCAGTGGACGAAGCGTGTCAAAGAGGCCCTTTAGAGCATTCCATTCTTCATCTGAAATCGTCTCTGTTGAGCGTATCACTGAGGGCCTTTGGAATGCAATGTCTGAGTTTCAAAAATCTTCTATCATGGCCAAAAGACTGTTCCACCTTGTTCTATAGTCAAGGATACGTTTAATTTCCTTTCCATTAAATTCATCTTGACAAAATCCTGCAATCTCTCATTTTTCAAAGGAGACTTTCGAAATATGCGGCAGATTTTTCTCACCTTATTTATTACTTTTAAGTAATCTTCTCGAAGTTTTGGAAGAACAATTACGTCATCTATGTCGGACTCAAAATTGTATCAGTGCATAAAATTTCACAATCATCTTCTCTAACTCATGTGCAGTGTTCATCTTCTTCGATGGCTTCATCTTCAGGGGTAGGGTCATTTCCCCTTCAACTGAATTTTCAGCAGTTTTTGAATACAAAATATCCGAAACCGCGAGATGTATAGCATGTACAATGCATTGCTGGTGATCAGGTACTATTTCTCTTCCAAATTTGACCATTACTGAGGCACCGTCGGTGGTGCAACCCACGATATGCTTATCTAGGTCCAAGCCAAAGTCTTCCAATCTTTTCCTAACGATTGCAATAGTTTTGGTGCTATCGAGAGAACCATTTATTTTCATGAGACCAAGAGACCAATGTTGATTTTCATCATGAACATTAATATTAATATCTTTGGTTTTGCAAAGATGTATACTCATCCATAGTTAATGAATAGCGGATTCCTTGTCTCACCTGAGTCTTGAAGTAGTTGACCAATTCATGTTTCTTTTTCTCATAAAAACTAAGCACCATTTTTCTGACACCATTATGGGAAGTTGGATGAGGCTTGTCGTATTTTATCTTTCTTAGGCTTTCTTGAATGAATTCACGTTTAACAGTTGATTGGAAACTCAGTCCATCTACACATGCAAGTTTCGAAATTTCCTCTTCAATGGACTTTTTTTTGCACAAACTCTTCCACTGTTCTTTGTTTCTTCAATGGCTGATTAATCTGGTCGATGTTTATGCCATGAATATTTTTCATGTGGGATGATAAACTTGAAGTAGAACATCTACAACACTTTAAAACTTTGTGACATGTCATACACTCTGCTTCTTCTTTATTCTTACGAGTGAAATGATACCAAGCATTTGATTTCTTTGACATGATGGAGTATTAAATCTTAGAATCTTAACTGAGCAATGCGCAATCATCCACATAATCATCCAAATAATTTTCATCAAAAGTACCAAAATGACCAAGCAAAAAGTACCAAATATTCCAAAGACGTACCAAATTAATAAAGTTAATTTAATAAAGTTAAATATTTATCCACTGTTCTCTAAACATGACTATCATAATACCTTGCCAACAGGACAAGTTGCTTAATGGTTGCTATATCAGTTGTTCCATCAATAATTAGTGAAAATTTAATGTTCTTTAACTGAGAAACAAGATTGTTAAAGTAAGTATCACCAATAATACTGCGAAAAATACCTGTTCCTTTGGTTCTTGCACATTTAATGTCTTTAGCAATTTTAGAGTCTGGACATGCATTCGAAATAAGGCCAGGCAAGTGATCCAGTATTGCAATAGGTAAATTATGTTCTGCAACGAAGGTACATAGTTTTAACTCTGATGCAGCTACTTGAGTTTTCGCTTTTCACTCATTATCTAGAGGGGTTTCATTTATTAGTAAAGAAAAAGCACAATTTTGAAGACTAGAACACTAACGTACCACAATGCTGCCACTGCTAACAGAAGTTCAGAACTGACAAATGAGACCGTGAGACGACGTGACTGTGAGCACGGTGAGCGTCAGATTTTCGAACGATGCCAAACGTCACTAAAGTAGTGACTAAAAAGCGCTAAAAAGGCTGTTTGGAGAAATTGTAGGCTATAGTGAACTGTCTAACATTCGATCGCTTCTGTATAAAGTCAGAGTAGTATATCGCTTAATAAAATGTTCAAATAGTACCAAATTTCATGAAAGTCGTACCAAACGTACCAGAGGGGTAAAACGTATCAAATTTGGTACGTTAGTACCAATTTGGCGGCCCTGGACATCAAGGGCTACACCCCTAGTTTTCCCAAATGCAACAGCCCACCCAATAACAACGAAAAGGAACCGTCAAAGTCGACCAGAAAACGACCATTATTTAAGAAAACGAGCACCAAGATTATTAAACCTGTAAATTTATTACACACAAATATACATGGCCTGCACACTGACCATGCAGCCTGGAAATTACGATACCTGCAAAATTTAACTCTGGAAACCAGCACAGATATCATATGCCTAATGGAAACACACTTACAGAAATGCGAAAAAGGCAGCGAAGACTGCATTGAAGACACTGAAATAGCAATACAGGCCTACACTATATATAGAGCGGATATATGAAAAACATACACACGCACATGTGAAATGAAGGTAAACAAATTAAATAGCAGAGCCTAAATTCTTATTTTAGAAGTACAACAACTGAACATAATCATTTTGAACATGTAGAGACTACCAAACACTACAAAAAGTTAATTTAATTTGTTACAAATGAAAAAGAAAACGTGTTAAAATCATTTAAAACCCCATCACCAAATATTTTAATTTGTGGGGATTTTAACTTTCCATTCATAACATGGAAGAAAATTGACGAAGTTATATACGTTGAGAAGCTTCATAGTAACATTACAAAAGATGATAGAACCCAGGCAATAATGAATAATGCTATTAGATATTATCGAACATTATGCACACTCAGGAAATTTGTGAATTGACGAGAAGAGAGAATACTTTTAATTTAATTTTGAAAAATAAAAATGACTGTCCCAGTTTTGTGGCACTATGCTGCTTCAGTCAATTATAATTGTGATCCCATAAAGCTGATATGACTCTCCAATTAGGGTGGCCATTTCCAAATTTCCAAAAAGGAGGACACTGCGTATGTGGCCGTACGTTAACATATACCTTACCTTACCTTACAACCTTACAAAGGTTCCGCGCGATGATTTCTCATTTCGCGAAGGTCAAGCTTGTCGCCCCTCCTCTCGAGTTGGCCTGGTGAAGTAGTGAGTTGGATTCTTGCGCTCTCCACCTCACATAGCCAGGTACGCCCGGCTCATCGGGGATTGTTCTGAGCCAGGCGTCTAGTCTTCTTTTGAAGATTTCCACTGCAACTCCCTTCGTGTTTCTTAGGTCTTTGGGCAACTGATTAAACAGTTTTGATCCTCTCACTACAAAACTATTTTCTTTCAGGGTTAAGGATGTTCCCTGTGTCGCCTTCAATTTGGGAATACGACACACTCAGTAGGGTGTGTCGAATTTTTCAACTTTCAAATTTCAAATATGAGGGGTGCTAAAAAGTTGCAGCATGACTTAGGAATTCTAAAGATATTTTTGTTAATTTAATATAATTTAGTTTTGCTTGGTAAGAAGCTACATAAAAATAGTGACTTTTTTTACTTTTTTGTGGAATTATATAATAATTATTATATTAATAATTATATATGCTGTATATATAATGCACTGCTGTTTTTGCTTATTTCACAGGTTGAAACATATTCATCAGTGTGCTGAAGATTACTTGTCCGTCAGTGCTACCATCCTAACCAGTGGAAATTGACCTACAATGGCTTCTAAAAGGAGGACAAGACTGGGGACATTCACACATATGACTATGAGCAACCTAATTGGAACTGGTAGAGAGTTGTTGCCCTCTGAACTCCCAACTCTGCGAGACGTTCTGAAATATGGGCTACTGCTAAGAGAACAAAGTGGTGGTGAGGATGTGAGAAACTACCCAGCAGCCAGTCTTGCAAAGGACATTTACCCTAAAGTGCTTGAAAAGTGGGAACGAGCAAACAGTTCTTTTGTAGCCCCCGTTGTAAATTCACGAGTCACAATCTTAAACAAGATCCAAGAGAGCTGGGAGCAGGCCAAAAACATATCTCTTGGGAGAGGAAAGCTACATGTCAAAGAGGCTTTCATTGCAAAACTTGACAAGCTTTTTGACATCCTCAGTTGCAAGTGTAAAATTGTTCTCTGCTCTGAATTTGGCTGCCTTGCAGATGCTGGTTGCAAAAACGAAACTCACATTAACTGTACATGCCCTAGGGAGATGAAGATCCCTGTGAAGGAACTTGCTTTCATTAAAGGTCAGAGAGACGAGTCTGGTTCTATTGGACCACATCAGATTGGCTTGCCAGATCAACCTGAGCACAACAGACAAGTCAAAAAGCAGAAGCGGCAAGAAGACGAAAGAAGAAGGCTTGCTGAATATAAGCAGACAAGTAAGCAGGATGTTTCAATGCCATCAAATGAAATAATTTTCTCTGATGATGAAAATGAAGAACAAATAGCTGATGCTCAAGATGGAAAGGATGGAAGTTATGAAGTGACATTAGAAATACCAAGCACGTCTTCAACTTCCAATAAAAAGCCAGAGTACAACACATTAGAAATATCTAATGTTGCTATGCATAGCATCAGATATGGTGTTGGCCTGCGTGCCACAGCTGCCATCACCACTGCTGCCTTTATGGATGCTGGCTTGATCACTGAAGAAGAGAAGAGACTTGTAGTTGATCACAATAAAGTCAAGAGGGACCAAGAAAAAGTTATGAGATCCCTGGATCAGGAATTTGATGATCTTTGTAAGAAGGGTGAAATTGACTGCATCTTCTTTGACGGCCGTCAAGATACAACTAAAGTTATGCTGAAAGCAGACAAGTCAGATCGTCAGTTCCCCAGCATCATCAAAGAAGAGCATTATTCTGTGTGCAGTGAGTCAGGTGGAAGATATCTCTACCACTTCACTCCTGAGAAAGGCTCAACGAGAAAAAAACCTGCTGAAGTTATTGCTGATAATCTTGTAGATTTCATGAAGAAGAAGAAGGGCATTGATAAAAGCCTGCAGGCCATTGGAGGTGATTCTACAAATGTTAACACTGGCTGGGAGGGTGGTTCCATGCATTGGGTAGAGGTCAAGCTTTGCCGTAAGCTGATCTGGTTGGTTTGTGCCCTCCACACTAACGAGTTACCCCTGCGACACTTGATCACAGCACTGGATGGGAAGACCTTGTCTAACAACAAGTGGACAGGTAACATTGGCAAAATGCTAGACACTGCAACCGAACTTGAAATTGATCCTTCATTCACCAAACTCTCAATTGGAGAGCCTCTTACTTCACTGAGTGACAATGTCGTAAAGGATCTCTCTACTGATCAAGCGTACGGGTATAGGATCACACAGGCCATAAGGACAGGAGAACTTCCCACAGATCTTGTCCTTCTTGAAATTGGTCCAGTGAGCCATTCAAGGTGGTTGACAACAGCAAACAGGCTTTGTCGCATATGGGTTTCAAAACATGGCCTTAAAGGCAAAACCCTCAACAACTTAAGACTGATAGTGGAATACATTGTTGGTGTGTACTACCCCTGTTGGTTCAACATCAAAGTAAAACACTCTTGGGTGGAAGGCCCACGCCACATCTTGTTTCAGCTGCGGCTAGTTAGGCTGCAAAAGAAGGCTGCAGTGGATGCTGTTTTGTCAACCATCAAGTGCTCAGCATGGTATGCATTCAGCGAAATGATAATCCAGACACTCTTGTGCTCAGATGACAGTGAGGAGAGGAGAGCTGGTGTCCAAAAGATTGTTGACATGAGGGGTGGAGATGATGACACACTTGGAGATCTTTCTGTACGTCCCAGGAAGACACCTTCCATCAACCCCAGTGCTTCTTCCGTGTTGGAGCTGACAGACTGGTCTGACGGGGTATTTGAACCTCCTTTGACATGTAAACTGACTACAGCGGAAGTAAAGAAGTTCTTTGACAAGCCTATGCAAGTTCCACAGTGGCCCTGTCAGGCTCAGTCAATAGAGAGGTGTGTGAAACAAGTCACAGAGGCAGCAGGCAGGGTGTATACACATGAGAAACGTGAGGGCTATATCAGAGGCCAAGAAGCAAGTCGGCGGCTGATGTCCAAGAACGAATCAAAGCAAGACTTGATGAAATTTGTTGTTTAAATATTTTTTTTTACTGATGTCATTACTTTCTAATGTTGTTTTATGATTACAAGGATATGTTTTATGATTACTAGGATATGTTTTATGCAGAGAAACTAAAATTTTTATAGCATTACCTGACATTTTGAGAAGCTAAAATTAATAAATGTTGTTTTCCGAGAGCAATTTATGTGCTTTTTAATCAAACGTAGATTTACCAAGCTAAGTGTTGAGCAATCACAAAAATAATAGCAGATTTGAATTCTTCACATCCAAAAACATTTTTAAAACCCCTCAGTGAAGGAATTGGCAAAAATTAATTTTCACCTCCCAAATTGACACACCCTAACGACACAGTCTACCGCTTCTACTTTCCATCGTTGTTTGGGGAGTTATGGGATTCAGAGTAAGATTAGGGACTAGTTTCTCCATTATTTTCCAAGTGTAAATAATGGTGTATCTCTCTCTTCTCCTTTCCAGTGAATATAGGTCTAGTTCTCGTAACCTTTCCCAGTAATTTAGTTCTTTGCACCCATTGATCTTGGCTGTGAAGCTTCTTTGGATCCCCTCCAGCTGTCTAATGTCTTCTTTTTTATATGGGGATGTTAGGACCGAGCAGTATTCCAATTTGGGTATTATCATGGTTTTCAGTAGAGGAATCATTACATTCCTATCCCTTCGTTTAAAGGTTCTCAATATCTGACCCGTTATTCTCTTTGCTCTGTTTACTGCTATCTTATTTTGTGTTTCAAATTTTGCATCATCTGTCATTACAACCCCTAAATCTTTTGCTCTGGAATTTCTCTGAATTTCCTGTCCATTTGGGGTATAATATTCCATGGACTTTAGGTCCATATATATATATTATATATATATATATATATATATATATATATATATATATATATTATATATCATATAACACACACACACACACATATATATACAGGGGTTGGACAAAATAATATGAACACCTTGATAAATGGCGGTTTTTATTCTTAATATGGAGTTGGTCCTCCTTTAGCGGCAATAACAGCTGCAATGCGTCGGGGAATTGATTCATACAGCTTTTGGACAGTGGCTAGAGGAATCCTGAGCCATTCTTCGAGCAAACCCTGCTCCAGTTCCTCCAAAGACGCCGGCGCGCCGGCGGTGGGAATCGGCTTCTGACCTGCTGCTCCAACTGACACCACAGATGCTCGATAATGTTAAGATCCGGGGATTGTGGGGGCCAATCCAAGCGTTCTACTTCACTAACATGCTCTTCAAACCAGTTTTTAACGACCCCAGCAGTGTGGATTTGTGCATTATCATCCTGGAAGACGGCGCCGCCATTGGGAAACAGCGTTTGGACCATGGGATGGACCTGGTTAACCCTACCATGCAGTACTACAGCTGGGCCAAGAGTATTCCACGATATTGCTGCCCAAACCATCACAGATCCGCCTGCATGCTTAACAGTTGGGGTCAGGCAGTCGGGGTCATAAGCATCTTTAGGCTGTCTCCAGACGTAAACTCGACCGGAACATGGAAATAGCGTAAAGGAGGATTCGTCGGAGTAGACTACATTCTTCCAACGGTCCATTGACCAATTCTTATGGTCATTACACCATTTTCTGCGCCGCTCAATGTTGATGTGCGAAAGGAAGGGTTTGGCAATTGCAGCCCTCCCATGGTATCCAGCTCCATGGAGCTCGCGACGTACAGTTCTGGTCGATACCGGGCTTGCAAGATGCTGGTTAAGCTCTGCAGTCATTTTTGAAGCTGTGGTCTTATGATTCTTTGTCACAATGCGCTTTAGCACCCGGCGGTCTCGATCACACAGCTTCTTCTTGCGTCCACTATTGCATTTGTCGGTGCTTGTCTTTCCATGGTTTTGGTATGCAGACATGACCATAGAGACAGTTCCTCTGGATACATTGAACATCTGAGCGGTTTTCGTCACCGATGCACCAGCCATCCGCGCTCCAACAATTTGCCCTCTTTGGAAGTCTGACGGGTCTTTCATAACTGCTAATTCATAATTCACTCAGATCTGTAAAAACAACGTGAGGGTTATAACATGACGTATACACTCTGTTACGCATTTAAATAGGTTTGCCAGTCATTTGACCGTTTACTTTGTCTCTGAGCAGTCCGTAAAGATAACCGGTGAAATCGGCGGGTGTTCATATTATTTTGTCTAACCCCTGTATATATAAATATATATATATATATATAAAACATTTTATTTATATATATAACTGAAAGAAATGAATATTCATTTTTACTCCTTGGGCAGACTGACTGTCCGACTCGTAGTCATGAAATTGAAAACAAATGTGGCTTATCAGCAGTGTTGCCAACTACATATAATAAAAATACGTTAACAGTTATTATGGCCTTCAGTACCCGCTATTTTAAGTGTACCTGAGGTAATTTATATAATTCTTTTTAGCTAGACCCCAAAAAGGAGGACAAATTAACGTCCGCTCAAGGTGGCTCCGGATGAAGGACAGAGTGCTCAAAAGGCGGACTGTCCGGCCACCCTATCTCCAGTGCTACCCCAGGCTAATAACATCCAAATAAAAACATGATTTTGTATAATATAACAACCTTAATACTAATAAGATTCAATGTTGCACAAGCTTGCCAATCTTTTAACTTTACTTTGGGAATTATTTCCTTATGACTTGATTACATTCCCACATTTAAATTCAACGCTCAGTTAGTTGGTACAAAATGAACCAATTTGTTACAGTGGAAAATCTTATTAATGATTAGCATCTACAATTTAGTAACTTGAGTTCAATACTTAACTTAACAATATTATTCCTGCAATTTTACCCGTTTTAGGTATAATGTGTACACAATTTCTCAATAAATTTACTCAAATTTATGAAATTAAATAAATTTTGTGGAATACAGATGATTAACGTTTCGCATTAAATTGCAATACTCCATATTCTCTGCATAAAAAAAATGTAACTTGTGCCCATTACCATAATCTAAGAACACACTATTGGGCTCTCACCATTATGCAGGCCATACCAATGTTAACATCAGTTGTAAATATTGTCCAGTCACGCTTTGTTTAGCACATCATGTACCAGAAACTCCCTTTTAGAATGTCACACTGAATGAATAAACCTTATTTTTGCACATCAAGCCTTTGTGCTCAGTTTCCAAATAAATTAGTATTTCTTTTATTGGGCAACCAATAACTGAAACGAATTTTTCTACTTGCGGATACTCCAGAGAAGCCTCCAATGCTTTTGCCTCTAGAACTTTGTACTTGTGCCAGTTTGCAAATTTTCCCAGTACCCACTAGGAATTAATTCTGTCTGGGTATTTCTCACTTGTTCAGGTGGGATCTTCCGTTCTCTACACCCATTCAAGCTGGAGTTACTGGCAAAAAGACAAGCTGTTCAGTGCCTCCACTGATTCTGCCTTATAATATATGATGCAAACCCACAAGGAAAAACAAAAACTTATTCGAAGGCCTTTCGTGTATTCAACAATACATCTCGTCAGGGAATTGCTGAATACACGAAAGGCCTTCGAATAAGTTTTTGTTTTTCCTTGTGGGTTTGCATCATTCACTCATTTCACGCGTTGAATTAAGTATGAAATTCATAGTTAGTTATAGTTAGTATTAGTAATACATAATTCTTGAATAAGAATTATTGAATTAGAATACAGAAACGTGTATTCCATGAACTAATGGGTAAGTGGGGGTTATGAGGGACAATCTTTTCTCCCGCGCATGACCACCATATAAGCAGGTCGACCTATAATAGGATTCATTCGTCAAAAATTCACCGTTCTTCCAAGTGTCCATATCCGCTACTTCGTTTGTGTTAAATCGACATGTCAAAGTCATCAAAGTTCAGACGAATTTTTAATGTAAGCTATGACAGTATGTGTCCCCACCTTCCCCTTCCTTATTAGCGATGAAAATCGGTTCTTTTTAAAATTATTTTACGTTATTTATGGTTGTAATATAAATGTATCCTTTTTTTTATTCATTGTAGATCTCAGGATCTAATTCTTAAAGCTATTAAAAACGGAGTTACATTTCATTCAAATATCCTTAATGAAGCAAATATGATTGATTATTAAAGATGCTCTCTGAGTAAACTTTTTGTTATGATTTACAGTTTTTGTTTTTTTTCATAAGCGAAAAGCTGCTCCAACCGTTCATAAAATATTTCATTCTTAGAAAAAGCAGCTTAATATTTTATTTTCCTATTAAATCATTATTACATCTTTTTATATATATATATATATATATATATCGAGAGAGAGAGAGAGAGAGAGAGAGAGAGTTACAAGGATAAGAGGAAGCCTCAAAGACTTTTCGGTTCACTGGAGGCGGTTCCCGTTATTAAACTGTTCATTTTTTAACTATTCTAGCAGTAGTAGAAAACTGAATAGAAAAGCATAAAGCTTACTCCCCACCCTCCGCTCCCTTCCCGCCAGAGGCGGGTACGGAAAAAGGTTGAAAAAATACATTGACCCTGGAAAAGTAGCCAAGGAAATTTTACAGGAAAGATGATACTATATAAGCTAACTCTACAATTACGTATGCACACACAGATCGTACACTGGATAGCACCGCTGTATAAACTAACTAATAATATACTTGTGCCGATCGCGCAACCATTTGGCATCATCACAAAAACCTCGAACATGTGGAAACAAGAATTAAGAACAGAAATAAGATTTTCCACACTATGCCCTCACCCGTCACGTGCATCCAGCCAACCAAAAGAAAAAAATTGTGTCGGCAGAAATGCAACTCTACCTCACCTATATATATATATACATGGGCGCCCGCAGGATTTTTTCCAAGGGGGGGCAAAATTTAATGTATTAATAGGTAGGGACCGGAGCAAGCAAAAAACTTTTGACCCCTTAGGAACCAGCAGGTTAATTCTAAACAAGTTTAGTGTTGCATTTTCTGTAATGGAAAATGCAAATATATATTGTATATACATACAATGCACATGATAATTTTAAGGGGGGACTTCTGAACAAACAAAAAGGTAAGAACCTTTTATCATGCACACAAATAAAAATTTTCACCCTTTAGGAGGCAGTTGGATACTTTTCAGCAAGTTTAGGATATAAATATTTTCTTAGAAAATATTTAATATATTTTCTTGGCATTTCCAGGGGGGGGCAAGCGCCCCCCCTTGCCCCTACCTGCGGGCGCCCATGTATATATATATATATATACACGGTGAACCAAAAGTAGGTGGACAGTAGGTTGAATACGGTTTGTGTTATATATATTATAACTATGGTGTTCATTATAACTATGGTGTTTGTGCTATATATATTAAATATTATAACTAAATTTATTTAAATTTTATTTTGTATTATAGTATACAAAAAAATTAAATATGTATTCTCAAAATAAACGTTATCATTTACTGTCCACCTACATTTGGTTCACCCTATATATATATATATATATATATATATATATATATACACCTCGTTAACCTTGTTTCGGTTCCGTGTGTTGGTCTCTCTTCACACGAAGGTCAAGTTGGTGGTGGCCCCTGCCTCTAGGCCTGGCTCCGTGGAGGAATGAATTGCTCTCTTGCGCTCTCCACCGCACATAGTTAGGTACACCCGGTTCATCTGGTACCGTCCTGAGCCAGGCATCTAGTTTTCTCTTGAAGACTTCAACTTTGACCCCTGTAACGTTTCTGAGGTCTTTTGGAAGCTGGTTAAAAAGTCTTGGCCCCCTGACAACTAAATTACTTTCCTTCATTGTTGAGGAGGTCCCTTGTCAGGCCTTTAATTTGGGAACACTACACATTCTGCCTTTCCTATTTTCCAGCGTTGTTTGGATGGTAATTGGTTTTAGTTTGAGGTTTGGTACCAGTTTTTCGATCATTTTCCATATGTAGATTATGGTGTACTTCTCTCTTCGGGGTTAATGGCTCTCTCTCTCTCTCTCTCTCTCTCTCTCTCTCTCTCTCTCTCTCTCTCTCTCTCTCTCTCTCTATATATATATATATATATATATATATATATATATATATATATCTCTCTCTCTCTCTCTCTCTCTCTCTCTCTCTATATATATATATATATATATATATATATATATATATATATATATATATATATATATATATATATATATTTGTGTGTGTGTGTGTGTGTGTATCCAAAAGCTGAGATTGGAATGGGATGATTAAGGTCGAACTAGAAATAAGTTCAGTCGACCAGACTGGAATAAAATCAGACGCTATACTGGACTACTGGAGTTAAGTATGGTTGGGTTAGGTTAGGTTAGGTTAGGTTAGAGTGGTGAGAGTGGAATTAGAATGAAAGCACTAAAATTAACTTGAAGGAGGAATTACCTGAAATGAAACTAAATCTAAATTATACAAAATCTTGAACATTTTTACTGTCGGAAACATCATATGTTAGTCATGATTAGGTTAGATTACGCTAGGTTAGGTCAGTTAAAGTTAGGTTAGCTTGAACTTCACTGTTTAGGAATTAACAGAAAACATCCTTCGAGCCAGCAGTTCTAGTTCGATGGTACTAAGTTTAGATTAGGTTAAGTTAGGTTAGATTAATTTTTTTAAGTTGTAAAGAATTAAAAAAGCCGGTACCTCACATATGCGGAGATGCGCACACGTGTGTGTGTGTGTGTGTGTGTGTGAATGCTTGGTAGAAGGAAGTTCATTATAAACTAATTGTTAAACGCTAAAAGCGTAAGTCTAAGTACAGACAAACAGTTTGGGAAACCTCGTTAAAAGCAACAATCGATAAAGGATGTTTGGGACTGCGGAAATTGCAAATTTTGCCGAAGCTTCTTCTGAGGGAAATTCACCGTCATTTGCTTTACTATTTATTAATTCCTAAATGAAAATTCTGAGACGTCGGTGCCTGAATTTTTAAAATATTATTATGAAGCTTAAACAGAATTTCCCCGCTGAATATTTTTTTTATCAACTGAGCCTTGAATGCAGACTTAAGAGGCGTTTTGTTTACGAGTCTTATCGCGCTACTTTCAGCAATATTATCCCATGGGGATCTTTTCCGTTTGACTGCCGCCATTGAAACATAATTAAACTTTTTGTATTTTGTATTTTAACTGAAATGTCTTGATGATACAAAATAAGTTACTTTATAAAAAAGCTTTTCTTAATTTCCCCTTCAAATTTCGTTTCTTATAAACAATTTTAATTACTTTCAAGATCCATGCTTAATTTTTAAGTTTTAATCGTGTACTCAGAAAAATAAGGGGATCACCTGAAGATCAGGGCTTCCAACCTTCTTTAGTTAGCTTTATAAGGCTAACTAACAAAAATATCACGACCTAACCTAACCAATCGTCAAGGTCGTACAGTTGACCTAACGATTGGTTAGGTTAGGTCGTGATATTTTCGTTAGTTAGCCTTATAAGGCTAAGTAAAGAAGGCTGGGGGCACTCACCTCTTATGTTTCAATGGCGGCAGTCAAACGGAAAAGATCCCAACATGGTTATATTCCTTATAGGTGTTTATATCATTCTTTTTCGTCAAGGCAATGACTAACCTACCGAGTAACTTCTTACCTGCTTTTCTAAAAGACCCGAAAATAACTTTTCGAATGAATGACCGTGCAAAGTTTCCTTAATCACTTATCAGACAGGAAATAACCGTCGGGCAGACGTTCGATTTAGGCTATGCCAAATACCGACGCGACGCCGTCTAAACGGATGTTGTTTGCCGTTTCCGTTTGGTTTTAAACAGCGTCACTCAACCGAATTTGTGTACTGAAAGTTTGGACGTTGTTGTAAAGTTAATGGCGAAAATAACGGTAAAATTAAAAATCTACACGCAACTTTTTCTCATTATTATCAAATAAAATATACGATAGACTAAACCCAAATATTTTTGTCAGTATATGGCGTAGGGATGTAGCGACCCCACTTCCCGCCGAAAGGCGCAGCTAGCTCCGCAGCTCTCGCGATGCAGGAGGGGAAGGGTTGCGTTGGGGACCCATCGTTCCCTCTTTCTCCGAGTGTGAGCGAGAGAAAGCCTCAAAGACCTTTCGGTCCACGCAGTGAGAGGAAAAGAAAGTGTAGGGCTCTTGATAAACCCTAGAAGCACCACCACGCATTGGGTATGAAGGGCCGCTTAGGTGTAGAATTTAAGCATGTGGAGGGGTGCGCTGGTCCACCAGGATACACGTGTGAACTGATGTTTCGCTTCAGTCTCTATTTTTTTCTTCTTCACCACCTGTCTTTTGCATCCGAGCTATTTTTGTCTTCTCACCCCAATCCATTGGAAAACGAAATCTTGTTAATGTATGTATAAATTAGAAGGACGATATGGCGCCATAATGAATTTTGATGAACCCCTAAAACTTTTGCAGTCAAATGTTTTTCTTTCTTATTTCCGAGTTTGATGGGTTAATGACTCATTTCATGAGAGAAAGCTTTGATCTTTAGAATTCATAAAAGTTGCATATGGTGATTATTCCAATAAATCTCTCAACCTGTCAACATATCTTTTATCATTTATGGGCGAAGTGAACTTCAATAAAGGTCACGTTTGGTCTTTCAATCTGGCTATTTGTTGTCATAAGCTCAAAATCAGTATAAACATTAATAATAATAATAATAATAATAATAATATTATTATTAGTAGTAGTAGTACTTAGTATAGCACATTAATAGTACAGAAATCAGTGCCAAATTTTAAAGGTACACAGCTTTCATTCAAAGCATTTTAAACTTGAGACGTTCTTTTCTTTGGTCTTTAAATAGGCGCTTGTTCAGTATCTTCTCATATATATATATATATATATATATATATATATATATAGAGAGAGAGAGAGAGAGAGAGAGAGAGAGAGAGAGAGAGAGAGAGAGGAGAGAGAGAGAGAGGGGGGGGAGTCAACTTGAAGTAAGACCATAAAACTGATAGGCATGCAAAGAAGGTCAAAATTCAACTTATATCCTGTTGATCTATTGAAGCCAAGGCCAAAGCCTGGTACGCCCAGATTTGACATGTTGCACTCCAGGATATCAATACTTTATGGGTAAAAGCAAACATCCCATCTCATTTTGTCACTTTCGTCAGTCATCAACATAAAATAGAGAGAGGTAACCCGCAGCCGCATTTTACTAGACATGCCCAAAGAACGCAGAAAATCAAGGTATAGCGTATGTTGTAATGTTTTCTCCGAGTATATCTACGTCAGTTGTAGCTCCATATAAGAGATTCTTAACAAGCATAATTGGCTGGAGACATTCAGGTATAAGTAAGATTTTAATTCGCGCAGGTTGGCCTAAACCTTTTATTTTGTAATGTAGGACTCGAGACCGGTCTCAAAACCTTTTTTCTGGTCTCGGTCTCGGCCATAATGGTTTCGACTACATCACTGTGATGTTCCTCAAGCGCAATGAACCTCGTTCAAAGCAAAGTAGACAGTTAACCGCTGAAAAATGTCACAAACTATGAATTTATGAATAAATTACGAGTAAAATTTGCAATTATCGCTTGATAACCTCTTTAGAATCTTTATTCCTGAATGTGAAATACAGAGCTTAGGAATTAGGCATTATGCAATATTGAATACACGCAGAAATTGCATATGGTCTCGGTTTCGGTCTCGAACCCTTTTTTCTGGTCTCGGTCTCGCCCATGGTGGTCTCGACTACATCACTGGTAAATTTACGCTATAGGTTAAGTTACGTTACATTGGATTGTCAGGTTTTATTATGTCGCGGTGAGACATCCAATCTGTCAGTTTGTCGGTTGTGGAGAAATTGATCAGGAAAAAACATCATCATCTATCAAACAAAATCGTGGATTTTGGCTTAATAACGTATATTTCACCCGTAAAATTGAATGACAATGAAATGACGATGATGTGTTGAACAGCCATAGTTTTATTGCTTAAATTATTTTTCTAACCAATTATGAATTTTTGCTGAATTTTAAAATTTGTAATATTTTTTCATAGATTTTATTTTAAATTTTTGTTCAATTGTACTTGTAGAGATAGTTCAGCGACAATATGTGTCATTTTGATTTCAGTTTTCATACTTTTTAATATATATATATATATATATATATATATATATATATATACAGAGTCAGTGTCGTATTAAGGGTTTGGTGGGCCCCCAGAACATATTTGGTTTGTAATGCGTGTAGTCAAATAAAATGATTTAAAAATTCATGCGTTGTATATTTGGGCAAACTTACGTTGTTATTAATAATTATAATCGACCAAGAACGTGTGAATGGAAAATGGCAGTACGATTCGTTTATTATCCTCGTTCACTAATCTCTCACAGCAATTTCTACGAAGTTTTGCATCTGAAAATTTTTCGATGATTTTCTCGACATCGAGCGAGTTCAGGATGTCGTTTTCAATGCACAATAATGCCAAACTTTGCAGCTTTGATTGCTGCATCATTTGTCGTTTGTAGTTTTTTATGAGTTTTAACTAAGAAAAAGACCTTTCTCCGCTGGCGTTAGAAACCATTAAACGCAAACAAATTCGATACGCGATACGTGTGTTTGGGAAGACGCGAGTCCAGTCTCGCATTTGCTTCAAAACCTGCGGAATTTTCAAGGGCTCCAAGTTGTCTTTCGCATACGTGACAAAATGACGGAATTCATTCGGAAACGTTTCGTCAAGATCATTATAGGATATTGTGACTGCAAATTCTTTGCTTTTATTTCTGCTTCTTTTGGAGTTAGCCTCGATACGTCAGTCAGCATCCCGAACTTCTCGTTGATTTCAACATATGCTAATCTCCATTTACTTACTTCAACCATCAACCTATCAATCACTGCGAAGTATGTCTCCACTCTAAACTTGTCCCGTCCGGTGAGCACAATTTGTTCGGAAGATTCGTCAGCCATAATTTTGCGCTTCCGCTTTCCGGCCAATCTGTAGTCCTCGTCGGTTTTCTTCATAGAAATCTCAAAATCACTGAAAGAATCACGAAGTGAACCAATGTAATGCTCCAGCGAATTGAGCATTTCAGTAGCTGTGCAAAGATCCAACTCTGGTTTCTGCAACGCTTCAGATACTTTTTCAATTCGTTCAAGAAGTGAGTTCCACACCTCTGACATTATGACTGTTTCCAAAGCCAAGCTTTTAGTTAAAATAACTTTAATTATTTTTAATCTTAAATATCCAATTTTAAATTATTTTTAATTAATTGATAATAATTTTGAGAAATTTCATTTTGAGAAACATCGAATATTTTGAGATAAAACATGAGATAAAAATTTTAGTTTTGATATATCAACTGTTTGATTTTCAATATTAGTAGATTTATTAGAATATTTCAGTGGGCCCCTGGTGACGGTGGGCCCTGGGCTTAGCCCCCCTAGCCCCCCCCCATAAATACGCTCACACTGTACAGAGTGGTCACAAAATATTACCCACTTTTAAATGCAAATGATAAGAATAGCGGATACATTTTTTCGTACCACTATATATATATAATATATATATATATATATATATATAGGCTGACCATACGTACCGTTTTGAACGGGACAGTACCATTTTTTTTATGGGTTCTGTATGGGTTCTGTCACTGAAGAATAATTGTAAGCTCAATATGTTTATGTACTTACTTTTTCATGAATACAGAATATTACATAACCCCCGTCCCTTTTTTGCCATCCCAATGTCCCGTTTTTGTCTCAAGGAAATATGGTCAGCTTATATATATATATATATATATATGTGTGTGTGTGTGTGTGTGTAGCGGCTACTGAAGTGGCAGAGACGTTTTCAAATACTTTAGCAATGTTCCATCAACACAAACACGACCAAAATGACGTTACACAAGCACGACTAAGATGACGTCACATCGCGAGGATCCACTGAAGGCATGTCCTTATGTTTTGCCTTACGCCTCAACCTCATTACAAGAACTAACTCAAGCATTCCACGCCATCGTCGAACCTTGAATCGACTCTCCGAAGAAGCAGTGACACAAACCATCGCCATGTGAACACCATTTGTGCGGGCCCCATATTGGTCTGTTGTCATTCACCTAACTTTATATAAAGACTAATCATTACCTCGCGCGTTATTAATAATATTGAAGTCATTATTCAAGTGTACACATTATTTCAATTGTAAACAATCAATATATTCTGTCTCATTCATAACTCATTTGTTTTGTTTAATAAAGGAAGAAAACTCATTCTATCAATCAACCTCATTAATAACTTAATTAATAACATTATTTGATCTACAAAGATCTGGTGACTTCGGCCCCTAAGCATTTATCATTAACAATCAATTAACTATTATTATCATCATTCTTATTATAGTACCGACATTACTCATCAAAGTGATCACTATATATTATATATATATTATAGAGAGAGAGAGAGAGAGAGAGAGAGAGAGAGAGAGAGAGAGAGAGAGAGAGAGAGAGAGAGAGAGAGAGAGAGAGAGAGAGAGAGAGAGAGAGAGAGGGGTGACAAAAGTAAATAGACACCACGATGTTTGTCCTCAAGAAGAAATGGCAAAGCTCTCAATGAAATGCCAGGACGTGTGTCAGCTTTATTTAATGCAAAGAGGAAAGCAACACGATTCCAAATATATTGATTCAATATACTGTATCTGTATACGTACTATATTGACTTTTAGTATCATATTAAAACTATGAAAAAAACCCGAAGGTGTCAATTCTCTCTCGCTCTCGCTCTCTCTCCATATATATATATATATATATATATATATATATATATATAAAGGGTGTTTAATGAACATCTTAAGGTGCCTCATGCCTTGTAAAGTTTGGCTTGCTTGGGTAAATCTATAAATAACAACTACATTCATAACAAGACGATTATTTTAAAATCTGACAAACTTGAGAAATTAATAACTATTTATTTTCAGCATTATATGCCGTTATTTAGTTTTTTATATTCAAATTCATTATTTATAAATGTAATATTAGTACGTAAAGCTTAAGGAATGTTCTCGAAATTTTTTTTTTTTTTTTATTTAATTGAGCACAAAATTATTTGTAGTATTGTTGGAAATTAGTTTTGGAATTGTGTTTTGCTCTTTAACTTGTCACTAGTTGACCCACCAACACTGTACATTTCTTAAGTTAATAAAAATAAACTAAATAGAAACAGTTATGAAACAGTAACGGTATGTTGATAACTTTCATATAATTCTTTTGTTTCAGATTCATGGCAGCTAGGCAAAAAGACAAGAAATTTTTCTTATAGGGAGCAGTCTCGCTCACAGTATCAGGGGATCTAAGTTACCATGTATTGGAGATGTCCTGAAGCGATTTTATTACTTCCATCGGGAAGAGAATGACACAATTAAAGAAGCAGCCAACAAAACTTTTGATGAAATATTGCTATTCTGGAACAAAGCCAGAATCCCAACTAGACCCAAACAACATGTTATTACAAAATTGAAGGTTTGTATGCCACATGGAAGCAGCTACAAAAGAATAAAACTAGAAGTTCTACTACAGAAAACAAGAAAGAGAAGATTTTATCAGCACTTTCCCAAATCTATTTGATATAGCTCACGCTGATGCAGCAAAACTGATCCAGAACCCGAGGACCTTCAGTTCTTGCAAGCTCAAAGAGAGCCTGGACGACGGGGAACTATGGCTGGAATAGACAAGGTAAACAATGGAGAAGGAAAGGTGACGTTTGAAAGAGTAGCAAATGAAGAAAAGAGAAAACAAAGATGCAAGAAAGAAATAGCAAGCACATCAAAAACTGTGGATTCGACTAAAACAAGTGATTCTACTAAATCAGATACAGAGAGTTCCTCCTCTTCTCATGATTCTGATTACTTGCCAACTGTTGGAGGTACAACTGGGGGAACTTCAATTGCAAAAAAACAAAAGTCCATCATGACTCCAGACCTCTGCGCCACTCTAGACAGAACTTTCATGAGTGATAGGGAGGCTGTTCATCTCCTAACGTCACTAATAAGGAGTCAAGTGATTCAGCGTCCTGAGATTTCCGTCAGCCATTCAACGGTATACAGAGCCAGAAAGAAGCACCGCCTAGAAGCTGCAATACAGCATGAAAAGAAAATTAAAGAATCCTTGGTCAATAAGGTGCTTGTTGTTCACTGGGATGGAAAAATTATGCTTGATTTGACTGGTAAAGAAAAGGTAGATAGACTGCCAATTATTGTATCTGGTGATGGTGTCGAAGAAATACTTGCCATTCCAAAAATTTCATCTGGAACTGGTGTTGCTCAAGCTGATGCGGTGGTTTCTACATTACGAAATTTCAATCTTCAAGACTCGGTGAATGCCATGAGCTTTGATACAACACCGTCAAATACGGGTGGACGTGGTGGTGCATGCATCCTTATCGAAAATAAACTTGGAAGGGAGTTGTTGAATCTTGCATGTCGTCACCATATATTCGAACTTCAAGTCGAAAAGGCCTACACTTTCTTGATGGGATTATCTACAGGACCAGAAATCCTGTTGTTTAAGAGAATTAAGGAAAGCTGGAAATCCCTTGATCTCTCATCTTTCACACCCCTTCAAGGGGAGCTGGAAGATGCAAATGTCACTCAGTTGATTTCTTTTGCTACAACAATACTTAAAGATGAGCAACCAAGAGAAGATTACCGGGAACTGCTGGAGCTGTGGATTATAGTTCTAGGTGAAACTCCGTCAAGAGGTATTAAATTCAAAAGGCATGGAGCCATACACAGAGCAAGATGGATGTCAAAGCTCATTTATGCCATCAAATTATTTCTTTTCCGACATCAAATGAATATAACTGCCAGAGAAATAAGAGGAATCACGAGGTTTGTGATTTTTGTTGTCCGTGTGTATCTGGCAGTGGTGGGCACGCGCAACGATTTTTGTAGCGCCGCAGCCGCAACCGCAACTTTGCTGAAATAGTTGCGCCGCACGCGCAAGCGTAACCCTTTTCAAAAAGTTGCGCCGCAAGCGCAAGCGCAACCAAAAATGTTGCGCCGCAAGTTGCGCCGCAACTTTTTGCGGCGCAACTGCCCACCTTTGCATTTAACGTATATCTGCAGTGGTGGGCACGCGCAACGATTTTTGTAGCGCCGCAGCCGCAACCGCAACTCTGCTGAAATAGTTGCGCCGCACGCGCAAGCGCAACCCTTTTCAAAAAGTTGCGCCGCAAGCGCAAGCGCAACCAAAAATGTTGCGGCGCAACTGCCCACCTTTGGTATCTGGTAGCCTGGTTCACTGCTCCATTGGGAATCTCCTCTCCTCGTCTAGATCTAGCATATATGGCAAGGCTCAATGAATTCCATGATCGTGAGCTTGCGGAAGCAGTTCTCAATGTTTTCAAAAGACACTTGTGGTACTTAGGAGAAGAGTTGGTTGCTTTCAGCTTCTTTGACGATGAGGTGGACATTCGCGAAAAAAAGGAAATGGTAAATGCATTGGAAAATCGTGAAAAAGGTAGGCGTCTTAAGGCATCTAGTGATGGAACATGGAAACCCTTACATCATTACGTTACAACAGCAACAAAGAAGTTCTTCAGCAAACTGAACCTTGATCTAACCTTTCTGAAGAACGATCCAGCTTTATGGGAAGAGGATGAAAATTACAAAGTAGTAAAAAAAAATTGTTGGTTCTTTACAAGTCGTGAACGATACAGCGGAGAGAGCTGTAGCTCTCGGTGAGCTCTCCTCGGGGAAATTGACAAAAGATGAGAAGCAGTACCAATGTCTCATCCAATGTGTGAAGCAACACCGGAAATTGTTTCCAAACGTCAAGAAGTCAACTGTACTGTGATAGTCATTACATTTGAGAAATACCGCTATCTGAAATATCTTAATAAAACAAAAACAGTAATTTTAACATTCATGAATAATACTATCTTGGAAAAAACTTTGGCTCTCTTGAGGCACCTTTTATTTTTGTTGTATTGTAATGAAAGTTTATAATTTTTAGTTTTGTATGAAATGGAATAATTTTAAATGATGAGAGAATAAATTTTTAAAATTTCATTTTTTTGAAACACCCTAATATTATATATATATAGATATATATATATATATATATATATATATTATATAAATAAATTATTTCACGAAAGTAATACGTGAAAAATAGTTATGATGAATATTTTTCACGTGTTACTTTCGTGAAATAATTTTCATATAATGAACACCACGCGTTCCTTCGGCTTGCCGTTCCCTCTCTTGTCTCCGTTTGTGTCAGTGTTTTCTTCTACATTAATGAAGGGGCATGCAATTCGTATCCGACGAAAGTTTCTGACTAATTGTAATAGCTTGGGGTTAGTGACCCCGCTAAGTTACTAGGTTTCTAAACAACAAACAAAGGCACTTACCGGTGCATTGAATTAGATATTCTTTAGGGCCTACCATAGATTTCCTGCGTCCCACAAAGCAGTCTACCTCACTCTCTAACTTTACTAATTTAGAAGCTATAGACATTACCCCTAACTATTATTATTTACTGACAACTTTCTACCCCATTTGTCACCTTAGAAACATCACCAAATTAAACTTAGCACCAACGATTTAGTCAGATATGAATAACCATGCTCTCGTCCAGCCAAAACCCAACGAACAGCCCGCGTTGCTCTGTTTATCCCTTCGTGTTGCCATTCAGCTTTCTTTTAGTGATTTTTCCCTTTAGTGACTTTAGACTATATACATATCATATATATAATATACACGTCACCTCACTAATTGTCTAGAGGAGCAGGTCCTTCCCAAGTCCCTCCTTCCGATTCGCCTCAGACAAATTGACGACCATCCGTTCAACAACTTCAGCAGATTAATTTTAAAGAAACATATTGAAGTCACCAGACAAAATGAGTGGTCCGCCTTCAAAAATTTACGCATTGCCAAACGTAATTTGTGACCGTTATTCCCCAACCGTGGATCCAACCTTTATTTGATGAAATTTACAACGAGTTGCGTCGGAGAACTTCTTCACTTCGTAACATTTTGGATCGCAAAATTAAAAGTCTCATTCGAAATAGCCAGTGGAGTAAAAAAAGCAAGCTCAAAATGTGTTTTGAACCTTTCTTCGAAAAACATTAGTGACGATGCAAAAAGTGCCCTTGGATTTGGTATGTCCTTTTTTATTGTTAAAAAACCTTCTGCTTTACAAATTTGTTATAGTCTTGCTTGTTTTGAAAAACAGTGTAATCTTCCTCAGTCTTTGGTTAACATAGTTAAAGGCCTTGTCTATAGTGCTGCGAATAGTACTTACGAAAATAACTTTCCTAAACGTTTTCGCAATAGCCTCTCACAATTAAAAAAAGATGGTGAGCTCCATATTACTAAAGCAGACAAGGTTAACATCATAGTTATTATGGACAAAGTGGTCTACATTAGAAAGATGAACGAGCTTCTCCAGGACCCCGCCACATACAGAAAACTTAGGAAGAACCGCAGGATGACGTCATCAAATCATTTAACAGTGGCTTGAAACGCATTCTCAAAGATCATAAGGACTTAATTCCGCTTTTCATGTCCACTTCACCTTCTCTTCCCTACCTTTACGGTCTTATTAAAACCCACAAACCTGGCAACCCTATGCGCCCTATTATTAGCTCGGTGGGCTCTATTACCTATAAACTCTCCAAATGGCTTGTCAAAGTCTTGTCCCCGATTCTCGGAACTATCGCTGATTCACATATAAAAAATTCCATGGATCTCACTGAAAAATTGAATAATGTACGCACTGAAACCAACGATAGATTGATCAGTTTTGACGTTTGTTCATTGTTTACAAATGTGCCGATTGACGATATGCTTGACTTTTTCTCCCGAGAATTACATAAGTACGACTCGCCACTACCTGCACACATCGTTTTGAAACTTATTAAGCTTTGCATCAAAGACTGTAAATTCACTTTCAATAGCGAGTATTATCAACAGGTTTTTGGGATGGCCATGGGCAACCACCAGAGCCACAATATCAGAGAGGCTCTGTTGGAAGTCAGAAACAATGCCACAGATGCCATAGCCAGGACTGAAGCACAAGCACTTGCAGAGGAGGTAGGGTCTTATCGCTTTCAGACTTGCACAGTAGCATGGTATAACATTCTTCATGCAGTTAACCATGTGAGCAAACTTCTGCAGTCTCCTACAATGCAGTTTGATGTGGCACTCAACCTCCTCACAAAAACAAAAGACTCACTCACCAGCTACAGAAACACAGGTTTTGTTGCAGCACAAGTCGTAGCTAGGGACATATGTGAGGAAATGAATGTGGAGGCTGTGCTGAAGGAGAAGAGGCTCAGATCCACAAAAAAGCACTTTGCTTACGAAGCTCCTGACGAACCATTTACAGAAGCCTTAAAGAGGCTGGAAGTAAAATTTTTCAATGTGGTGGTGGATTGTGCCATCGGGTCAATAAATGAGAGATTCAAAACATTAGATGATGTGAGGGACATATTTGGGGTTCTCCTAAACTTCACCACAATGAACAAGGAAGACTTGTCCTGCAAGTGTGAAAAGCTCTCTAAGATACTGAGCTCTGGAGCTGACTCTGACATTGATGGAAGAGAACTGGCCCTCGAAATTAAAAACTTGCCGACTTTACCTTCACACAACATGACTGCATTGGAGCTTCTCTCTTTCATTCATCAGAAGCAACTGGAGGAACTATACCCCAATCTGTGGGTTGCACTAAGAATTGCCTGCACTCTACCTGTGACAGTAGCGTCAGCCGAGAGGAGCTTCTCTAAGATGAAGCTAATTAAGAACTACCTCAGATCACCAATGGGGCAGGATCGCCTCAGTGGCCTTGGCATCATAAGCATCAACCAGGACGTTGGCAGGGAGATTTCATATGATGATGTTATTGATGATTTCGCCCAGAAAAAATCTAGGAGGCAAACATTTTGAAGATACAAACTGTTCTGTATAACTGTTAGCTATTAGACGATTGTATGATTGTATCGTAGAGTTAGTAATTGTTTGGTAGCTGACAATTGCATTATTTTTTATACATAGTTCTGTGTCATTTATTCTAAATAATGTATAAGCTAATTTTCAGGAATTTCATGAAGAGTATTTTTTCTGTTTGTCTTCTGAAAGTACATATTTGTTGTTTTGGACATAAATGTTTCATTAAAATTGTTTCATAATTGTTTTTTATTAACACAGCCATTTTTTGTATGTGTGTGCTGAGGTGATGTAGTAAGGCGTGAGTTGGTGGATGGAGAGGTGGGGCCTCAAATGGGTATACTGCTTAGGGCCCCCTAATGGCTAGAAACGGCCCTGTGTATGTTCCTCTTACAATTTTTATTTTTCAATTTATTATATATATATATAAATTATTTATATATATATATATATGAAATTATTTCACGAAGGTAACACGTGAAAAATATTTATGATGAATAAAACCACGAAGGAAAGGAAACACAAAATGGTGCTCAAGCGCTTTCGTCTAATGACATCCTCAGGAACACTGAAGTATATAAAAAGGTTAAGCCTATATATAGGTTACAGAAAGAAAAAAAGAAAAATAAATAACATACATACACACACACACACATATATATATATATATATATATATATACATACATATCTATATATACAAATACATACATACATACATACATATATATACAATAAACAGAGAAGTAAAAATAATAAAAAATTAAAAATTAAAACCTTAAAGGATTACCAATGAGGCGTACAGATTGTAAGGAAAAATATCGATTTTTAGCACAAGATCAAATGGATTATAAAAATACAAATTTATACTGGGACTCTGCCGGGTTTTAACACAATGCTGCCTATGGTCAGGTTCGATATAAAAAAAAAAAAAAAAAAAAAAAAAAAAATTAAAATTAAAAGTTAATCGATTTTTAGCACAAGATCAAATGGATTATAAAAATACAAATTTATACTAGAACTCTGTCCGGGTTTTAACACATTTCTGCCTATGGTCAGGTTTCGATATATATAAAAAAAAAATAAAATGCAAATTAAAAGTTAATAAAGTAGAAGACCAGTTTACCAAAGATTTAATGTTTTACACTTCTTATCTAAGTCTGCTTTAAAGGAATTCAACATAACAGGATCGAGTTGAAAAAGACCTTTGCTTATGTTGAAGTTATTTGAAAGTTGGATAATGGCAGACTCAAGAATATTTCTATTAACAATGTTGCTTGAATGGAATAAAACTGAAGCATTATTCCAATCAATACAGTGGGCTAACTCTGACAAATGGACAAAAAGGGCACTGGACAACTGTCCTGTTCTAACGGAATATTGATGCTGTTTTATACGTGTGTGCAAATCCTTTCCCGTCTGACCTATGTAAAAGGAATCACATTGTTTACAACCAATTTTATAGATAATGCCTGAATTATTGGTAGGGCTATTTTTTACTATGATATTTTTCACAATATTGTTATATGAAAATACTACATTAATATCCAAAAGTTTAAGTACATTAGCAATGCCTAAAAAGCCCAGGAAAAATGGAAGTACTAAAATATTTTTTGACAAAGTACGAGTGTTAATATTGACACGATAGAAAGTTCCGTGACCGGAAAATTCGTCGTAAACATTTTCGCCGTAGGAAAATTCGCCGTAAACATTTTCGCCGTAAACATTTTCGCCGTAAGACAAATTCGCCGTAAGGATATTTCGCCGTAAATAAAATAAAATTTAAATTTAAAAAAAAGTTTAACTGAACCCTTATAATAAGACAAATTCGCCGTAAGGACATTTCGCCGTAACTAAAATAAAATTAAAATTAAAAAAAAAGTTTAACTGAACCCTTATAATAAGACAAATTCGCTGTAAGGACATTTCGCCGTAAATAAAATAAAATTAAAATTAAAAAAAAAGTTTAACTGAACCCTTATAATAGCCGGTGCTGGTTAAGTGTGCGGTCTACCTAGCTTCGAGCAGTCTACCACAATTAAGATTCTTTATACTGTACGGCATTGACGATTGGTTAGGTTAAGTCGTGATAGTTTGGTTAAATAAATTTCTTAAATAAATTCCTGATCTTGCTTTGAAACTCACTATATATAGGAGAAACGAGGCCGAGGCGCGCGAAGGCGAAGAATGGAGCCAACATTTCCTATAGAATTGTGGAATGTTGTCGAAAGAACTCATAATAATATGCCGAGAACGAACAACAGTATAGAAGGCTTCCACAATGCAATACAAAGCTCTATTACTAACATGCATCCAAGTATCTAGAAACTCATAACCAATTTGATGAAGGAAGAGAGTTTATTTTTAAGAAGTTTTATCACTGACTTTTACCATTGAATAAAGACTTGCCTTTTTAATGCTTATATAATACCCTTTATCATCCATTGATTATTTTTTTAAAAATTTACGGCGAAATGTCCTTACGGCGAATTTGTCTTACGGCGAAAATGTTTACGGCGAAAATGTTTACGGCGAATTTTCCTACGGCGAAAATGTTTGCGGCGAAATTTCCTAGAACCAGAAAGTTCGTTTTGCCTTGTTGAGACAAGATTCCATAAACGCAGATGGATAACACAAATCACTTCCAATACCGTTGATTTTTTCCAATTCGGCATCGATGTATTCCGGACTGGCGATCCTAAGGGCGCGGAGAAACATTGATGAAAATATGACCTTCTTAATGGGGGTATCATGTCCCGAGTAAAAGTGTACGTAGGACAAATTGTTTGTCGTTTTCCGATAGATACTAAACTTAAAACCTGGGCTTTCCCTATGTACACGCACATCCAAAAATGGGATTGAATTGTCTTGCTCAACTTCTAAAGTAAACTTAATGGAGGGGACTTGATCATTTAACTGAAGGAGGAAACTATCCAGGTCACGATTCATGGGCCAGATACACAAAATATCGTCGACGTACCGCAACCAAGGGATGCCAACCCCAGGATTCTCGGAATATAGGTAATTTCGAAAAACTCCATATAAATATTGGAGAGGAGGGGCGATAAGGGGTTGCCCATAGCCATCCCAAAAACTTGTTGATAATACTCGTTATTGAAAGTGAATTACAGTCTTTGATGCAAAGCTTAATGAGTTCCAAAACAATGTGTGAAGGTAGTGGCAGGTCATACTAATGTAATTCTTGGGAGAGAAAGTCAAGCATATCGTCAATCGGCACTTTTGTAAACAATGAACAAACATCAATCTCCCTCAGTATTTGTTTAACATAGTTAAAGGCCTCGTTTATAGTGCGGCGAATGGTAATTACGAAGATAACTTTCCTAAACGTTTTCGCAATAGCCTCTCACAATTAAAAAAAGATGGGGAGCTCCATATTACTAAAGCAGACAAGGCTAACACCATAGTTATTATGGACAAAGTGGACTACATCGGAAAGATGAACGAGCTTCTCCAGGACCCCGCCACATACACCAAACTTAGGAAGAACCCGCAGGATGACGTCATCAATCATTTAATAGTGGCTTGAAACGCCTTCTCAAAGAGCATAAGAACTTAATTCCGCTTTTCATGTCCACTTCACCTGCTCTGCCCTACCTTTACGGTCTTATTAAAACCCACCTGGTAACCCTATGCGCCCTATTATTAGCTCGGTGGGCTCTATTACTTATAAACTCTCCAAATGGCTTGTCAAAGTCTTGTCCCCATTCTCGGAACTATCTCTGATTCACATGTAAAAAATTCCATGGATCTTACGGAAAAATTGAATAATGTACGTACTGAAACTAACGATAAATTGATTAGTTTTGATGTTTGTTCATTGTTTACAAAAGTGCCGATTGACGATATGCTTGACTTTCTCTCCCAAGAATTACATAAGTATGACCTGCCACTACCTTCACACAGTGGCGGATTTAAGGTGCGCGGGGCCGTAGGCCGGTTGGAGTGCGGGGCCCCAAACTACGCAAAGCTAGCTTAATTAACTGAAATTAAGATTTACACCCCCATCCCCCAGTGGTGACCTTACGGGGCCCTCAAATCAATGGGCGAGCGAAGCGTTAAAATAAATTTACTTTTTAAACAATATTCAATTTATTGATAATTAATTAGCCAAATGACCATTTCATAGTTGAACATTACACATTTGTTTTTTTGAAGCTTAACAATAAAAAATAACTATAATAATACACCATTAACAAAAATAACTATAATAATACACCATTAACTAAAGAGAATACCACTTGACTGACATGCAAATGATGCAATGAGTGGGTTTTGTTTATTGCAGGCAATTTGTACGGTACACTTAACTATTTCTCAGTCAAAAAAGATTTTTTTCTAGCCTTCTTACTTGCAAACTGTTTGATGACATCAGTAAAATCAAGCACCCTTAATTTCTCATGCTCAATGCTCAACAGGGTGAGTGAAGACAAACGGTCCTGCCCCATGGTGTTTCTTAGATAATTCTTGACTAGTTTCATCTTGGAGAATGATCGCTCCCCAGTGCAGTTTGTGACAAACATGCAGAGATAGAGTCGTAATACAATTTCAACATTAGCAAATGTTTCTACCATGTCATGTCTGTGAATTATCTCATACATTTCTAGTTCAGGACTTTTTGCAGCCTTTGCACCACCTGATGAAGGAGCACTTTCAATGGAATGGAATGGATTTCATAAGGTGTGCAAACTGCAAAAGCTCCGACTCCAATCCAGCCTCCAAGTCCTTAGGATATGAAGACACAAGCTTTTCAGCAGATGCTTTAAGCTCAGTGTTCGTTTTGTTTGAGATTTCTGATAAAAACCCAAATTTCTCTCGAAGGTCGCTGTAAGCAGCAATGCGTTGTTGTAGGGCAGCACAGAGCTTGTCAATGATGGGCAAGAATGCAGTCACTCTAAACTTGTCTCTCCCTGTCAGCATAACATCCTCCGCGGAGTCTAGTTCATCGTGGTGACGCTTGCGCTTCCTAATACGCTGCGTGTCGGCGTAGTATGCATCATTACCCGTCACATCACAGGGATCACACTTAGCCATAGCTTTTGCTTCAAAGTCATCGAACTGGGATCTCAGGTCTTTAGCAAATTGTAAAAGAGACTCTAGCAGTGTGACAGCTGTGTTGAGGGAGAGCCCAGATTTTTGCAGCTGGATACTGCTACTCTGAAACCTTTCCAATACTGTATCCCAAACTTCAAGAAGAATCACTGTTTCAAGTTTTTTCAAACCTTTGAGAAGACCACTTGCTTCAGCTCTTGTTTCAGCTGGCTGATTCTGATCTGAGAATAACTCTTCCAGAACAATGATGTTTTCTTTGTGTGCTCTACTGAGAGCAGCTACAGCATCTGTTCGTGCTGACCAACGAGTGTCTGAAAGTACTTTATCAACTTTCAACTTCTTATCTTTATTAGTCTCTAGTACCTCACGGTGTCTCCTCCAACGATAAGTAGATGCAACAAGAAAGGAGTACATATTTTGTACCAGAGCAAACAATGACACTGCAGCAGGACAGCTTTCTGCAGCACACTTAGCCACCAAGTTTAAGGAATGAGCCATACATGGTATGTACTCAGCTTCACTACACTCATTCTTGATTATCTGTTGGGTCCCCAGATATTTACCAGACATGTTGCTGGCATTGTCATAGGACTGTCCTCGGCAGTCGATAACTGGAATGTTCTTCTCTTTAAGAAAATCAAGAACAGTTGTAGCAATATCTCTGCCAGTGTGGCTTAGCATGGGAATAAACTGCAAAAACCTTTCAACTGGACCTGTAGTAGGCAGTACATAGCGGATTGTAAAAGTAAGTTGATCCATGTGTGAAATATCAGGTGTGGAGTCAACAGAAATTGAGAAGTACTTTGCTGTTTTTACTTCATCTGTTATTGAGGACATAACCTTTTCTGCCATTATTCCAATGACTTCCTCAGAAATGACATGGGACAAGTAGGAAGTATGACCACTACCTTTGTTTGCGTGTTTCTTGATATGTGCTGCCAAGAAACTGTCGTATGTGCTCAGCAGCTCTAGAATCCCAAGATAGTTTCCATTGTGTACTGATCCAATTACTTCATCTTTACCTCGAATGGCTAGCCCGCGTTCGCAAAGTAGCTTTAAAACATCTACACACCTCCTCAATACTGCTTGCCAGTACTCGCATTCACTTTCATATTGTTGTACTAGATTAGAGTCAATACGGGCACCCGCAGTCTTTCGATATATCATTTCGACCATACTTTTCCTGTGCTGATCTGACCTACTGTGAGATTCTATGACATACCTAGCGTTCTTCCAACCATTGAAGCCAGTTGTGAATGAGCTTTCTACCTTTGACATAAGCTTGCAAGCAAAACAATACACTTTACCAGTTGTTTTAGAGTAACAGAGCAATTTAAGATTAATTTCTTGGCCAGATAATGAATGAGTTCGAGTGAATAATGTCTTTGTACAATGACGGGTTCTGTTTAGCTCTTTCACAGCTGACTCTTTGAAGTCACCATCACAGTGTCGACATTCTGCGCTTCCCTTTTTCAACCAATAGTCACACACATTTTCAGTAATTATTTTAGGCCATAATCCAAGATCCGTTTCAAATCCTTGTTCAGTACCGGTATTCATAACTTTCACTTCCTCTTGTGTCTCCTCACTGTCACTGTGTTCAGGTTCAATTGCGCTAACTACACTAGGTTCAGTACTAGTTGTGGCTTCTCCAGTTGTTTCAGGCGTAATTGGTGTCTCTACTGATTCAGATTCAGTTTGACCGGATTCAGTTTGAGTTTGTGATTTTGCAGATTCAGATACTGTTGGATATGTCAACCATTGAGTTATTTTTGGTAGTTTTTTTACTCTTTGGTTTACGTCTGCCTTTTCTTGTCGTTTAACAGAGCCAGCTTTATACTTCCTCCCTTGATCACGATCACGACTTGTTGATTTCTCCATTGTGCCTCAGTGCAGCCTCACTGCCTTATCCTGAAACATAAAAACATAAAAAACAAACTATTTACACTTGACCCTCGGTTTAGTATTAATTAATACAGTTTAATTAATTAATTAAATACAGACACTAAACAGTTGTTCGGGTGAAAAAGTCGCTTTATGGGAAAAGTCGCCAGCCCCCACCAGTGGCGACTTTTTCCTTAAATATGTATAAAATGTATTTATTATGAAATCTAAGCTAAACTGACCTAACCTAGCCTAAGTACGTTTCATATTAAAAAATTAATTACATTAATTTAACATTTTTCAACTTATTTATGTTATTATAAAGCTGACTAAAACTCCCTCATCCCCATTTATTGACTGGCGACTTTTTCGAGATACGACTTTTACCATTACTTACCACTAAACACACTCACATGTGCACTCCACTGCGGCCTGAATAGAACTAAACTCCCGCCAGCAAAGAGAGTGATACCATAATTATCACTAATCATTAATCAATTGTATTATTTATAGTGGAATCCAACATTATAATTATATGTGAAGGCGCGGGGCCCTCACAGGCGCGGGGCCATAGGCCATGGCCTACTCGGCCCCCCCCTAAATCCGCCACTGCCTTCACACATTGTTTTGGAACTCATTAAGCTTTGCATCAAAGACTGTAAATTCACTTTCAATAACGAGTATTATCAACAAGTTTTTGGGATGGCTATGGGCAACCCCTTATCGCCCCTCCTCTCCAATATTTATATGGAGTTTTTCGAAATTACCTATATTCCGAGAATCTTGGGGGTTGGCATCCCTTGGTTGCGGTACGTCGACGATATTTTGTGTATCTGGCCCATGAATCGTGACCTGGATAGTTTCCTCCTTCAGTTAAATGATCAAGTCCCCTCCATTAAGTTTACTTTAGAAGTTGAGCAAGACAATTCAATCCCATTTTTGGATGTGCGTGTACATAGGGAAAGCCCAGGTTTTAAGTTTAGTATCTATCGGAAAACGACAAACAATTTGTCCTACGTACACTTTTACTCGGGACATGATACCCCATTAAGAAGGCCATATTTTCATCAATGTTTCTCCGCGCCCTTAGGATCGCCAGTCCGGAATACATCGATGCCGAATTGGAAAAATCAACGGTATTGGAAGTGATTTGTGTTATCCATCTGCGTTTATGGAATCTTGTCAACAAGGCAAAACGAACTTCTATCGTGTCAATATTAACACTCGTACTTGTCAAAAATATTTTAGTACTTCCATTTTTCCCGGGCTTTTTAGGCATTGCTAATGTACTTAAACTTTTGGATATTAATGTAGTATTTTCATATAACAATATTGTGAAAAATATCATAGTAAAAAATAGCCCTACCAATAATTCAGGCATTATCTATAAAATTGGTTGTAAACAATGTGATTCCTTTTACATAGGTCAGACGGGAAAGGATTTGCACACACGTATAAAACAGCATCAATATTCCGTTAGAACAGGACAGTTGTCCAGTGCCCTTTTTGTCCATTTGTCAGAGTTAGCCCACTGTATTGATTGGAATAATGCTTCAGTTTTATTCCATTCAAGCAACATTGTTAATAGAAATATTCTTGAGTCTGCCATTATCCAACTTTCAAATAACTTCAACATAAGCAAAGGTCTTTTTCAACTCGATCCTGTTATGTTGAATTCCTTTAAAGCAGACTTAGATAAGAAGTGTAAAACATTAAATCTTTGGTAAACTGGTCTTCTACTTTATTAACTTTTAATTTGCATTTTATTTTTTTTTTATATATATCGAAACCTGACCATAGGCAGAAATGTGTTAAAACCCGGACAGAGTTCTAGTATAAATTTGTATTTTTATAATCCATTTGATCTTGTGCTAAAAATCGATTAACTTTTAATTTTCATTTTTTTTTTTTTTTTTTTTTTTTTTTTTATATCGAAACCTGACCATAGGCAGCATTGTGTTAAAACCCGGCAGAGTCCCAGTATAAATTTGTATTTTTATAATCCATTTGATCTTGTGCTAAAAATCGATATTTTTCCTTACAATCTGTACGCCTCATTGGTAATCCTTTAAGGTTTTAATTTTTAATTTTTTATTATTTTTACTTCTCTGTTTATTGTATATATATGTATGTATGTATGTATGTATGTATTTGTATATATAGATATGTATGTATATATATATATATATATATATATATATATATGTGTGTGTGTGTGTATGTATGTTATTTATTTTTTTTTTTTCTTTCTGTAACCTATATATAGGCTTAACCTTTTTATATACTTCAGTGTTCCTGAGGATGTCATTAGACGAAAGCGCTTGAGCACCATTTTGTGTTTCCTTTCCTTCGTGGTTTTATTCATCATATATATATATATATTTTTTTTTTGTGACCTATATATCATTCAGGCATTAACTATAAAATTTGATCTTGTGTTGAATTCGGGCAAAGTGCTAAAATTGGTAGTTTTCCTTACAGATTTGTATGCTCCTCCCACAATTTTTATTTCTATATTTATTATACAGGGTGTCCCAAAAGTCCCTATCTATTTTGTTGAAATAGGCTGAATTTCAAATGAATGTTTTAATGACATAATTGCATGCACCTTTCTAGACAAATACATGCATTAGATTTCTATTTTAATTATTTTTAAATTTTTAATTAATTTTTTCAGATCCATATCATTGGTGATGGATGTGCATGAACACATTATGATAGTAACATGTCGCATCAGAGGAATGAAATGTTGTGAAATTAGAGACCGATTCTCAAGAAGGTTTCATAAGCCTGGACCGACAGATAAAGCAATTCGTGAATTGGTGAACAAATTCAAAAGGACTGGATCTGTGCATAATGAAGGAAGAAGTGGACGCCCAAGAACAGTACAACAAAACATTGAATCTGTTCGCATAATGTTCGAAGACGATCAAAGAATGTCAGTTCTCCAAGTATCCCACAGATTGACCATACCCAAAACAACTGTTCACAGAATCTTGCGTTCGACGCTGAAGAAGTGTTATCACATTCAGCTGTTACACAGCTTACACGAGGAAGAATTTACAAAAAGAGCAGCAATGTGTGCGGAACTGGTCGAACAAATCCAAAATAACAATTTAATGGACGACATTTTGTTTAGCGATGAGGCGACTTTTCACACCTGTGGTAAAATCAATCGACATAATTGTCGCATCTGGGCTAATGAAAAGCCAACTGAGTTCACTGAATGGGAAAGAAACTCACCTAAAGTCAACGTGTGGCTTGGAATGACGAAGTCTAAGATTTACTGGCACTTTTTCTTTGCAGAGGCTACAGTGACAGGGCCTGTTTACTTTGATATGCTTCAAAATTTTCTAGAACCTCAACTTCTTGAAGATGGCATTCTCGACAATGTAGTCTTTCAGCAGGATGGGGCACCATGTCATTATGCCAGAATTGTTCAGACATACCTAAACGAGCGTTTTCCAAATCGTTGGATTGGACGTGGGGGAAATAGGCCCTGGGCAGCGCGATCTCCGGATTTGACCCCATTGGATTTCTTTGCTTGGGGTTTCATTAAATCAGAGGTCTATCGCAGAAATATTCGAGATTTACCAGATCTGCGAGATTGCATTAGGCAAGCAGTTGAGAAAATAACCCCTGAAATCAACAAAATAGATAGGGACTTTTGGGACACCCTGTTTTTGTAACCTGTATAATTATAGTCTTGAACTCTTTATTTACTTCAGTGTTCCTGAGGATGTCATTAGACGAAAGCGCTTGAACACCATTCTGTGTTTCCTTTCCTTCGTGGTTTTATTCATCATATATATATACCTTACCTTACCTTACAACCTTACAAAGGTTCCACGTGATGATTTCTCATTTCGCGAAGGTCAAGCGTGTCGCCCCTCCTCTCGAGTTGGCCTGGTGAAGTAGTGAGTTGGATTCTTGCGCTCTCCACCTCACATAGCCAGGTACGCCCGGCTCATCGGGGATTGTTCTGAGCCAGGCGTCAAGTCTTCTTTTGAAGATTTCCACTGCAACTCCCTTCGTGTTTCTTAGGTCTTTGGGCAGCTGATTAAATAGTTTTGGTCCTCTCACTACAAAACTATTTTCTTTCAGGGTTAAGGATGTTCCCTGTCTCGCCTTCAATTTGGGAATACGACACAGTCTACCGTTTCTACCTTCCACCGTTGTTTGGGGAGTTATGGGATCCGATGATAATTTAAAAAGGTTAAGGCATAACACTGCTGGGCGTAACAATCAGGAAACGGTACGAAGAATTTAGTCCAAAAATTGATTTTTTTTTATATAATTTTTTATATGAATGTTGCATACATTGACGCATTGTTGCAAATATGAGCATCTTGCACGAAAAAACTCCGCGAAAGTGTATGCAATATTATTTAGCTTTCTCATATGACACATACCCTTAAATGTATTGTTGAATGTTAATCTTTTAGATTGCGCCTTGGTGGTATAGTGGTTAGCGCCGTTGACTACGAATCCATCGGCCCTGGGTTCGAAGCCCGGTGACAGCAGCCGGTGCGCAGCAAAACCCAGCTGTTCATCCTTCCACACAATAAAGAAAGTGGTTGGTAGATAAATGGGTACACTGATAAATGGGTACTCTGGGTGGCCTAATGGTTAAGACGCTGGGATGCTGCTGGTGGGACGTGGTTCGGATTCCGGGTTAAACTGTAGGTCTAAGGTGGAGTGAAAAGTTTGACCTTCGTCAGAATGAAGAATTCGGGCGGAAGCTAACTAAAGTTGAGGTAAAGGTATCATTGACTCATACCGAAGATCACGTGAATACAAGAATAAGTAATGCAATAATGACGAACAATTTTGTTGGTAGGAAATTCTACTGTAAAATGGGTTCATTTGATATTCAATCAATTTTTAAAATGTGTTCGTTTGTATTAAGAGAAAACTTAGATATTTTTTTATGGTCATATTTAGATGAAGTTAAATTAATATTATTTATTGTTTTTTTCTAAACACCAATAAAATTTAATGAATTTTAGGAACAAATGAAATGTGTATTTTGAAAGGACGTTAGATCAATTGTAGCGCAGTACGATGAGGCGGTTCATGATCACGGATAACCCAATTTCACGGTTAACTGGGTATATCCCGCCACTGGGTAGATGGTGCAGCCGCTGCTCCTGCCCGCTGCCCGCCACCACTGATTGGCCTCCCATCTCGCGCACCACCACGCGCAATATTATTGTTACAGTAATCCCTTGATTAGTGCGGTTAATTAATCCTCCGATGTCACCGCATATATCAAAACCGCATTAATCAAAGTTAAGAACCAGTGGAAATAATTATAATGAATCCTGGAAAATAAAAAACAATTTAGAATAACATTTATTTTAACTAAAGCATTTATTTTTTACAGAGAAACGTATCTATAGTCGATTGAACATATATTTAAACTTTAAAGCATTTATTCTATAAAGAAAAACTAATCTAAAGTCGATTGAACATTTATTTTTTACAGAAAAACTTATCTAAAGTCAATTGAACAGTGTTAGCTTTTTTCTTTTCTGACACCATTTTGCGATAACAATCAATTTGCTTATCTAAACCACGGCGAACGTTCATGCTTCTGTCTACATTTGGATCCATCTCGAGTAAAAGATGTTTGGCCTTCTCAATTGTCCGAAACAATTCTTCAAGTTCTTTCACCGTGATTTCCTTAGAAATATTTTCCGTTTCTTCAGTTTCCTTTTCTTCTTCATATGCCTGTTGATGCTCGATTCCAAGAAGATCTTCGTCACTTAGGTCTTTTGAATGTGAAGCCAATAATTCCCGAACATTTCCCGAATCGACATCCTCGAAGCCAAGGTCTCTTCCAATCGTAGCAATATCATTAATGACTTCGTTGACAGGATTAATAAAACCACCAAAATCATTTGCGCATTCAGGCAAAAGATTCTGCCAGACTGCTCTCATGCAGCTGGCTGTCAATTCTTCCCACGACTCGTGAATGTTTGCAACTGCTTGTTTAATGTTAAATTGTTTCCAAAATTCATGTAGAGTGATTGCATCTACGTGTAAGACATCTGTGTGCACTTGTGTCTGCCGATAAACTGAAGCGCAGTAGGGAAGGCGGGAGACGGTTTCGGCCCAGCTGGTTATTTGCCCGCCATTTTCAAACATTTTTGAACCGCACTATTCAAATTTTATACCGTAAATATCAAGGAATGGTCACAATAAATTTTTGCGCAGTAATCAAAACCGCACTAATCAAGGGATTACTGTACAGTATAATGTACAACTAAGCAATTTATAATCACCACAAGATGTGAAGACGCGCGAAGCCACAAGCGCACATGCACACCCCGTAGAGAGACATTGACTGAGTGTTGTGGTGGGCTGGCGGGAGGCGAGCGGTGGATGTAAACACCGCGTTACATCACGGTTAACTCAGTCACGATCACGGATAAATGCGCAATCGTCGCAGTCAGTAAATCACGATTAACTTGATTCAGTTGAGTGAATCACGGATAATAGCTAAGTTCTCTAAAGAAATTTCTTGGAGTAATGTTTGACAAGAATTTGCGGTGGAAGGACCATGTAATTTATATCTCTAAAATGATTTGTAGGAGTGCTGCTATAATGTTCAAACCTTGACATATAGGGCCTGGTTCCTAAACGTGTTTCCAAACTCTCATTCTTCCTGAAATGGTGTATACTGTTGTTGGGTAGCGGAACAATATCGATCCGCACAATGTCAACATGCGTAAGATCGATCTAACAATGTCAACATGCGTAAGATCGATCTAACAATGTCAACATGCGTAAGATCGATCTAACAATGTCAATATGCATAATGTCGACACCAAAATTTCTGAACTTTCATAATGTTGAAAATCTCGACCTTACACGTATTTAAATTCATATTAAGTTAGTTTAAACTAGGTCAGGTTAGGTTACATTATGCCCGGTTTTTTTACAGTAGGTTAGGTTAAGTCTGGTTAGGTTAGCCTATTAATTTTCACTGAAAATATGAAATTTACTGTAATGTAGCATTACAAAATGATTAGGACACCTCATTTACTTTTGTACTTATCAGATTTACTGTAATGTTATTTAGGAATACAGTATTTCTTTAGATTAATCATTTTGAACTATTGGAAAGGAAATTTTGTAGGCTTTTTAATGATATATAGTTCAAAATGATTAATCTAAAGATATGTTCCTAAATTAACATTACAGTAAATCCGATAAGTACAAAAGTAAGTGAGGTGTCCTAATCTTTTTGCACAGTATTGTACGTATACTGCAAACTTTTTTGTGGAAATTCTGCTGACAACATACTGTAAACAGCATTTTTATCACACGAACGATAACAATATTACCTGACGCTGATTTATGTACTCATACAAGTGGATGTATTTTATAAGGGGTTAAAAATAATAAAGATCAAAGGTGTAATCAAAGTGGAACATTTTATTTTCATTCATAAATGTATGAACAAATTTATTAACTTACAGTGAGGACGTAAATATTTTGTAACTCATCAAGAAATTCACTCTTATCAGACCAGGAGTAGAACTAGGCACGTTATTCCTGAATTTAGATTTTCGTCATCATCAAAATCACCCATTTTCGTTGATTGAAACTATGAAATGATTAAGCAATAATCTTATAAACTATTACTAATGTAAATGGGTTTGAAAACAAATTGAAATTCCTTTTAATGAATGACTGCTGATAAATTTTTGTATTAATGTCATTTTATGATTTAATGTACACTCCATCATACTTTACTAGCAATTCTTTGTACTGTATTTGTATCATATAAAGACTACCTGTAGTAATCACATTTAAGATTTATTATAATAATGTATATTACTTAATTTCTCATATTTTACTGGTAATTCATCTTTGTATCCCAAACTAATTAAGAGTTTATAACTAGGAAATTTATATATTGCTTAATTTTGTGTATCAACCACCTATGATAATTGATTGGTAGGGTTGTTTAACCTCCTTCGCAACATCTAAGGCCAAATGATGGAGGGGACCTACAGTATTTTATGGAAAACTGATGAGTGGGTAGTTGGGAGGTAACGAAAATGGTTCACTGAGTAGGTAGGTAGTTAATCTAACAATTATTAAATTCCTTTTATGTCAATAACTGGGTGGATGAAACCAATTGGTTGCTCACCAGAGTTATTCTCCACACTAGTATTTATATACTGTGTGACAAGAGCGTGCTCGGTAATAGATATACATTACCGATAACCAACCGAGGAAAAAACCAACACGACGCTGGTGGAAAAAGCCCCGCGAAAAGGAGAACAAAGGAGAACGAAAACGAGGAACGGGCGACAGGACGCAAATGGAGAAGGGACGAGAACAGACACCGAAGAAAAGATCCCCACCAGCAAGTACGCTCTCGACAATTATACAGGAAGGAGAAAAGAGACTCTAATAACTAGCAGTAAGTGACTACTTGTGTTTTTAACCCAGCAAGTTAAACTCATTAAATTAAGCTGGGTCAGACAACTTAGGCCTACATTGTGGCCTAAGACCCAGCATCAACTCATAGCTTAACAAAGGTAAAGGTAGATTGCCCTAACCTAGTTTGGTGAGGAATCCTACTGTGGACCTCAATTTATCTGCCCGCTCTGGACCATTTCCGGAATCTCAAGGCTGACCCCTCTAGGCTAGACTTGATCTACTCTATAGTTAGACTGGAGAAATAAGGGGTGGGTTAATTGTGGACCAATTCATACAGAGCATTTTTCACATTGGTGGTCCGTGTGTGGGGAATAAACAAACCTTAACCTTACTTAACAAAAATTGCAGAATTAGGCTAAATGGTCTAGCCTAAGCCTAACCTAATCAAGCCTAATTAGGTCTACAACCTAGGGCCTAACTAGGAAACATTTACATTTAAGGAGTCTCATTCTCTTATAAGCTTAGACCTGAGTGACACATAAGTACTTGGGGGGGATTAAACCAAATTTAAACTTGACTGTTTTGTCTGTGCTCTCTCTTCTCTGGTAATTTCTTCTTGTCCTCTATTTCATTACGATCCCCAGTTAAACAATTTTGACTTAAACATGGACAGTGCGGAATTGAAAAAGTTAAAAAAGAAAAGGGGGGCAAAGTTGGGAGCTGTTACAAAGGCTGTGAACACTTTTAACAATATTACACAACCAGGTAAGGAAGATTTAGAGTGTGTAATTCTTAAATTGGAAACTAAAAAGAAGGAAATAATAGCCATTGATGAGAGTATTTCAGAGTTAGTTGAATCCGAAATGGCTGAAGAACAATTGATAGACCTTTACGCTGATAATGATGATCAGGTAATCTCAATTGAACAGCAAATAAGGAGACTACGGTCTCGTTTGACTGACTTAACACCAAATAAACCTAATTCTGATTTTAATCAAAGTAGAGCTAACCTTCAACAAAATTTAAGTGGCATGCTAAATCCTGAGTCACAAGAATTGAGGGCTCAGTTACCCATTTTGTTAGTACCAACATTTGAAGGGGACACGGTACAATTCCCATCTTTCATTGACAAATTTGAGAGTTTAATAGGTAATAAACAGGGCCGGATTAACCATTAAGCAAAATAAGCCCGTGCTTAGGGCATCAAGGGAAGGGGGGCACCACAGAAATTTTCCATTGTCGGATTTACCATGAATTTATTATACTATTATAATCGCGGCTTATAGCCTATAAGCTGTTGAAAACTGAATTATATATATTCATATATAGTATTTATTTTTTTCATTGTTTGAATTTGTAGTGAACAACAACCCTTTTGAGAGAATAAATATATTTCGTTGTAATCACACACTTTACGCTTTGCGTTATTATTTTGTTTATATCAAATCTTTGAGCGCCATATTAAAAATACATATAGATTAAATATTTTCGTGTGCTATAGGAAGTTATTCTGAACGTGTGATTTGTGCATATAATATTAAATATATATTTTACATAATCATTTGGTATTGTTTTACAGAAAGATTTAGGTTTATAGAATTGTAATATAAATTAATATTAAAATAAAAGAAACTATAAACTCTCTATATTGCTGTTGTATCAAGTGATGTTTATCACGGCCATTACAGTATAATAATAAGATATACTGACCTAAGTTAATTAGCGTTGAAGAAGTTTCTGTTGCTCTCTCTTCTTCTCTAGGGTAAGTCTATGAAGTGTACTTTATTTGTATATATAACAATATTTTATCATACACGTATCTTTATTTTATAATTTATTTATCTATTGTCATAACAGTATAAAAGAATTTAGATTGTAATATAAATGAAGTGGAAGTATACAAAAATAAACATTATTTTCCATCTTACTTTAAGTTTTGTTTCATTTCAAAAAATAAAATTTTATTTTATGGTTTATTTTTGTTTATATTTTGAATTACATATATATGGGGCACCAAAATCTTTTAAGTGCTTAGGGCCTCTAAAGGTCTTAATCCGGCCCTGGTAATAAACCTTATATTTCAACTGTTGAAAAGTTTAGCTACTTAACTAGTTTCCTTAAAGGCCCAGCCTATAACCTGATAGCCTATTTACCAGCCGTAGGGAATTCATATGAAGTAGCTATTGATCTCTTAAAACGTAATTACATTAATAAAGATGAGATTGTATATGAATTATCTCAACAAATTATTGATTTTGCACCCATAAAAGATAACCATAGTGATATGGAAAATTTTTATACAAAATTAGAAGCTATTATAGGACAACTGGTTAGCAATGAGATAGATATTAAAGCTTCATCTTGGATTATACAAGGCATAGTTCTTAGGTGCCTTCCTTTGAGGGTTAAAGATATTTTAGTTCTAAAGACGGGAGAAAATTATCCTAATCTTGAAGATATCAGAAAACACTTTCCCAATATCCTAACTAATTACAAATTGAGAAATATTCCAACACAAAATAAGACCCAGACTATGGATAAACCAAAGACTGTTCCCAGAGACCAACTAGCTACAGCCAAACAGACAAAACTTGATACTGTAGAATCAAATGTGACCAACTATAATACACGAACACCTACATTACAGAACTTTAATGTAACTGCTGCCTCAACTTACACACTACATTGCAAATTTTGTGCAAGTAATGAACACAGTAGTACTGGGTGTGACAAATATTCAGACTTTAACCAAAGAGCTAAAAGATGTGAACAGTTGAACCTATGTAAAAAGTGTACTGGCCAGGGACATTATAAGAAAGACTGTAAATCTAGGTTAAGATTCAAGTGTAAGTTTTGTAAAAGTTTACGACATGTCTCATCAATGTGTGATTCACCAAAGTGACCAAACAATAGTACTCAAACTCAAAAGATACCTCCACCAAACAAAGGTAATCAAGAAAATGCCACTTTCATGGGACATTCTGTTTGCTCAAACAACGTAACAAGAAACACTGAGATTCTTTTACCAACTATTACTTTGGACTTAGTGAATAGTGAGGGTAGCACCACTCCAGTGAGATGTCTTATAGACTGTTGTTCTCAACAAACATTTGTTTCGCAAAATGTAGTTAATAAATTGGGTTTGACACCAAACCCGAATGAACAAAACCTCAATATTGCATCCTTTGTTAAGGATAACTCGGACAAAAATAGCTATAAGACAATTGACCTGGAACTACATTTAGAAAATAAAAGAGAAAATTGAAGCAGTTATTATTTCTAAAGTAGGACAAAACAAACTGGTTATACCCAAACTAGAACAAACCATAAATCATTTGGGAAAACACTACAAAATAGCTGATAGACATATCACTAACAACACAGTAGCTAACATTGAAATGTTAATGGGGTAGATTATATTAATCTTATTCATAAGGGCATAGTGAAGATAGGTAATGGTATAGCTATTCAGACTCCATCAGGGATAGCCCCTTTGGGTGACCTATCCAAATACAACCTAGACCTAAACCAAAATAGTTCATGACCAACAAATACTATGTGCCTCAACTCAGTCCTACATAACACCTGTAAGAATAGCAACACTTTGAATAATATTATATCAACTGAGAACATTAATTCATCACTATCAAATGAAACTTTGGATGAGGCAATTCAAACTTTATGGTTGCTAGAATCTGTGGGTATACATGACACAAATCAAACTTCAGAAGATCAGTTAATGGTAGAAAGATTTGAAGACACCATTCAGTGCAAAGACAATAGTTATTTTATTGAGTTACCTTGGAAAATAAATTGTCCAACTTTAAGAGACAATCTCAAAGTAGCTAAAGGACATTTATATAAAGTAATGAAAAAACTCAAACAAGATAATAATATTAAAAAGTACAGTGATGTCTTCAAAGAACAGCTACCGAAAGGCTTCATTGAAGAAGTAACAAATAACCCTTTTAAAAAAGATGGTTGTCATTATTTAACCACAGGGGGGTTTATCGACAAGATGCCCCAACAACAAAACTCAGAGTAGTATATAACTGTAGCCTCAAAGACAGTGATAAACACAGTTTGAATGATTGCCTGATTGAGGGTCCTAATCTCATTTCTGACCTTGTGAAGATCTTACTGAGGTTCAGGTTATATAAATATGCCGTACAAAGTGACATTTCAAAGGCATTTTTGAGAATAAATCTTAAAAATGAATATGATAAGAACCAACTTAGGTTCTTATGGTTCAAGGATCCATTTGATTTGAATAAAGGGTTCATAACCTATAGATTTAATGTTGTGTTGTTTGGAGCCAATTGCTCACCTAGCCTATTAGCATTGACAATTAGACATCATTTAAACCAGTTTAATAACTCTTTAACATTGAACTTCCTTAAGGAACATTTTTACGTAGACAATCTAATAGGCTCAACAACAACAAAATCTGAATTATCTGAAGTCTATGAACACTCTCAAAACATTATGCAACAAGGTAACTTTGAACTTAGAGAGTGGATTTCAAATGATGAGGATTTAAATAAAAAGATTTTAAAGGATAATAATGGTCTTACTGAGCCATCAGACAGAGTTAAAACTTTAGGTATGAACTGGTATTTGGATGCAACTTCTAACAGTCATGATTCAATCTGTACTAAAGGTCTTAAACTTGATGGGGAAGCAAATACTAAAAGACAAATATTATCAGAGGCTTCCAAAATTTTTGATCCTATGGGTCTATTCCTGCCTTCAACAATAAAATCAAAGATTCTCCTCCAAGAAATTTGAAGGACAAACGTTGGGTGGGATGATCCAATAACAAATGAAAATCAAAAATCTTGGAAGAAGTTAGCTGCTGATTTAACAAAAGTGCAGAACATTAAAATTCAAAGGTGCTGTGGGTTTAGGGATAAGCCCCAGAGACTTCATGTGTTTGCTGATGCAAGCACACAAGCTTATGGGTGCTGTGCGTATCTTGTAAGTCCTACAGAAAGTCATCTAATTTATGCAAAAGGGAAAGTTGCACCTCTCAAACCTACCCGAACCATACCTCAATTGGAACTATTGGCTGCTGCATTAGCCATCAAAACCATTTCATTGCTTAAGGATGCTTATCATGATGTGAACATAACTGATATCCACATCTGGCTTGACAGTCAGATTTGTCTTGCCTGGATACGGAATGATAGCATTAATAGTAAGAATATCTTTGTAAGAAATAGGCTAAAAGAAATAGCTGAAGCTAATGAAAGCCTACAAGTAAACTTTCACTATGTTCCAACTAAACAAAATCCAGCAGACTTTCTGACCAGAGGTTTATCCTACAAGTTGTTGAAGTCAAACAAAACTTGGTTTATGGGACCTAAGTGGCTCTGTAATACAGACCAATGGCCTGTGGAACAAGTTAACGACATTAAATTTAATCTTTTCAAATGAAAAGGTTGAACCAATCACTAATTATGAAATTTATTCTGATTTCAACAAACTTGTCAGGGTTACAGCCTACTGTTTGAGGTTTGCTCACAACTGTTTAACTACAATTAACAAACAGCTAAATAAAAATAATCATAATTATACAGAAGTTGCAACCAAATACTGGATAGGCCATGCACAACAAAAAGAGTACAATAAAGAGTTAGAATTCTTGACTAATGGGAAACAAACAAAAGAACCTGTACCATCAGTAGTTGTGGATCTAAACTTGTTCAGAGATGAGGAAGGCCTTGTAAGGTGTAAAGGGAGATTAGACAAATCAAAACTATCATACAAAAGCAAACATCCAATCGTTTTACCTAGATTTAGCTATTTGACAACATTAATCATCAGAAAAACACACAATGATGTATATCATATGGGGGTACCACAGACACTAACTACATTAAGAAAAACTTATTGGATACCCAAGGGAAGGATCACTGTTAAAACAGTCCTGAGTGAGTGTGTCACATGTAGGCGTATTCATGCTAGGCCCTATAGGAAACCAAATCCTCCTGCTTTGCAGAGGAGAGAGTTACTCTCAACAGACCCTTTGAGACTGTAGGCATTGACTATACAGGAGCATTGACTGTAGGGGTGGTTGACACTGAACAAAAAATGTACATTGTACTGTTTACATGTGCTGCCTCACGAGCTGTTTATTTGGATGTTGTGGAGGACCTTACAGCAGAATCTTTTGTTGCTGTCTTTAAGAGATTCTGTGCACGACATTCAGTACCCAAGACAGTTTGGACTGACAATGCTACATATTTCAAGGCTGGTGAACAAGTCATCCACGACTTGTTAAGCAATGAACTCACACAATTATATATACAAAATTCAAACATAAAGTGGAAGTATATTCCAGTTGCCTCTCCTTGGTATGGTTCTATCTGGGAGAGAAATATACAAACAGTAAAGAATTGCTTGAAGAAAGCAATTGGTAAAAAACAGATACACTTATTTGAGTTGCTCACTCTCCTGGCTGAGATTGAGAACATCATTAACAATAGACCACTCACTTATGTGAGTGACAACATTAATGACCCGGAACCATTAACTCCAAATCATTTGATTCGGGGAGAACAAGTTAGTCTCCTGCCGGACTACAATATAGACTCTTCAGAAGACCCAAACTGGACTCAACGACATGATGAGCTCCAGACTAAGTTACAACATTTAACTAGAGTTAAAGCTCATTTCATTAAACAGTGGAAAACTGAGTACTTGATGGGTCTAATTGAGAGACATAAACAAATGACTAAGAAGGATTGGTCTGACACAATTAAGGTAGGGGACCTTGTTCTCATACATGACAGTACTCCAAGACAATACTGGCCTCTGGCTAGAGTTTCAGAACTCAGACCAGGGGCAGACGGGGTAACAAGAGTGGTCAAATTAAGGACTTCAACGGGTGACACAACAAGAGACATTTCTCTTTTGTACCCTTTAGAGTCTGGACCCAAAACAATGGACTTTGGAGAACCTTCTCCACTGACAGTAACAACTGGAGACACTGAACTTCCAGTAACTATTCCTTTGACAGTAGGAGTGGTAACGCATCCTACCACAACATTGACAGACACAAGACCTCAGCGACAAACAGCATTAAAGGCGCGACTATTTTTACAACAAAAAATAGATGCTGGGGAATTGTAATTTTATCTTCTAACTTTCACTTTTTCTTTTCTTATGGTAAAGACCATAGACAGTTTCATCCTATGGATGTATATTTTCTCTTCTAATTAAATGCTACACCTTCTCCATGAGAAGGTGAGGATAGGCACTGTTAATCAGATTAACAGGCATTTACAGTCAAATAGTTAGCTAGTCTACACTCAGACATAAAAATTGGTGACAATGACACCAAAATTTTTTATCTCCCGGGGCCCCCAGTATATGGAAAACTGATGAGTGGGTAGTTGGGAGGTAACGAAAATGGTTCACTGAGTAGGTAGGTAGTTAATCTAACAATTATTAAATTCCTTTTATGTCAATAACTGGGTGGATGAAACCAATTGGTTGCTCACCAGAGTTATTCTCCACACTAGTATTTATATACTGTGTGACAAGAGCGTGCTCGGTAATAGATATACATTACCGATAACCAACCGAGGAAAAAACCAACACGACGCTGGTGGAAAAAGCCCCGCGAAAAGGAGAACAAAGGAGAACGAAAACGAGGAACGGGGCGACAGGACGCAAATGGAGAAGGGACGAGAACAGACACCGAAGAAAGATACCCACCAGCAAGTACGCTCTCGACAATTATACAGGAAGGAGAAAAGAGACTCTAATAACTAGCAGTAAGTGACTACTTGTGTTTTTAACCCAGCAAGTTAAACTCATTAAATTAAGCTGGGTCAGACAACTTAGGCCTACATTGTGGCCTAAGACCCAGCATCAACTCATAGCTTAACAAAGGTAAAGGTAGATTGCCCTAACCTAGTTTGGTGAGGAATCCTACTGTGGACCTCAATTTATCTGCCCGCTCTGGACCATTTCCGGAATCTCTAGGCTGACCCCTCTAGGCTAGACTTGATCTACTCTATAGTTAGACTGGAGAAATAAGGGGTGGGTTAATTGTGGACCAATTCATACAGAGCATTTTTCACAATTTCGTGGGATCTGAACCACTGATCGCTACATAATCTGGAGGCAGATTAGTTCGAGACTGGCATGTAACCGTAACCAGAGGGTGTAGAGCAGTGATTCCCAACGTGGGGCGCAATTTGAAAATGCTACAATAAAATGAAATTTATACATAATAATAAAATTATAAAATAATGAAATTTATACATAATAATAAAATTATAAAATAATGAAATTTATACATAATAATAAAATGAAATTTATACATAATAATTCAACTCATTTGGCGAGAGAGCTACTGTTACCATTCCCATCTTCATATTTGGTGGAATGTGGTTTTAGTGCTGTTAGTGACTTACTAACAGAAAAAAAAAAACCGACTGGATATCACAAAACGAGGAGACTTAAGACTGAAGCTAACTAAGTTAGTGCCTGAAATCAAAACCATTTGTAGTAAACATCAAGCTCAAGGATCTCACTAACACATACATTGTGAATTTAAAGTGGTATTATTGATTAAATTACTTTTTTGTGAATTTAAAATTGCAACTTTTCAACTGAGAAGTTTTATTTCAAGGAAATAATATAGTTAGCTTCAATCTCGTTTCTTGACTCATATTTAATGTAACTCATATTGAATGTACTCATATTATTAAAATTTAAAATTATAACTTTTCAACTGAGAAATTTTATTTCAAGGTAATAATTTAGTTAGCTTCAACCTCAAGTTTATTTACTTATATTGAATGTACGGTAACTCATATTAAATGTACTCATATTATTGTAAATTTTAAATAATACCTTTTCAACACCAAATTTGTTTTTATATTAAAGGGGGGCATCAAATTTTTTGAGGTGTCGAGGTGGGGCATGGCGCAAAAAAGGTTGGGAACCACTGGTGTAGAGTGTAGAATTCGAAGATTCAAGTTTGGGAATACTAGAGCAAGTTAGGTCGTTGCGTACATATACGGAACATCCACCTTTGGAATGAATTTAGTTTAAAGTAGGAGGGTACAGAAAAAGGGTTGCTGTCAGTCGTCTCAGACGCCTGAGTTGTGGTGAGGAGAAAATGAGGTTCAGAGGAGGAGAGATGGTGTTCAACCAGGGTTGGCCTGATTGGACCCGACCCAGTTGTCCCCAGTGGTTTTTTTTCCTTCAGAAAATCCCACCCGAAAAAAAACAATTAAAACCCACTCAAGTAGGTTTTTTCAGATATTTTAAAACAATGAGTTACTGTAATAAGCTAATAAAAATAATATAACAGTCAACACCATGTATTTAAGTCATTGCAGTCATGTACGACTTTGTTTTATTAAATAAATAACAAAAGCACAAAGCTCAACTCAACTTCAACTTTATTTTTAATTAAAACTGAACTCCGAAATATTTCATTTTATTAAATGAAGTGCCCTGTGAAAGTAATAAACTAATTAAATTCAGATAGTAGTCATAGTTAAGTATTTATTTATTAATCACTGGCACATCTCAAAGTAATCAAACTTCATCTTCATTCAATTCACTTCCACTACGCAAACATTTGTATATTTTGACCAGCTTTCCTGCTTTTTCTGTCCCAAGCTTGTTGCGTAACTTGGACCAGATGTGTCCAAATGTTGAGAAAACTCTCTCAATGGCAGCTGAACTTGGGGTACAACTCAGTAGATGTTCGCAAAAGTTGCAGAAATTTTCGAAACAAATAGCATTTCTTTTTGTAGTTTGTACTTTCATCAATTGCCACCAAGTAGAGGAAGATGCAGCTTAGGGAATTCGTACACAAACAAAACATTCACATAACACTTATACAAGAAACAAAACTAAAACGCATACACAAAACACCCACCATCCTTGAATTCACGGCGATACGTCAAGATCGTACTGCGGGTAACGGGGGTGGACTCATCACTTACATACGTAAAAGCATTAGCTACACTGATACCACCCAAAACATTACAAACACAATCCAAGCAGATAACACGATAGAAATACAGGCAGTTAACATTAAGACACGCGCAAAACACAACACCACACTAATCAACATTTACATCCCACCAGATAGTTCACCTCAGGTGCCAGCCAATTACAATCCACAGTTACACAATCTGGCCTCTCTCAGTAATGTCATCTTAGGAGGAGACATACACACATACCACATCAAGCAAGATACTCAAACTCCTTCCCAGACATAACGTTCTGTTCCCCCTCACTAGCAACACATACATACTGGAGAACAGAAAAACAACTGTCATCAGACCACCTGCCCATCATCATTACAACACGTTCTACACTCTGCCCCCAACAGCCTTAGACACACTTACAGAAATTACAAGAAAGCTGATTGGGAACAGTTCAAAATGCAGACTGAGGAACAATTCACCACATTAAACAGCGCACCCATCATAAACATCAATACAACACTTAAGACATTTAATCAGATCATCAATAATGCAACCAAATACATACCCAAGGGCAACATTAGGAAATACAACCCAAATTACACTAGAGAAATAGCCCACCTCATAAGGCAACGTAACAACCTCAAACATAACACACAAACACAAACCATAAAACAGCAGATACAACAGCTCAACACAGAAATAAACAACAAACTCAAAGAAAAACAAACAGAAAATTTAGGGAATTCATAACAACACTAAACTACTCCACAGATACATTCAGGCTATACAAGACTATAAACAGCATTACCCACTCTAACAGCGGCATTCACACCTCACACGCGGCTATCTGTCGCAGCCAAAATAATATTCCAACATATACACAAGCTAACATTCTAGTTAATCACTACGCAAAGATAAGTCACTTAAACAGAGACAACAACCAGAAACACGCAGACAGACAAATAGCCAGGCACAAGAAAACCTACAGACTCGACACGACCATTACACCCTTCAATACAGACCAGACCACCAAGATCATCAAAAACATTAAGAATTCGAAGGCTACTGGACCAGACAACATATCTAACATACACCTTAAACACTTGGGCTCACAGGGAATACTAGCTCTCACAGATATCAGCACATATTCATACCAAAACTGTATTATTCCTGACATATGGAAACAAGGTAAATTTATTACACTACTCAAACCAAACAAAAATCCAACAGAACCAGCTTCCTATAGACCCATTACTTTACTATGCACACCTTCCAAAGTAACAAAAAGACTAATCTTACAAATCACCAACCCACACATTCCACTATCGCCTACTCAACATGGATTCAGACCTCACCATTCAACCACGACATTACTCACTAACCTCACGCAGCACATCATGGATGGCATCAACTCCAGACGACCAGCTCAACGTACACTATTAGCAACAATAGACATTAGTAAAGCATTTGAAGCTATCCCACGCTTCCCTCTCATAAACAAAATACTCAACACAAACATGCACAATAACACCAAAAGGTGGCTGAGCAACTATCTTTCAGGAAGATACTCACTCAAGGCTCTGTTCTCTCACCAACACTGTTCAACTTATACATGCATGACATTCCAACACCCATAGATAACAAGTTTACCTCATCATCATACACAGATGACATCACTCTAACATCCACCCACAACAACAGCGACATCGTTACAAATAACCTACAAACATACATAAACAGTATGCAAGACTGGCTCACACACAATAGGCTCAAAGTAGCGCCCACAAAATCAACCATCACCTTGCTTACAAGCAACACAAAAGAATACCAGATGACTCCACAGCTTACACTAAACACCACCACCATTCCACACACTCACAGGACCAAAATACTTGGGGTCACAAACAACACATCATTATCTTTTGCAAACCATATTCAGGACATTAAAAACAAATGTACGTCGACTTAACACGCTTAGGGTACTAACAGGCACAAACTTTGGACACCAGCAGGAAACAACATCACTCATATACAAACAATATATTTGCTCAGTTATGGACTATGCTAGCCCATGCTGGGCACCCATTATCTCAAACACATACATAAACACCTGACAGACAATACAAAACAACGCACTTCGTATCATTACAGGATGCACTCAAACAACACCAATAGAACACCTGCACACAGAAACAAAAATACTGAAAGTTAGGGAACATTTAGACATGAGGGGAACACAATTCATGGCAGCAGCGACAACTAACCCACAACACCCTTGCCACTATATGTACAATCATGCACCGACACCTCGCACCATTAAGGTAACACCAGAGAGACATTATAACCGAATACTCCATTCCATACGACGCTCCACAGACATCACACAGTACAGAAAACACACAAACACCTAACCCACAAAGCACTGACACAACTCAGTCCGAATGCGGTCCTATATATGAAGCTCCCAACCATTGACAGGTCAGAGACCAGCCTGAGCAGATCGGATCGAGTTAAGTTAGCACGATTCCGATGTGGACATCACCCCAACTTACGGACATATAAACACAGACTAGACAACTCCACAGACGACACCTGCCACCTGTGCCAGGACACACCACAAACAATTGAACACATTATGACAGACTGTACCGCTCTAGCACAACATAGAACACAACATCACTAGTGCGCTGAACCTCTGGCCCACTCCGGAGAGGGCGATCGGTTACCTGCGTGCCGCCGGCTTGCTCGATCAGGGTGAGCTGATCGGCTAAACAACAACAACAACAACAGTAGAGGAAGACTTTCTATACAGTTGAATGACTTGATCATTAAACATTGATATTGAGAAAATGTTCTTGTCTTTTATTTTGAAAGCCAGAAAATATGCTAAATATTGAGGCTTGTTGCTGATTATCCATTGTTCTGGTGCCATTGCTTGCCCTTCATCAAGTTCTGCTCCTGTTAATGCATACGTATATATATATATATATATATATACACCGGGTGTCCCATTCGAAATGAAACAACTTTGAAACTTTATAATATTTTATTGAATGATGCAAACAATGTAATATTCACACAGTAAATAGTCAATGTCATAAAGTTTCATATGATATATGTGAATTATAACATTTAGATACATTAGAGTTCTTTATTGTATGCATTCAATATGTGCACCATTTGCAGCACGGACCAGGTCGCAACGGTACTCAATTTCCCTCCACACGTTGCCTAGCATCTCAGGGGTTACAGAGTCCACCGCTTCTGTGATGTGCTCTTTCACTTGAACGAGGAATCTGCAGTTCGACACTGGCACGACGGATGGACTTTCTCGGGCTACTACCAAAGGTGCCGCGTATTCGTTCAACTTTTTCTTCCGACCTTGTTCGCCCTCCAGAGTGTTCCTTTAGAACACTGCCAGTCTCCTCAGATTTCTTGGTCCATGCATATAGGTCTCTTCTGGTGGGTGGTTCCTTGTGAAAGGTTGTACGGAATCGCCGTTGCACCAGAGTAGGGGACTTCAACTCAGTCATCCATAACACACATTTCGCTTTTTCTTGTGGGGTAAACATAATTCAATCTGAAACAAACAAAAAACATTATGACAAAAACTTATGCATATGGTATAGTAACTGGCAACGTTTCAACATTCTCACATTAATACTTTAAAAATTACAGTTTCAAAGTTGTTTCATTTCGAATGGGACAGAAAGAATATATTATAAATAGATTATAAATATTGATAGGTACTTACCCATGTATTGAGGGTCCATGAAGTATGCTACATAAAAGAATGGTTCCACACCATCAGTCATTCGTTTTTTAATTTGAGCTCTGTATGGCTTGAGGTCTTCACTTTGGAAGAGCTGTATCCACGTTTCAACAGCAGTTGACAAAGTTGCTGAATCACTTTGAAGCTGCAAAAATTTGATTACACTGATATAATAATAAATCCCAGAATAAAGTATAAATAAAATTTCTACTCAAAACATTAATTAATCAAAATAAAACTAGAGTAGGTATTAAAATAATTAAGTAGCAGATGTACCATACTTAAAAATGTAACCAAATTTTCATAGGTAGCTAAGTATACCTTATCAAGTGCAATAGCAACTTCCTTTAACTGCTTCTGAAGGTGAAGGGCTTCTCTGTATAAGCCTACCTTGTTCAGGGCAATGGCAATGTTTCCATCAATTTCTTGCTCGGTATTGATTTCCATGTAATTATGAATTTTTTTTTATAAATGTGTCTACACAAGCTTCCTGTGAGTTCCACCAAGTATCGTTCGGTATTTGTGGCATTAGTCCTCCCTTGTCCTTCAGCCATCCCTGATTAACAAAATAAAAGTATTTGCAGAGAACATATTAAATATAGTAATATATGTATATGTATATATATATATATATATATTATATAATATAATATATATATATATATATATATATATGATGAATAAAACCACGAAGGAAAGGAAACACAAAAAGGTGCTCAAGCGCTTTCGTCTAATGACATCCTCAGGAACACTGAAGTACATAAAAGGTTACGGCCTATATAGGTTACAGAAAGAAAAAAATAAATAAATAACATACATACACACAAACATATATATATATACACATACATATCTACACACATACATATACATATATATATATATATATATATATATATATGCAATAAACGGAGAAGTAAAAATAAAAATTAAAAATTAGAGGATTAACAAAGAGGCATACAGATTTGTAAGGAAAAATATCGATTTTTAGCACAAGATCAAATGAATTATAAAATTACAAATTTATACTGGAAATCTGCCTGGGTTTTAACACTTTGCCTTTTAGAGTCAAGTTTCGATATATATAAAAATAAAATGAAGATTAAAAGTTAATAAAGTAGCGTACAAGTTTACCAAAGATTTAGCGTCCTACCCTTTTTATCTAAATTTGTTTTGAAGGAATTCAAAACAACAGGATCGAGTTGAAAAAGACCTTTGCTTATGTTGAAGTTATTTGAAAGTTGGATAATGGCAGACTCAAGAATATTTCTATTAACAATGTTGCTAGAATGAAATAAAAGTGAAGCATTATTCCAATCAATACAGTGGGATAACTCTGACAAATGGACAAAAAGAGCACTGGACAACTGTCCTGTTCTAACGGAATATTGATGCTGTTTTATACGTGTGTGCAAATCCTTTCCCGTCTGACCTATGTAAAAGGAATCACATTGTTTACACCCAATTTTATAGATAATGCCTGAATTATTGGTAGGGCTATTTTTTACTATGATATTTTTCACAATATTGTTATATGAAAATACTACATTAATATCCAAAAGTTTAAGTACATTAGCAATGCCTAAAAAGCCCGGGAAAAATGGAAGTACTAAAATATTTTTTGACAAAGTACGAGTGTTATTATTGACACGATAGAAAGTTCGTTTTGCCTTGTTGAGACAAGATTCCATAAACGCAGATGGGTAACACAGATCACTTCCAATACCGTTGATTTTTTCCAATTCGGCATCGATGTATTCCGGACTGGCGATCCTACAAAAGTGCCGATTGATGATATGCTTGACTTTCTCTCCCAAGAATTACATAAGTATGACCTGCCACTACCTTCACACATTGTTTTGGAACTTATTAAGCTTTGCATCAAAGACTGTAAATTCACTTTCAATAACGAGTATTATCAACAAGTGTTTGGGATGGCCATGGGCAACCCCTTATCACCCCTCCTCTCCAATATTTATATGGAGTTTTTCGAAATTACTTACATTCCGAGAATCCTGGGGGTTGGCATCCTTGGTTGCGGTACGTCGACGATATTTTGTGTATCTGGCCCATGAATCGTGACCTGGATAACTTCCTCCTTCAGTTAAATGATCAAGTCCCCTCCATTAAGTTTACTTTAGAAGTGGAACAAGACAATCAATCCCATTTTTGGATGTGCGTGTACATAAGGAAAGCCCAGGTTTTAAGTTTAGTATCTATCGGAAAACAACAAACAATTTGTCCTACGTACACTTTTACTCGGGACATGACACCCCCACTAAGAAGGCCATTTTTTCATCAATGTTTCTCCGCGCCCTTAGGATCGCCAGTCCGGAATACATCGATGCCGAATTGGAAAAAATCAACGGTATTGGAAGTGATCTGTGTTACCCATCTGCGTTTATGGAATCTTGTCTCAACAAGGCAAAACGAACTTTCTATCGTGTCAATAATAACACTCGTACTTTGTCAAAAAATATTTTAGTACTTCCATTTTTCCCGGGCTTTTTAGGCATTGCTAATGTACTTAAACTTTTGGATATTAATGTAGTATTTTCATATAACAATATTGTGAAAAATATCATAGTAAAAAATAGCCCTACCAATAATTCAGGCATTATCTATAAAATTGGGTGTAAACAATGTGATTCCTTTTACATAGGTCAGACGGGAAAGGATTTGCACACACGTATAAAACAGCATCAATATTCCGTTAGAACAGGACAGTTGTCCAGTGCTCTTTTTGTCCATTTGTCAGAGTTATCCCACTGTATTGATTGGAATAATGCTTCACTTTTATTTCATTCTAGCAACATTGTTAATAGAAATATTCTTGAGTCTGCCATTATCCAACTTTCAAATAACTTCAACATAAGCAAAGGTCTTTTTCAACTCGATCCTGTTGTTTTGAATTCCTTCAAAACAAATTTAGATAAAAAGGGTAGGACGCTAAATCTTTGGTAAACTTGTACGCTACTTTATTAACTTTTAATCTTCATTTTATTTTTATATATATCGAAACTTGACTCTAAAAGGCAAAGTGTTAAAACCCGGGCAGATTTCCAGTATAAATTTGTATTTTTATAATTTGATCTTGTGCTAAAAATCGATATTTTTCCTTACAAATCTGTATGCCTCTTTGTTAATCCTCTAATTTTTAATTTTTAATTTTTATTTTTACTTCTCCGTTTATTGCATATATATATATATATATATATATATATTATATATGTATGTGTGTAGATATGTATGTATATATATGTTAACCCCTCCGTCTATGGCCCTGAGTCGGTTCGGATTCGACGGGGGGTTCTGGTTAGGAGGCTGCAACGGATATTTCTTCTTGATACTTTTCTTCTATAACTTTCTAATTCTTTTCTCTCGCTTTATGGGGTCGACACTCTGTTAATTCTTTTCTTTCAATAATACTCTGATACTTCTACTTTACTGACTAAATTCCTCTGAAGATAGCCCAACTCGAGGGGGAAAATAAAAAGTTTCGCTTGATGTGATTTACTTCTTAAAAATTTACAGTTAGTGCTCTGAATTTACAGGGGTAGAGGTTCGACCTCTTTCGACCATAGCTCAGGCCGGAATCTAAAAATATTAAGGAGGCAAGGGGCCTCTGCCCCCTCCCCGCAGCGAGGCTGCTAACAAGGGGAGTCTCTTAGCAGTGACCAAAGCAGAGAGCCGTAATGAAGTGTCCTTCATTTTACAAATACATGTATAATATATGCCTGAATGTTGGGGGATGGCAGTTGGAGGTTAAGTTTCTCCCCTTTTAAACACGATCAGATGTTTTGAAAGATTCCAAATAAAAATTTTAAAAAAATAAATAAAAATAAAAACTAATCTTATTTTTTTTTGCCAAATCTTCATTTCTGAAGGCGATATCATTTCATAGTAGTACATAAGTACAATTGAAGTACACGACTGAGTACATTTTCGTTTGGGTTTATTACAATTATGATTGCGATTATGGATTACTTCCCATTCGCTTATGATTGTCCCTTACAGTTCTATTAAAGTACATTCTTACACTATATATAAAGTCATTACATTCAATTATAGTTTCATTGAAGTACATTACGTCGTTTACCATTCTTACAGTGTTTTTATATATTTATATATGGTTATAATATATGGTTAGATTATACAGGGTGGGCCGTAAATTTCCATACATAGGAAAAATAAACATTTTTTTATGGACAACCATTTTTATTTATATAATATGCTCTACATGGTTGCCATTGTTTTGAAAACACATTTCAATACGTGTTCCCCACTGTTGATGAACACGCATTAGCACAGTTGACGTTATGCTTGTAATGGCGTTGGTGATACGTTCCTTTAGATGATTTATGTCTCGTATCTTTTCCTGATACACCATGGCCTTCAAGTGCCCCCAAAGATAGAAATCAAGGGGGGTGAGATCTGGGGATCTGGGAGGCCACTCCACAGGACCACGCCGACCAATCCAAGCATCCGGAAACTGCTGATCCAAATACCGACGCACGTGAAGACCATAATTTAAATTTTCCTATGTATGGAAACTTACGGCCCACCCTGTATATGGTTATTATATATGGTTATTAGTACAACACAAGTACATGAGACATGACAAGATAATTTATATACAACATAATATGTTATATTACATTATAATATGTTATAAATTTGGATCAGAGCGAAAGATGTTGTTTATCTTAGAAACGTTCACTTCTGCTGTGATTCGCGAATTCGACCACTCAACTACTGTAAGCCTAATGAATGTCTTGTGAGGGGTGAACGCACATGTACGTAATACAATAGGTTGTGTGCGTAATATAGAGACGCGTAAAATATGGACTGATAGGTTGATAGGTATCAGTAGACAATAGGTAGGAAACAACATAAATAATGATGTATAGAGAATGAAGTTTTTTTTTATTTTTATTATTTATTATTATTATTAAAGAATTTACCATACATTCAATACGGAAGATGTCCAAATACTAAACACGTGATTCAGTGTTCAAGGTATGGAAAACGTGAAGAGAATTGTTACTTTATGACGTCATAGTTATTGAATTTGTACGTATAATACAAATCATTATTAGGAAGATTTACAAGAACGAATTAGAGACAAAGAGTGGGTATTAATGACTAAGAAGTACAACTACGGGTTCCAATCCTGTTATATGCAATGTGTATGCATAATCTAGGGACGAGGGTGAGATGCAAGACAATCATAATTAATTAATAACTTCTATAACAAATGAAAAATGGATACGACTAAACCATAGATATGGTAGATCGTAGGGTTGTGACACGAACAAAAATAGGAAGCTACAAGTAAAATTATTATCCAAACTCGCGTTAAGCGATTTTGGTTCTTATGTAAAAATGAATATTGATTATTATTCATTGTTCATTTTTTACATATATATATATATATATATATATATGTGTGTGTATGTTATTTATTTATTTATTTTTTTCTTTCTGTAACCTATATATAGGCCGTAACCTTTTATGTACTTCAGTGTTCCTGAGGATGTCATTAGACGAAAGCGCTTGAGCACCTTTTTGTGTTTCCTTTCCTTCGTGGTTTTATTCATCATAAATATTTTTCACGTGTTACTTTCGTGAAATAATTTTCATATATATATATATATATATATATATATATATATATATATATAGATTACAGAATCTATCTTTCTCTTTCTACCAATCTATCTGTATATAAACTTTATAAAGATTATCATTTTTATAAATATTTCTCAAAACATTCTATGCCCACATTGAAATTATATATATATATATATATATATATATGTGTGTGTGTGGTACTTACATGTGGCTGGTGGTGACTGCGAAAGTACTTGTGAATTTCGATTATGTGTTTTAATACACTATTAGGTGTAACTTCTTTCTCCAGGAGATTAAGGTAATGAGATGAACACCCATAAGTTAGAATGTTAGGACATTTCTCCTGAAGTAGTTCTTTCATGCGCTTCATTTTGCTCTCATTATCAGTACAGATTGCAAATACCTTGAAAATATGAGAAAGAGAAATAATCATAGTATTGTAAGGATTTTATACATAGTATTATAGTATTGTAAGGATTTTATAGTTACTTTATTTACTTCAGCTATTTTAATTAATAATCTCTTTAAAATTTTAATGAACTCAAATTACTCACATCTTTGTTGTATTTCTGTTGGACCTCATTTATTGCAGCTATAGCAAGTTCACAATAATATTCTGCTGTTTTCTTCTCTGATCCACAATCAGTCGTTGATAGCAGAAATGTTGAGCGGCCAGTGTGGATTGAGGTGGCAATGATGGGATCATTCCGCACTGATGACCATCCATCTTGTAGCAGAGTTATTGTAGCATTTGTTAAGCCATTACTCAGATTCTGTTCTATTTCATCATGTACTTCAGTAAGAAGATCTCCTGCTAGGTCTTTTCTTGTTGGTGCGCAATACCCAGCTCTTAACAGATTCATCATCTGTTCATATTCTTTGCTGCTAGCACCATTAAAAGCAATTGCATTACTGGAGAAAAACTTGGCAACTCGTAGATCAAGCAGTTTCTTTTGTTTTTCTGTTGTCTTTATGACAAAATCGGTCATCTGAGGTTGGGTCAATCTTGACTTTAATGGAGTAGGCTACTACAAATACTGTTTGATGGGGGGAAATACAAAGATTTAGGTTTCTTCTTTGGAGGTTGAGAAGTAGAACAACTGTCAGGTCTGTTGACAGAGACACCAGAAGCTGATGAAGGTGATGATAGAAATGAATCAAATGATAGTTCAGAAACTGATGATTCAGATGAAATATTTAATGCAACTTGATCATGAGTTGGAGGATTTTCATTTCTCTTTATACTTTTTTTGTAAATGTGTTTTGATTCTCTCAATTTTAGAACTTAATTCCATTCCACAATGTTTGCATTTCACTTTTGAGCTTCCTTCAATTCCTATGACATCGGCCCACTCATGAGAAGATTTCCTACCACTTCCAGCAACAAATGACATGGTTTCTTAAATTTTTAGTGTTAAATAAAAATAATTCAGTATAGATACTGGTAATACTAAGCTTTAGCTATTATATCTGTTATATTTTTAAAAAATCATCTATATGTATCTGTAACAAAACAGCAACAATCATTATCAAGAACAATGAATAAATACTGTATATAAGCAGAAAAAATTTTAAAGGCCAGTTTTTTAAAATTTTATTATACACTTTTCTTATATTAGCTATAGAAAATTCGAAAAAAAACGCTAAAACCCCCCCCAAAAAATAAAACCCAAAAATACCCAGGTGGGTTGGTTTTTTTCAATAAAACCCAGTTTTTAGCCAACCCTGTGTTCAACAGATTAGAAATTTTAAGAAAAGCCAATACAAGACAAGATAAGATACAAAACAAAATAAAAGTGTTAGTTAAAACTAACCCTTCAAGATGACTGCATGGACTGTGGAACAGCTGCGTTTCATAACTGAGCAATATTATGAGCATGGAAGAAGTGTAGTTTCAGCTCAAAGATCTTTCAAGACAAATTTTCAGATGTCAAAATCACCTTCTAAGAAAGTAATCCGTCGGTGTGTCAGAAATTTTTCCCTAACTGGCAGCATTGGAAAAAGAAAACCAACTGGAAGAGTGCGCACAGCAAGGATACACGAGATCATTAACAGAACTCATGAAATTGTACAGGATAATCCTAACATAAGCATCAGACGTGCTTCTCAGCTGTTAGGAGTTGGATATGGAACACACAACCGTATATTCAAGCAAAATTTAATGCTCTTTCCATATAAAATTCAAACAGTGCAACAACTAAACGATGGAGATTTCGCACGAAGACGACAATTCTGCCAATGGATCCAACAGAAGGTAAATGACACCACCAATTTTCTAGCAACTTTGATTATGTCAGACGAAGCCCATTTTTACTTGAATGGAACTGTAAACAAACAAAATTGTCGTTTCTGGGCAACAGAAAATCCATTGAATATTACCGAAGTCCCGTTGCATAGTCAGCGTGTAACTGTTTGGTGTGGTCTTACTGCATCTCAGATCATAGGGCCGTACTTTTTCGAGGATTCCACCGGATACACAGTCACTGTAAACGGTGATCGCTACGAAAAAAATGTTGACCGATTTCCTTATTCCTAAATTAAGAGATCTTTGTCTAGAAAACCACTGGTTCCAACAAGACGGAGCTACCTGCCATACCACGAGGAGCTGCATGGCAGTTTTGCGTCAAACGTTTCTAGGCGAGTTAATCTCAAGATTTGGAGACGTTGAATGGCCCGCAAGGTCTCAGGATTTTTCTCCCTTAGATTATTATCTCTGGGGATATTTAAAGAGTAGGGTCTACAGAAATAACCCAACGACCTTGCAAGAATTGAAGGCCGCCATCACAAATGAGATACAGGCCATACCACCGCACACTCTTGCAAAAGTGATGCAGAACTTACAAGCGAGAACACTGGAATGCTTGGCAACTAATGGAGCATATTTGAAAGGAGTCATTTTTAAAAAATAAATATTTCATAATAAACTTGTAACTCTACTCTTTCGAATGATATATAGTTTTTATGAAAGGAATTAAATATTAAGAATATTTGGCTTTTTTTTATGGGTCCCATTTATCTGGATCACCCAGTATATTTGTTTATAATTTCTAAACAGATAAATAGGTCTTATAACACTTGCAATCATGGACGTCGATTGCGGGGAGTGGGGGGACGCAGGGGACATTTCTCCCCCACTTTTTACAAAGGAGGGAACCTACCAGTTGTGCCCCCCACTTTCGTGGATGAATTGCTATAAATGCTAACTATTAGTGGCACCTAATAAGACGTTATATGTCGTATTATATGCATATGCAAATGTAATAGCAATATTATAAATTATTGTCATGAACACCAGTGTATATTTATCATGGAATTTAGCAGTCAATTTGCATTTTAATAATTGCACGTAGCATTTGTGTGTTCTTGGTCATTAAGTACACGAAATGGAAATATGTTAAATAAACGGTTTTGTTACGTTATCATTTTCAATATCAAAGTGTGATGAAAGTGCAGTTTATTTGTTTTATATTTCACGAACATATTTTGTTATCAGTTTATGTACATTGACCTCTGTTGTCTACAGGTAATAAAAGATTTATTTCGGTTAAACATGTGTGTGATATTATGTTACATAAAAGGTTAAATATTATAAATAGTTTGTATTGCGTTTCTTATTTCTGCATAAAAAAAATGTTTAATTAAATAAAGAAAAACATAAAATGATCAAATACAATTGAGTTTTTTCAACATGCTGGGAAAAATACAAAAAACGAGTAAATGGTAAATTACGACATTGATATATTAAACGCAACAGCTAATCAGAGTATTGTTTGATACGCTGTTTGAAGGCGAAGTTTCCCCCTCCCCCCAACTATTTTAGAGCAATCGACGCCCCTGCTTGCAATAAGGTGGTATTAACGTAGCAGAAATCATACTTCGTAAAATAATTTTGATTATGTACGGGTCCGGACCAATTATGCTATTACTCTTCAGCTGCGTACCAACAAAGTAGGTGAACAAACTCCCAGAAAATATGTTTTTTTATAATTAAATTTCTTGTCGATTGATACCTATTACGACTTTCTACGTGAATTCCTTCCAATTACAGAACTTCTCCAAACCCCCCCTAAAAAATTAAGGCCTAGCAGTTAATGCCGGACATCCACTACCCAAGTAGTTTGGTAGAAGTGATGCTCAGATCCTAGTTATGATGGATGGAAAAGAAATGCACGTAACAATAATAATAATTCTTATGTGCGTGTCTTTTCCATCTACTCGTACCATAATTCCGTTAAACGATCTACACCAGTGGTGTCCAACCTTTTCTCATGAAGGACCATATTTAAATTAATGACCCACACCGAAGGCCAGTGCGCAAATTTTAGATAAAATGTTATTGAAATAAAAAATGACATTAGATAATGAATTTTCAGTCTCCGCCAGCCGGGCCTGATACAAATGTTTGGCGGGCCGGACTCTGGTCCGCCTTCTAGGTTCCTAAGAGTAAGAGTCTTGAAAACAGTTTTTAAACAAGCTCAACATAATAATCACTAATTAATTTAATTGATTGATTGATTGAATAACCTTCATTAATATAAAATAAATACATTCATTTTACAATTTACAATGACAAATAATTGTGAAGCTGGACTATTTATTTTATTTTATTTGGCCCTTAAGTTTTAGACTTTACTGGGCTCTTATTAAAAATAAAACATGGTTATTATTAAAAATAAAGGAGCAATCCAAGAATAAGCACCCCAAATCAATTTAGGGTGCTTTTTTGGATTGGTGTTGAACGAGGGTGCTTATTCTTGGATTGCTCTAGAATGTAGTTAATTGCTCTAAAATGGTTAATTGAATGCCCGGTTAGGTTAATTGTACGTCCTTGACGATTGGTTAGGTTACGTCGTGACATTTTCGTTAGTTTTAACGAACATATCACGACTTAACCTAACCAATCGTCAAGGACGTACAGTTGACCTAACCAGGTATTCAATAATTTTACCGTAGGTTTCGATATATTTATAAATAAGTCCTGAAATGCAAAAACCATTCAGAAGTTTGAGGGCAAGATGACAGCATCAATTTTTCAAACTGAAGTGTTACCATTATTGGTTGAAGATCCATTGCCAGTAATAAATTGGTGTTGAGGGAAAAAATCTTATTAAAAAAGTGATGCTGTGTGCTAAGTGCGATCAAGCAATGACTGGACAAAGTTTTCGAGAAATGTTGATGTTAAAATCCTTTAATTTGGATTGAGGTCGAACTGGGGTGCTGTTTCTTGGATTGGGGACTTTGGGGTGTTTATTCTTGGATTGCTCCAAAATAAATAAACAAAGTAGTATTATTAATTAATAATAAATAAATAAATAAATAATTATACACATATTACTAATAGTTAACGTATGTATTAATCTTAAATTATCATTATTGGTATGGCAAATGCAAGGTCACCATCGAAGGTATTATACCAATACCCAGAGCTGGGCAATAAATACATTGAATGTATTTAAATACTAAATACTAAATACATGGGAGAAATGTATTTAAATACTAAATACTAAATACATTTTACGAATGTATTTAGATACTAAATACAAAATACATCAATTGTATTTAAATACATTTGTAAATACATTTTAAATTGTTATCTGCAGATATATCACTGTTTGATTCACCGGATTTGCTTGTTGAAGCCATGACACGCACACGATAAAGAAATCAACCGCTTTCGACTAAGAGTGGCACACAACTGATTGAACTGACACGTTGAAACATGAACCATGCTGTACTACACTGTCGACGCGTCGTACTGTGCTAGTACAGAACGTGTATTAAACCAGTAAAAGTATTTACATTTTATATTTTGAGTATTTAAATACATTGTATTTAAATACTCATTAAAGTATTTAAATACTATATTTAAATACATGAAAAACAATGTATTTATAAATACAGTTCTAAATACACAAATGTATTTAAATACGTATTTAAATACAAATGTATTTAAATACTGCCCAGCTCTGCCAATACCATACAAAGAAACCAATATTATACACGAGAGATAAGAACTGAACAATCACGAGGTGTCTTTTTAATCTTAGATTACACACGAGAAGGAAACAAACAATAGTAATAATGTACATTAATCCTAGATTTTTATTACTATGTCATTATTAATCGGGATTTCAACTTGGTTTTAAACGAATTAACATTCACAATATTTTTTATATCAGCATTTAAATCATTCCATGGTTTCGATTCAATGAAAATAGGTAGTTTTTGAGATGAAGACAATCTAAATTGAGGTATAACACTATAACATGCTTCGACCTTTTTCTGGTCTGATACGAGTAGATGTCTTGAGTTACAAATATCTATTTACCCATTGTGAGTTAATGATTTTGTTCTTACACTCATAAATAAAAATAAAATGCGCCAGTCTGGTTACATCATTGAGCTTTAGTAGTTTTAGCTCTTTAAATAATGCATTAGAATGATTAGAGTCATCAAGGAAATCAGCATTAGATAATAACCTTATTGCTCTCTTTTGGATGACAAAGATACTATTTAAAGCGTTGTTTCCCCAAACAAGGATGCAGTACGTTAATTGGAATGAAGAAGTGATGAATGAAGTAATTGGAATGAAGAAAAATAGTTTTTAGTTCAAATAATTACACCAAAAGATTAATAGCCGAATCTGCAGGCGTTACGAAAAGGGATGACAAGCCACGCCCCAATTACACGAGCTCCAACATTGCCATATTTAAGGACTTCACGCGTAGTTAGTTCTTCCACTGTACAGCTAAAAGATACCTAAAGTAGGGAAACACACTGCCAATATTAATAAACTCGTACAGTACTTTTACTTAATTCCATAATTACTTATTATTCATCACGGTCCTGAGTTTCTGAGAGACTTAAGTTATAATGGGATTTGCTGCTTCTTTAATAAAATTACTGTAAATTTCTAATTTTCTTGATAATTTTTTGTACCATCATCAGATGGTGACTGGTTATATTATTATAATATACGTCACAGCAACAGAGAGTTAAGCAGAAACCAATGTTATTCATTTTTATAAAACTTCTCAAGGGCAGGAACTGCGATAATTGGTATACTAGTTCTCACAAAATACAAGGACCATCGCAATCAATTCGTCTCACGAGGCGCGTGTTTATGATCACGTTGGCCGAATATCTTACCAAGCTTTGGATGAAGCAGTCACGAGTGTCCCAAGTTTGAGGCATTTACTCCGGTACTTAATTGCCGACATATTGGATGTGAATATGTTACGAGCCGACGATGGATAAACATAGCGTTGTGATTTGAACACTTCTCAACACCGACACTTTGACATGCTTAGTTGAATTGCTTGGGTACAAGGTTAGCGAGTTCGAATTCAGGGTCGGGCAGACTGGTCAGCTGCCCAGGGAACAGTTGGAAGTTGTTCCAAAAAATATTTATGGTGTTTGTAATAGGTCAGACTCGGAATCGTAATCAAAAACAATTCTGGAAATTAATTGATAAAATAATTGATAAATAAAAATTGACGGAGTTTCGCCAAGCTTTATTGAATCTCCTCGTAACCCTTCTGTGACGTAACATGTTGCCAGATATATCCAATATATCATTTCCTGCGAAATATGCTGTTTAATCTACCCAAAAGCGGTCCAGTGTATGCACAAACAAAATTCGGTCTTAGCACGATTCCGATGTGGACATCACCCCAACTTACAGACATAAATACAGACTAGACAACTCCACAGACGACACCTGCCACCTGTGCCAGGACACACCACAAACAATTGAACACATTATGACAGACTGTACCGCTCTAGCACAACATAGAACACAACACAACATCACTAGTGCGCTGAACCTCTGGTCCACTCCGGAGAGGGCGATCGGTTACCTGCGTGCCGCCGGCTTGCTCGATCAGGGTGAGCTGATCGGCTAAACAACAACAAAATTCGGTTCACAGAATAAATCTCATAACTATAAACTACAAACGAGTTTGTATTATCATTTAAGCATATTTAGAAAATTTTGTAATATTTTGTTTTTGCATAAGAAAAGGGTATCAGTGTTGAGTATATACCAAAAATTCCAAATTCGCAATTTATTAGTTAAAGTGTATCACCCACTATTAGGATAGCTAGCAAAATTCTTAATTTTTTTTTTGTATTTGGCTTTCGCATTTATCTTTTTATGCAGTAGGCCAAATTACCAGTGGTAATTATGTTACGTAATGTACAAACATTTATAAATGTATTATTTAATGTATTTATTTCTGAAGAGATCCAGAATGCAGCAACGAAGCTCGTCAACATCTACAAAGACAATCTGGATCATTGCCTCGGTATGGAGCTTATCCCGTTTGCTGAATTCTCAAAGATGAGAAAGACAATATAGGCATAGAACACCTGTACAAGTAAGTTGATTCTTGATAAACATGTTAAAGATGCATTTCCTAATGTAGAAATAGCACTTCGTATGTATCTCTTACTGATGATTACAAACTACAGTAACGAGTTTCCATTTTCAAAAATAAACCATCAAGCATAAGCTTCGCGCAACTATGACACAGGAACGGCTACCCTTTCTAGCACTAATGAGTACAGAACGTGACAGTTTGCGTAAGAGACCTCGACGAACACATCAATGACCGCTAGACACGAGACTCGCAAGGTGCCGGGTCTTTAACAAAATGTCTGGTCTATAAAAATTGACAGTTGCTGTACTTGAATGTAAATTGTAGTGGCTGTTGCTTTTGTCATACGTACATTGTAATAAGCGTAATGTTCTTTCTCAGTTGTCTGGCATGCTCTTGCTCAGCAGCAAGTCTCTTCTATATCCACAGGCATCTATTATAGAATAAAATTATGATCTATACTTCTGTTTTAAATAATAAAAAGTGCTGTGAAATCCAGATTCTAGTGGGTATGGAGAAGCGAGAACTATTGTAATTAGATGACCGGTCACTCACTACCCAGTGGCCTTCATCCTAAACCCGGCCCTGCCCCGGGGCCCCAACAGTCCTAAGCCCAGCCCTCAAGGTTAGATGGATGGATACAATAAAGAAACGTATGAACAAAACCATACGCCTCGGTGTAGTGGTTAGCGTCGCTGACTACGAATCTATCGGCCCTGGGATCGAAACACGGTGACGGCAGCTGTTCATCCTTCCACACAATAAAGAAAGTGGTTCGTAGATAAATGGGTACCCTGGGTGGCCTAGTGGGTAAGACGTTGGGCTGCTGGTGGGACGTGGTTCGGATTCCACGTTAAACTGTAGGTCTAAAGTGGAGTGAAAAGCTCGACCTTCGTCAGAATGAAGAATTCGGGCGGAAGCTAACCAAAGGTTATATACCAGGGGTGGCCAAGTTTCCTGGACCCAAGAGCCTCATACGACGTTTTTCAGATGTACGAGAGCCGCAAAATATTTTAAAAAGAATTAATTATTAAAAACATATACATATAGTTACACTCACATTATTAAATTGTTTAATTACTGCTTGTAGAAGGCTTAGCTTGGGTCTTCATTTAGGCTGTTAATGCTTTAAAGCAGGGGTGGGGAAACTTTTCAGTACCAAGGGCGAAAATCGATAACAAACACCTCCGCGGGCGTCTGGCAAATTTTAAGCTTATATACAGCGTGTCCCAAAGAAATGTATACCCACTTTGTTCGATAATACCAGCTATGAGGATAATAAATATATTACTTTTTATATGTTTTTTAATAAAGAATTTTCTCCTGATCTAAATATGTAATTATTTTTATTAAAAATTGAAGAACAAAAACGTTACAGATGTTTAAATTATAATTATTATTTTCGAGACTTCATGTGCGATATTTTCTAATATTTTAACCGACTGTTTTGAGATACTTATGTTTAGTGTTGATATTGAAGCATAAATGTTGTAATTATTAGTTAATTCAAAACATTTACAAATTCCATGGTTAAATGACACTTTATCTAAGATGTTCGACGTCTTCCAGAACGTTGTTTTTGTAAGTTTTGCACAGTGCCGTCGGTTTCAAACTTATCTCGTATACGTGCAAAAATATTAGAAAATATCGCACATGAAGTCTCGAAAATAATAATTATAATTTAAACATCTGTAACCCTTTTGTTTTTCAATTTTTAATAAAAATAATTACATATTTAGATTCAGGAGAAAATTCTTTATTAAAAAACATATAAAAAGTAATATATTTATTATCCTCATAGCTGGTATTATCGAACAAAGTGGGTATACATTTCTTTGGGACACGCTTATATAAGATGTATTTTAAAAAGCTATTTGCTGGGCTGTAAATAAATAATTTTTAGTAAATAATAAATACCTAAGCGGGCGAATTGAAATTAGCTCGTGGGCGAAATTTCGCCCGCGGGCGAGGGTTTCCCCACCCCTGCTTTAAAGTCTGGCTGATGTGATGTTAAGGCGGTATTAGTCTGGTAGCACAGACCCTGATTTTACTGGAACCCTGCAGTGTTTGTTATAAAGCAAATTTTTACATATTTTGAAAGCTTATACCCAGGCCTGAATTAACCATTAAGCAAAATAAGCACGTGCTTAGGGCACCAAGGGAAGGGGGCACCACAGAGAAAACTTTTTAAAGTATAAATAAAGTTATAAGTAGGCAACAATAAGCATTATTTTGCATCTTTTGATCCATGTATGTTGAAATGCTATGTATCTTCAAGGTTAGAAAGCAATGGAATAAAAGATGTTTTGTTTCATACAAATATTATTTCTTCATTAGAATTTCTTTTTTCAAAAATTGACCACCAACATCGATTTCTGTAGAAAGAATCGTTTTCAATAAATTTTTGTATTTGCATTTTTCCCTTATAACAGTTTTTTAAAAAATGAATAAAAAAGTGTTGAAAATTTGCATTTTTCCTGTTGCCCTAGTTATAAGTAAATAATTTGCTTATATTGCTTACTGCTATTTAGTGTTAAATAAATAAAATTAAAAAACATGTTATATTTAATATAGTTGTGGGGTCTGGCCTGGGGGATGGCCTGGAAGAAAACTGAATTTTAATCTATTATTTCACATTCAGCACTTATTGAGTCTTAATGTCTTGTCAGTTAGACAATGGAAGGGTCGAGGGGGAACCATTGTTGGGCTGTGCTTAGGGCATCAGTTGGCCTTAATCCAGCCCTGCTTATACCACCCTATTCAAGAATCCATCGGGTGTACACCTGACCCCCGCTTGGCTTTTTCAATATGGCCGCCATTTTCCAAGATGGCCGGCGAAACTGAAAAATCCATATCCTGGTCAATACTTGATGGATTTTGATGATCTTGGTGTCATTTCTAGAAGTTTTTAGGATGATGAGTCGATCTGGAAAGGTTGCAGATACGTTGGGAGTCGTTTTGACCCACATTCGTCAATACTCAAGGTCATTGGAGGTCAAACGCCCCCCGAAATAAGGAATATCCCATATCCCGGGCAATCGTGGAGATATTTTGGTGATCTTACTGTCGTTTTTATGGAGTTGGGCGAGACTGAGTAGTTCTATAGGCACATGATAACAGTAGGATATCATTTTGCAACTCCGTGGGTCAAGTCAAGGTCATCTGAGGTTTAAATTTGACCTTGAGATATGATAATGCCACAGTTGACATCACTGTATTTGCTTTATTTCAGTGACAATTTCTACAATCTAACTAACTGCTGAGCACTTAACATCTTTTCTGCAGATAAAACCAGATCATAATGCTTAAATGACATAATCCACATTATATGGATATGGATACTCGGATATAAACCACAATTTATGCTGAAGTGCAGGGCACATGCATTCTGTGGAAGGTTGCAAAGCTACCTTTGCAAGTAAAACGAAATATATCAAGGTGGGTGCCCATTTGGTTATGGACCAAGAAGCGATTTATGCACGCGTCATCGTTTGCTGATGAGCGAACGCGAACTTGACTTGACTCATGTATTCTCAACAGAGCTTGCGGCATACCCACCCGTACTGTTCCAACCAGATGACTTAATGAGAACTGCAGCTAAGTTCCGCATTGAAGCAGAACGTGGGAGTGGAAACATCCTCTCGAACATGGGGTCGACCAACAGTTGTTATCATGGATGTGTCAGCTGTTTTGTGGACAGTCGACTGGCCTGCTAGTGGCACAGTTGCTACATTTATCCAAACCTTCAAAGTATGGCTACCGAAACATCTTTCTCATGCATCTGTAGTACTAGCTTTTGATCGCTACTATGATTTCTCTCCGAAATCAAGCACTCGGGCAATGAGAAGCAAGAGCAGCAGAGTTCACAAGCTGGACCTCAACGCTCCATTGCCGACAAGAGACGCTGTTCTCACGTGCACCGCGAACAAAGAGCAACTAAACAGGCTGCTCTGTGAGCATATCCTTGCTGACAGCGAGTATCTCGCAACTGTAACTTAAGACCATGAGCTAGTGTTTGCAGGATGGCAGACTATACCGACTTCCATTGTGCGAGGCAAGAGTCGAGCAGCATTGGAGCTCTCATCATCTCATGAAGAGGCTGACGTGATAACAACACAACACGCTATCGCACAAGCTGAGAAAGATTCTGATGCCCGCATCTCCATCATTTGTGATAACACAGACGTGTTTGCCATGCTGACTCACTTCTATGAATTTAAGAAACTAGGCTGTCCTATGATTATGGAGTCTCCAGTGCGTGGCAGAAAATCAGTGGACATCCGAGCAACTGTAACCCAGCACAAAGACATCAACCCACAAATCCTCAAACTACATGCTTTGAGTGGTTGTGACACAGTTGCAGCAACACATGGCATCGGCAAAGCCACTGCCATAGCCAAGAAGGGTCGGAAGCTAGACAAGCTGGGGTCCCTTGATGCATGTTAGAAAATCTAGAAGAGGAAGAACCATTGTTGTCCCAAGGCGATATGATGACTAAGCTGATTGATGCAGCACTGCTTGTATATATTAAGTTAAGGTGTATATATATCCATCTCATAATTGTAAGGTTAGTGAAAAATTCACTTAATAAGAGCTAGCATTTTTGGGCTCTTGTGGCATCAGTGTTTGGGACGCTGGTGGCGTCATTTTTGGGGCGCTGCGCGTCTTTTCTACTCGTTTGTGGGATGTCGTACGTACAGGGTGTGGTCTTGTAGAGAGCTCTCTTGCAATTCAGTTTGGTTGTTTAGATACAAGATTGTTGCACCGTGCAATAGTCCAGGTTGCGTTGTTGTTGCAAGGTTGAGAAAGAAGACCATAAATAGTACCCTTTTTTGTTTACATTAAATTCATGTAACTAAGGTCTAAGGTAGGCCCGCATCGAGTCAGCAACCCTGAGGTTACCCTGAGGTAGGACCTAATAGGATCTCAAATCCGTAAGTTTTAATTTAGCTTAACTTGGGCTTCAGTAGAGGACAATGATTATGTTTATGTTTATGTTTATGTTTTATTCAAGTGATTACTTATTATGCTTATTCCTTTTTCAGAAGACCGTTGTCATTGTTTGACTTTATATAAATAAATAAACGATCACAAAGAGTTGGTTCTCATTTATGACAACGGTCTTAGGTACAAATGACTGATTAATTAAATAATAAAATAAGTCTACATACGTGGTAAATTCAAGCAACTGTCAACCACCCCAACCTAATTAAGCAACTTCAACAAACGCTATCCACAATGCCTGCCGTAGAATGTCCTATCACAGGTTGTACCTATGTCACAGCAGACCTGGACCCAGCCATTGTAGCCGCACTTATAACAGCCCACTGCACGACCCATGTCCCAAGCCCGACAGTCTCTGCAAAGGTTGAGAAAGTAAGACGGCCAACCATTTCGGCTGCAGGTACCAGTGAAGACTGGGCATATTTTACGTCGCGTTGGACAGATTATGCGGAAGCTACAAAAATCACTGGTAGGGACAAAGTGGTACAACTACTTGAATGCTGCGACGATTCACTCCGCAAAGATTTGACAAGATCCGCAGGTGGAAGCCTAACAAACAAAACCGAAGATGAAGTCCTTGCTGCAATCAAGAAACTAGCTGTCCGAGAGAACACCATGGTAGCCAGGGTTACCCTACACAATATGCGACAAGACCGCGACGAAACTGTGCGCAGTTTTGGAGCCCGTCTTCGTGGTCAGGCCGGAGTCTGCAAATTTCTTGTTGAATGCCCAAGCTGCAACAACAACGTAAATTACACTGACCCCATCCTTCGCGACGTCCTTACCCGCGGAATTGCTGACCCGGAAATACAACTGGAACTCCTCGGCAACAGTAACCAGGAGATGACCCTGGAAGACGTCTTTCAGTTTGTCGAGGCGAAGGAAGCAGGCAAGCGCTCAGCATCACGACTGCTGGACTCCCATGCCGTGGAGGCCGCAGGCAGCACATACAGGAGAAGTAAGCAAATACCCCCACAAGACAAAAATGCCCCTGTTCATATTGTGGTAAAAAAGGACACGGCAGAAGAGCCCCAGTCCACATACGCAAGAAGGATTGCCCTGCGTACAACCACAAATGCAAAATTTGCAAGCGCGACAGCCATTGGGAATCCGTATGCAGGAGCAAAGACAAGGACAAGAGCCTTTCAGCCACTCCTAATAAAGCTGATGAGTGCGAAGGTGCGGTATTTGATCTTCTCTGCGCCACAAGCAACACTTCCGAGCCACATAAGAAAAGAGCAATCGCCCTCGACCATCACATTTACAATGAACTATCGGACATGTGGATCAAGGAGAACTCACAACCACAGCCACACATCAACCTGACAGTCAGGACTCTCCCCGAAGACTACGAGGCGCTTGGGGCAACCCTCAATGCCCACCCAAAAACCGTGGTACTGCCTGCCATGGCAGACACAGGCTGTCAGAGCTGCCTCACCGGTATCAAGGTTATCCACCGCCTCGGGCTTCTCCAGTCTGACCTCATCCCTGTGACCATGAAGATGCACGCCGCCAACAACAAGGGCATCAAAATCCTTGGCGCAGCCATACTTCGCCTCACTGGCAAGGATGAACAGGGCCAACAAGTAGAAACGAGACAGGTAACATATGTGACAGATTCTTCTGACAAGTTCTTCATCAGCAGAGAGGCATGCGTTTCACTCGGCATTATCTCGGGAAGATTTCCTACAGTGGGGGAAGTCCAACTGGATCCAGCACAATACTGTAACAACAGTGCCAGCACGCCACACAGTGACAGCGGACTTGTAACTAACTGTGACTGTCCAAGACGCCAACATCCTCCATCACCTCCAATCGAGCTACCGCTACCCGCTGTTGCGGCGAACCAGCAAAAGCTCAAGGAATACCTGCTGGACTATTACAAATCAAGCACCTTCAACACTTGTGACCACCAAGCGCTGCCCATGATGGACGGCCCCCCAATGAAATTGATGGTGGACCCCAATGCCAAACCAGTCGCACATCACACCCCCGTCCCAGTACCAATCCACTGGCAGGAGGACGTGAAGGCTGGCCTCGACCAAGATGTCAGACTGGGTGTCCTTGAACCAGTACCCGTTGGTGAGCCCGTAACCTGGTGTCACAGAATGGTGGTGTGCGCCAAAAAGAACGGAAAACCAAGGCGTACCGTTGACTTTCAACCCCTCAACGCTCACGCCACCCGCGAAACACACCACACTCAATCGCCATTCCACCAGGCCAGATCAGTACCGCAAGGCAAAAAGAAAACAGTGTTTGATGCATGGAATGGATATCACAGCGTACCAATCTGTGAAGAAGACCGCCACTTGACCACCTTCATAACGCCCTGGGGTCGCTACCGTTACAAAACCGCTCCCCAGGGTTACATTGCATCTGGTGACGGTTACACAAGAAGGTACGACGAAATTGTATCGAGCATCCCTAACAATACAAAGTGCATTGACGACGTCTTGCTCTGGTCAGACACAGTGGAGGAGAGCTTCTTCCAGGCCACCCAGTGGCTTGACACCTGCGGCAGACACGGAATCACACTGAACCCCGACAAGTTTGTGTTCTGTCAGGACAAGGTTGAATTTGCAGGCTTCGAGATCACATCTGACAGTGTCCGACCCTGTAAAAAATACCTCAAAGCAATCCTAGAGTTTCCATCTCCAAAGAACATCACCGACGTTCGATCATGGTTCGGGCTCATCAACCAGGTGTCGTATGCCTTCAGCATGGCCAAGAGGATGCAGCCGTTCCGCCTACTTCTGAAGCCAGGAACACCTTTCAAGTGGGATGACGAATTGGAAACCATCTTCGAAGAATCAAAGGATGTCATCATCACAGAAATAGAGGAGGGTTAAAATTTTTGACAAAACCAAGCCCACATGCCTCGCCACAGACTGGTCGAAAACAGGCATCGGCTACTGGCTACTTCAGAAACACTGCACCTGTACACGAGTCGAACCCTTCTGCTGCCATACTGGATGGCGTGTCACATTGGTCGGCAGTAGATTCACTACCTCAGCTGAGTCCCGCTATGCACCAGTAGAAGGAGAAGCACTTGCTGTCGCCGATGCCCTTGACAAGGCGAGGTACTTCGTGCTGGGATGCGAAGACCTAATAATTGCAGTGGACCACAAACCTCTCCTCAAAGTGTTTGGTGACAGATCCCTAGAGGACATATCTAATACACGCCTCAGAAACTTGAAGGAAAAAACCCTCAGGTACCGCTTCCGGATGATCCACGTACCAGGCGCGAAACACAAAGCTGCTGACGGGGTGTCACGATACCCCACTGGCGACCCCATACCACTGACACTCCCCGATGACGTAGCAGCCATCCATCAACCATGCCGGCGTTCTACGGACATCACTGACAGATGGTAATGGCATGGAAGCCTGCGTCATTTCTGCAGCCGCATCAACACTCAACTCGCTGAGCCTGGCATCAGTGACATGGGATCGAGTACGCACCGCCACGACCAGCGATGAAGTCATGAATAGTTTAGCCAATGTCCGGCATGCCTGAATCCCGCCATGCACTCCCTGCACAGCTGCGGGAATATCACCAGTTTCGCGACGACCTCCGCACTGTTGACGGCGTGGTAATGTACAGGAACCGCACGGTTATCCCGCCGGCCCTCAGGCAAGAAGTACTGGCTTCACTCCACTCAGCTCATCAAGGTACTTCATCCATGATCTCCAGAGCAGAAGACTCCATTTTCTGGCCTGGCATCACACCAGCCATCACAGCACTACGGGCTAGCTGCAACCACTGCAACCGCATGGCACCAACCCAGCCCAGCGCTCCACCCACTCCACCAACATCACCAGAATACCCCTTCCAGTGCGTCTGCGCGGACTACTTCCACTACAAAGGAGTAAACTACCTGGTCGTGGTGGACAGATACTCTAACTGGCCAATAGTAGAGAGGTCATCAGATGGTGCTGCTGGACTCATCGCCTGCCTCCGACGGACCTTCGTCACCTTCGGCATCCCCGACGAACTGGCTTCCGATGGGGGCCCTGAATTTACCGCAGCAGCCACACGGCAGTTCCTCAAAAACTGGGGCGTACACCACCGACTCTCATCAGTGGCTTTCCCTCACAGCAACTGTCGGGCAGAAGTTGGTGTCAAGACAACGAAACGCCTAATAACCGACAACACTGGACCAAACGGCGACCTCAACACCGAAAACTTTCAACGGGCCATGCTTCAATACAGAAACACGCCGGATAGAGATACAAAACACTCCCCAGCAATGTGTGTATTCGGCCGCCCTATCCGGGACTTCATTCCAATCCTTCCCGGCCGATATAAACCACACGACACGTGGCGTGAAAACTTGGCCACCCGAGAAGAAGCTCTGAGGAACCGCCACATGAGGGGAGCGGAACGCTGGTCAGAGCACACCAAGAGACTCCCACCACTAGCAGTCGGAGACCTTATACGCATCCAGAACCAGGTCGGTCCACACGCCCGTAAATGGGACAAGACAGGTGTGGTCATCGAAGTCAGGCAGTTTGACCAGTACGTGGTTAGGGTCGATGGATCTGGGAGGGTAACTGTAAGGAACAGGAAATTCCTTAAAAAATATGAACCCTTCAGCACACCTGCTCCAAAGATGACCATAGACCAACATTTGAAGAACTTCCTAGCGGTGCCCACCAACAGCCCACCTGCTGCACCACCTACACCTGCCAGGTCAGCACCAGGACCAAAGACACCCGCTTCACCCCGTAGTCCGACACGGTCCAGCCCACACGTTGAACGCAGGCGCCCGACCCTGAAGAGACCACACCCCCCACCCAAGAAGACATGTCAACGCCGCCCATCGACATACTACCACCTGCACCCCCTAGGCCAATGGGTACGGCACCCCAAACTGCAACTCCACTAAGGCGTTCGAACCGTACCAGACGCCCCCCTACCTGGCATGAAGACTACCATATGAATCAAGAAGAGTAACCAATCAAGTATGCTTTAAATTAAGGGCACTGACAAAATAAGGTTTAGTCTTTATCCGTAAACATACAAATTTTTTTTTTTTTTCCATATTATCCTTAATAATCTTCTTTATAAAATTGCTGGCTCAAAGACTTGGGGGAGAGATAGAGTACAGTACACTTTACACTTTACTTACTAAGAACTTTATATTGTGTTCCCAATACAGCTGTAACCTCATTACTGTACTATTACTTTTGTCAGGAATACCGTTGTACAACCCTTATTTTAATATATGATTCAATCTCTCGCTGAACTCTCTAATTGTATTGTAATATGTTTGATTGGATATAATGTACTGTATAATTCCATAAGTATTTATATTTTAGTTTCTACAGTATCGTATTCATCATGATGTAATAGCAAAGCCTTATGTTCTCATATTACTCTTAAATAAACTAGTATCTATGTTTTCCTATTAAAGTACTATACTGTATTCACTTTATAAAACAATATAAGTCTTTGCACTACTGTACTGCAATTACCTCATATCACATCTAGTATCAAAGACTTGGGAGGAGATAGAGGACAATGATTATGTTTATGTTTATGTTTATGTTTTATTCAAGTGATTACTTATTATGCTTATTCCTTTTTCAGAAGACCGTTGTCATTGTTTGACTTTATATAAATAAATAAAGATCACAAAGAGTTGGTTCTCATTTATTCAGGTAGAACTGGCCCTTTAGAATTTGGCCGTTCACGGCTCAGCTGGGATTTTAAACCCGACAAATAAATAAAATAACAATGCATGCTTTGACCATATCGAGAAAGAGGCAACAGCGTTCATTGTTGCATGCTATGGGGATAAGAAATCCTCATCTCTTATTGAGTGTCGTCAGCGAGTATGGGCTCTCAAGACAGGAAAGTCTGGAACTGCTGCTGCACTCAAACTATGTTCTCTACCACCACCAACTGAAGCTTTCCATCAAAATGTGCTCAGAGCCCACTACACTGTGGCGAACTGGCTCGATGCACTAAAGTGTGACCCACCACCACTTGATCCTGTGCATTATGGATGGGAGAGACGAAACAGTTCTCATCCCAAAAACAGTTGGTGAAGGAGTGTGCTTAGCACCAGATGAAGTTCTGAAGCTAATCAGATGTGGGTGTGAATCACAATCAGCATGCAGGGGAAGTCGCTGCGGCTGCATGGGACGCGGAATCCCTTGCACAATGTTTTGTGCATGTGGCAGCGGCTTGGATTGCAACAATCCATCGACCCAAAACGCAAACGAAGAGCAGACTGATGATCCTGACACAACCATGTCTTTTGATATTTGCCCCCAATAAATGGTTACCTAATGTCAATAACTGCATCAAAGTTGTCAATACCAATCCCCCAGCTAGGTGTGAGCTTTGTTTTGCTTACGAGGTCATATCTTGTAGCTTTGCAACCTTCCATAGAATGCATGTGCCCTGCACTTCAGCATAAATTGTGGTTTATATCCGAATATCCATATCCATATAATGTGGGTTGTCATTTAAGCATTATGATCTGGTTTTATCTGCAGAAAAAATGTAAAGTGCTCAGCAGTTAGCTAGATTGTAGAAACTGTCACCGAAATAAAGCAAATACAGTGATGTCAACTGTGGCATTATCATATTTGAAGGCCAAATTTAAACCTCAAATGATCTTGACTTGACCCATGGAGTTGCAAAATGATATCCTACTGTTATCATGTGCCTATAGAACTACTCAGTCTCACCCAAAACCATAAAAACGACAGTAAGATCACCAAAATATCTCCACGACTGCCTGGGATATTCCTTATTTCGGGGGGCGTTTGACCTCCAATGACCTTGAATATTGACGAATGTGGGTCAAAATGACTCCCAACGTATCTGCAACCCTCCAGATCGACTCATCCTAAAAACGACACCAAGATCATCAAAATCCATCAAGTATTGACCAGGATATGGGATTTTTGTTTCGCCAGCCATCTTGGAAAATGGCGGCCATATTGAAGAAGCCAAGCGGGGGACAGGTGTATACCCGATGGATTCTTGAATGGGGTGATATAAGCTTTCAAAATATGTCAAGATTTGCTTTATAACAAACAATGCAGGGTTCCCACCCCGTGCAACCGGACTATATGAGGCTCAGTCAGGTGTTCGTTAGTGAGGGCAGCACCAGGGGCGTCCGCAGGATTTTTCGCAAGGCGGGGCAAAACTAACTTATTAGTTCTTAATTCTTATGTTCTTTATTAGGTAGAAAAAAAAATGGACTGCGACCACTACGAGTAAAAACCGTCATCTCCCCTTATCATAGCCTGCTTTCGGTGCTAAATTTATGTACTTAGTAATACTAAGTACATAAATTTAGCACCGAAAGCAGGCTATGATAAGGGGAGATGACGGTTTTTACTCGTAGTGGTCGCAGTCCATTTTTTATATGTTATATGATACTATGATTAACTATAATCGTGTAAGTTTCAGTGAAATTGACCAAAAGGTTTTCGAGAAAAAAAAATAAATAAAACACTCAATATAACGATCTTTGCAAATAATTCCATTACTACTGTATCTTTCAGTATAGTTTGTTTAACACTTCTAAGTTCAACGACACGGCACTTCGGTAAAGATAAAGTAAACGACATTTCCTTGAATGTGGAAACACTGACTGAGCTGCAGTAGAATTATAGAAGTTGCGTGGGCAAACACAAATTTCCAAGGGAGGGCAACTGCCCCCTCTTGCCCCCCCCCCCCTCCGGACGCCCATGGGCAGCACGATGTTTTGACTTTACAAACTTCATCACCGAGAACAGTGCTTCACAGCAATAAGTTGTCCCAAAAACTGAGATAAATCGTAAACTGGTTTTCCTGTGAGGTGAGGATACTTTGTCTCTGGTATACTCGCTTCCAAAACTCAACTGCAGATAAGCTTTTATGTATCAACTTTAAACCCACGTCCTCCTGCAGCAACAAAAGTTCTGTTTGTATTGAAGCAGCTTCCGTAACAAAAGGTGTGGTAACAGGACAGCCATCGTTGACGACATCAAAAATCAGGAAAGGATTTACAAGAAATTCGAAGCATGGTTTTAGCTTCCTTAGTTCATCAAACCTGAACTGAAAATCATCAATCAGTAGTCCTAATTTACCTTTGTATTCCTCCAATTTACTATCTTTTATTTCAATATCAGAAAAAGTGTGTGCTCGGTTTTTCAGGTGGGGGAAAATGGTCAAATTTGTTACTAGATCTTTTTGGAAGAACTTTATTTTATTCTGGAAACTGAAAACTGTCTGTGTAAGGTCAGAAATTACCTTATCCTTTCCCTGAAGTGCCAAATTTAGATTTTGAAGGTGTTGTATTACATCAGTAAAAAACATCAGATCCTGCACCCATTCGTGATCTTCTAGTTGTGGGTATGACTTTCCCTTTTCTTTCAATAAATCAATGATAGGCTCCAACAGTGCAACAAACCTATTCAGGAGATTACTAGTTGATAACCACCTTACAATACAGTAGAATGAAAGGTCATCTGGCTTATCTTGAAGATCCAGCTCCTCAATAAAATTCCTAAACGCTCGGTACGTTTTTGCATTTGAACGAATGAAACTCACAATTTCTAGAACACATTTCATAACACTGTCATACCTAAAGCATCAGGTCATCCCATAAGTAATGTCATTTTTTTAGATCGGAATTTGAAGGACAAAAAAAACAAAAACTTTTTAATCTAGTATATATTTTCCATCGGAATCAATGACACTCTGCCAACGTCCTACAAGCTTTTCAATGCCATTTTATAAAATTCAGGCGGTTTTGAGGCAAAAAACGTACAAAGCCTGGTGTGCAGGTCATCTAATGAAGTATACTGTTTCTCGTCAAGATAGTTTTGCAGACTCCTGAAGAGATGATAATCTGAAGGCGCAAGGTCTGGAGAATATGGAGGCTGTGGAAGTTTTTCCCACCCAAGCTCCTCAATTTTTGCAGAAGTGATCCGAGTGGTATGAGGACGTGCGTTGTCGCGGTGGAACACTATTCCTTTCCGATTAACCAAAGGTGGTCTCTTTTCTTTTAGTGCAGTGTTCAATCGATCCAGTTGTTGACAGTAGACTTGAGCGGTGATTGTTTGGGTGTGGGGTAAGGTTTCAAAGTGTATTACACCACCTTTATCCCACCAAACACTAAGCAACACCTTCCGAGGGTGAAGATTTGGTTTTGGCTATGGTGTAGCTGGTTCTCCGGCACAAACCCACCGTCGACGGCGCTTAACATTCTGGTACAGTATCCACTTTTCATCACGTCACTAAACGGTGCAAAAACGGATCTTGGAGTTCACGGGAATGAAGAGCTGTGCTAATGTCTACCCGCACCCTCAGATTGTCGACCGACAATTCATTGGCACCCATTTTCCTAACTTAGGCACTTTCCCGAGTTGTTGCAAATGTCGATGGATGGTGGACGGGGATGAATTGAGTTTCTGGGCCAATTCTTCGACAGTTATTGAACAGTCTTCTTCAAGTGCGGCTAACAGCAGATCATCATCATCAAACTCAGCAGGGCGTCCAAAGCGTGCTGCATCTGTCAATCAGCAGTCACCATTCCTAAACTTTTGAAACCATCTTTGACATTTCCTCACATGCAGAATATCGTTGCCATAAACGTCCTGAATGTTTCGCGTTGCTTCATTAGCACTATTCCCTTTTTTGAATTCGTAAAGCATTATATGCCTGATATGCTCTTCTGATACCGCCATGTTTATGAGGGGTTCACATAGAGCAAAACACACGTCTTCTATGGTCAAGGTCTGTAAAGTATGTAGCGAAACATGATAGATCTCCTCTTAGATATAACCTTCAGAAAATTTATGCTTAAAGCGAGTAGGACTAATTTAAACTTAACCTATCGTAAAAAACATTACTTATGGGATGACCTGATACTTGCTTACCAAATGACCACGGTGAATGATACAGTGAATAAAGACACACACAGGATACTTGGGATCGCGTGTCAAGAGCCCAACTAGGCCTACATTTTGTCCTACCATAGCTGGTGCTCCATCTGTTGCAACACTGACAAGTTTATTCAATGGTACTTGAGCATTTGATAATGCTTCAAGTGCGTTCTTTACGTCAACCCCTCTGGTTGTTTCTCTTAGGGTCATTAAGTCCAAAGAGTTCTTCTTTCACATTTCCATCGCCAGTAACATAACGAACAAATATCGCCAGTTGAGGGTTATCTTTAATATATGTGGATTCATCGAGGGCCAAACTGAATGCAACAGAATTCTTCAAATCACTCTGCAACGAGCATGTAATTTCAGCACTGATCTGGGAAATACGCCTCTCTGTAGTGTGGCGAGAAATAGAAATACTTGCTATTTGTTCTCGAAGCTTTGTTATCTGGAGCGAGAATTGCAGTAACATCGGCAATATTCTTCACAAATTCTCCACTACTGTAGGGAAGTTGAGCACGAGCAATATTCCATGCCATAACAAAACTAGCTTCAGTAGTTAAGTCGGCTGTCTTACACAATGATGAAAGTACAGTTTGTTGGGCAACTAGGCTAGATTTCAACAGTGTTAACTTAGTCTTCCGCAATTCTGATTTGGGAGGAAATTCCATAATAAAATTTTTATGGTTAGTTTCATGATGACGCTTTAAGTTACTGGCTTTAAAGTGATTGCGTGCCACGAGGCAGACAAGAGAGACAGGTTTCCCACCCTTAACAGTAAAGGCAAAGCTCTCCTCCGACTCCTGTTTAAAAACTATTTTCTTCATATTTCCGTTTCTTACACTTTGTCTGCTCAGTCATTTTAATCAACTAAGGGGTTGTATCACTTTAACTTGTATAGCTGAGAAAAATAGCCACTATTTGATCTAAGAAGCCAATTTTAAAACACTCGTTACTACACGCGGCCCGCAGCGCAGCTCGAAGGGTACTGGACACTGATGAGTGGCAACTGGTGTTAATTATGTAATTATCCCGCTTAGTGCCTGTCACGCAAAAGAAATTGTCGTACGCATGACGCACTTTACTGTCAATTCAATTTTTCCTCGGTTTTTTTTTTTCCATATTTGTTTTATTGTGAAAAAAAAAAATTATATTTGTATTATGAATTTTGTCTTTCATGATAAATACAATAAAAACCAAAATTGTCTCGCGAGCCGCAGTTAACAACCTCGAGAGCCAGGGTTTGGCCACCGTTGTAATATATACCATTGCCGATGAAAGGGCAAAAAGGCGAATGTGTAATATCGACGATTGTAATTTGTGAACTGCATATTTAGTTGACTGATAATGAAATGTTATTGAAATGGTTACCCTAACTTAACCTAACCTTGCACCCAAACAACTCAGATGAGCATATCAAAGTGCCAGTGTTGAGAAGTGTTCAAATTACAGCGATACGTTTATCCATCGTCTGCGCTTTTAAAACCATGATACAAACTGTGGTCCGCAAGACTGCAAACGTATGCAGTCAGCGCCCCCGCCAACTGGCTAAGATATGTTGAGAGTGCCTTTAAAAATTATACCTATTCAAAATTTGATAAAAGACGAGCATATTTTTTCCCATCCGGTAAGTTCATTAACTCTTCGTAAAGTGTAAGGGGTTTCAAAACACCTTAGTTCCCCATTTGCAGCTTACATGTTTACTTATATCGAAATAGTTTTTAGTGATTATAAAAATATATAAAATTCATTTATTTATTGCAGGTATTAAAATTACTCTAGCTGATAAAGTGATAATATAATGGCTTCTCGATTAATTGGTGACTCGGAGGGGCAACGTGTGATAGATCGCATACGAGCAATAACATTTCGGGAAGCTCATGATGCTGGAGCCACCTTTATAACACGTTCATGGGTTGCCAAAAAGTTGCGAAGAAGCGAGGACTTTGTCAAAAGAAATTGGAATAAAACTTTGGATGAATGCGAAATGGATACAACCAAATCTGGGCGCCCAAATTTGCCTCTCTCTCAGGAAACAGAGGACATCATTGAAAGCGGTACGCGTAAGCGGAAAAACAGCTGTGCTAAACTTTCTAGAGATCGAAGTGTTGAGAGGAAAGATCGTTAGTGGCGAGATCATTCGACTGTACCGTCATAGGAAAGGTTTAAAGCCTTAGGTTGAATTTTTCTTGGCTTTGGAAGTTCATGCCAACATCGATGACAGAATGTGGTTTGCCCATTATCTTGAAGATTGGGATGTGGATGATTTCATGCATTTAGCGGTCTCCGATGAATTTTTTGTTTACGTAACACGTCGGCCTAACTACCAAAATGATCGAGTGTGGGTCACAACACCAGATGAAATCGATGACAATGGACATTATCGCGAATTATTAAAAAGTCCAGACTGTGTTGATGGTTTGTTTTGTTCACTGCAAAGAAGCTCATGTGGGTGCTGAAGCCAAATGGTCAGAGTTGGGATGGACAGTATTTTTGTGATGATATTCTATCCCAACATGTCATTCCTTTTCTAAGAAACCCAAACAATGTTATGGATGTCGATCAGGTCACTTCTGCACGATAAGGCCCCCTACTTTAAGGCATTAGCCACTCAACAGTTGTTGCGGAACCATGAGATCGATTTCTTTGGAAATGAAGAATGGCCAGGAAATTCTCCTGACCTGAACGTCTGTGAACACATTGGATCAGTTATAAAGGACAAGGTTGAATGTATCTCGTTTCAAGAACCTGCAGCAAATCGATTTTCGAAGGATACAATGACGCAACACTGAAACTGTTTTAGCAAATTTGCGTAACGATTAAGATCTATTCACGTCACTTTTGGCAAGCTACCCAAAGCGAATTCAGGCTGTCTTGGAAGCCAATGGCGGGAACACCAAGTTTTAATTGTTTCTCATTAAATGCAGGATTAAATTCTCTTTTGTAAGGTATGTTTAGTTTTACTGTACCTCTAATGGTTTAGGCCATGGCGGGCTAAGGTTTATTGGAGCCCCGTACAATTCTGAGATTAAAGTGGCTTAGACTTGCGTTCACAGTCTTTAGTACGAAGTTCTTTACGTTATAGTGCCAACGTGGGCAAACTAGATATTGGCAGACTTTGGATACATTAAAAACTTATGTAAAACTCAGAAATGAAAATAGTCATTGTATTTATACCACAATAAATCTCGTATTCTAGATTTCACGAAGAAACTAGTAAATGGTAGATATCTAAAACTGGTACAGTCCAAATTAGACTATGGGAGTGTGGTGTATGGCTCCGCCTCCCGCACGGCCCTTCGGATACTGGATCCGGTCCTCTCTAGAGGACTGCGCATGTCATCTGGCGCCTTCCGCTCCTCTCCGGTTGATAGTCTGCAGGTTGAGTGCGACATCCCTCCCTTGGAGGATCGGAGGTCGTTCCTCATTGCTAAGCACTATCTCCGGATCCTCCGTCTTCCCACCTCTCCTCTGTTCCAGGTGGTTGAGAGGGCGTTCTGCCAGAATGGGAGTTGGTATTTCACCGACACTGTGACCTCCCTCCTCGATGGTATGGGCACTCCTCCTCCATCCGTTATACCGGTCTCTTTCAGGGGTGTTGCACCTTGGGAGAGCACCCCTGTTGCGTGCTGTAGGGCGTTGCGCCCCGTTCGCAGGGCCGATTCTGACTCTGCCTTACTTCGGTCTCTGTTCCTTCAGCATGCAGCTGTCACTCTGCATGTGTTGCGGTCTTCACAGATGGCTCGAGATCGTCGGGGGGCGTTGGGGCCGCGGCTGTTCCCCAGTCGTTTGCCCTTGCTCCCGATGTACCCGTCTCCCTGATGAGGCTTCCGTTTTCACGGCGGAGCTCTATGCCATTCTGAGCGCTCTGGAGGTGGTGCGGGAGCGTCCGGATGGGTCGTTTCTCATCTATTCGGATTCCCGCAGTGCCCTGGATGGCCTGGAGTGTTTTGACCCTGTCCACCCACTGGTCCGACGAATCCAGCTACTGTGCCATATCCTTGTCACTTCTGGTGGCAAGGAGGTGGTATTTTGCTGGGTTCCTGCACATGTTAACGTGGCTGGAAATGAGGCTGCCGATCGAGCTGCCCGTTCCGCGTGCCGACTACAGGTTTCACCCGTGTCCCTCCCCTTTTCCGATTATATCCCTGGCTTCCGTAGGTTTTTGCGCTCCCGGTGGCAGAGTCGCTGGGATGGCGCTGTAAATAACAAACTCTGCAAGATTAAACCCAAATTGGGATGTTGGGCCTCTTCCTTCCATCGGTCGCGCCATAAGGAGGTGGCTTTGGCCCGCCTCCGTATTGGCCACACCCACCTGACCCATGGCTATTTGATGGCCGGGGATCGGGTGCCCCGATGTCCCGATTGTAACATCGTACTCACAATTGCCCACCTGCTGGTGGAGTGTCCGCTTTACTCTGCGCAGAGTATTTTCCCTTTTTGGAGTGCGTCGGGCCTTGTGATAGGCTTGGCGCTATTCTATCGGAAGGTCCCTACTTTTCGGTAACCGGGTTGTTCTCCTTCCTCCTTCGCTCCCGTCTTCTTTACCGGTTGTGACTCTGCTAAATATTTCCTCCTCCTCCTCCTCCTCCTCCTCGTATATTGTTCACTTCCGTTCGCTGTTTCATAGTCTTCGTCCTGGGTTCGCTCTGCTATCCACCTTTCTTTTGGTGGCCATGAGCGGTCATACTTTGAAACAAAAAAAAAAAAAAAAAATATCTAAAACTATAGTAGTTATAAGCTGCGTTATCATTTATAATCACTTCGATTAGGTGATGTTCTCCAGTGTTGTTGGTAAACAACACGGATGATGAAATCTGTTTCAAGCAGTAGTTGGTAAGCAGATACGTATGGCATGCAATTTTAATCCCCTTCAAAAGCAGTTTTGACTTTGGAACTAAAAGAAAAAATTCAACAACTTTCCTCCAACTTTGGCCCTAACTCGTTTTCCCCAAGTTGAAGGTATCTTATTTTGAATACAAAAGATCTCAAAGTAATTTAACGCAGACGAGTTCGTAAATGAATATTTGAAACATCATCACTCTTTTCCGTATCACTTAAAAAATGGCGTCCCTATTTCTTTCCCTCTGCCCCATCAAAGTAAGATGTTTAAAAATAACAGTTTTTCATTATCTCCTTACTGCTATTTTCAGAGACCAGCATCAGCTTGAGAAATGTGGCCAAGTCCTACAATTGGGAAAAGTGGTCGGGCGGGATTCCACGTTCGCCCGTACTACCGAAAATAGCTCGTCTTTATTGATCTTAAATTTAGCAATAAATGTTCTCTGCGGAAAATATTTTAATTAGTTAATCGTGCCGATGATGTATGAATAAAATAATTTTGCGTTAAACGCAGAAACGAAACGTAGGTTTCGAAGAAGAAGAAGAAGAAGATAATGACGACGACAAAAAGGGTGCGCAAACTGACTGACTGACTGACTGACCCGACAGAATACGCGGGATTATCGCGGAGAAGCACTCGCGAATGTTTATTTATTCCTTCTTTGACCTAAACTTAAAAACCTTCACACCGAGGATCAAAGAAAGACGTGAGTGGAAAAATATATTACAAATAAGTACATAATAATAATAATTACAATTATAAAATATACTTTGTAACGCTTAAAGTTCATTAGTTAATAGGTTATAAGAACACGTAATAATGTCATTTGCCTTACCCTAATTTCAAATAAAAATTTAAAAATTACTAAAAATATTAAATATACCTCAATAATTTAAATAATACTCTAAGCATAGTGGTATAAACGCACCCAAAAATATTAAAAGACCGTTTTATATAGTGTATATATATATATATATAATAATGATGGGGTTATGTAACCTCCTTCGTAACATCTAATTCTAAGGTAATACGACGGAGGGGGACCTACGGCTTTATGTGGGTTCCGAACCACGAGTCGCTACATAGTCTGGACGCGGAGAACGGTCTCCTATCCAACCCAGTGTCGCTTAACTTCGCTGATCAACGGAAAGCGGTGTTACGGCATTCGCTATGATATATATATATATATATATATATATATATATATATATATATATATATATATATATACACACAAAAGTAAATAGACACCGTTGGTTTTTCCAGTTTTTTATTAGATAAAAAAAATGAAAAAATAATAATATTAAATGAATATATTTCGAATCGTGTTGCTTTCCCCTTTGCATATTATGCAAAGCTGACACACGACCTGGCATTCCATTGATGAGCTTTGCCATTTGTTCTCGACGACAATTATAGTAGTGTCTATTTACCTTTGTCAACACACTGTATACGGGGTGTTCCATAAGGCCGGTCTCGTAGGGAAATTTATTTTAATTTAAATTTACGAAAGTATTACGCAAGAACTAAAACGAAGGTTCAAATTGAGGTCTCGTTTCGGGACCCTTTTTTTGGTCGCGGCTAGAATAAGGCGCGAGGCTAACATGGAAGCGAGTTAAACTCCTCAGAAAAAGGCGGAAATTGTTCTTTCGCGCGCTTCTGGCGTTAGCCAAAGACGGATAGCCGAAGAATTTCACCGTCGTTATCTCGATAAACGGCGACCTGGTCGGCGTTCCGTTGGTCGAATGCTTTCAAGATTCGAGGAGAGCGGGAATGTTCGGGATGAACCAAGAGCGGGTCGCCCGGGAACTTCAACTGATACTGAAAGCAGTATCGATGTTCTTTCCAGGATCGCGGCAAGTCCGCAACGATCGTCGGTGAAAAAGATTGCGTATGAGTGTGAACATTCAAAGAAGGACATCAATTTGAACATTTGTTTTCGTTCGTCTGTATTACTTTAGCAAATTCAATTTAAAATAAATTTTCCTATCAGACAACACTTATGGGATACCCTATTTATATATATATATATATAAAACACCCAAGAAGCTCATTTCCCCAATACGTGGAGTTACGCAAGTGTGGCCAAAGGGTCACCTGAACCAGAGCAAAAACAAAGCAAGCGACCAACTCAACTCGACCCGATGCTAGCGGCCGGGAGTAAATTAGCTACACACCGCTCATAATCTACTGCACTAACCACTGAGCTACTGGGTGTATATATATATATATATATATATATATATATATATATACACACACACACAGGGTGTCCGAGAATTATCTGTACAATTTTGGCTGTTATTAAAAGTCAACCATGAAGTGTAGAAATTCCAGTGTTGTCCCATTTTACAGAGAATCTCTAAGTTTTTTCTGATACCACGTTTTGACAAGTTTTTTAGAAATGTACGCGGGTGACAGACATTGATGATTTAAAAGCAAGAATCACAGCTGCTATTGAGCGAATTGATGTGGATATGCTGCAGCGTACATGGCAACATTTGGAGTATCGATTGGATGTTTTGCGAATCACTAATGGTGCACATATCGAATGTTTGTAACAACGTTACTTTAATAAAAGAAACTTTTGAAAATACAGATTCTAAATAGTCTTGTTTAAGAATTTTACGTGTGTTATCAAGAATTTTATTAAAAGATGAAATTGTACAGATAATGTTCGGACACACTGGAATTTCTAAAAAACTTGTCAAAACTTGGTATCAGAAAAAACTTAATGAGATTCTCTGTAAAATGGGACAACACTGGAATTTCTACACTTCATGGTTGACTTTTAATAACAGCCAAAAATTGTACAGATAATTCTCAGACACCCTGTGTATATATATATATAAGCACACCGGACAAAAAATTAGTCACCCCTAATAGCACCGATAGTAGGAAGTTCAAGGTCACACAGAGGGCGCTGATATAGCATTGGTAAGTGACAAGTAGCGGTGACGTAGCACACAGGATCAGATCTGTTTCGTGAGGTGGTGAAGAACAAAGTGTGTGTTGGATATAGTCTGCAAAATGGGTCGTGAGGCAGACGTTACTCAGTGGCAAAAAGGAGCCATCGTGTTTGGCAGAGCCCACGGACACAAAATGTCTGAAGTAGCCCAATTTGTTGGTGTGTCAACGCGTACTGTCCAGCGAGTTTACAAAGAGTGGTGTAGTTCGCAATCAACTGACAATCGACGGCGTAACTGTGGCCGGAAAACAATTCTCGACAATAGGGGCCGCCGCCATGTTTCTCGTCTAGTAACTGCAAATCGTTTTCAAACCAGAGAACAATTGCTCCAAGAAACCAATGAGGTTCTCCAGCGACCAATTTCCGAACGGACATTGCGACGAGAACTGCATGCGATGGACATCTGGAGCAGGGTACCACGGAAGAGGCCGCTGTTAACAGCAAGTCACAAATTGGCACGTTATAAATGGGCTCAGAGGCACAAAAACTGGACTGCGGCAGATTGGAAACGTGTAATTTGGTCCGATGAGTCCCGTTTTTGTTTGTTCTCCAATGATGGGAGGCGACGAGTACATCGCAGGTCCAATGAAGCCTTTAATCCTGAATGCGTCGAAGGTGTTGTTCAGGCTGGAAACAGAAAGTGAAGCGCGGACTCTGGCGGAACTTCGGGACCGGCTGATGAACGAGTGGCAGCAAATCGATGTTCAGTACATGCACAACCTCGTAGAGTCTCTGCCTCGCCGGATTCGTGCGGTTATGAAGGCCAGAGGCGCCGTCACACGTTATTAGGTACATTCTGAGGGGTGACTAATTTTTTGTCCGGTGTGCTTATATATAATATTAGTTACCCTTCCATTTTAATTACGATTAGTAATAAAAAGGAAAACTTTGAGAACATATTGAAAATGTATGATGATAAAGGGGAAAATGGAAGAATTTACAGTAAGGAATAACATAAACTATAATCTAATAATAACCATTTTCTTCATAACCTTTCATGCAAAGGTTATGGCAGAACCGCCAACAGCGTTCCAATTGGACGAGTCTGATATACTCACGGAATGGACACACACACACAAATATATATATATATATATATATATATATATATATATATATATATATATACACACACACACACATACGAGTATATTTATAATCTCTCAAACTAATCGAAATACTTGTCCGTTATCATTCTTTGTAATTAAACAAAAAGGACGAAGCTACCGTAAATACATTTTTTTTTTTACAAAAGAAATGTAATACTTCCTAATTCAAATTTGGCTGAGGGAAATTACCGGTGTGTGTGATCTACCATCCTGAGACAAATATTAATTACCTTTGCGGATTTCTACTCTCAACATCGCTAACTCAAAGTAAAAACACTTATTTATTCTAAATTTCAATAAGCAAAAGTTTAAAAAAATATATAATACGAGATTCCACTGACTGAAGATGATAAAACTTTGAATTCAACGATTTTGTGGAGAAACAACGAGTGTTCGGCGATATTCGATATGTTGGTGGGTAATGCCCTTAAAGACTGGAATGGAATGGTCTAACTTCGAAGAAACTATATTAAATCCTTCATTAATTCTTATTTCTCTTCCGCCGTCTCCCAAACGCTGAGAAGAGGCTGTGGCACCCCTCCCTCTAATGGGGAACTGGAATATAATAATCCCTTTACACCGTAAAAAATAAAAACCTACATTCTTTCCTAATTTTATCCAACCTAAATACGGCGAACCTAACTAACACACTTCAAAATGGATTTCTAATCTACGCTTCATAAAGAACCAGTGTGTACACTCGGCCTAGCTATTTATATCCCTCCATAACACGTTTCCAGCAGCTGACAGACAATAGTGGGGGAGTTCCCCATACCATAAAAATAATGGCAGTCAACGTCACTTAGGTAAATAATCATAGGCTAAGTTCAAAAATAAGTATTAAATATTCTCTAAAACTATATTGTCAGCACTTGTATGAATTAAATAACTATACCTTTATATTAATGCCCTGAGTGTTCTACCATTCTACCATCAATAAGCTACTGTATGTAACAGTTACCAAGGAGGTACAGTAAATACACGCTTAAATGTTCATCAACCACGAAGTATTAATACGAAATAAATATCTAAAAGTTTCCTTCGAATCTTTTCTAGGTAATGGACATTACATTCGAGCTCTTTTTCATCTAACAGCAAACCTAAATTTAGATTCGATGCTTCTCCAACGGCAAACAACCACAACAACAACAACTAGGTCATCCTCCAACTGAGCTCAAGGATAGCGAGTTATTGCTTAATTAGCGTGTGAGCACATTAAGAGAATGAAAATCAGTGTCTGGAAGAGCGAAGTGAGACATCAACTTCAGTTATTAACCGTTTCATGCCATCGGGGCGCTAATGCGACCATCAAATTTTAAGATATTTTAGTCCTTATGTACGGGTGGTCCAAAGCCTCTATCTATTTTGTTGTCATATTTATTTTATTTTCTACAGGTCATAGATGATGATGATGATGATGATGGATGTACGAGAAAGTGTGATGGCAGTAACACTACGTATCCAAAGGAAGAAGTACAAAGAAATTAGAGAAAAAATCGAAAGAAGATTTCACAAACCAGGACCTACAGACGAAGCAATTCGCAAACTGGTCAATAAATTTAAAAGATCTGGACGTCCAGGTATCTTGAAGAAAATCTGAGAATGTAAACTAGTACAGAATCACGTAGACTGAGTATACCAAAACGACTGTTCTAAAGACTTTTAAAATAAACATTATAAAAGAAGTTATCATATTCAAGCGTTACACGAGTTACACGAAGAGGATTATCCAAGACGAGCCGTCATGTGTACACAATTGATTGAAAAAATTTATATCGAAAACTTATTAAACCACATTCTCTTCAGCGATGAGGCGACATTCCACACATGCTAAAAGGTTAATCGACATAATTGCCGTATCTGGACTAGTGAAAAACCAACCGAGTTCTACGAATGGGAGAGAGAGATTCTCCCAAAGTTAATGTCTGTTTGGGTATGACAAGATCGAAGATTTACGGACCTTTCTTCTTTGCAGACGCTACGGTAACAGGGCCAATTTATCTTGACATGCTTCAGCAGTTTCTCGAACCTCAGCTTCGTTCAGATTGCATTCTCGACACTGTTGTCTTTCAACAAGATGGAGCTCCATGTCACTATGCAAACATCGTTCGGGCATACCTCGATAAGCTCTTACCAAATCGGTGTACTGGATGCGGTGAAGAGAGTCCCTAGGCAGCACGATCTCCGGATTTAACACCATTAGACTCGTTTGCGTGGGGCTTTATAAAGTCTGAGGTTTATAAAACAAAAGTTACGGACCTGGAGGATCTGCGAACCCGTATTGTCCCGGCAGTCGCTAAAATAATCTTAGACCTAAGCTTCATAAATAAATATACATCTAATTACGTTACTACATTTTTATACTGAAATACAATTATTTCAGCAAAATAGATACGGACTTATGGACCACCACGTATATAAAAGATAATTTTTTTTTTTTGGCATGAAAAGTAAACGTAAATCAACCATGAAAGGGCATTAAGAATGGCTAACTTTCGTTACTCTTCCACTACATCTTGAGTTTAAAATGAAAGGAATGTGATATCATAAAGAGGACAAATGGCAATTGTGTTTCGGGTCTGATCGGCCATTTAATCACGTTCCGATGACCTTAAGTATCAGATGATAACGAAATATGGGAGAGGAGGAAGCTGAGGAGGCTGAAGGAGGAAGACAACAACACTCTAATGTTTAAAAAAAGAGTCAGAACCGTGAAACCAATGTAAATACAGAGAACTGAGTGAAAAAAAAAAAATATATATATATATATATATATATATACAGGGTGGGCCGAAAGTCTGGATCCATAGGAAAATATTTATTTTAATACATAAATTACAACAAATGGTAAATACTTAAAATGAATATCAACTTTAACTCGTAAATGCGTATCCGTGATACTGTACAGTAGTTCGTACTCTAGTATAAATACTCAAATACTTTTTTATTTCAGCCCAGAAATGGCTTCGAATCTAACAACAGAAGACCGGTAGAACTTGTGCTCATGCACGCAAGACAGGGCGCTACACACAGAGAAGTTGCTACCGAATTCAATAGAAATCATCCTGATAAGCATCCAGTAACACATGCGACTGTTGGCAAGTTGTTTAAACGTTTCAAAGAAACAGGAAGTGTACATGATTGATCGACGGCGTTCTGGTCGTCCAAAAACTGCAACTGATGAAAATACCTCTGCAATTGTATGTGAAACTTTAACGAATAGTCCAGTAAAGTCAACAAGAAGATTATCAAATGAAACACGCATCTCGAGAACGTCAATTCGAAGAATTATTAAAAATCATAAATTCCATCCCTAAGTGTCTCGATGTCAGAGGCCGCCAATTTGAGCATTTGTTATAATTTGTTGTTTATACTGGAATACGAACCACTGTATAGTATCACGGATACGTATTTACGAGTTAAAGTTGATATTCATTTTAAGTATTTACCATTTGTTGTAATTTATGTATTAAAATAAATATTTTCCTATGGATCCAGGCTTTCGGCCCACCTTGTATATGTATATATATATGTTAAACACAGACCTTGCATGGAACAAGGAACTCTTCTGGGAAAATTAAATCCACTATAGTCCGAATAAGTAATGGTAAATGACACATACCATAGTTTTTCTTTTTCATGATGATATGGTATTTGTCATTTACCATTACTTATTCGGACTATAGTGGATTTAATTTTCCCAGAAGAGTTCCTTGTTCCATGCACGGTCTGTGTTTAACATATAAGTTTCTCAGGGGACCATTCTGAGTTTGTGTATATATATATATATTATATATATATATATAACTTAGAAAACAGACTTCAATTCAAATTACCAAACATGCAAACATGACGTGAACACAAAAATACAAAAAATAAATTAAATAAATAAATATAAAATAAAAGTGAGCGCTGTAATATCACAAAACAAAGTTGACCGTCAGCTGATCTGAAAACCATCTGACGTGTTGACAATGTTGGGGGCATTGGGCATTGAGCGTGGGTGGGTGGGAAATAAAGAACAAATTGCATTAAAAAAAAATTTAATTTCTTATTTGAATTACTTCCACTCGAACGGATCATCATTTAACCCTAACGAAACTCGTCTTATAAAAATAAAAAAGGTTCATAAACCGTACGAGAGACTCGAAACGCGAGTTTCCACCCATTTCATTACAGATTTCTAGAAAAATAACTTTGAAAAACACCAAACTGTAATTAGTGACCCAGAGCTGGGCAATTGCGTTTTTTTGCCCCTTTCTTTGCGGTACTGCGGTACTGCGGTACTACTACCGCACTACCAAACCGGTACCGCAGTACCGCAAAGGATCGCTGAAAGTACAGCAGTACCGCTACCGCATTCAAATTTCCCGCGGTACTTTCCGCGGTACCGACCAACACGGTAGTACCGCAGTACCGCAAAAAAAACCGCAAGTGCCCAGCTCTGGTCAATTACATACTCCCGATATTAGGAGGTTATGACTAGGCTGACCATACGTACCGTTTTGAACGGGACAGTACCGTTTGTTTTATATTTCCTGGCCGTCCCGTCGTTTTAATAAAAATGTCAATTTTGTCCCGGTTTATGTACTTACTTTTTCATGAATACAGAATATTACATAACCCCGTCCCTTTTTTGCCATCCCAATGTCCCGTTTTTATCTCAAGGAAATATGGTCAGCCTAGTTATGACTAACGACCAAAGTACGACCTTAATCTCATATACAGGGCGGATAATTTTAGACTCAAAGCTCTAGTTTCGGGTGTTCGACTTAGTTTTTATTTCTTTTAATTAATTAATTAATTAATTGCATCTTGTAAGATGTGAACAATCACATTGCGTTATACTGGTTTGAGACTAACCCAGGACGTGTCCATCGATTCCCTATAATATATATATATATAATATATATATACACATACATTACGACGTGGAGGAAGATTCGGTACAACTTCCTTTCAACACGTTAACTATATTTGGCATATGTCGTCCGCTTCAACGCTCGTGCTAAAACTAGCGCTTAATAGCGTAACAGTGAAAACAACTACGGCTTTTGTTTAACCTTACTCACGTGACAAAATATAACCTCACTGGAGTTATTCCTCGAGCGTAAATGATTAGCTACTTGTCTCATTTCAATCTATCACTTCAGGCCTGAGCTTGGTTTGAGTTTCCTTTTTTCAAAATTTTTAATTTCAGAAATCTCATAATTATTTTCCCGAAAGCGTTACCCGGAAAATGTAAAAAAATGACATTAAAATATTTGACTAACTCGGAAGTACTGAATGATACGATACTTCAGATACTATTCTTCTTGGTTGACATAATGCCCATCGTAACACAGTGGAAAGTGGAAAGCTGGGCAATAAATACAGCCTGGTTAGCGATGATTATTATGATGATGATGATGATAACTTCATTCATTCATTAAATTACTTCATTACACGCCGATAAAAAAGCTCTTGAATGAGACAAAATTTTAATTTTAATTCTTTTCATGAGAACTATCGATTAAAAGCCATTACGTCAAGTGAGAAACTCCGGCGGTTCATCATCCGAATCGTGACGCAGAAGAGAGGTGGAGCGTAGCGGAAGAGAGTGGGCGGAGCTACGAAGACGCGACTGCAGGTGTTCAACCTGAACTTGTAGGTTCTCTACAGTCTCTTGTAGTTCATCATTTGACCGCTGTAGTTTTCTAAGGATTAATAATTTGCCAGTGAAAAGAAGAAGAAGAAGAAGAAGAAAGGACTAAAATGATGGCTGAAGAAGCTGAAACGTGGATTTGCCCATTTCGAAGTAGATCATTTGAAGCAAATAAATAAATATAATAAAATATATAAGGTATCTACGCTGTAAAGCGTATCACCAGCTGCTGAATGCGTGTAACAGCGATTATTTCGCGTAACGACTCTTAACAAAATTCATTAATAAATCTAGTGAAGTGAATTTTCAGTTTTTCCTTTTCAAAGTGAACTACAAATATTAATTAATTAATCAATCAATCAATCAAACTACTCGAAACACGGTGCATAGTCTAAAATAAATCATCCATAACAATGGCTCTCAACAGTTTTGTAGTCACGGCCCACCAAAACATCGACAAGTTTCCAAGCCTCATTTGAGGTCGCCGTTTTTAACTCTTACGCAAATCAGTAATAAGAGAACTTAATTATTTATTTATCATATATGGGATAAGGTTTTTTCTTCGAACCGGCGCTCTATAATTTACGAATAAAGTCGATAGCCAACTATAGAATGTGATTTGAAGAAGGGATCTATTTCCTACCTGATGTTATTAGATGCTCCATCAACTTCATCTTCGGAGGCAGCCAATTCTTTCTTCAGCTCATCCACCCTCGACCTCAACCTTTTGACTTCGCTTTCGTATTGGTCCGCCCTTCGATTGCAGTGCTGCAGCTCCGTCGATTTGTCCGCCAACACTTTCTTCAGCTTCGAATGGGCGTGCTTTAATTCAGAAAGTTCCTGAAAGCGATAAATACGAGCGTCTCATTACGCGCTATGAAGTATTTTCCCATTCTGCATGACGTATCTCGCAGCCATATGATTACCTTATTCTTATCACTAAGTTCTTCTTTCAAATTTCCGACGTCGACGTCCGCAGTGGAAATGGCCATTTTGTTCCTTTTGTCGAGCCTTTCCTCGAGGTCGGCGATCTGCGAGCGCAGTTTCTTGTTCTCTCTCTCGAGACCCAATTTCTCGCTCTCCAACCGCTCTCTCTTCCCCCACTCAGCCGCGTTCTCCTCCTGAAGTCTTTCCAATTCTCCGCGCAGATCAGCCAGCCTCGAGGGAGGAAACATGCTCGCTTTTTAACTCTAATTACGGATTGAAAACGTGAGCAAGAATCATCGTTTTTATCGCAATGCTCAATAAATACTTCGATAAATGAACTGATAACGAGCAAACAATACTTATATGAGGAATTTATCCATTCATTACTAATCCAATATCACGGTTTATATTTAACTATTTCGACATTATAATGATGTACGACGTCGTGCGTCATATTTCGGTCAGATTATATTAGTACGCCGTATCGAAAGGATTAATGAGGACATGTTTACATTTCGTATGTCAGTGTTAAATTTCTTTTTGACTGTTACAAAATCTGAAATTTTAATGTTTTTAAATTAAAAAAATAATGTTGTAGGTGCAACAGGCGTCAACCGACATCCCCATTTCCCCACAAAGAAGTGGGGAGGACGTGAACTCCGAGTGACCCGAACCCGGGCATTAAAAGAAGCAAACGGAAGGGATTCAACTCGAGGAGGCGAAGGAAATCAAACCCGAGACCTTTACATTCAGTCTAATCTGGAAACACCTTGCCAGAGAAGGTTTCTCTTTAAAAATATCCTTTTCAAATAATAAATGTCTTTAGGGAGAAAAACAAATGGAGGAAGTGCGATAAAAATGACGGCTCCATTTCCAAACTAACGACTTCCTCAATCCCTACCTTCGATCGATGCACTCTCTAGAAGAAGCCTCGTCCAGCATTTCTAACTGTAATGTCTGAACTTCCTTCTGGTGGAGAGCTCGTAATGCCACCAACTCCTTCACAGCCTCCTGCCGGGACGCTCGTACATCCTCTAGTCGCGCCCTTAGTTCTGCCACTTCCGCCTGCCACCGAGAATTCTCCCTGTCTAACAAGTTCTTCTCCCTAAAGGCGAGAGTGGAAGTGGTTCGTTAAAACTTTTGGTAGCTAAGTGAAGAATATTTTGCACTAAGATTTGAAGTTCAATCCTCTTGTATTTATTTGCATTCTCATTAACGAGTCAACACAACTAAAGAAATCTCACAAAAACAAATTCTAATAAAAAGAGCAAATAAGACTGTACAGGAAATTTCCGGCTAGCTAAACAAGCATAGATAAAAAGATGTACAGAGACCGTAGCATACCAAATTTTATTTTGTTAACGTTTCGGAAGCCCATTTTCCACCATCAGAGGTTCTAATAAAATATTAAAAGTAGAAATAAAATGCTCCTTAAGTATGACACAGTAAAATTCTAATACACAAAATTATAAAAGATACAAGCAGAGGCAATGGCGGATCCAGGGGAGTGGTTGAGGGGGCTCCAGCCGCCCCATTGATAGAGAAGTTTCGCATTCCCAGTGATGTTTCCCGCCTCAATCAACCACATTCTCTGAGAGTAGACAAGCGTGCACGAGGTAAATATGACGATTAGTGTATATATTTCAGGGTGGGCACGCGCGCGCACGCACACACACACATTTATATTGGAGAGAGAGAGTGCGCACGTACTGTGCCTGCGCTGTGACTAGCATTTACGCAAACCAGCGCGATTGTCCGTTTTTCACATTTTTTTTATTTCTAACGGATAACCGTCGCTTTAAGTGTCTACCATTTTGCGTTGTCCTGGTAATTAAATTTGACAGAGTGAATTCAGGATTGTCTCGTCTGTTTTGTTTGTAGGCTTAAGAATGTAATTTTCCACATTTAGTGCATGAAATGAGTTATCATGCGCTTTTAGTGATTCTTCGGCATCCCCCAGCCACAGTTCGAGATGAGATATGAAGCTCCTGGCTATATTTGACAATTAACGAATATATTAACTTGAAAGTTGTCAAGATTTGCGTGTCGGCTTATGCGGCCATCTTGAATCTATCGCGGTCGTGTCCAGTTGATTGATGTCATGGAGGCGATACAGGAAAAAGTTGTCGACACTTTTTCCAACAAAAAATCGGCGGACCCTCCTGAAGTGAAGAGAATTTGGCGGTCTTATGAGGTGGTACGATCCATTGGTACATTTTTTTGTAATTCATTCTTCATCAGAATGATATAATTTACAGTAATTCCCTTACAGTAATTTTACAGCATTTCACAGATTTACAGTAATGGCAGTAAACTAAAGAACTGGCAGTTGTAAATGTAATTTTAGTTCTTATTAACAAACAAGTGTGTTCTTTTTTCTGGGTTTGGTTAAACAATAAGCTAAAAATTGGCTATTCATTATTTCTATTGTTAAGTAGGTGTTTTTTTTTTATTCGTTTGAACATTAAAAGAATTATAGATCAGCTTTCTTCTAATAAATTAGTACCATCAACTGGGGATACTTGGGGGGGGGGGGGGGGGGGGGGGGGAGAACGTGGGACATTTAGTCTTTGAGGCTTCAATAGCATTTTTATATTAAACAGGGTTGAATTTGGGGGCATTTTTTATTATTTTATGTACAGTAATAAATACCAAGAATGTCAATATATCTATGTCCCAAGTTACCCCCACTGTCCCAAGTATCTCCAGTTGACGGTAATCATTGAACATTAAACTTATTACAGTGCATTTTTGTGGGTTGGGTTGCATATTTTTTAGACTGGGTTCAGATTCACATTCCAACTAACTCCCCATCACAAAAATCCTAGATCCACCAATGGGTAGAGGTACGGGTACACAACCTGAAATCCAAGTCAATAGGATTAAATTATGGTCAAAATTAAAAGATTGATGATTAAAAATAAAAGCAGCGTATGAGAATGCAGTTTATTAATATTCACAGTACAAATTTCAATACTTCACGTATCTTTCAGCCATACAAATTTATACTGTGAATATAAGAAACTGTTCTCTCATACTGTTTTCACTTTAAATCAATTATTAAAAATGTGTTTATTTTTACTTAATTCATAAATGGTTAAAAGCTAGAAGTTTAAAAAGGTGGGGAAAACTATAAAAAGAAAGCTATCTCAATACGTGCAATTTTACAGCCCAGTTATCGTTCAATCCTGGCTTTAAATTGATAGATAGATAGATTCTAGTAGTCCAAAGTCTAATATTGTTACATGCTCTCTTCACAATGCTAAAGTTTAAGCTGTTGAGTGGATGATCATATTTTAAATGATGGCCAAGTTGGTTGGGTGGACCAGTTTTGAATCACTATTAATACTCAACCCTAAGTGCTGGTCGATTCTGCATTTAAAATGGCGGTTTGTACTGCCAATGTGTGTCTCTGCAATATGCACAAGTGAACATATAAACAAGGACAGAAAAAGAATGAGAATGTATCGAAAGTCTAGTACTGCATGCAGGCATGCAGTATAAGCCTTATGGAGTAAGGTTCTAAATTTTCTAATTGAGTTCACATTAAAATTAAAAGGTATGAAGCTGAAAAAGTTTGTTGCTAGACCTACAGTAGTAGTTTTCCTGAACAATGAAATTTCAAATTTATTTTTCTATCTCGTAATTTTACATCAAGAATGATGAAGAGGAATTATACTCTTTTTCCTAAGTAAATCTAATACTAGGACATTTACTATTTAAATAATTTAAGAACTCCTCCTCATGGTTAATGCAATTAAATAAAATGAGCATGTCATCACGTGTCTCCTACATAAAATTGGTCTGAATTGAAGAGGACAGTCCTGAAACCAAATTCTCATAATGGCACAAAGACAAATTTGACAATATGGGAACCAAGGGCAGACCCATTGGAACACCATCCACTAGCTTGTATAAAGATGCATTAAACGCAAAAAATGAATCTACAGCAGACAACTCAAGGAGAAAATGAAATTGGGTTTTGTTAAGAACCACAGCTAAAGACAAGGAGCATTCAAAAAGATTTATACAACTTTCAAATTTTGTTAAAAGGGTTTTATATATACAGTATATAAAATTATATATATATATATATATATATATATATATATATATATATATATATATATATTATATATATATATATATATGAAAAATTATTTCACGAAAGTGACACGTGAAAAGTATTTATGATGAATAAAACCACGAAGGAAAAAAGAAACACAAAGGGGTGCTCAATGTGTGTATGTACCTTACCTTACCTTACCTTACCTTACAACCTCACAAAGGTTCTGCGGGATGATTTCTCATTTCGTGAAGGTCAAGCTTGTATATATATATATATATATGTGTGTGTGTGTGTGTGTGTGTTTGTATATATGTGTGTATATGTATATATATATTTGGTTATGCGGGTATACATGTGTACGTGTATTATTTGTAATTTTTTCAATTTATATTTATTTTTATTTCTTTATTCTTTTGCGACCTACCGTTTTCTCAGACAATAATTATAAAAACAAATTTGGTAATTTTTTTCCCTTATGCATATATATATATATATATATATTCTGTATATATTGCATTTATATTTCGTATATATACCGTATATATGTTGTATATATATTTTATTGTTCTTTATATATCATCTAGGCATCATTTTGTTTTCCAATTTATATTTACTTGTACTTTTTATTCGTTTGTGACTATAATATGCATATGTGGTAATTTTTCCCTTATAAATTGGTGTGCCTCTCTTAAAATTTATCTTTCAATTATTATTATTTTTTTATTTTTTTAATAATTAATTTTTTTTTTTTTTTTTTTGTGACATATATATCAATTTGGCAGCATCTATTAAATCGATTGTAAAACTTCCCTCTTGAGCTTGAATTGGTAGACTCCACTTACAATATTTATATTTATTTTTATTTCTTTATTCTTTTGTGACCTGTTCCATAAAAAAGCCATTTGAATTTATATTGAAGGTCGGCCAAAGTGCTAAAAGTGTCTTTATATATATATATATATATATATATATATATATATATATATATGTATATATATATATATATATATGTATGTATATATATTTATGGTTTTTTTTATTTGCCTGTTTATTTCTTTATGATCACTAAGGCACTATTTTGTAATTAATTTTTTCTCAATTTATATTTATATTTATTTTTATTTCTTTATTCTTCTGTGACCATATAAATATTGGCTCCTCCCACAATTTTTTTCTATGCTTACTATATATATGTATATATGTATATATATATATATATATATATATATATATATATATATGTATATATATGTGAATATGTATGTATGTATGTTTACTTTTGTAACCTATATATTGCCTTGATCTGTCCTTTCACTCCAGTGTTCCTGAGGATGTCATTAGACGAAAGCGCTTGAGCACCCCTTTGTGTTTCTTTTTTCCTTCGTGGTTTTATTCATCATATATATATATATATATATATATATATATATATATATATATATATATATACAGTGTCCCAGAACTCCTGCCCCAAAGGCTAATATGTTGTATTGTACATTATGGAGCAGGACTTTTTGGACACCCTGTATATATTAGACTTTTACTGTGAAGTAATTGATGAGTATCTTATTTTCATTTGTACTTTTAATATTTTTTATTAGAACCTCTGATGATGAAAGATGGGCTTCCAAAATGTTAAGAAACAGAATTATGTATGCTATGGTCTTGGTGCTTCTTTTCATCCTGAAGATACAAATCCCGAGAAACAAACCTACTTCACAAACTATTTACAGTCAAAGCTGTCATTTTAGCAAACTTTTTATATTTTTATTACAAATTATGTTGAAAAGGTGAATACTGGGTATCCACGTTGAGGATTTCCTTGCATAATTACACACAAAGAATATCTAACAAGACACTTCAAATACCTGTAATTACCCTCTTGTAAAAAGTAATAGGCAAATGCAGTCCCAAATGCCATATTTATTTATAACATTTTTCAGACTTCAAATTCACATACTTAACTACCTAAATGGTAATGAATGGATAATAAAAACCTACTTACTCTCTTTCAGCTTGTATTGTCTTTGTAGCCTCTTCCAGCCGAAGCTTTAACATTGTAACTTGCTGCTCTAGCGACTCTTGCTCTGGAGTTATTCCACTGTCATCTAAAACGGAGCTGCTCACAGCACTAACGACGCATCCTCCCCTCCATCTTCTGCCCACCAAGCCTTCACTAGAACGAATTGACTCTGCATACCCCGTCTCACTGCATTCGCTCGTGCCACAAACTTCACTCAGGGGATCAGAAATGGCAGAGATTCTTGGACTGACATGACATGCTTCCGGAAGCGGATCGGACATGGCTGAGACTCGGTGCGAGGGAGAAGGCTGACTGCTGCTGTTCCCACTGCCACTTCCCACCAATGCATTGTCTGCACTATGTCTCTGCTCTCCGACAGCTTCTGAATATTTGGCTTTGGCATGAAATTTTTCCTCCACATCATTCTCCCTGAGTGACAACCTTTCTGTCTTTGAATCCTCCAAATGGGGCAATAATTGGAGGGTATCCTTCTCTGCAGATCCTTTCAAATACTCTTCGGATAATGAATGCTTTCCTTCTTTGTTCAATCTGCATTTTACGCTTAATTTCGAGGCTTCACCCGTCGTATGAGCGTGTACAGATGCATTTTCTACACCTTTAGCCATTTCATCTATACTCTGGCACCCAAACATTTCTTCTAAAAGGGACAAATTAGGTTCCCGTGCACTGCCCAGGAGGTGTGTTTGACTGGGAGAGAGAAGAAGGGGTTCTTTCCTGGCTACGTTATTATCCCTCTCTGGAGAATCACTTTCATGATAAAGAGGAGCCTATAAAATTCAAAACAAAAACAACTACAATCACTTTGTTTCCTAATTTTCAGTTATTGAATAGAATACAGAAGCTTATCATATATTCCCAATCACTCCTGAAATCAGTTAGCTATGTAGAAATTCCTAGTTAAGTAAAAAAAGTCTTAAAATTTAAAATTCTATTATATAAAAAATTAAAGTTTAAGATGGGTTCACCCACCAAACACAAATATTTACAGTATTTTAATGTAATAAAGCTTTCAGAATACACAATAAACAGTCTGATCCCAAAATGTACACTTAAGAATGCTAAATATTTGTTGTCTGAAAAATGTAGTAGTTTAAATTGCAAGAAGGTACATCTTCAACTTTCAAAACATTCCACTGACCACAAATTATATAAGCTCTACAAACATGCAATAATTAGAATAGAATCTTTGCAGTTTAATAAAAAACAACAAAAATACTGGCAGGTGATTCAAATAGCTCACATGTTTCAAAATAAGGTTTGTAACTGATGTTAATTCAAGCTAAAAATATTTTCAATGAGGAAACCAAACAAACTAAGCAGTGGAAAGCCAGATCATAATCCCAACATTTTCAGAGCATCACTGAAACCAACAAATATAAGTTTAAATGATATTTAATTTGGTCTTTAAAATAATGAGTAATTTAAAATCATTTGAGCTACACTCACTAGCCAAAAGTTTATAAACCTCAACTTAATATGTTCAGTTACCATATGCTCTAATGACAGCTTGTGTGTGCTGTGGCACGAATTCTGTGTGATGCTGGATGGAAGAAAAATCCATTTAACCCCATTCCTGCAGTAGTACAGATTCCATCTCTTCAAGTGTTCATTGTAGTGGGCTACACTTCCAAATGGCATGTTCCAACACACCCCACAGATTCTCAGTGCACTTAAGATCTGGTGACTGTGTGACCAAAGAGATGCTGAAAGTGTGCCTCATGTTCTTTGAACCAACTGAACAAATATTCAGTATACGTAATGGCGATGTACTCAAGTGGCTTCTGGAGAGGAGCAGGACTGCCAAACTGCACACTGCAATGCTCCCTATGCATGGTTTAGGTAGAATTGGTTTTCTCCCATCTACTATCTTAAATCCAATCTAGTATGTTATCCCAAACCATGGGCAGAGGACTCTGAAATCTACGATTCAACAGTCATGCTCCTCTCAAGAAACCATTTCTCTCTGAACTCCAAGGAAGATGTAAAAAACTTATCTACTCTCCAGCATTGCATGGAATCCATACTACAGCACATTCAATGTCATTGGACCATGTAGTGGCCTAATACAATGTTAAGGTGAAGCCTCTAATTTTTTGGCCAGCATGTATACAGGGTGTTTCTAAAGTAACCATCTATTTTGGTGAAATAGGGGGATTTTAAACAATTGTTATATTGGCATAATGGTATGTGCATTGTTATACAAAATTCATGTATTTATAATATTTCAATTGCTTTACACGATTTTTTGTTAATTATTTTATTTTCAGACCCATATTGATGATGAATGTGCAAGAACGGGTTTATGTAGTAACATGCAGGATAAAAGGCATGAAGTGCAATGAAATTAGAGAAAAGTTTGAGAGAAGGTTTCGTAAAACAGGCCCTAGAGACCAGGCTATTCGCGAATTAGTAAACAAATTTATGAGGACTGGATCTGTGCATGACGAGTGTAGATCTGGATGGCCAAGAAGATCTCACGAAAGAATCGAATCTGTTCAAGAAGCATTCGAAGAGGATCCACAATTATCAATTCGGAGGGCATCCCACAGATTAGAAATTCCACAAACAACGGTTTACAGAATTCTACGTTATGATTTAAAGAAAAAGCCATACCACATTCAAGTGTTCCACAACTTACAAGAAGATTATCCATGAAGAGCAACAATGTGTGCCGAGCTTACAAATATATATATATATATTTTCATGTTTTAAAGGTGTTTTTTTTATAATTCATATTATTTCGCAAAATAGATGGTTACTTTAGAAACACCCTGTATATCAGAGAGTCACTTTTCAAATCAAGATCACCATTCCTACCTCTTTATTGTGATTATGGTTATGAAGTAAACCATTTTCTGCTTTATGATGGTGTGATTTCGATGAAATACCATACTGTGATAACTGAGATTCTAAATCATTTTTTTCACGTCGTAAAATGCCTGTCTCTCTCTGCATAGCTTCTAATCTGCATCGCAGCAACCGTACTTCTTCTCTTGCTTTATTTCTTTCACTCCTTACCTTCAGAAAATGTTAAAATTAAGTTCTATAACAAAGGTACTGTATATAGCTAATACAAGCACACTGCCTGAAGTGGACTCCACATCCACCGCAATTGATAAACCAGAGCTTAATAAATTTGTTAGAAACCCTAGCTATGGCTAGCTGACTACTTCTAATTTTAAGAAGACTAATATGTAGTAGATGATATATATTAAATTATGAATACTTATAAGGAATAAGAGTTATGGCCCTGATTTTGTTCTACACCATGAAGGTAAACCTTACTTTGCTCCATTTTTCCCTCCAATTTGCCGTACAATCTGACCACCACCTCATTGTTTTTTCCATCTGCGTGGCTCTGGCTCTTGCTTCCTCCAGTTCTCGAAGCATAAGTTCCTAATTATTTTCAAATAAGTGATGAGCAGCCATTAGGATAAGAACAAAAATATATAAATGCCTATTACAGGCAAATGGGTACTACTGGTATATTTCATAATAAATTTAGTAGCTTTCCCTTAGACAGTGTTGCTCTATTTAAGCAATATACAATAAGGTATAAAATATGTTGAGCAAGAAACTATTACTTGCCAATGCTATTTTTAATAATAATAATAATAATAGCTAGCTATTTAATATTCATTACTCTTATTCATGAGTTTTTTCCCATTTAAGTCCATAAGCTCTAAAGCTTAAACTAATACTAATCTAACTCAGCATATTTTCTAACAAAGCAGAGTCTTGGGAGTTTTCCTTCCATCAATAGGGCCTAAATCAGGCGTCGGCAACCCCTGGCACGCGAGGCATCTATCCTTGACACGCGAAAAGATTTTTAAAAATTTTATAATTTTAAGATTAAAAAAAAGAGAGGAAAAATACTACTCAAGACCATAAAATTATTTTTTTAAAAATGGAATTGGCACGCAACACCAAAAAGGTTGCCGATGCCTGGCCTAAATACTAATGCACTTACGTGTTTGTCATGCCAGTGATAAGGCAGAGGCACATTTTCATGAGAATGACTAGGTGATGCGTGTGTGTGAGAGGTAGTAACAGCATTTCCTCTTTTTGAGGGCCCATTATTAGGCTGAGCCATAATGGTACCATAAACTCAGTGATGGTAAAAATCTGTAGTTAAAGTTTTTCTTATCTTTACTAAGATACAGTACCATATATTAAACATACCACCTGTGAGTACTAGGGATGAGAACTTAAAATGCAGTGTAGGCCTAACAAGGCCAGAAAAACTCATAAAAAATATAGTAATAATTTGCTTTTATGTGATAATAATTATTACGCTAATAATTACATTTATCAGTGATCTGAAATAAAATATAATATTTAGAATCTTGCATGCCTAGCTTAGGTGGAAGTGGGTCTGAGTCACCTATTTCTGATTTGATAAAGAAATGCTGCAGACACACAGCAGCATTCTATTATTTCAAGGAGGAAATTGTAGACACCATTCAACCAGGGAAGTACTCCAGGGGAATGTTAGACAAAAGAGAGGGAGTGCTGGAACTCCCCTTTCTCCTGACACTGTCCTCCTTAGCTATCTTTTTCTGTGTCTCAGCTACCCTCTGAGTAGTCCAGCATGGTCTCACACAGATATTTCTCTCCATATTCCTCACTACATACTATACGTGTGTCTTACGCACTACATAATCTTTTCAAAATTAAAAAAAAAATAACTGACTCTTGAATTCCCTAGGAGGGACCATAATGTCCCCACTTCTGGCTCCCTCCCTGCCAATACTGGGAATGCAGAGCCAGGCAGCAGCACTGGATCTGCTACTGCCCATTCAAGATGTTCTGGGCCTCTGCCTGATTCACTTTTCATAAACTTTGCAACATTCATGGCCTTTTCTCAAATTTTCAGTCTGTTGATCACCATCTCTCCTCCTCTAAACCTCATCATCTTTTCCTCACTGAACTCAGGTGTCTGGGATGACTGACAGCAACCCCTTTTCTGTACCCTCTGACTTTCTCTATACTCAATTTCACTCTAAAGGTGGATGTTGCATATACGTACACAATGACCTAACTTGTTTTCATATTCCCATACTGAAATCTTCCAAATTCTAAACCCTCTGGCTATGGCTTACGTGCCATCTCAAACTAAATACATCCGCGCTGTTTACCTCTCTCCTAATTCTAGTGACTATCCAAAATTCTTTGACTACCTCACTTCCGGAGTGGAATACATTCTATCCCACTCCCCCTTTGCTGAAATCTCAAATTCAATGTTCAAAAATGCAAAGTCATCCATTTTAGTAGAAATAATGAAAACTTCAGTTATGCGATACAAGAAAACTGGTTAGAGGATGTTGGACAGGAAAAAGATCTTGGCATTATAGTTAGTAGCGATCTAAAATTTTCTAAGCAGGTGCTTAGAGGTTAGAAATAAGCCAAATAAAATCCTAGGTATTATTAAGAGGTGTGTTAGTTACAACAGTATGGAAGTCATTTGTAAATTATATAATTCTTATGTTAGGCCTCACCTTCACTGAATACTGTATTCAAGCCTAGTCTCCTCAACTTAGACATGATACTGATATCCTTGAAGGTGTGTAACATAAGGCGAGTAAACTTATCCCTAACCTAAGAAGATTGGAATACAAGGAAAGATTAAAGGAACTGGGTATGTTTAGTTTTGAGACACATTGTTTGAGGGGAGATATGATACAAAATATAGGCTTTTGCTGATTCTTATTTCTCAAGTCTTTTTATTTTTAAATTCATGTTTTTTCTTTCCAGCCACTCAGCTTTCGCAGCCTCGAATTAAGTGTTCATTAAGTGAATCTAGTTAACCATAGGCAGATACTGTAATTAATGAAAAAGTGCTTAAATCATTGTAATAGGGCATCTTGCTAGAAACAGCTCTGGACTAGTGTTAAAACCTAGTTCAATATTTAGCCCTGATAGTCCCTGTTGAACCCAAGAAAAGGCAAGATCATCGTCCATTACTGAAGCCAGAAGGTATGTTTTGAAGTTTAGCACTAAGGATCCAGAACTTAAGTGCTCCTTCTAGGCAGACAATCCAGTGTTGTGCACGAGTCCAAATTTCTTGAAGCATTGCCAGTGTGCTCTGGCTTATAAACATTTAATTAAGATATTGCACGTGAATTCATTAAGCGCCTATGCACGTTGTCTTGTCCAAATAAATTGGGAAATAAACAAGTGAGAAGAATTCCAGTGAATATAATACATTTGAAATCTAGGAAGTTAAGACCCTCCAAAGTTTAAGATAGTTATTTAGAATTCTAGTGTTTTGTACATAAATTATCTTTATGCTCATTATCACCACTAACCTTATTAACCCCATCATCATTTAATTTAAGATTAAAGTTTCTTATTGTCTAGAACCTCCAGAATACATTGTAACTAATTACTGTTAAAGTTTTTGTTCAAGTCTAGAAATGGGAGGTTTCAAGTTATTCTATTAAATCAAGTTATAAATAAAACCAAAAACCTAAATTTCTAGTTTGCTTTCTATAAATCATTAAATATCAGTCATGTTACATGATGGGGAGATCAATTCCACATTTGATCATCATAGGGAATAAGACTAGATAAAAAGTCATATGCCGGAATAAGGTTTACTAAATTTGGTGATATTTTCAAGTCAAGGGAAAATTCTTGAATTAATTTTCAGTAGCATAGGTCTTGCCTGTACTATGCTTGTTCCTCTTTATTGTTTATCCTGAATTCCTTTCTCTCCTTTTTCTGCCTGAACACTTTTTTTCCTGCACCCACTCCTTAACATTCCAACATATGCTATTTGCTTGCCATCGCTTGAATGCACTGTGGTGGTCTTGCTCTTCCTGCTTGACATTTTTGTGAATGGTCCTTGCTCACTTGATGTCCAGTGTACATTGTCCCAAAACCTGTCAATAAGTGTTACAGACTGGAATGTCGCTGCTTGCGTTCTAGAACCTGGGGTTGCACATGTGGAAGATCCATAACTACTTTTTTTTTTTTTTTTTAAATAGGGAATCCAACTGTGGAACCAGTTCAAGATTCTGTTTCCAGAATTAAATCCAATAAAGGCTGATGGAATAACTCGAGGGGATAATAAAGTTAGAAAACAGACCTGTAGACTTGATCTATGAAAATACTCAGTCAGATAGTAGTAGATTTTTGGAATAACTTGCCATATGATGAAGTAAATAGTACCTAGCTTGTTAGTTTTAAGAAAAATTTGGATGCTTTCACGAATGAGAGAGATAGTTTGTAGATTGCAAATAGTGTATATTCTTAGCTTAAGTTATGTAGGTTACTTTGGTAGTTCTGTAAATAGTTGTACATTAATTAGCCGACTTGAGATTGACATTTTGCACAATTTTAATATAAACTATAGCTCATGACTTGGATAACCTTGATAGGTCCCAGTAGCTTCAAGTTTTTCAAATGAAATCTAATGTCATAATATCCCACTGATATTGTACTAAAGTGCTGAAAATGTATAGGTACAAATATTATATAGTTTACTCTATTGTGTATTTGAACATTGTAAAGCATAATATTTGTGAATTACTTATTTTTTTAATAATAATAAATAACAATTCATATTAATATTTGTACAATAATAAATTTGGTAAAATCCTATTTTAATATGGTAAATTAAAGATGTTAGGTTAATTGAATGCCCAGTTAGGTTAATTGAATACATGCCAGTTACATTGAATGCCTGGTTATGTCAACTGTACACCCTTCATGATTAGTTAGGTTAAGTTGTGATAGTTTTGTTAGTTTAAACAAAAATATCACAACTTAACGTAACTGATCATCAAGGGCATATAGTTGACCTAACTGGGCAGTCAATAAATTAAATCCCAAACCTAGATTAATATGTTAAATTCAAAAATTATTCCAAAAATGTTTATTTTTATTAATTAAACCAGATAGCTATACTATTTTGATAGTATACATATTATTATTAAACATCATTATTTTTTAAATTTAATTTACCATATTAAAATAGGATTTTACCATAAATTTGTCTAACATTACTGATTTACCAGTTTACTTTTGCCCAAAACAAGTTGTTTTTTTTCTTTGCCCAACTGTGAGGGTTGCTCACCAAAACTGCCACACTGAAAGGGTTAATGCACAGACTTGAATTTGGTCAAAACACACTGTCTTCTGATCATCCATATATGTGTGAAGTTTTATGGTTGAGTTTTATGAAGTTCAGTGGTTCAAAAGTTATAACCCCAGAGCTGCCGTAACTCCTGCATGGGCTGGAGAACTCCTGATTGCACTTATTTTGTCAAATACTCTTGATCTCCTGACTGACAGGCAAAATCTCCCACCAGACACCCATTTCCAGAACATTATATTGTTTTTAAATATATTTAAAAACTAATATTTTAGCTTAACTACAAGCAGTAGCTCGCTATCACCCTCCAGATTTTTTTCACTGTACTTCATTTTTTTTTATTGGTTGTAGATTTAAAATTATATTATATGAAGCCTCCCTCATAGGAAGAAGTGGCTAAGCAACAAAAGTATGGCATATCACATATCTATATATGGCATATCACTGGATGGTACAATCGTAACCACCAATACTTTATAAAATATCGGTAATATAAGCTTAATATCCCAATTAAATTGAGTGTCCTTTCAGGCTATCCAATCAATCACAAATGTAAAGAGAGAGAGACTTTTTTTTTCACTTTTTCATGTATTTTTTTTATTATATTATATGAGGCCCTCATAGGAAGAAGTGGCTAAGCTACAAAATTAAAAAAAAAATGCCATTACCCTCACCCCCACTCCCCCCACACACAAAAGTAAAAAAGCCATTACTCCCACCCCTCTCCCCATTATACTGCTTCCCACCCTCCGGGTGGGTAGCAGTATATATATCACAGTATAAATGTGAAGCTCAAGATTTTCATGGCTGCGTTCTTTTCTGTAGTTTTATCACAGTGCTGGGGTCTTCGGACCAAGTAACCGGTGACCTAGGACCGGGAAACTTGACAGAGCACATCGTCAGCTCATGGGCTATCAATTGGTGGTGGTTGCAGATCTTTCCGATGTGCCATTTAGGCTGTGCACAGTTCCGGAAAAAAGCACACACACACACACACACACATTTTAGTTCAATAGTATATTAGATGCAATAAAGCAAGACCAATGGAGATCAGAAATTTTATTTTAGTTTTGTAATTATTATTTTTAACTAGTACAGTTCCCATCGCTTCGCTGACAGTTAGACAGGCTAAACTACAGAAAAGAACGCAGCCGTGAAAATTTTGAGCTTCACATTGTGTCACCATTTCTGAATCTGTTATCTCCCAAAACCTCCTCACCCCCATTCATGCAACTTGGGGGCTAACCCCCTCCCCATTACCCCCACCCCTCCCCCATTACTGCCAGGGATAAATTTCATAAACAGACAAACAGACATGCTAAACTACAGAAAAGAACAGTCATGAAAATCTTGAGCTTCACATTTCTGCCCGTAATACAATTTCTAAATTTTTTTCTCTCAATTTCTGAAAGTGTGACGGACGGACGGACAGCTCTCTTATTATAGTATAGATTAATAATAACCACTTTATTTGAATTCATATGTCATGGTTCAGGTGGTACAAGACCAAAAGTATCTCCTACCTAGCTATACGTCTAAGAGGGAGATCTCCCTCTTAGAAATAAAATCTTTGTGGCAGCTCTGTAACCCAGACACAAAAAGCTCCATTTAACCTTTGACCCCTATTTGTGACCTTCACCTTTGATGCAGGAATTTCATTCTTCATCTTGTGATGCTCCATGTGTATGTGAAGTTTCATCAATTTATGTTTAACAGTTCAAACATTACAGGCCAGACATGAAAGTGTGACAAATGGATGGTCAAGTGCAATCCAGTATGTCCCTTCCAAATTTATTTGGTTGGGAACAAATATACAGGGTGGCGCAAAAGTCAGGAACCATAGGCACATTTTAATAATTTATTTTAATATGTTCTGTTCTTTTCAGATTTGCTGTTGAACCTATTGCACAGAAATTGACAATAGATGAATGGGTGGAGATAGTTTTAATGTGTGCAAGGCATGGTAACACACACCGATCAGTTGCTACTGCTTTTAATGACAAACACCCTGAGAGGCCACCAGTTGTTCAGGCATCAGTTGGCAAACTGTTCACTTCGCTTCAAAGAAATGGGAAGTGTTCATGATCAGTCACGTAGTGGCTGGCCAAAAAGTTCAACCAATGCAGCAACATCACTAACAGTACTCAATCACCTCAAAAACAGCCCACTAAGTCCTTAATTAAGAAAGTTATCCCAGGAAATGGGTGTCTCCAGAAGATCCATTCAACAAATTCTTACAACAAATCATTTCCACCCCTACAAAGTCCAACTCATTCATGAACTGCATGGTGATAACACAGACTGTCGTGTAGAGTTCTGCCAGTGGTTTCTACAACATCAACAGTTTTAATGAAGGATCATGTTCAGCAATATTTCACCTCAGCAGTCGTGTCAATAGGCATAATGCACGCTATTGGGCCAATGAGAACCTCCACCAAATGGAGAAGGACATAGTGAGATGGTGTAGTTAAGACCCCAAGTTTGGTGGGAACTCCACCATTGGGAAGGATTCCTGAGAGCTCCCAAACCCCTCAGTAGGGCCTGGGAGGTTTCAGTAATCCCCATTGGGCCAGAGCTTTTAGAAAGCCAGGCCTTCAAGAGGTACTAAAAATATTTTTCTTCTCTTTTTAATTGATTGTAACATATTTCAAATTCTCTCAGTATAGAGAATAATCAGAACCTTGAGGCAATCATATGCCCATTTCTAGAGATGGGAAAGCATCTCACTTCTCCTTGGTGTGGTAGGTGATCCTATAGTCTTGTTTTTACCATTGGTGTTTTGTATTGCTTAACCATTAGCCATAAGAACCATGTCTCACATATTTGAATTACTTAAAAATTATGTAAATATCATAATCATTTTTGAATGCCTGATTTCCTTTATAAAGACCTTGTTGAAAAACTTCAGTTATCAATATGCATCACAATGGATTTGGAGTTTTCTCAGGCTGTGAACTAAATTGTACCTTTAACTTCTTAATGACGGGAAGCCATTATATTAGCATGAGGCTTTCAGTGCTCATATGACGGGCATGCCACCCGTTATTAAGGGGTTAACTGCCTTATGAGCAACATATTAATGCAAATACATATGCCAAAATTTTAGAACCTTATTATTATTGTTAATTTTACTGCCTTTTCTAGCATCATTGCACTCATGGATTCCTGTGGGTCCACTGATGCCAGTGCTGGGGGGATAATCTCTAAAAGTTTGTTGTTTTTTTTCTCTTTATCAGGGATTTGTTTTTGGCTGGGACATTTGCTTATTGAAGTGAGTTTGGACAAAGCTTTTTCTTCCCCAATACCTGCACAATTGCTGAAGCCAGTATTCACATATGTTTTCTTTGTTATAAACATTGCTTTTGTTTGCACTGATTGAGCCAAGAATACCTTTAATGATTGTGATATAAAGGATAGTGTGTGTGGTCTAAAATGACACATCTGGGACTTATCAGGTTTATACAATTTGGGTAAACACTCATTGACCTTGCCCGTGTGACTAATATTTTTTTTTTTTTTTTTTTTGCATTAGTTACGTAAGTTTCTTTTTTTCTGTAAGTCTTGTCTCCTTTGTGTGGTAATGGGCTGATGGCCAATAATTTAATAGTTTTATTTTATGTTGACATTTTTGTGTGTGGTATGGGACTACTGTTGTTTGTTTCTTTTGCTTTGTAGTAATAATTTTTTTCAATTGGTACTGAATACACATTGGTGTATGATCAATAAAATTATTCATATTTTCTTTAGTTACCTGTAACAAACTTGCCTGCTGATGCAGTTAACCTTGTAAATGTTGTTATTGTTTCGTTGATTAAACTAGGCAAGGGCATTTTACTTTTCTTAAATCCTCCCACCATAAGCCGAAGAATAAGTCTTTAAAAGAGGCAGATTGGCTATACCCCAGAGATCTTAAAGGTGAGAACCCAGTTTCAAATTGGTAGGAGCCACCTATCTGACAATCTCAACCACACTAAAATTGGTAACTTGCTCACCTCATTTCTCTCACTCTTAGCAGTGTGGGTGGTGCTGAAGTCAAAGGATTATTTTTATTCAATTGAAGGCCCTCTGGGTAGTCCTCACTGGCAGCTAAATCTCCCATCTCAGCAACCAGCAGCAGCTGCCGTGACCCCACTAACAGAGTATCCGGTAGGTGAGTAATGCAAACACATCTTTACATAGATACACTTACTGGCATCGCGCCCCCATTTCAACATCAAATGACCTACACAAGGTCAAAGGTCAAAAATAAGATCAACTTTTGTTTTTGACCACTGAGGTTAAAATATGAATAGAAACAAAGTTGTAGATCTGCTTAAAAGCTTTAAAATAGTGTTTGAATGGTCTCTGTAAGTGCAATAGGAGCCGAGATATTTCATGTTGAAATATGGTATGACCTTGGAAATTCACCTTTTTTTACAAAAGTCAAAGGGCCATTATCTCTGGAACCATATGACCTACTACAGTATTGAAACAAGCATCATTGTTTTAAAAAATTCGATGGTGGTCACGTTTTTTTTCGATGTTGAACTGACATGGAATGACCCAATTAGCAAACTTTCTCTCTTTTATAATGAATAAACAGTACTGAAATAGGCCTTCTTTATTTACCAGACACCATAAAAAGTGACTTTAAAAACTGATGGCAGTGTAAAGTCAAAAAGATTCTCAAATATATATGAATTACGATATATTATCGCTATGTTTGTTACTTGGCATGTTTAGAAGAGATATGACAGTCTAATGCACATACAGTGAACCCCCGATTTGAGTACGCATCGATTTGAGTACGCTCGTCTATAGGCTCCTATTGACTCGACTTGAGTAGAAAACTCGATTTGAGTATGCCAGCTGGCGACGCCGAACGCGTTTCAGTTTGTCTAGAGCGTTCGTTGCGGGAACATTCGGGGTCTAATGTTTTGAACAGGCAACAGGCTAAGCAGAAGCAACAGAAAATTGATGCTTATTTTAAGCCCTCAAGTCCCCAACCCTCTACCTCTTCCATGTCATTGGCTATGGGCCTAAGAACGCCTAGCCCTGATGAGTTACCAGACATCATCATGGAAGGAGACTCTCCCTCCAAGCAATAATTCCTCATCTGGAACTTCCAGCACATCAAGCAAGACTCCTACAGGATTATTCTATTTTGTCTATATTGTACGGTATGTATTTTGTATTCCATTCTGTCTATTTTTAATACAATTACTAAATTTCGTAGGCCAATTTCTATAGAAAAAGTAGGGGTGGGGTGAAATTTTTGGGTTTTGGAACGAATTAATTAATTCCCATAGGTTATTAAGTTTGATTTGAGTACATTTCAAATTGAGTATGCCATGCTGGAACGGATTACGTACTCAAATCGGGGTCCACTGTATTAGCCTTTAATAACAGTTCTTACTATTCTTAGTACAAGATATATAAATAACTTACTATGATATTTATTGCTTTTTTCATTTGGCGAGTATTTTTTGAAAAATTACAAAAAAACATTAGGTTTTGATTAAATTTATACTTAAATTTTTTTTAAATTATGATATTCTGAGCTAGAAAAAGTAAAAAAAATTATATGGGAAATTTCATTTTTTCATGCCCAAATGACACTTCTACAGAATGGTGCCTCAAACCAAATGCACATTCAAAGGGTTAAGGAATTTGCTTTCTACACATTATATACAATCTTAATTCTAATATATTTAAAAGAGAGAAATTTATATCGTAAATGATAAGAGTGATAATCGATACTTGTAGCTTGTAACACTCCACTTCAAGAAAAATGTGCAAGAGCATTTTCCTCATGAATTAAACTATCACATAATTTATAGACCTTTCTGAATGTTCCAATAATGCATATCATGTATTTGTATGTACAATTTATATAAATATTGTAATCATTTATTACATCTAAACTTAATTCATTTATCATATAATTCTATTTAACTTAAAAACTACATTATTATTTTTTTCCAAGACAAACTTCCAGCATCAGTTACTGCGAGGCAACTGGTGTTCTACTTATTGGATTTTCTTCCAAAAATATTTATTTACAGCGTATTTTGGCAAACACAGATGAAACTATAAGAGGAAACTTATTAGCATCTTTATTAGGGTAATTCTACGAGAAATAGACAAATGAAGTACACGGTAACCTCTTCAAAATTCATGAAACTTGGTGTGAGGGTTGGTTTAGGTCCAAATTACAAATTTCTGAATTTTTTTGAAAATTGGTCAAGTTGGTCAAATTTTATGGCTTGACCAAATTTTGGTCAAATGAAAAACCAATAATTTTCAAACGCAAATATCTCAGCTCCTAATTGTGGTAGTGTAGTAAGTCTTAAATGATAAAATATGTAAAATTAACTGTAGTTTCTAAATATGTATCATTTTTTTAGGGTGACAAAAATAAAATTATGATTTTTTTTTTTTTTTTTTTTTTGGCAGCGAAAATATCATTTTTCGAAAAAAAGACCAGGAATAAAAAATGTTTATTTGATGTATGTACACCATAATAAGTAATAAAAAGTCAGCTTATCGACGATTATATTATGAAAAAAAAATGACAAAAAATCCTCCAAATTTTAATAATTTTTTGCTTTCTTTCCAGATTTTCAGTATATACCTAATTTTCTAGTATACGTAAATTTACCTAACCCTTAAAATGCCTCAAAACACAAAATTCTGTTGCGATCCTATGAAAAAACACTCAAGAAGAATTTTCTGTAACATCAAAAAAGTAAACTCTACCATGGCAGCTGCAAGCTATGGAATTTTGGAAGAAAATCAATTACTATGCAGCAATTGCTATGTCACAATTAAAAAGAAGCCAATTGTATTAGAACATGTTCAACATTCATCCAGAGAGCTGGAACCTGCACCAATACTTGAGCCAGACATACTTAACGAATGTATGGAGCGAAGCAGTGGCAATTCCACGAATCCACCACCATTGGAAGAATTTGTCGTTCAAGACAGGCAATTCAATAAAGATTTGCTCAGTGACAATATTTTACCTTTATTTGATGAAAGCCCTATTAAAACAGGTAATAAAACAATAGAGACTCCGTTCAGGACATTTGTTTCTTATTGCCAAATTCGTAGTTTTCTGTTTTTAAATATTAGCATCAGCACTTGAATACATATATACAAAATATTTGATATTTGATTATTTCACACAACCTAAATTTATGAATTTGTTTTACAGCTGGATTGAAGCCGGGACAAAAACAGATAAAGGCTTCTACGAAATTCAGATCGACAACGGAACAGGTTAAACGAAGTTTTGAAGCTGCTTATGGGGCTCCTATTGACTATTCTGAAGCTGGTCCATCCAAAAAAAGTTGTTTGGAAGATGATTTAGAGAGGCAAGACTACTTTTCAGACATAGTTATTGAAATTTGACATTTTAAATTAAATTTAATACAGTCATTGAAGTATATACTAAATTAAGTTTTATCTGTTTACATTTTTATAATCGGACAATATAATACATATATTTTATGAAAAGTTTAATTAAAAATATACTAATTAAACTTAATGTCAAATACACTTTTTTCAGGTATCAAAAGGTTATGGAAGAATTAAAGGAGAAATTTCAAGCAAGTAACGATCGCAATCTTAGGTTACAAATACTATCATTGTATCCCTATCCCATTGAAAAAACTGCTGACTTCTTTGGAGCAACAAGTATATGGTGCGTAAGAGCCGCAATCTTCAAAAACAGTTTGGGATTCTTCCTAACATTCCAAACATGACGAAAGGGAAGGTCATCACAGCTGAAATGAAAAAAATCATTCGGGAGTTTTATGAAAATGACGAATATAGTAGGATGTGCCTGGGAATCAAAGATTATAAGTTTGCAATAAATGAAGAGGGTGAAAAAATTAAAAAACAAGAGAGACTGGTATTGTGTAACTTGAAAGAGTTATATGCTGAATATGCAAAAAATGATGAAAATCCCAAAATAGGCTTTAGTACCTTGCTCATCTTCGACCGTCGTGGTGCGTGCTTGCGGGACAAAGTGGAACTCACAGTGTCTGCGTATGTATGCATCACCAAAATCTGAAACTACAAATATCAGCATTAGGCATTAAAGATTTAGACTACAAAAAATTAATGTCTTTATCCATCTGCGGCATGGACAATGAAGATTGTATGATGCACCGATGCAAAAGATGCCCGCGAGAGGTCGGAATCAAAAATTATTTGGAAAGTTTGGACTTCATGGCGACGGAAGAGATAAAATATAAACAATGGGTGTCCGTCGATCACTGTATGTTAAAAGATATCACCGAAACTCCAGAGTAATACATGGAATTGCTCACCAAAAAAATTGCACAACTGACAAGACACCACTTCACGAATAAATGTCAGTCGAGTTACTTCAAAAATCTAAAAGGAACTCTGCCCAAAAATGAAGGTGTTTTGGTGGGTGATTTCGCGGAAAACTTCTCATTCATCGTACAAGATTGTGCCCAGGGATTTCATTGGGAGAACTCGCAATGTACAGTGCACCCATTCATTTATTATTCCAAAAACAATGCAGGAAAACTAATTTGCAAAAGTTACTGCTCCGTTTCAAACCGTCGCAGGCAGGGTTTCGGAGCCGGTAAAAAAACTTCTGGCTCCGACTCCGGCTCTGGAGCAGAAATTTTTTACAGTCTGGCTCCGGCTCTGGCTCTGGCTCCGGCTCTTTTATAGTAAATTCTGTTAATTATAAAATAAATATCTAGATTTATATAACTAATTGTCCAATTTAAAATATTGCACAAAAATATTTTATTATTAAATCACTTTAATACTCAAAATTTAAATTTCTTATGATTTTAAATTAGGCAAATATAATGATAGAATGAAGTTATTTAAATAACTAAAGGAAAATGATGAAAACTAAATGATATTAAATATTTATTAACAATGGTAGCTTATATAAATTAGAGAAACTTGCCTCCTAATTAGTTCAAAGTTCAAACTTAAGAATTCTCGTATGGAAAATAGTAATAATCAAACTTTCTGAGATAATATATGCATCTTTTTTTTAAGTGTTGAAACTTGAAAGCTTCATGAAAGCCAACTTGGCTTGAAAAAGAGCTGAATATTTCAAAAAATTCAGTTTTTAAATTTTTAATAGGTTATATTATTTACTTAAGAGATTTTCTTTTAATCAAAAAGTTTTGTAATTTAATTAACAAAAGCAATTCAACTAAAAGTCAAAAGTTCAAACTACTAATACATATTATAAAGAAAATTTACAAAATCATTTACCCTACGCTTATAAATCAATACTCCTTGGATTAACAAATGAAAACTAATGCAAAATTTTTTTATTCTAGCTAAGGTATAATCAAACTAATTTTAAACATAAAATCAAGATATTCTTCTTGTAAATCTGTTTCCTTAAAATAATTGAAAATGAAAATTACTAAGTTTATTTAAATTTTTTTTTTTAAAACAAAATGGCCTCAATTATATTTTTTTAAGTGTAACCTTAAATCAGACTTTATCTTTAAAGTTCAAACTACATACTAAAAATTAAAAAGTTTGCAAATTCAATGACACATTTACAGTATCATAAATCATAATACTCCTTGTATTAAAAATGAAAGCAAAATAATAACTTTTGCAGAAATTTTTACTAATGTAGCTAAGGTAGGAAACTAATTTTTAAACATAAAATCAAGATATTCTCCTTGTAAATCTGTTTCCATAAAAAAATTATGAATTAAAATTATTTCTAAGTTTACTTATAAACATTTGTTCTTAAAAATAACATAGCCTCAACAATATCTTCTTTCATACGTGCCTTAAATCAGATTTTAAAATTTTCAGTGCTGAAAATAGCCATTCAACACTGACTTGTGTTGAAGGCAAAGAAAACCCCAAGCGATTCTTTCAATACGTCAATAATAGAAATCTAGTAAAAAGTGTCTTAGGTCCATTAAAAAATGTAAATGGAGATCTAGTCTCTGAAAACAAGGAAATGGCTACCTTGCTAAATGAATTTTTACATCAGTTTTTACTATAGAAGATGTAACGAATATCCCTACGGTCATAGACATAATACCTTTTGATAATGGTAATATTTTGGATAATATTGTCGTTAGTGAAGGGGAAGTAATGCGCTATATTGATAAAATGAAAACGCGTAAATCACCGGGTCCGGATTCATATATCCCATACAACTAAAAGAATTAAAAGATAGCATTGTTGTGCCGCTAACAAAGATTTTTAATGCGTCTATTTCTGAGGGGGTGCGTACCAGATAATTTCAAGTTAGCAAACGTAACACCTATCTTTAAGAAAGGCGATAAAGGTGCGGCGGGAAATTATAGGCCAATCAGTTTAACGTCTGTTGTAGGTAAGCTTTTGGAATCAATAATTAGGGATCGTATAGTCGAACACTTAGAATACCATAAACTTGTTAGAAATACGCAGCACAGATTTAGGCGAAACAAATCTTGCTTAACTAATCTTTTAGAATTTTTCCAAAGCGTGTTACGTTTACGATAGACATCGGGCGGTTGATGTAGTGTATTTAGATTTTCAAAAGCGTTTGACACCGTGCCGCACAAAAGACCTCATTGAAAAAACTAAGGCTCATGGAATCAGGGTGTAGTAATAAATTGGCTAGAAGAGTTTGCGAGGCAGAAACAGAGGGTGGTCGTTGATGGAGCGGAGTCGTGCTGGCTAATGTAGCGAGTGGCTGTTCCTCAGGGTTCTGTATTGGGCCCCTTGCTTTTCTTATATATATTAACGATTTAGATGTCGGCCTAGTCAGTACAGTTTCAAAGTTTGCGGATGACACGAAGCTGGGTGGTAGGGCGATTAATGACGAAGATAGAGGTAAAATTCAGAAAGATCTGAATAAAATCGTTGATTGGTCAGTCACATGGCAAATGAGATTTAACGTTGATAAGTGCAAAATTTGCATATAGGTTCGCGTAATGGTAAATTTGCGTATAGTATGTCAGGGAAAGATTTAACAAGCATAGAGCAGAATAAGATTTAGGAGTTATAGTCACTGGTGATTTAAAGTAGCGAAACAAAGTACAGCAGCGGTCAATAAGGCGAACAAAGTGTTAGGTTTTATAGCTCGAAATTTTGAGTACAAATCGCGCGATATTATAGTTCCACTTTTATAAATCATTAGTTAGACCCCATTTGGAGTACGCGGTCCAATTTGGAATCGTATATGTGCAAAGATATAGACAAAATCGAAAGAGTTCAAAGACGAGTAAACTAAGATGATTCCGTCGCTTAGGTCAAAGTCGTACGAGGATAGCTTAAGGAATTAAATGACAAACACTACTCGAGACCAGGAGGTTAAGGGGTGATCTAAATCAGGTTTTCAAAATTATGAATGGGTTCGATAACGTAGATAGAGATAGCTTTTTCGAAATATCTCAATATAATAGGACTAGAAATAACGGGTGTAAGTTGACAAGTAGAAGGTTCGAGACAGCAGTTGCCAAAAACTTTTTTAGCATAGAATAGTAAAGAGCTGGAATAGTTTGCCGGTAGAAGTTAATTAGTAGCACGTCTATAAACATGTTTAAAAATCGATTAGACGCATATGTTGATAGAAAGGGTATAGTTTAAGGTAGTAAAATTAAGGCTTTCTGGGGATAGATCCCACAGCTCAACAACAAGTGTTGTGGGATATAGGGAGGCAGCGTCTTGGGTTAGGGATACTCTCTGTCCTTACACACCCCATTTAGAGAGATTCCTCTGCCGAGTGGTGCCCCCCATAGTACTGTGAGGTATTGAAAAACTCATGATCTTCACTTGCCCCACAAACACCTTTAAATGGGAGACCCAAAATGGGTGCACACACATTTCTACATCACTGTACAGTCTTTACAGCCACACCTACTCTTTTTCTCGTAAGTGTATATATTGTAATGTACAGTGCCCGCGAAAAGTATCCGATCACCCTTGAAATTTGTATTTTTTACATAAAAAACAATGTTTAAATGTATACTAACCTTATATTAGTATTTTGTCATCTGTCCTTTGGTTTGGATGACTTGTTCTAGACGTTTTGGCATGGATTTAATCAAGTTTTGACAAACTTCCACTGATATTTCCTTGCACCATACCTTTTTGATGGCCTCTTGTAATTTTTCGACTGAGCCAGTGTCGTGGCATTCAAACCTTATTTTTTATTATTAGCCACAGATTTTCTATCGGATTGAGATCTGGACTATTACCAGGCCAATCCAAAATATCAAATTTATTGTCAGTAATCCATTTTGTCACTATTTTGGCCCTGTGACATGGTGCACCATCATGCATGTATGTTTTTGTCCTTTGGATTGCCATTGCCATTGGAAGTTTATCCTGTAGCATTGCTAAATACCGTGCACCATTCATAGTTGTGTTCTTCGGAAGAAAATATAAGTTTCCACGCCCATAGTAACCGAAACAACCCCAAACCATCACACTTGGAGGGTGTTTCATTGTCTTTAGGGTGTATTTAGGGTCCATCCTATTTGAGCCAATAGGCCGGCGAACCTTTTTTGGACAACTTCTGAATGTCAAAATGTCGACTCATCGCTAAATAAAACCTTCTTCCAGTCATCAACAGTCCAATGAATGTATTTTTTACAAAATGCGACACGTTTTTTACGCATTTTTCATTAATGAACGGTTTCTTAGCAGCATGGCGAGATGGTAATCCGAGTTCTTTTGGAGCCGCTCCTGGATAGTTCGTTCAGAAACACCAGATAACAAATTATTCATATTAAATTTTATTTCTTTCGCAGTTATTGTTGGGTTTTTCAATACTAAACGTTTCATAAGTTTGTCTGTTCGTGAATTTGTTTTTCTCGGTCTGCCAGATCGTTTTTTAGGGACTGGCGTGGTTAGGCCACCATTGTTCTTAGCCCGTGAAACCTATAAATTAACGGTACTTTGGGATATGTTTAATTCCTTAGCTATCTGTCTCTGTGATTTCCCACATGCATGCAAAGCAACAATAGCACCTCGACAATCACTCTTAAGTTGTTTTTTAGCACACATTATATATAAATTTTATTTACACCACTTTCTGTAAAAAAAAAAAAAAAAAAAATCAAGAAATTTACACAAACAGTGAAATCTGACAAATTTGAGACACAGCCACTCGCAACGAAGGCTACCAGAACACTAATTTGAGAATGCGTTGGATAGCTCTCATATCAGCGAGCAACCTCAAAGTTACCAGATGTCGCTAGAACAAATAGAAAGTGAATTACGTGTCTCTGAATATCAAGGGAAAATATTGTATTTTCTTGAGTGATCGGATACTTTTCGCGGGCACTGTATATGATTGTAAATTTTGACTTGGTCCGCTATCGATATGGACCGTGACTTGATGGATACCGTAATGAAATTGACTGGATTCTTTGGATCCGATATATTTGCATGTCCTTTATAAATAGATATAGAGTGTAACATATATGTGGATAGTAGTCTATTATGACTTGATCCTCTGGATCAGAGATTCTATCTTTAGTTTTAAATCGATAATTAATTAGTTTTAAATTGATAATTATTTAGTTTCGTAAAAATTGGTCGTTGCCAATTTACCGGCAGTTTTTACATAAATTTCTTATGTTCTTGTGGTTCGGAACCCACGTAAAATTGTAGGTCCCCTCCACCACCACGGAGGACATACACAATACACGAACACAGTTAGGTAGACCAGCCATGAGTGGATCCTAGGGTCTTTGTTGGTCTGAAACATTATAACATTATAACTTTAGGATACCTTTCTATTACTTGTTCAAAAGACAGTTTTGACAAATGGTCAAATTTTTCAATCTCAGGAAAAGATTCCTCAACTTGCAATTTGAGGGTACACATTGGACTGAGAGGTGGTATTAGTTCACTTTCTAAACGAGGACGTTTTGATTTCTTACCATGTTGAATATCAATAATTTTTTCAAAATCAAACTTGCTGACATCAGAAGTGGTGGAAGGAGATGATGAATTTGATGATGATGCAATAATCTCGGTTCCACATTCCTCTCTTAATAGAGAGACTTTATTTGAAAGGTCTAGGTTACTTTTCATTCTGATTGCTATATTGCATAGGGCATCCTTGGCTTTAACTACCTGTTCAGATGTTAATAAGCATCTATATCTAGGATCTATATGAACAGCAGCAAGCAATACTTCATTATCAAGTAAAATATTTTCTCTCCTTTCCATGGAACTTTTAATGTCATCAGCTATGGTGCCTTCTATCTTGGAAAGAAAATACATCAAAGATTTCCACTCTTTCAAAAATTGACCGGGAGTCAAATCTTCACTTTGAATTTTTTTTGTTACTATATATGGCTGGTACAGTACTCTTTCCAATCTTCTTGCTTGTTCCCACATTATTTCTGAAAGATTCACATTTGAATTTGCCATGTCCAAGAGTACAGGTTTTAATTCTAATAAGCGCTCTATCATTAAATAAGTGCTGCCCCATCGAGTAGGTTGATCTAAAATAGCAACCTTGCCTGCACGTCTTTTAATTATTTCTTCCACTTTTGGGTTTCTTGCTGCTACTACAACCTGTCTCAACTTACCTATGAGAGAGGTAGCATGTTTATCTCTCAATCCATCGCAAATAGCAAGTTGCAAGGTATGTGCACCACAACGCATGTGGTTGATTCTGGAGAAGTGTGAAATTTCAGATACAATACTGTCAATTTCTTCTACACAAGATGCCACTTCCTGAGTGTCTGTTGAATCATCATCATGTTCACCAAATGTTTGTATATCATCTTCTGAAGTTGCCTCTTGATTATCATTCAACTTCTCAACAGTTTTAATCATATTTGATGCATTATCACTGACAATGCAGAGCACAAATTCTTTCGGTATGCCGTACTCTTCCAGAGTTCTCATAATTAGATCATGCAGGTAGTCACTAGTTTGCTGAGCATGTGTATCTTTTACTGCTATAGTGCGGGTGAGGATTTTATCATCATCATCAATAAATCAGACATTGATGGCAAAATAATGTGTCCGTATTCGTGTGAAACCATCAACTTTTAAATATATGAAGCGCCCTTTTAATTGCTCTTTGAGAGCAAATTTTTCTTCTTTTGATTTTTCTATCACTAAATGATGGATATTGTCTTTATCTAAACTAATCTTGAATTTCTGAGCCATTTCTTCTAGTAGACTGCGCATAGCTGGCTTTTCAAACATAGATAGAGGCATAGAATCTTTAACAACTAACTCAATTATGCTATTTTTAAAATTATCTGTAGTCATTGAGATAGTGACTTTTTGAGACATCAAAAATTTAGTAATGTTTTGCTGGTTTGCTTTAGTTTTTGAACTGGCAGAAGTACTGGGTCTTGAAAGCTCAAGCATTTGCTTCTTTTCTTCCATCATTTTTGATATTTCAGGATGTAATCGACTCAAGTGTCTTTTCAAATTATATGCTCTTGAGGAGACATCAGGCTTTTTGCTTTGAGGCTTGGTAATTTTAGTTCCACACGTTGAAATATTTCCCAAAGCATCAGAAACTTCACAAATACAAACATAGTGTTTCTTATCTGAACTTTCAGTAAAATACTTGAATATATCAGACTTCTTTATTGAATCTCTATCCATTATGAAGGGTCATAGACTGATAATTATAATTAAAGAATCAAGTACAAATTACAAAGAATCTGAAAAAAAAAATTTAGCAATACAAGATAATTGACCTAAAAATAAAAATAGTTCAATCCAAGTCAGAAGGACCAACCTTACTAGGTATGTATCTAGGTAGTTACCTACTTAGATAAATAGTTAGTACCTACCTACCTAAGGTCTCCACCGCCATAAAAAAAATTTTACCTATATAATTAAGTGTTGTTAAGACAAATCTTCCCAAATATTTAATGGTTAAAAAATGGAAATTTGCAGATTATTCCTGCAACTCCCACACCTCCATAAAATCCAAGAATCCTATGGTACCATTTTTCGTAATATATTACAAGAATTATAATTTGCAACTAAACCTATATTTAACAAATAACAATTTAGGTAGCAATATATCGCCCGGAGCCAGACCATGAAGCCATATTTTCAAGGTTTCTGGCTCCGGCTCCGGCTCCAGGTAAGCAAAATTCACTGGCTCCACCGACTCCGGCTCCGAAACCCTGGTCGCAGGCATGATACAATTCTGGTTCATAGTTTTCTCAAAAAATTAATCCTGTGCATCCAACAACAAAATTCAAACCTAACTAAAATTCATTATTTCACAGATGGATGCGCGGCTCAGTATAAGAATAAAACAAATTTTCTAAATTTATGCCATCATTTCGAAGACTTCAAAATTCATGCTGAGTGGAATTTTTTCGCGACATCCCACGGGAAGAATGCCTGCGACGGTATTGGCAGAATGGTAAAAAGAGCAGTCGCCAGAGAAAGCTTACGACGGCCTCTCGACCATCAAATCTTAATAGCTGAGGACTTCTACAATTTCTGCTCTCAAGAATTCCTAACCGCTATTGACTTTTTTTACGTCTCTGAGGCAGAAGTTGTAGATGTAGAGCTTTCTTTGCAAAAATGTCTGAGTGAACCTATTACTTCTATCAAAGGTACTCAACAATTACATTGCTTCGTCCCAATTTCCAAGAATTCATTGAAGGTTTATCCACTCTCTCAGAGTGCACAGTCAGTCGAAATAAGAGAGCTCATTAGAGTTTCTGCTTCGGATCAAGAACATAATACTGTCTCTTCTCTCAATGCGAAACAGGCTCTTTTGTGGGTTGTATGTATGAAAATAAACTATGGCTCGGATTAGTCCAGCCCTTTGACTGTGAATATGATGATTTTCTGATAAAATTTCTCCATCCTTCGGGCGTATGTCCCTCATACATTTTTCCTGCGCAAGATGATGTTTGTCACGTTCCAACAGAAAATATATTTGGGAGTATTGAAGCAAGTTTACGAGGAGGAACAAGAATACAATACATTTTTCCGCTTCAAGAATTAAATATCTTTTCAAAGATGATAAAATAAATTCTATCGAATGTATACTATTTAAGATTGTCTATATAATATTTCTAAAATTTTTATCTAAGATTTGTGTACCGGTATCTACTTAATAGTTATAAAAATCTTTTCAAATTCTTTTTTCTTATTATTATATTATTAGTGTCTAAAATTTGGATTCACTGGATGAGAATACTGTCTCTTAATTCATTCTCAAAGACTTGTGTACGTGTAGTATTAGGAAGAGTATTTTATACTCTGATAAGCGCTTTATAAATTAAGCATTATTATTGTCAATATATTCTGTCCATAAATATAAGAGATGTTATGTATGTACATTATACATATATTTTAAAAGATTTTTCTCCTTTGGTTTATCTACATATATTTTTTATATGATTTGAAAATTGTCTTTTTTTGGACCAAGTCTGTAATAAATCTTCGTCTGAAAAAAATTTTTTATTACTTAATTTCAAACTCAGTTTTGAGCCTTATAATAAACTATAAGCTGACTTTTTATTACTTATTATGGTGTACATACATCAAATAAACATTTTTTATTCTTGGTCTTTTTTTCGAAAAATGATATCTTCGCTGCCAAATCGCAAAAAAAAAAAAATTGACATTTTTTCCAAAAAATCATTTTATTTTTGTTACCCTAAAAAAATGATACATATTTAGAAACTACAGTTAATTTTACATATTTTATCATTTAAGACTTATTACACTACCACAATTAGCAGCTGAGATATTTACGTTTGAAAATTGTTGGTTTTTCATTTGACCAAAATTTGGTCAAGCCATAAAATTTGACCAACTTGACCAATTTTCAAAAAAAATTCAGATTTTTGTAATTTGGACCAAAACCAACCCTCACACCAAGTTTCGTGAATTTTGGAGATGGTGGAGTGTACATTTGGCACTTTCATTTGTCTATTTGTCCTGGAATTACCCAGGCCTTATATCTATTTCTCAAAGGATTTACACTTGTTTGATTGGCTGTTTGAAAAGAAAATTGGGTAAAACTTATGTGCTACATTTCTTAGGACCTAGGCTATGATTAGAATAAAATAAAAGGCTATGATGAAAAAATACTGAGTTATGTAAAGTGATAAAACAATAAAATATTAGAAATTTCGGTAATTATATAGAAAATGGCGCAACCCGAAGTATGATGTAAAAAACATTTTATTAGGTCAATTTTGATGTGCTGAAGCCAAATCTGTTAACCATTTGGTGTGCAAATGCTTCAAATTAGAGTAAATGTTATTTATATTTTACTCTTATTTTGAAGCATTTGCCTAAAAAATGGCTAACAAGCACATGAAAACTAACCTAACCTAACCTAAGAGTAAAATAACCACACGTTGGGCACGACAACTCAGAAAGCAAAACACCATGTTTTTGGAAAAATGGAATTGCTTCTTCATCATTTTCATAACACTTTACAATAGCTTCAATGTATCTAACAGAACACCCTTCACACTCCATTGCTATACAAACATTAAAAGGGCACATTTTAAAAAGGTTATAAAATTGCTTCTGTTAAGAACTACTTTGACTCGCGGAGCAAAATTATTGGAACCAAAACATAAATGATGGGCAAATGAATGAACTTCAAAAATTTGTAATTTTATTTATAATCTGTAAAAATGTAATTTGCACACCAAATGGTTAACAGATTTGGAGTGAAACTATGGAATGATTTAAATGCCGATATAAGAAAATATTGTGAATGTAAATTTGTTTAAAACCAAGTTGAAATCCCAATTAATAATAGCATACTAACAAAAATTATTGGAACCAAAACATAAATGATGGGCAAATGAATGAACTTCAAAAATTTGTAATTTTATTTATATTCTGTAAAAATATAATTTGCACACCAAATGGTTAACAGATTTGGCTTCAGCACATCGAAATTGACCTAATAAAATGTTTTTTACATCATACTTCGGGTTGCGCCGTTTTCTATATAATAACCGAAATTTCATCTTCTAAATAGTTTTTTATTCATAATTTTAGAAAAATCATACTTTTGAAATATTGGCCAATACCAATAAGCACTGTTAAAAATCTACTGATACTGATATATCAGTACATCCCTATAAAAAGCTTGATATGGAGTATGGTACTGTATGGAGTAGAAACATAGACACTGAAAACAACTGAAAAGAAACTCCTGGAAAGTTTTGAAATATGAATTTGGAGAACAATGCTAAAGATAAGCTGGAGGGAACACCAAAGTAATGAGGAAGTACTGCAATAGGTGAGGGAAGAAAGATGATTCATTAAGGTGATAAGAGAAAGATAGAAAAAATGGATTGGACATGTGTTGAGAGGAGAAGGAATGTTGAAGGTAGATATGAAGGTAGAAAACCAAGGGGAAGGAAAAGGAAAGCAATGCTGGATAATTTGAAGGCAGGCAGGAGCTACCATGAGATGAAGAGGATAGCTCAGGATAGAACACTTTGGCAGGACACACAAGTTGGACCTGCTTGATAGGCAGAACACAATGGATAAATGGATTAACTTGAAAAATGACACGTATCCAGTTATTTTCAGTAAATATTTACTATTACACCAGTCTCCAGTAAAAAGTTTTAAAAGCTGGTTTTCAATATTTTTCAATATGCTGAATTAAAAAATTATACTCATTTCCATCGCAAATGATTTGTTAGAGAGTTATTGAAGCTTAAAGCTTTTAAAACTTTCTACCCTTCTTTACCTGGGGGACCTCTCGTGGGAACCAGGAGTTTTTAGGTAGGGAGAATCACAAAAACGAGTGGTTTCTGAAGATTTTGAAAGTCAGATTCATACAAAACACATAAAAAACTATAGGAAAAACATAAATTTCACCTTCAAAATTGGCCAAACCTAAAACAACCTAAGCAAACCTAACCTAACCTAGCCCCTAACGATATCCAAGATTATAAAAAATTAAAAGCTTCAATAACTCTAACAAATCATGATAAATTTATACTATTACACCCGTCTCCCTTTGGAGGTGAAATTTGTGTTTTTCCTATGGTTTTTGATGTGTTTTGAACAACTCTGATCTTCAAAACCGTCGGAAATGACTCATTTTTTAGATAACCCCCTTCCCCCCCAGCCTGCAATCTGGGGGACCCTGGTGGGAACCGAGAGTTCTCGGGTGGGGAAAATCACAGAAAATGAGTCATTTCTGACAGTTTTGAAGGTCAGATTCATTCAAAATACATCAAAAACCATACAGTAGGAAAAACATAAATTTCACCTTCAAAATTGACCTAACCAAACCAAACCTAACCTATCTACAATGCCACAGTTTCTGGTCTTGACGATATGTACACTCCATTTTACAATGTGGACACTTCACTACTGTCGGTAGAACACCGTGAGCACGCAGAAACAACACTTTTTTCTATTTGTAGAAAGCGACAATACAACTGTAATAATCGAACGAGCATGCGTCACACGAAGCCATTCCAGTGCAAAGTAATTCAAATTAGAAATGGATGGAGCGCAGTGATTGGGCAGACATGTAATGGTCACACAAACATACAAACATACACTAGATACACACCAAAAAAAAATTTATATCTCGAAAACGAAGCATTTGCGACAGAAACGCTATAGAAGGAAAGTCTTAGAATTTAAAAATCTACTTAATGAACATATAATTGCTGGATGTTAGACGGGTGTAATACTATAATAATACCCAAATCATTTGCAATGGAAATGAGTATCATTTTTAATTCAGCACACTGAAAAACATTGAAAACCAGCTTTTAAAACTTTCTACCGGAGACTGGTATAATAGTAAAGAAATACCTTATTTTCTACCAAACTTATCAACTTGGTGCATAGTTCAACAACTTCACTAAAGAAAAATCATGGTGAAACTTTATTATCCACACAGAGTCCATACGGCCCTAACAACTAACAACCTAACTTAGTTAACCTAGCTTAATATAACCCAGTTTAACATATTACCAAGCTGGGCAAACCTTTACTATCCAAACAGTCCACAACAGCTTGGTAATATGTTAAATTCGATTTGGTAATTATTCGTTTTTTGACCCACTCTCTTTTTATAATGAGCAAACGTTTCTGGTCAATTTGGAGGTGCTCCGCACGAATCTGCCATCCGTTTCCTGTGCAAATGTGTAGTTTTCAAGATATCGTCATCTCGAAAACTACACATTTGCACAGGAAACGGATGGCAGATTCGTGCAGAGCACCTCCAAATTGACCAGAACGTTTGCATTCATGCTAAACACAACCTAACCACCTAACTTAACCTAACCAGTCATTTCTAGTTAACAATGGACTCACTGCCTAGTTTTATAACTTTCTCGGCATAACGTTATGAAAAATATTTTCGCAAATAAATATTTATAAACCGGAGGTTTTTATTCACCGAGAAGTTGCAATGTTCCAGCCATGTGCCCTTAAAGATAGAAACAGTAAATCCACACTCACGCTTATTTTTTAGATTTTTTTTTATGGTACCTAAACACCTTCGAGTCTTGTCTTAAAATACAGGCAGTATTACATTTAGGGCAAATCACGGATGTCGGAATTATGCCGTGATTGGAAAAAACATCTAAACTTTTATCTTCATCGAGGCCAATAAGGCGGATTAGGTCTTCAAAATCAAGTTCACAAGATTGACACGTCATAACAGTAGAACGAAAATCACCATACTAACCAGAAAGAAGTAGGCAAAAGCAAGAAAAAGTAGCCAAAAAAAGCCAAGTAGCCAAAAAAAGCCAAGAAAAATCTCCAAAAAAGGTAGCCAAAATAAACAAACTGACCGAAATTCATATACATACATATTAGAAAGTAGAAATTTTTTTTAAAAAAGTACAAGATAATATATATGGTAACCATATATATTTTTTCGGTAATTATATAGAAAATGGTGCAACCCGAAGTATGATGTAAAAAACATTTTATTAGGTCAATTTCGATGTGCTAAAGCCAAATCTGTTAACCATTTGGTGTGCAAATACTTCAAATTAGAGTAAATGTTATTTATATTTTACTCTTATTTTGAAGCATTTGCCTAAAAAATGGCTAACAAGCACATAAAAACTAACCTAACCTAAGAGTAAAATAACCACACGTTGGGCATGACAACTCAGAAAGCAAAACACCATATTTTTAGAAAAATAGAATTGCTTCTTCATCATTTTCGTAACACTTTACAATAGCTTCAATGTATCTAACAGAACACCCTTCACACTCCATTGCTATACAAACATTAAAAGGGCACATTTTAAAAGGGTTATAAAATTGCTTCTGTTAAGAACTACTTTGACTCGCGGAGCAAAATTATTGGAACCAAAACATAAATGATGGGCAAATGAATGAACTTCAAAAATTTGTAATTTTATTTATAATCTGTAAAAATGTAATTTGCACACCAAATGGTTAGCAGATTTGGCTTCAGCACATCGAAATTAACCTAATAAAATGTTTTTTACATCATACTTTGGGTTGCGCATTTTCTATATAATTACCATCAAAAGCAAATATAATTATAAAATATTAAAGCATAATTTTCTCATCATTTTCATATAAGTCACTATGCTCGCAGATGCGTACTTAACAAATTATGTACATTTGAATATTATGACATTTTTGCATTTTTTTTCCCACCCTTCCAATATTTTGATTGGTGACATCATGAGAACATGATATATGAGCTACATTTTTTAAGTTCTTAGGCCTTTTAAGTTGCTAGTCTACTTCTGTCAGTTTTTGATAGATGTTTGTGGCGATGACATGTGAATGGTGCGAATATTATTTTGAGGATTTAATATACTCTAGGCTAGGTTAGCCAGGGTTAGGCTAGGTTAGGTAAGGTAAGGTAAGGTTAGGTTAATTAATACCAAAATACATTTTCCTAGTAATATTTGATGTGTTTTGCTTAGATTTTGACTTCCATTTCCCTTGAAAATGAGCCAAACTTCAAAGTACTATAACTTTGTTGGATCTCATTTCCGACGGAAATGGAGGTCATATTTGAACAAATCACATCAAATACTACTAGAAGAACGTATTTTGGTGTGTAAAATGACTGAGTGACTTAAAACATAATTACCGGGCATTATGAACACTGTCTGGATAGTAAAGTTTAAAGTTTTGCCAAAATCAGAATTTCACCCTTAGGCCTATTCCCAGTGCAGGTGATACCTACTAACAACACCATTCCATTATAAAGACTCTAGTCCTAGGCAGACCATAAACTCACACCAACAATAAGCCCAATTTGAATTAATAAGTTGGGGGAACTAGGCTAGGCTAACGAACTGCAAGCCTACCGCAGGTTCAAGTAGGCTGGGCCTAGAATAAAAATCCACTTTCTCCACAAAAAATTTAAGGATATAAGTTTTCCATCAGAACATTTCCATACGTAAAATACATATGGTATTACAAAAAGACAAACAGCTTAAAAGAATACAAAACATTGACTCGCTTCATATAATCCTCTTTTTTTTTTTTGCGATATGATACGATGAAATGTTGGAGGCCTAAGCCTTTTCAACGGCGCCTCCTGATGTCTTCATCCTCTGAGTCTATGCTGTGCTCTAACCATTTGATATCGTATTTTCCAGAATTTATATATTATCTGTTTTTTGTGACCTATATTTTCCTTCCTAAAGATAAACCCCCCAATAATCTCCTCTTTGTCTGCCTTAAATGGCTGTTGTAATTCGATGGCTTTTACTCTCTCCTTCCTGTATGCACTACAGTCCAACAAGAAATGCTCCAGGTTTTCTTTTTCGTATGCGCACATGGGGCATTTGGTGTCCCCTCCCATATATCTATTTTTGTCATTAAGTTCCAAATTATTTGCCCTACATCTGTACAATATGGTTGAGGCTGGGGTGTTATATATATCCTCCGTGCCTCCAATGCTTCTTTTCCATTTCCTATATAATTTTAAACTTTCCTTTCCATCCATATCTTTCCTCCATTGGTCTTCATCCCAGGTACGTATTTTGTTTGCCAGTTCCTGTTTTTTGCAATCTTTTAGATATTTTATATTTATTCTCAAGTCAATCATATATCCTCAACCTCCTTTTTCCACTTCCCTCCTGTTTCTTCGTTTATTTTACTAAATATTTCACCTACCAACCCTCCTGTGCCATTTTTTAAGATACTTTTTACATAGTTGAGCTTTCCTTTCATTATTCTCGTTCTCATCATTGATGCCCCTATTTCTCCGCTCAAACCACTCACAGCCATGCTTCTTCCTGCCGATAGTATTGTTCTGTATACTCCATTCTCATATTTCTGTAGCTGTTGAATTTCTGTTTTGTTTAGTTCTATAATATTTGTTCCATATAGTATTGATGGCAGCGCCAAGCCTTTCCAGAACGCCTTACCTACAACCAGTTTGTTATAACTCTTTTCTATTACTAAGTAGGTCATATTTGCCACTTTCTGTGCCTTTTGGAACATCAGTTCTTTTTGCTTTTGGAAACAATTCCTTGTATTATTAATTGTTATGCCCAGATATTTTATTGAATCTACCACTTTAATTCCCTCTATCTGCTCTGGTGCTTCTTTTTTGTTGAATATCATAAAATTACTCTTATTTTTGTTAATCTCCAGGCCATATGTCCTCCCTATTATAACTTTCTTGATATTATCACTTGCCTCATTTACTGACATTGATAGCTGTAATCCATCATCCGCAAAAAATAATGTATGTATTTTAAATTTCTCATCTTTATATCCTATATCTTCTTTATCCAACTTCTCCAGGATCTAGTATGTCACCAATTTGAATAGAGTTGCTGATAGGGTACATCCTTGTCTTATTCCACTGCTTACTTCTATTTTTTTACATAGCTTATCATTTAGCCTCAATGTGGTACTGTCCCCCATATAGATTTTTGCTATGACTTCTATTATGTTTGGGTGAATCTTATATCTCATGAGAGCTTCCACTAGTTTTTCTCTTTTTACCGAATCAAAAGCTTTTACGAAATCAGTTGCTGCCACTATCAAGGGTTTTCTATTTCTGTAGCTATTTTCTATACAATATTTCAAGATAGAGATATTATCCTCTATTCTTCTCCCTGGTGAAAATCCAGCTTGTGCGTCTTTGTCCTCATTATTCCTAGTTAGGTGTTCTTCTATCTTCACTTTTATTATAGACATGAACAACTTGTACGCTACATCAGTTAATGCTATAGGTCTTAGGTCTTTCTCTGTAGGTTTGTTCTTCTTTGGCACCATTACTGCTTTTGGCATCTTCCAATTCCTTGGTGGACTCCCTGTTCTCAGGATCTGATTGTAGCAATTTGCTAATGCCTGGGTGCACACTTCACTCTTGCTCAATACCTTGAGGCAGGGCCGGATTAAGACCTTTAGAGGCCCTAAGCACTTAAAAGATTTTGGTGCCCCATATATATGTAATTAAAAATATAAACAAAAATAAACCATAAAATAAAATTTTATTTTTTGAAATGAAACAAAACTTACAGTAAGATGGAAAATAATGTTTATTTTTGTATACTTCCACTTCATTTATATTTGAAAAGTTTTCTCCTACTTTTTTTAATTGCAAAGTCTTTGATCAGATCCTCAAAACTAATCTTACGTAACACATCTGCTTCTATACTTAGTAGAGATAAGGCATCCAGCCTGCCTTGTTGCATAGTTGTTCTGTTGGTATTTTTAATATACTTCAACTGAGAAAATGAACGCTCAGCTGAGCAATTTGTGACCATTAATGTTAAAAATATACGAAAGGCAATTTCTACATTTGGGAAGGCACACTCAATATTGTCTTCTACAATTATTTTATAAAGTTCAGCATGACTGAATCTTGTTTTTACATTTTTTTTTGCACTGAACTTATGGCACACATATGAGTGAAACTGCTGAAGCTCAGCAGAGAAATTAGTGTTCAAGTCCTCTGGGTAAGCATCAATCATCTTTTTACAACCCTGAGAATACCTTTCAATTTCAGTAGATGATGAAGTGGTGATATTATGTGGCACATCACTTAGAAAAGAAAATCTCTCTGCTATTTCTTTGTATATCTCTCCTCTTCTTCTCATCTCAGTTTCAAGTTTGTCAACAATTGTGTAAAAGGTGGTGATAAGAAATTTATCTCTGGCATTCAGATATACTTCTGGTGCATCTCCGTCATTGGGTACCTTCTTTCTGTCTTAGACAGAGCTGGGCACTTGCGGTTTTTTTTGCGGTATTGCGGTACTGCGGTACTACCGCACTACCAAACCGGTACCGCATAACGCAGTACCGCAAAGGATCGCTGAAAGTACAGGCTGTACTTTCAGCGATCCTTTGCGGTACTGCGTTATGCGGTACCGGTTTGGTAGTGCGGTAGTACCGCAGTACCGCAATACCGCAAAAAAAACCGCAAGTGCCCAGCTCTGCTTTCTGATACGTTTGCGAGTTTGAGCTGCCTTGTAATCAATATCTGGTAGCATTTCCTTTGTAGCTGCTTCATATCTTTCAAATTCATCTCGTGAAGTGCACAGTTGGTCAGCTAATGATCCATACAGATCTGCACATGTTTTTAAGTTCACATCCTTATTCTGTAGAACTTTGCTTACTCTATGAAAATTTTGCAAAATCTCATCCCAAAAATTCAACATAAAAACGAATTCTAGCTCTTGCATCTTATTTGCAATATTATTTGCTTCTCTTCTAGTGTCTCCCTTTTGTGACTGGTCTTCAGCTATACATTCTAACGCTTCTAAAATTTTAAGGAAAGATTTCAAAATTGCTGCTGTTGCCATAGCATGTGCCTCCCATCTGGTATCAGAGAGGGATTTTAAGACACTTTCATTTCCAATACAACCTTTAAGAATTTCCCACCTGCTGGTTGAGGCTAAAAAAAAGGTATAGAGCAACTGCACTGTAGAGAAGAAATTAACCGCCTCTTGACAGCAGTCAACAGCACTTCGGCCTACCAGATTTAGTGAATGGGCTGCACAGGGCACATATATAGCAAACTTGTTTGTTTCTAAAATTTTTTGCTGCATCCCCTTATAACGCCCAGACATGTTGGCAGCGTTGTCGTAAGATTGACCCCTACATTTTGAAAAGTTTAGCTTACAAACTTCACGTAAGTACTGCAACACCTGATTTGCCATTTCCTCACCAGTATGGCTTTTCATTTTCAGAAAGGTTAAAAAGCGTTCAATAGGCTGTCCATCTTTTAAGTACCTAAGTACAACACTTAACTGATCGATATGTGATAGATCTGGTGTTGAATCAACTGACAAACTAAAATAACCAGAAGATTTTACTTCGTCAACAATGAGTGCGTGGACCTTTTGAGCCATTAGTTGAATGAGTTCCTCACAGGTGGTTTTGGACAGGTAAGAAGGATTTCCTTTGCCAGAATTTCCATATTTCAAAATGTGACCTGCTAAAAATGGAATCAAACCGGCTTATGAGCTCAAGCAGCCCTAAAAAATTCCCATTCTGCAATGATCCAAATCTTTCTTCTGTTCTCGAAAAGACAAGCCACGTTCAGCTAACGTACAAATAACAGCTATGACACGCCTCAAGACATGTTCCCAGTAATCACACTCTTCCTGAATTTGTTTTTCCAACTGTTGTCCCAACCCCGCACCTTGTCTGCGAGTTAAGTATGTTAGCATAGAGTCTCGGTGAGTAGTGCTTTTTTCATGATGATCAATTACAATAGTATTTCGCCAGTCACTGAACCCTTCTCTTATAACAAAATGTGAGACATTTTTAGGAGCAAACAGTTTACAAACATAACAGTAAACTGATCCTGTTGATGGTGAATACAATAACTACTCTCTCTTGTATTTCTCACCATTGGCTTTTGTCCCAACGAAAAGTTTTTGTGAACAGTATCTTGCTGGTTTGCCACTACTGAAATGCCGGTAAGACTTGTCAAATGGCCCATTGTGGTGTTGACAGTCACTGGGTCCACAAGCAATCCAATAAGCCACATCATCAGCAGAGAAATCAAGCCACAACCCTGGATCTTTTGCTATATTTACTTCATCTTCTGCAGACTGATTCATTTCACCACCATCACCATGGTCCACTAAACTTTCATTTTCAGCAATTATTTCAACCCCAGAATGTCTTGTAAAGCAACTTGAATCAACATTTGCAGTAGAGGTATCAAGAGAATTTACAGGCAAAGTGAGATCAGTAGTGAGACATGTGGTAGATGAACCTGCTTGTGACACCTCGGTGATTCCAACGTCATCATATTTTGATTTTGAAGTGATCAAAGTGGTATTTGTGTCCACTTCTGATGACGGAGATTGGTTTTGATTCAGAATCGGTATATCATGTTGACGTTGTGGTCGTGGAACTTGTGTGAAGAAATCAGTCAGCTTTGCAGTCTTGGACTCTAAATCCAAAGTCTTCTCTTGTTTCTCTTTTGATAGTTTTCGCTTTTGTGCACCACTTAACTGAACACGTTTCATCTTGGTTCTTGGGGTCTGTAAAATACAGAAATAAAAAGAATATTTTATTTGTATATTATGTGGCAATCAACACATTACACATATCACAATCTTGGCTTTGTTCTTTTATTCTCAGAAAGACAAAATGGGAACCGTACACAACCAAAGTGGCAATTTAAATATAAGTGGCAATTAAATATAACTCAACCGAAATATCAACTCGAAATGTTGAATACAAATCAAATCGAAAGAAGGAACCAAAAGAAGGAACCGAAAGAAGGAACCGAAACCTATAAAATAAAAATACTTAACATTAGAATTAATAATACGCAATCTATAAAAATATCAATATTAACATTTCACTATTAACGAGCCACATTTTATATTTACATTTATTTATTTATTTAAAACACAATATTTAATTATAGGAAATATGAACATTTGCTTAGGGCCTAAATTGTCCTAACTACGTTTGATGTTATATATACATTACAAATTATTCACTCTGGTTATTACAATCTAAATTCTTTTATACTGTTATGACAATAGATAAATAAATTATAAAATAAAGATACGTGTATGATAAAATATTGTTATATATACAAATAAAGTACACTTCATAGACTTACCCTAGAGAAGAAGAGAGAGCAACAGATAAACTTCTTCAACGCTAATTAACTTAGGTCAGTATATCTTATTATTATAATGGCCGTGATAAACATCACTTGATACAACAGCAATATAGAGAGTTTATAGTTTCTTTTATTTTAATATTAATTTATATTACAATTCTATAAACCTAAATCTTTCTGTAAAACAATACCAAATGATTATGTAAAATATATATTTAATATTATATGCACAAATCACACGTTCAGAATAACTTCCTATAGCACACGAAAATATTTAATCTATATGTATTTTTAATATGGCGCTCAAAGATTTGATATAAACAAAATAATAACGCAAAGCGTAAAGTGTGTGATTACAACGAAATATATTTATTCTCTCAAAAGGGTTGTTGTTCACTACAAATTCAAACAATGAAAAAAAATAAATACTATATATGAATATATATAATTCAGTTTTCAACAGCTTATAGGCTATAACCAGCCTATAAGCCGCGATTATAATAGTATAATAAATCCATGGTAAATCCGACAATGGAAAATTTCTGTGGTGCCCCCCTTCCCTTGATGCCCTAAGCACGGGCTTATTTTGCTTAATGGTTAATCCGGCCCTGCCTTGAGGAATTCTGGCTTTACACCATTTGGTCCAGCAGCTTTCCCATTTTTTATACTTTTTAATCCTTCTATGGAAAACTGATGTGTGGGTAGTTGGGAGGTAACGAAAATGGTTCACTGAGTAGGTAGGTAGTTAATCTAACAATTATTAAATTCCTTTTATGTCAATAACTGGGTGGATGAAACCAATTGGTTGCTCACCAGAGTTATTCTCCACACTAGTATTTATATACTGTGTGACAAGAGCGTGCTCGGTAATAGATATACATTACCGATCAACCAACCGAAGAAAAAACCAAGACCACGCTGGTGGAAAAAGCCCCGAAAAAAGGAAGACACGGGAGAACGAAAACGAGGAACGGGGCGAGAAGACGGAACGAGAGAAGGGAGAAGAACAGACACCGAAAAAAGATCCCCACCAGCAAGTACGCTCTCGACAATTATACAGGAAGGAGAAAAGAGACTCTCTAATAACTAGCAGTAAGTGACTAATTGTGTTTTAACCCAGTTAGAAGTAAACTCATTAAATTAAGCTGGGTCAGACAACTTAGGCCTACATTGTGGCCTAAGACCTAGCATCAACTCATAGCTTAACAAAGGTGAAGGTAGATTGCCCTAACCTAATTTGGTGAGGAATCCTACTGTGGACCTCAATTTATCTGCCCGCTCTGGACCATTTCCGGAATCTCTGGGCTGACCCTTACAAGGCTAGACTTAATCTACTCTATAGTTAGACTGGAGATATTAGGGGTGGGTTAATTGGGGACCAATTCATACAGAGCATTTTTCACACCTTCTTTTATCTCCTTTATTGTTATAATACGTTCATCCAGGGCCGCCGCTTCCATTAGGCGAGGTTAGTAAATGCTAAGGGCGCCAAAGATCTGGGGGGCGCCAGCGCCTCCCGCCCTGTGCACGTCTGATAGTATTATGTAAGAACAACATGAAAAAAATAATGAAGGAATGAGAAGCATAGACAAATGATGAAAGGTTGTACGACGTATGTACACCAGTTTAGCTTGACTGATATTTACATAATTAACTTATTCATCTTATTGGGTCATTATAGAACTTTCACTATCACGACCTTTAACCCTTTAGGGACGGGAGTCGTAAATAAGCGATTTAAAAATGTTGCGCGCACAGACGGGAGTCGTCAATAAGCGACTCGGCTTATTTACGGCTTAATATGAGTTCCGGGAGTCGTCAATAAGCGAATAACTGTTTTTATGTGACATATGCCCTTCTTGCTTGGAAAAACAGTAGATATGTCCTTTTTGCACGCATATTTTAGCACTTTTGAGCGTTCTGATTTGTTACTACATATGCCTCGCTTTACTCGCTGTTTTGATTGGTCATGACACTTTCTTGAACTGTGAAATGATTTTATAATTTTATGATAAATGTATGTATTAACAAATTAAAATAGATCAGTGTAAGGCAAATAGTTTCTTCAATATGGTACCTTCATTACTTTGTGGGCAAACCCAATCGTGAAGTGGGAGGCGGGTGGGGGCGTCAGCTGCAGTCCTGCTAAGGGCGCCAAATAGGCTGGCGCCGGACCTGCGTTCATCCATATATCCCATCTCACTTCTCACCTCTAACGCCATATCTATATGTTCTCTCAGAGTAGGTGGTATTGGTATTCAAGTGTTCCTATTATCACTCCTTGGTCATCTGTCATTGCTTTCTTGTATCTTAAACTCCATACTTATATGGTCTCTTAGGCTGAAGGGTAGTGTATATTTCTTACTCACCATGACCTCGTGGGCAGAATCATTCTGCCTGTACCTTCTATAACTATTAGTACATATAGCCTAGGCCTATGTTTCCAATTCCTTTTCTTCCTTGGACTTGCACAGGTTTTCCACGCTGTTCTGGAATTCAAAACATGATAAAATTTCAGATTCACAACAAATAAATTTTTTACAGTTTAAAACTATACTCCTAAAGCTAACTTAAAATAGCTTTAAAAGCAAAAGTTGGCCGTTTTAAATGTCACGTGATATTTGGAAAGCCATATCGGCTTTAAGGGCGGGGTTCTGAAGTTAAAAAAGTTCATTGGCGTGAATCTCAAATTTACCCCAGAACACATTCATCACATTACATTTCATTTGGAAAACAAAGCCACTCGGGCCTATCGAGGTAATCCAAGTCATGAGCTACGTTTTTTAATAATAAAATCTTGCAAGATGTCAAACTAAAGTCAGCTAATATACGACTATTTACTACCACCATAGTAGCCTATATAACTGAGGTGACGTGTGTGTGTATATATATGGAAAACTGATGAGTGGGTAGTTGGGAGGTAACGAAAATGGTTCACTGAGTAGGTAGGTAGTTAATCTAACAATTATTAAATTCTTTTATGTCAATAACTGGGTGGATGAAACCAATTGGTTGCTCACCAGAGTTATTCTCCACACTAGTATTTATATACTGTGTGACAAGAGCGTGCTCGGTAATAGATACATTACCGCTCAACCAACCGAGGAAAAAACCAAGACAACGCTGGTGGAAAAAGCCCCGCGAAGAGGAGAACAAGAGAGGACGAAAACGAAGAACGGGGCGAGAGGACGCACCAGCAAGTGCGCTCTCGACAATTACACAACCGGAGAAGGGAGACACTCCAATAACTAACAGTAAGTGACTAATTGAGTTTTTAACCCATCAATTTAATCACATTAAATTAAGCTGGGTCAGACAAGTTAGGCCTACATTGTGGCCTAAGACCCAGCATCAACTCATAGCTTAACAAAGGTGAAGGTAGATTGCCCTAACCTAACTTGGTGAGGAATCCTACTGTGGACCTCAATTTATCTGCCCGCTCTGGACCATTTCCGGAATCTCTAGGCTGACCCCTCTAGGCTAGACTTGATCTACTCTATAGTTAGACTGGAGATATAAGGGTGGGTTAATTGTGGACCGATTCATACAGAGCATTTTTCGCAATATATATATATATATATATATATTTAGGAGAAATCCAATGACAAGGAGGAATGTAAATGCCATGAAAAGTCTTCTTTAATGCGCAACGTTTCGAGCAATACGCTCATCTTCAGGCTAAATAATAACAATATGAAATTAAAATCAATAAATAAATGAAACACAAGACAAAATTTCTATAAAACCTATTCATTAAAAGCAAAATTTAAAAAGACTAAAAGAAGAGGGTTAAATTCAAAGTTATAAAAATTTACATAAAATTACAAGAAATTTAAAAAGCTATTTTTAAATTACATATAGTAAATTTGAAATTAGTACAATGGAATAATTAACACTACTAACCCTTCATTGCTGGTTCCGAGGCACAAGTAATTTAAAACAAAACAAAGGGAACATACTATGGGTTGGGTGGTTGGAGAGTTATAAGTTGGGGAGGGGAATTATAAAAAATTTAGAGGGACAGCTGAGGAATCAACGTTTAGAGAAGGGGTCAATGTTTTAATATAGAGAGATTCCAAAATTCTAAGTGAGTTGGGACAAGAATTACAACCGAGAATTTTAAAATTATCTAAAGTGACATCAATTTTACATTTAATACTATGTTCCCGGATACTAGAGGCTTCTTTTTTATTTAAAATTTTACCTGTTCGGCAACTTATTCCATATGCGAATAAAATCTAGCCCTGAGAGAGCGCACGGTGCTGCCAATATAAGTACCAAGGAGACACCTTGGGCAGGTAAATAAATATACAACACCGCTACGCAACGAATCAGGAGTTCGATCGTTCGCTGAGAAAAAGCTACCTAAAGACGTTTTATTAATAAATATAATGCGAAAATCAGTATGATAAAAAAAAAATTTTAACAACTTGGTAAATTTAAGTTTAAATTCTTTATTCATGGGACCCATTTCAGGTACCAAGAAATATTTTATATCTTTAGGCACTGAAATACAGGGAAGTTGAGGGCTATAAACATTATTTAAGAAAGATCTTATTAGTTTATCTACATATTGAACAGGAAAACTATTATTGGTAAAATATGATCTTAAATTATTAAATTCATCGTTAAGTAAGGTAAAACTAGAAGTCAAATTATATCCTCTGAACAAGAGAGTTTTAATACACGACTCAAGGTATGGACAAGATGGACTTAGGGTTTATCGCCATGTTTGGAAGACTTCACGAAAGCTTCTCAAGTCTAAACTCGACTGTTATTTTCTTGAAATGTGTCGTACCTGCAGGGTTTTCCCGAAATTCGTTTACTTCAAACTTTATCGAGAAAATCTATATGACTCTGAATTTTATCAATCTTCTCTGGAATATTTATTAAATAATGAAATTAATTATAAAATCAAAATTTCAGACTCGCATAATAAGTCGCTTGAGCATCATATAATTACTCTTAAAAATACCCTTTCGTTGTTGGATTATTTGTTAATAATTTCTCTTGTACAACGTGATCTTGAAAAGTTTCATTCTACCATTTCTGAAACTCATGAACGTAAGTTAAAGGCCCTGGGCCTGAATTCACCTAATTTTTTCAATTCTGATAAAGTAATTTCGAATTTTTCTAGTTACACCCTCTCCCCTCGGGAAAAGTTTTTACTCTCACTTGGCTTGCAATTTAAGCTTCCGTTATTTCAAATATATAAGCCTTCGTTTTTTCTTTACTTTGAAAAATTTTTTAATGGCTTGAAAAATGTTCCCCATGTTGGTGATTTTAATAATTTTAAATGTCAGTTTGCTAATTTAACTCATGAATTTTTTCACAAACTTAGAAACCTTAAATTTAAATCTTTCATATTTAAGAAGAGTGACTTGCAGGTTATTAAGAATTTGGCAAGGAACCAGGAGATTGTCGTGACTAGACCGGACAAGGGTAACGGAGTTGTATTTTGAACAAATCTGATTACATAAATAAAACTAATGAAATCCTTAGTGATGTTAGCAAATTCAAACAAATTCTTGAACCCGTCAATAAAGTCATTTTAAGGTTGGAAGACAAAGTTAATAGATTTTTGTCACGATTAAAGTCTTTAAAGATAATAAAAAACGATACTTACTCTCAGTTGTTCGTATCTGGTTCTGATCTTGCTCAATTATACTGTTTGCCTAAAATCCATAAAGTTGGAACACCTCTCCGTCCTATTTTAGCTTCGTATAACTTACCTACCTTTCAATTGGCAAAATTTGTTGTTGGTCTCTTGTCACCTTTTGCGAAAAATGCGTATACTATAAATAACTCTTATGAATTTCAAAAAGATCTTCTTAGTGAGAATTTCGGTTCAAAAAGTTTTTGTCAGTTTTGATGTAAAGTCGCTTTTCACGAACGTACCTGTATCAGAAACTATTGCCATTATTTTAGATAGGGTTTTTAGCTCTGTTGATAGTTTTCATGGTTTTTCATGGTCTTATTTTAAGGAACTTTTAGAACTGGTTTTTAAGCAATTATTTTACTTTCAATAATAAGGTTTACCAACAAATTGACGGTGTTGGGATGGGATCACCCGTCGGCCGTCGGACCTTTATCAGCTGATTTTTTTATGACTCATTTAGAAAGTGTAATTTTTAGACAATCTCCCACCCATTGTAAACCAATTTTTTACCGACGCTTCGTTGATGACTCGATAGCTGTTTTTGATAATGCTGTACAAGCGCAACAATTTTTTAACTTCTTAAATTCTCTGCACCCCAATATAACTTATACAATGGAAACTGAGGAAAATGGCTCCCTTCCCTTTTTAGATCTTTTAATTTCGAAAAAAGGTGATTCTATTACTACATCAGTTTACAGGAAACCCACTTTTACCGGTTTGGGCATGAATTTTTTTAGTTTTACTGATTTTAACTATAAGATGTCGTATATTAAAACTCTCTTGTTCAGAGGATATAATTTGACTTCTAGTTTTACCTTACTTAACGATGAATTTAATAATTTAAGATCATATTTTACCAATAATAGTTTTCCTGTTCAATATGTAGATAAACTAATAAGATCTTTCTTAAATAATGTTTATAGCCCTCAACTTCCCTGTATTTCAGTGCCTAAAGATATAAAATATTTCTTGGTACCTGAAATGGGTCCCATGAATAAAGAATTTAAACTTAAATTTACCAAGTTGTTAAAAAAAATTTTTTATCATACTGATTTTCGCATTATATTTTATTAAAAACGTCTTTAGGTAGCTTTTTCTCAGCGAAGGATCGAACTCCTGATTCGTTGCGTAGCGGTGTTGTATATTTATTTACCTGCCCAAGGTGTCTCCTTGGTACTTATATTGGCAGCACCGTGCGCTCTCTCAGGGCTAGATTTTATTCGCATATGGGAATAAGTTGCCGAACAGGTAAAATTTTAAATAAAAAAGAAGCCTCTAGTATCCGGGAACATAGTATTAAATGTAAAACTGATGTCACTTTAGATAATTTAAAAATTCTCGGTTGTAATTCTTGTCCCAACTCACTTAGAATTTTGGAATCTCTCTATATTAAAACATTGACCCCTTCTCTAAACGTTGATTCCTCAGCTGTCCCTCTAAATTTTTTATAATTCCCCCTCCCCAACTTATAATTCTCCAACCACCCAACCCATAGTATGTTCCCTTTGTTTTGTTTTAAATTACTTGTGCCTCGGAACCAGCAATGAAGGGTTAGTAGTGTTAATTATTCCATTGTACTAATTTCAAATTTACTATATGTAATTTAAAAATAGCTTTTTAAATTTCTTGTAATTTTATGTAAATTTTTATAACTTTGAATTTAACCCTCTTCTTTTAGTCTTTTTAAATTTTGTTTTTAATGAATAGGTTTTATAGAAATTTTGTCTTGTGTTTCATTTATTTATTGATTTTAATTTCATATTGTTGTTATTTAGCCTGAAGATGAGCGTATTGCTCGAAACGTTGCGCATTAAAGAAGACTTTTCATGGCATTTACATTCCTCCTTGTCATTGGATTTCTCCTAAATATTAAATTGAAGCTTTGCAGAAGCAACCCGCATGATTATATATATATATATATATATATATATATATATGCACTAAAATCACAAATAACACGTGATCTTATTAATAAGCAAACAACCACAGGGAAAAGGAAACACAAAGTCCGAGCGCTTTCGTGATATATTCACATTATCAAGGAGGAACAGAAATGTGAATATATCACGAAAGCGCTCGGACTTTGTGTTTCCTTTTCCCTGTGGTTGTTTGCTTATATATATATATATATATATATATATAATATATATAGTCTAAAGTCACTAAAGGAAAAAATCACGAAGGGATAAACAGAGCAACGCGGGCTGTTCGTGGAGTTTTGGCTAGACTAGACTCTAGAGTCTAGAGCATGGTTATTCATATCTGACTAAATCGTTGGTGCTAAGTTTAATTTTGGTGATGTTTCTCAGGTGACAAATGGGGTAGAAAGTTGTCAGTAAATAATAATAGTTAGGGGTAATGTCTATAGCTTCTAAATTAGTAAAGTTAGAGAGTTTAGGTAGACTCCTTTGTGGGACGCAGGAAATCTATGGTAGGCCCTAAAGAATATCTAATTCAACGCACCGGTAAGTGCCTTTGTTTGTTGTTTAGAAACCTAGTAACTTAGCGGGGTCACGGACCCCAAGCTATTACATTTGGCGACGAGGATGGAATTCAGTTTGACTCATTGGAATAAATATGGCTCATTGGATTTAATTTGGCTTATTGGGTTCAAGTGGTTGTTTGGAAAATTGAATGTAGCCTAGTGGGTCGTCCGATTTGGTTGGTTTGTGTGGGTAAGCTACCTTACTATAGCTTAGGTTCCGCCGGCATAACTCTAAAACTAATTCCTACTCAGCCCTAACTCTAAAACTAATTCCTACCCAGCCCTAACTCTAAAACTAATTCCTACCCAGCCCTAACTCTAAAACTAATTCCTACCCAGCCCTAACTCTAAAACTAATTCCTACCCAGCCCTAACTCTAAAACTAATTCCTACCCAGCCCTAACTCTAAAACTAATTCCTACCCAGCCCTAACTCTAAAACTAATTCCTACCCAGCCCTAACTCTAAACTAATTCCTACCCAGCCCTAACTCTAAAACTAATTCCTACCCAGCCCTAACTCTAAAACTAATTCCTACCCAGCCCTAACTCTAAAACTAATTCCTACCCAGCCCTAACTCTAAAACTAATTCCTACCCAGCCCTAACTCTAAAACTAATTCCTACCCAGCCCAACTCTAAAACTAATTCCTACCCAGCCTAACTCTAAAACTAATTCCTACCCAGCCCTAACTCTAAAACTAATTCCTACCCAGCCCTAACTCTAAAACTAATTCCTACCCAGCCCTAACTCTAAAACTAATTCCTACCCAGCCCTAACTCTAAAACTAATTCCTACCCAGCCCTAACTCTAAAACTAATTCCTACCCAGCCCTAACTCTAAAACTAATTCCTACCCAGCCCTAACTCTAAAACTAATTCCTACCCAGCCCTAACTCTAAAACTAATTCCTACCCAGCCCTAACTCTAAAACTAATTCCTACCCAGCCCTAACTCTAAAACTAATTCCTACCCAGCCCTAACTCTAAAACTAATTCCTACCCAGCCCTAACTCTAAAACTAATTCCTACCCAGCCCTAACTCTAAAACTAATTCCTACCCAGCCCTAACTCTAAAACTAATTCCTACCCAGCCCTAACTCTAAAACTAATTCCTACCCAGCCCTAACTCTAAAACTAATTCCTACCCAGTCCTAACTCTAATACTAATTCCTTCTCAGCCCTAACTCTAATACAATTTACTATTCAGCCCTAACTGGGGAGTAACTAGATCAAATTTAAACCAAATCTAACCTACTTCACGTTATTTGACCTAATTCGGTTTTGTTCTAGCATGTCGGTGATTGGCCATATAAGCCCCTACGAAGACTCTGGGGAGGACTTCGAAGATTATGCCACTAGGGTGAGGTTGTTTTTCGAGGCAAATTCCATTCTTGATGCTAAGAAAGTACCTACCTTTTTAACTATAATAGGCCCTAAAACGTTTGGCTTAGTTATGGACCTAGTTGCTCCTAAAGCACCGGAAACTTGCACCTATAGTGAATTGGTGCAGGCCCTAACCGATCACGACAAACCCGAGTAGTTCTCATCTATGAACGTTTCAAATTTTATTCGAGGCATCAGACGGTAAATGAAAGCATTGCAGAGTTTGTTGCAGGAATAAAAGCCCATAGCCGTACTTATATATTTGGGGACAAATTAGACGAAATGCTAAGAGATAGGTTTGTAATGGATCTCAAAGAGGAGTCTACCCAGAGAGCCCTATTAGCTATACAGGACCTAACTTTTAGTCAGGCTGTAGAAATAGCTGCGGCTAGAGAAGCAGCTGCTAAAGATGTTAGAGCTTTTGGCAGTCACAGTAGTAAAGCCCAACATGTAAATAGCTTTAAATCTTCTAGGCCTGGCAGACCTAATGAGCCTACTAGACAGACAAATAAAAGGTATGCTGCAAATACGACTAAACCTACTAATTCAAACGCTAAAGAGGAGGAAAAGCCTTCCAAACCATGTACTGGGTGTGGAAAACACCATTGGAAGAAGGACTGCCCTGTTAAAGAAGCAGTTTGCCGAAACTGTAGTAAAATAGGCCACATAGCTAAAGTTTGTTTTTCAAAGAAAACAAGGGGTGAAAATTCTAATTATAACATTTCTAGTGTAAATCCTCAAAAGGGAAATACTTCGAACATTGGAGTGGAGTTGTTATTTTATTTATTTGTCGGGTTCAAATCCCAGCTGAGCCGCGAACGGCCAAATTCTAAAGGGCAAGTTCTACCTAAAGCCCAAGTTAAGCTAAATTAAAACTTACGGATTTGAGATCCTATTAGGTCCTACCTCAGGGTAACCTCAGGGTTGCTGACTCGATGCGGGCCTACCTTAGACCTTAGTTACATGAATTTTAATGTAAACAAAAAGGGTACTATTTATGGTCTTCTTTCTCAACCTTGCAACAACAACGCAACCTGGACTATTGCACGGTGCAACAATCTTGTATCTAAACAACCAAACTGAATTGCAAGAGAGCTCTCTACAAGACCACACCCTGTACGTACGACATCCCACAAACGAGTAGAAAGAACGCGCAGCGCCCCAAAATGATGCCAACAGTGTGACCAAACAATGATGCCACAAGAGCTCAAAAATGCTAGCTCTAAATTAAGTTAATTTTTCACTAACCTTACAATTATGAGATGGATATATACACCTTAACTTAATATATACAAGCAATGCTGCATCAATCAGCTTAGTCATCGTATTGCCTTGGGACAACAATGGTTCTTCCTCTTCTAGATTTTCTAACACTCCCCACCGAAGAGGCATTGTTGTCATTACCTTCTGCAAGGTTAGCCAAGCCTTCTCCATGAGGCTGTAACTCAAATGTTTCATCTTGACTATCTGTGTTTTCGCTGATTTCTAAAGCATAGAGTTTTTGTATAGGTCTCTTTAACTTTCCTCCTGAAGTCTTTACCAGTGCAGACCTAACTAAATTGTCTTTGCCAACAAACAACTCTTCAATTATGCCAAGCTTCCAGCATTGCCTTGGTCTTTCATCCCCAATCATTACCACTTCTCCCACCTTGATACAATTTGCATTGGAGCCCTTTACCTTGCCTGATGGGTAATAATTGAGTTCTGGCAAGTATTCCATCTGCCACCTCTTCCATAACTGATCTTGTAGCTCTTCAAGGTACCTGAACCGTCTGGTTAACTCTCCTTGAGTGCTCTGGATAGGCTGCAAGTCTTCTGGCACACTGGGGTTTGATGTTAATCGCTTACCACAAAGAAAATGATTTGGTGTCAATGGCTCTGCATCCTGCCTACTGTTGTAAACAAAAGTGATAGGCCTACTGTTCACCATTGCTTCTACTTCACATAAAACAGTAGAGAATTCTTCTTTGCTCAAATGAGCATTAGCTAAAAGTTTCTTTAATGGACACTTTACACTTCTCACTAGCCTTTCCCAAAATCCTCCCCACCATGGTGCTCTCTCAACAATAAACTCCCACTGTACCCCTTGGTGGTGTGAAAAGTAGGATTGGAATCCTTCCTCTTTTAGCAAGGACCAAATTTCTTGGAGTTCCTTTGCAGCCTTTTTGAAGGTTTTTGCATTATCCGATTTTATTTTATTTGGGAAACCCCTTCTGTTCACAAACCTTTTAAAGGCCAAAAGAAATACATCACTACTTAAGTTGCTTACCAACTCCAAATGGATTGCTCTGGTGGTAGCACAGGTGAAAAGACATATATAACTTTTGTTAGACTCCCCTCGCTCATACACATAGACTGGCCCTGCAAAGTCTACCCACTACATCAAATGGGGCAGTATAGACACACCGTTCTCTTGGAAGTGGAGCCACCTTTTCATAATAAGGCTTTGCACTCCAACGCTTGCAAACCACACATTTATGCAAGACCTTTTTTACTACTTGTCTAATTTGGGAATCCAAAATTGTTGTCTGATCTCTATTATCACTTCTCTAACTCCAGCATGTAACAGCTTATGATGAGTATCCAGGATCAAAAGGTCCACAAAGTGCCCCCCAGAAGGTAGCAAAATTGGATGTCTTTTCTCCTCTGGAAGCCCAGAAAACTGTAATCTACCTCCTACTCTCAATAAATCCTGATCCAAAAACACATCCAAACCCTTGAGCGCAGAATGTGTGGTAGAACCTGTAATGGATGGCTGGTGAGCAATTCCCGCTCTTCACCAAATTTTTCCTTCTGCGCATATACCACCCAGTATTTCCTGGCTTGCTGAATCTCATTACTGTTCAGAATTCCTTCCCTTCTTGTTTCTCCCTTAATGTTGTTGGTAAATCTATATACCCATGCTGTCACTCTTAACAATCTTTTCAGACTGCTAATGTCCTCAAGCCTCAATATGGGGTCCTGCTGCATAACTTGACAACTGTTCACAGCGCATTTTCTCACCTCACTCACCCATGCTTCTTCAGCCTGGCATTCTCCTACAATAGGCTGATTAGAAGGCCAGTTTTTCACTTCCAAGTTTTAGCCACTCTGGCCCATTCCACCACAAACTTGATTGTGAAAGATCTTTCACTGAAATTCCTCGTGTTGGTAAATCAGCGGGTTTTGGATGCCTGGACAATGCTTCCATTGCTTGGGATCTGTGTGCGCTTGAATTTCCTACACCCTATTGGCAACAAATGGTTTCCATTTCCTTGCCTGACTTCTTAACCAGTGCCAAACTATAGTGGAGTCTGTCCAATAATAGCTTGGAATTTCATAGAGGGCCAAAGACTTTCGCACTGTAATTGCAAGCCGACTAGCAATAACGGCACCCATCAATTCCAACCTTGGAACAGAAAGCCTTTTCAAAGGTGCTACTCTGCTCTTTGCAGCAACCAACCTGCAACTTACTTCCTCTTGCAATGCGCCTCTTATATAAATACAAGTTGCATAGGCTTCCTCACTTGCATCACAAAAGATGTGCAGCTCCAAATTGTCTGGACTATTGTTCAACTCTCCAAAGTACCATCTTGGGATTTCAATGTCTCCAAGATGTGCCAATTCTTTGAACCAATATTTCCACCTTACCACCATATGATCAGGTAACTCTTGGTCCCAACCAAGTCCAATTTCCCAGAGGCTCTGAAACCAAATTTTTGACTTTATCACAAATGGAGCCAGGAATCCAAGAGGATCAAAGACCTTCGAAGCCAAACTAAGAGCTGTACGTTTTGTCCACCTTGTCTCATTCTCAGCCAGCTCTACTAAAGATTTCCCATTGAAGGTAAACAAATCATCATCTTGCTGCCAAACGATGCCTAGCACCTTTGCGTCTATTGCCCACAACTCCTTAATACCAGAATCCTCAATACTTTCTGCTGCATCAGGTACTACAGAGGAATGACTCATAAACTCTTGTAATTGCGAATGATTGGTCTGCCATTTTCTGAGCTCCATGCCAGCCTCCCTCATTATAGCTCTAGCCTCCATGAATATCTGTTTAGCCATTTCTGTATTATCCACGGAACATAGCAAATCATCAACATAAAAATTTTTCCTTATGTGTTCAATAGTGTTAGGATAGACTTCAGAATATTTCTTAAAATGGTACTGCATAGTAGCTGCCAACAGAAATGGACTAGAGCTGAGGCCAAACAACACTGACTTCATTCTATATGCTTGAACCTTAGGTTCATTTTCCAACAAGTCTTTCGTATCCACCCACAGATACCTTACTGCATCTCTGTCCTCTGGTTTTAACTTTATCCGCAAAAAGGCTTGCTTCACATCTGCAGTCAATGCTACTCTACCAAACCTGAATCTCAGTAACAAGGAAAATAAATCTGCATTTAAATTTGGCCCAGCATCCAAACAGTCATTCAAGGACACACCACCTTTGTCCTTGGCTGAGCCATCAAAAACTACCCTCAGTTTGGTGGTAGTTTTGTCTCGCCGTACCACTGCATGGTGTGGCAGATAATGTGCCTCCTGGCTCACCAGCTCACCTTGCACCCTTTCAGCATAGCCCTCCCTTACATAACTTAGGATGGCCTCATCGTATTCAATTAACAACTCCTCATTTTTTCTTAGCCTGTACAATGAAGTCTCCAACCTCCGATTAGCTAGCTGAAGGTTTGAACCGGGTTTGCAAGTATCCTTCCATGGTAGGCCAACTTCATAGCAACCATCTCTAAACCCAATCCCTTTTTCAAATTGTTCTAAAACATCATTGTTCACTGTACTTGCCTGGTTGTCCTTTATGCCAATAGATTCAAGTTCCCAAAACGCTTTCAAATGCCTTTCCAGACCATGGCTGTTCTCCTCAATCTTAACAAAAAGAGCCTTAACTTCCATTTCATTGCAATAACTACCATGTAGCATCCAGCCTAGCTTACTTTCAATAGCTACCGGGCCTTGAGATGTACGGACAATATTACCAGTGATGAAGTCCCAATAATAGTCAGCTCCAATCAAAAGACTAATATCTTCTGTTCCCTCAAACTTATTATTGCCCAAATTAATTCCTTTAACTTGCAATTCTTGGACACATGCCATATCTAAACAAGTAGTGACTGGAGCACAAAGTTCCTCAATCTCTACAGCTTGGACCTTGATAGTGGGACTTTTCGGTAACAACCCTTTAACCAGAACTTCTACCTTCTTAAATTTGGTTCGGTTTTGAACGGAACCCCAAACCCAGAAATTCTTAAATTTTCCCTCTTAAGTTCTTTAAACTTCAATTTTCTGGAAATTCTGGTCTTAATAAAACTACACTGGCTACCACTATCAAACAACACTCTTACAGTAGCTTCTCCCTCATTCCCAATTAATAAGGCTGCAGTTGTTTGCAATAATCCCCCTTTACTTTTACTCCCTTGCATAGCAGTGGCATGTGCCACTGATGTCTCTACTTCTGGGGTAGGCCTACTAAGTGTGTTTTCACAAATAATGGCTGATGCCTACCATGACATTTTTTGCACAAAATTTTAAACTTAAAACCTTGCTCTATGACCTTTCAAAAAACACTTAAAACATGCTGTGGACTTAGTTACCTGTCCTTTCTCTCCTCAAAGGGTAAGGCCTCAGCCACTTCACATTTATATGACTTGTGGTTGCCTTCGCAAAATATGCATTCCTTGATTCCCTTTAATTTATTCTCAGAGGAGGCATGTAGAGCTGACACTGTACCTGGGCTATTCCTTTTTGTGGAAACTTTGGTGCTGTGCCTGCCTTTGTCCCCTTGTTTACCATCCATTGTGCAAACTCAACTCCCTCTCGTCTTGCTAATTCTGTGCCTAAAAGACTTAACATCTGCTGAAGGGGGATGTACACATGTTCTGCAGAGTGTCCCCTACTTAATTCAAGCAAAATTGAGCTAGGCAATTTAGACTCCAGTGTAGGAACCAACATTATACCATACTTTTCCATTCCTACACCCAAGTTGTCCAGGGACCTAGTTCTAATTTCAAATTCATCATATAACTGCCGTAACTCCTTGACACTATTAGGATTATTAACAGGAGGTATAGCTAAAAGTGCACGGAGGTGGCTTTTAATTAAGATCTCTGGCTTACCAAACCGTTTCTTTAATATATCCCAAGCCACATTATAATTAGCCTCTGTTAATGCTAATCCTGCTATAGTCTTTGCTGCCTCCCCTTCCAAGAGGGACCGCAAATAATTAAACTTCTCCACGGCACTTAACACTTGACTAGAATGAACTGCTGATTGAAACTGTCTGCCCATCCTTGCCATTCCTGAATACTCCCAGAAAATGTTTTGAGTACAAGCCTCGGTAATTGAACTACACATCTGTTAACCTTAACTTCATTATCAGACCTGGTCTCTAACTGTACTGAGCTACTAAACTCTTTTGCTCGGAGGCCTACGTTAATTATATTGCGAAAAATGCTCTGTATGAATTGGTCCACAATTAACCCACCCCTTATTTCTCCAGTCTAACTATAGAGTAGATCAAGTCTAGCCTAGAGGGGTCAGCCTTGAGATTCCGGAAATGGTCCAGAGGGGGCAGATAAATTGAGGTCCACAGTAGGATTCCTCACCAAACTAGGTTAGGGCAATCTACCTTTACCTTTGTTAAGCTATGAGTTGATGCTGGGTCTTAGGCCACAATGTAGGCCTAAGTTGTCTGACCCAGCTTAATTTAATGAATCTACCTAAACTGGGTTAAAATCACAATTAGTCACTTACTGCTAGTTATTAGAGAGTCTATTTTCTCCTTGTATAATTGTGGAGAGCGTACTTGCTGGTGGGGATCTTTCTTCGGTGTCTGTTCTCGTCCCTTCTCCAGTTGCGTCCTCTCGCCCCCGTTCCTCGTTTTCGTTCTCCTTTGTTCTCCTTTTAGCGGGGCTTTTTCCACCAGCGTCGTCTTGGTTCTTTTTCGGTTGGTTGATCGGTAATGTATATCTATTACCGAGCACGCTCTTGTCACACAGTATAAATATACTAGTGTGGAGAATAACTCTGGTGAGCAACCAATTGGTTTCATCCACCCAGTTATTGACATAAAAGGAATTTAATAATTGTTAGATTAACTACCTACCTACTCAGTGAACCATTTTCGTTACCTCCCAACTACCCACTCATCAGTTTTCCATATACTGGGGGCCCCGGGAGATAAAATTTTTGGTGTCATTGTCACCAATTTTTATGTCTGAGTGTAGACTAGCTAACTATTTGACTGTAAATGCCTGTTAATCTGATTAACAGTGCCTATCCTCACCTTCTCATGGAGAAGGTGTAGCATTTAATTAGAAGAGAAAATATACACCCATAGGATGAAACTATCTATGGTCTTTACCATAAGAAAAGAAAAAGTGAAAGTTAGAAGATAAAATTACAATTCCCCAGCATCTATTTTTTGTTGTAAAAATAGTCGCGCCTTTAATGCTGTTTGTCGCTGAGGTCTTGTGTCTGTCAATGTTGTAGTAGGATGCGTTACCACTCCTACTGTCAAAGGAATAGTTACTGGAAGTTCAGTGTCTCCAGTTGTTACTGTCAGTGGAGAAGGTTCTCCAAAGTCCATTGTTTTGGGTCCAGACTCTAAAGGGTACAAAAGAGAAATGTCTCTTGTTGTGTCACCCGTTGAAGTCCTTAATTTGACCACTCTTGTTACCCCGTCTGCCCCTGGTCTGAGTTCTGAAACTCTAGCCAGAGGCCAGTATTGTCTTGGAGTACTGTCATGTATGAGAACAAGGTCCCCTACCTTAATTGTGTCAGACCAATCCTTCTTAGTCATTTGTTTATGTCTCTCCCTTAGACCCATCAAGTACTCAGTTTTCCACTGTTTAATGAAATGAGCTTTAACTCTAGTTAAATGTTGTAACTTAGTCTGGAGCTCATCCATCATGTCGTTGAGTCCAGTTTGGGTCTTCTGAAGAGTCTATATTGTAGTCCGGCAGGAGACTAACTTGTTCTCCCCGAATCAAATGATTTGGAGTTAATGGTTCCGGGTCATTAATGTTGTCACTCACATAAGTGAGTGGTCTATTGTTAATGATGTTCTCAATCTCAGCCAGGAGAGTGAGCAACTCAAATAAGTGTATCTGTTTTTTGCCAATTGCTTTCTTCAAGCAATTCTTTACTGTTTGTATATTCCTCTCCCAGATAGAACCATACCAAGGAGAGGCAACTGGAATATACTTCCACTTTATGTTTGAATTTTGTATATATAATTGTGTGAGTTCATCGCTTAACAAGTCGTGGATGACTTGTTCACCAGCCTTGAAATATGTAGCATTGTCAGTCCAAACTGTCTTTGGTACTGAATGTCGTGCACAGAATCTCTTAAAGACAGCAACAAAAGATTCTGCTGTAAGGTCCTCCACAACATCCAATAAACAGCTCGTGAGGCAGCACATGTAAACAGTACAATGTACATTTTTTGTTCAGTGTCACCCACCCCTACAGTCAATGCTCCTGTATAGTCAATGCCTACAGTCTCAAAGGGTCTGTTGAGAGTAACTCTCTCCTCTGGCAAAGCAGGAGGATTTGGTTTCCTATAGGGCCTAGCATGAATACGCCTACATGTGACACACTCACTCAGGACTGTTTTAACAGTGATCCTTCCCTTGGGTATCCAATAAGTTTTTCTTAATGTAGTTAGTGTCTGTGGTACCCCCATATGATATACATCATTGTGTGTTTTTCTGATGATTAATGTTGTCAAATAGCTAAATCTAGGTAAAAGGATTGGATGTTTGCTTTTGTATGACAGTTTTGATTTGTCTAATCTCCCTTTACACCTTAGAAGGCCTTCCTCATCTCTGAACAAGTTTAGATCCACAACTACTGATGGTACAGGTTCTTTTGTTTGTTTCCCATTAGTCAAGAATTCTAACTCTTTATTGTACTCCTTTTGTTGTGCATGGCCTATCCATATTTGGTTGCAACTTCTGTATAATTATGATTGTTTTTATTTAGCTGTTTGTTAATTGTAGTTAAACAGTTGTGAGCAAACCTCAAACAGTAGGCTGTAACCCTGACAAGTTTGTTGAAATCAGAATAAATTTCATAATTAGTGATTGGTTCAACCTTTTCATTTGAAAAGATTAAATTTAATGTCAAGTTAACTTGTTCCACAGGCCATTGGTCTGTATTACAGAGCCACTTAGGTCCCATAAACCAAGTTTTGTTTGACTTCAACAACTTGTAGGATAAACCTCTGGTCAGAAAGTCTGCTGGATTTTGTTTAGTTGGAACATAGTGAAAGTTTACTTGTAGGCTTTCATTAGCTTCAGCTATTTCTTTTAGCCTATTTCTTACAAAGATATCTTACTATTAATGCTATCATTCCGTATCCAGGCAAGACAAATCTGACTGTCAAGCCAGATGTGGATATCAGTTATGTTCACATCATGGTAAGCATCCTTAAGCAATGAAATGGTTTTAATGGCTAATGCAGCAGCCAATAGTTCCAATTGAGGTATGGTTCGGGTAGGTTTGAGAGGTGCAACTTTCCCTTTTGCATAAATTAGATGACTTTCTGTAGGACTTACAAGATACGCACAGCACCCATAAGCTTGTGTGCTTGCATCAGCAAACACATGAAGTCTCTGGGGCTTATCCCTAAACCCACAGCACCTTTGAATTTTAATGTTCTGCACTTTTGTTAAATCAGCAGCTAACTTCTTCCAAGATTTTTGATTTTCATTTGTTATTGGATCATCCCACCCAACATTTGTCCTCCAAATTTCTTGGAGGAGAATCTTTGATTTTATTGTTGAAGGCAGGAATAGACCCATAGGATCAAAAATTTTGGAAGCCTCTGATAATATTTGTCTTTTAGTATTTGCTTCCTCATCAAGTTTAAAACCTTTAGTACAGATTGAATCATGACTGTTAGAAGTTGCATCCAAATACCAGTTCATACCTAAAGTTTTAACTCTGTCTGATGGCTCAGTAAGACCATTATTATCCTTTAAAATCTTTTATTTAAATCCTCATCATTTGAAATCCACTCTCTAAGTTCAAAGTTACCTTGTTGCATAATGTTTTGAGAGTGTTCATAGACTTCAGATAATTCAGATTTTGTTGTTGTTGAGCCTATTAGATTGTCTACGTAAAAATGTTCCTTAAGGAAGTTCAATGTTAAAGAGTTATTAAACTGGTTAAATGATGTCAATTGTCAATGCTAATAGGCTAGGTGAGCAATTGGCTCCAAACAACACAACATTAAATCTATAGGTTATGAACCCTTTATTCAAATCAAATGGATCCTTGAACCATAAGAACCTAATTTGGTTCTTATCATATTCATTTTTAAGATTTATTCTCAAAAATGCCTTTGAAATGTCACTTTGTACGGCATATTTATCTAACCTGAACCTGAGTAAGATCTTCACAAGGTCAGAAATGAGATTAGGACCCTCAATCAGGCAATCATTCAAACTGTGTTTATCACTGTCTTTGAGGCTACAGTTATATACTACTCTGAGTTTTGTTGTTGGGGCATCTTGTCGATAGACCCCCCTGTGGGTTAAATAATGACAACCATCTTTTTTAAAAGGGTTATTTGTTACTTCTTCAATGAAGCCTTTCTGTAGCTGTTCTTTGAAGACATCATTATATGTTTTTATATTATTATCTTGTTTGAGTTTTTTCATTACTTTATATAAATGTCCTTTAGCTACTTTGAGATTATCTCTTAAAGTTGGACAATTTATTTTCCAAGGTAACTCAATAAAATAACTATTGTCTTTGCACTGAATGGTGTCTTCAAATCTTTCTACCATTAACTGATCTTCTGAAGTTTGATTTGTGTCATGTACGTATACCCACAGATTCTAGCAACCATAAAGTTTGAATTGCCTCATCCAAAGTTTCATTTGATAATGATGAATTAATGTTCTCAGTTGAGATAATATTATTCAAAGTGTTGCTATTCTTACAGGTGTTATGTAGGACTGAGTTGAGGCACATAGTATTTGTTGGTCATGAACTATTTTGGTTTAGGTCTAGGTTGTATTTGGATAGATCACCCAAAGGGGCTATCCCTGATGGAGTCTGAATAGCTATACCATTACCTATCTCTACTATGCCCTTATGAATAAGATTAATATAATCTGCCCCCATTAACATTTCAATGTTAGCTACTGTGTTGTTTGTGATATGTCTATCAGCTATTTTGTAGTGTTTTCCCAAATGATTTATGGTTTGTTCTAGTTTGGGTATAACCAGTTTGTTTTGTCCTACTTTAGAAATAATAACTGCTTCAATTTTCTCTAATTTATTTTCTAAATGTAGTTCCAGGTCAATTGTCTTATAGCTATTTTTGTCCGAGTCATCCTTAACAAAGGATGCAATATTGAGGTTTTGTTCATTCGGGTTTGGTGTCAAACCCAATTTATTAACTACATTTTGCGAAACAAATGTTTGTTGAGAACAACAGTCTATAAGACATCTCACTGGAGTGGTGCTACCCTCACTATTCACTAAGTCCAAAGTAATAGTTGGTAAAAGAATCTCAGTGTTTCTTGTTACGTTGTTTGAGCAAACAGAATGTCCCATGAAAGTGGCATTTTCTTGATTACCTTTGTTTGGTGGAGGTATCTTTTGAGTTTGAGTACTATTGTTTGGACACTGGTGAATCACACATTGATGAGACATGTCGTAAACTTTTACAAAACTTACACTTGAATCTTAACCTAGATTTACAGTCTTTCTTATAATGTCCCTGGCCAGTACACTTTTTACATAGGTTCAACTGTTCACATCTTTTAGCTCTTTGGTTAAAGTCTGAATATTTGTCACACCCAGTACTACTGTGTTCATTACTTGCACAAAATTTGTAATGTAGTGTGTAAGTTGAGCAGCAGCAGTTACATTAAAGTTCTGTAATGTAGGTGTTCGTGTATCATAGTTGGTCACATTTGATTCTACAGTATCAAGTTTTGTCTGTTTGGCTGTAGCTAGTTGGTCTCTGGGAACAGTCTTTGGTTTATCCATAGTCTGGGTCTTATTTTGTGTTGGAAAATCTCTCAATTTGTAATTAGTTAGGATATTGGGAAAGTGTTTTCTGATACTTTCAAGATTAGGATAATTTTCTCCCGTCTTTATTATTAAAATATCTTTAACCCTCAAAGGAAGGCACCTAAGAACTATGCCTTGTATAATCCAAGATGAAGCTTTAATATCTATCTCATTGCTAACCAGTTGTCCTATAATAGCTTCTAATTTTGTATAAAAATTTTCCATATCACTATGGTTATCTTTTATGGGTGCAAAATCAAAAATTTGTTGAGATAATTCATATACAATCTCATCTTTATTAATGTAATTACGTTTTAAGAGATCAATAGCTACTTCATATGAATTCCCTACGGCTGGTAAATAGGCTATCAGGTTATAGGCTGGGCCTTTAAGGAAACTAGTTAAGTAGCTAAACTTTTCAACAGTTGAAATATAAGGTTTATTACCTATTAAACTCTCAAATTTGTCAATGAAAGATGGGAATTGTACCGTGTCCCCTCAAATGTTGGTACTAACAAAATGGGTAACTGAGCCCTCAATTCTTGTGACTCAGGATTTAGCATGCCACTTAAATTTTGTTGAAGGTTAGCTCTACTTTGATTAAAATCAGAATTAGGTTTATTTGGTGTTAAGTCAGTCAAACGAGACCGTAGTCTCCTTATTTGCTGTTCAATTGAGATTACCTGATCATCATTATCAGCGTAAAGGTCTATCAATTGTTCTTCAGCCATTTCGGATTCAACTAACTCTGAAATACTCTCATCAATGGCTATTATTTCCTTCTTTTTAGTTTCCAATTTAAGAATTACACACTCTAAATCTTCCTTACCTGGTTGTGTAATATTGTTAAAAGTGTTCACGGCCTTTGTAACAGTTCCCAACTTTGCCCCCCTTTTCTTTTTTAACTTTTTCAATTCCGCACTGTCCATGTTTAAGTCAAAATTGTTTAACTGGGGATCGTAATGAAATAGAGGACAAGAAGAAATTACCAGAGAAGAGAGATCACAGACAAAACAGTCAAGTTTTAATTTGGTTTAATCCCCCCCAAGTACTTATGTGTCACTCAGGTCTAAGCTTGTAAGAGAATGAGACTCCTTAAATGTAAATGTTTCCTAGTTAGGCCCTAGGTTGTAGACCTAATTAGGCTTGATTAGGTTAGGCTTAGGCTTAGGCTTAGGCTAGACCATTTAGCCTAATTCTGCAATTTTTGTTGTTGTTGTTAAGTAAGGTTAAGGTTTGTAAATTCCCCACACACGGACCACCAATGCGAAAAATGCTCTGTATGAATTGGTCCACAATTAACCCACCCCTTATTTCTCCAGTCTAACTATAGAGTAGATCAAGTCTAGCCTAGAGGGGTCAGCCTTGAGATTCCGGAAATGGTCCAGAGCGGGCAGATAAATTGAGGTCCACAGTAGGATTCCTCACCAAACTAGGTTAGGGCAATCTACCTTTACCTTTGTTAAGCTATGAGTTGATGCTGGGTCTTAGGCCACAATGTAGGCCTAAGTTGTCTGACCCAGCTTAATTTAATGAATCTACCTAAACTGGGTTAAAAACACAATTAGTCACTTACTGCTAGTTATTAGAGAGTCTTTTTCTCCTTGTATAATTGTCGAGAGCGTACTTGCTGGTGGGGATCTTTCTTCGGTGTCTGTTCTCGTCCCTTCTCCAGTTGCGTCCTTCGCCCCCGTTCCTCGTTTTCGTTCTCTTTGTTCTCCTTTTAGCGGGGCTTTTTCCACCAGCGTCGTCTTGGTTCTTTTTCGGTTGGTTGATCGGTAATGTATATCTATTACCGAGCACGCTCTTGTCACACAGTATAAATATACTAGTGTGGAGAATAACTCTGGTGAGCAACCAATTGGTTTCATCCACCCAGTTATTGACATAAAAGGAATTTAATAATGGTTAGATTAACTACCTACCTACTCAGTGAACCATTTTCGTTACCTCCCAACTACCCACTCATCAGTTTTCCATAATATCATCAATAATCTCTTCAAAGTAAATTATGTTATTTTCTATTTCATCCTCTTCTATAAGAGCCTCAATTTTAACATTTACCTCACTTAGAGCAACCTTTTTAGTTTCTAATATGGAAAGCTGCGCAGTCACTAAGCGTAAATCCTCTTGCTCTATGGCAGAATCTATAGTGGCAATGACCTTTGTAATTAGACCTGTGTAGGCGCTTCTCCTTTTTATAAATTTGTTCAATTCAGATGCACTCATCTTCAATGTAAACAACCCTTGGGCTCAATACCAAATGAGCTGAATTGGCAGAAATACTTAACCAAACTGATCAAACGCAAATTTTACTTTCAAATAAACTGAATTGCTAGGTGGGGTACTAACCAACACCAGTATGGAATACCAATTTTTCCACCCAAGTAACTGGCGCACTGGTCTGCAACCTTCGCCTACGAATAATAAACCAAATTAACCAAACTGGTAAATGTAGGCCAAAAACAACGACAGACAAGTGGCCAAGTTTCGCAATTGGGCAACCAAACTTTCTACCCTGGTACCTTAATTCAATAATAACCCAAATTTAACCAAACCGGTAAAATGTAGGCCAAAACAACGACAGACGACTGGCCAAGTTTCGCAATTGGGCAACCAAACTTTCTACCCTGGGACCTTAATTCAATAATAACCCAAAATTAACCAAACCGGTAAATGTAGGCCAAGTTTCGCAATTGGGCTACCAAACTTTCTACCCTGGGACCTTAATTCAATAATAACCCAAAATTAACCAAACCCGTAAAATGTAGGCCAAAACAACGACAGACGACTGGCCAAGTTTCGCAATTGGGCTACCAAACTTTCTACCCTGGGACCTTAATTCAATAATAACCCAAAATTAACCAAACCCGTAAAATGTAGGCCAAAACAACGACAGACGACTGGCCAAGTTTCGCAATTGGGCTACCAAACTTTCTACCCTGGGACCTTAATTCAATAATACTCAACCCGTCTAGGCCTAACTTGGGCTACAATTTGCACAATCAGAACTTTGCCGAAAAATAGTCACTGACTCAGTCTTGGGGTAGAATCCGGTTCGAAGGACCATGTTATTTTATTTATTTGTCGGGTTCAAATCCCAGCTGAGCCGTGAACGGCCAAATTCTAAAGGGCAAGTTCTACCTAAAGCCCAAGTTAAGCTAAATTAAAACTTACGGATTTGAGATCCTATTAGGTCCTACCTCAGGGTAACCTCAGGGTTGCTGACTCGATGCGGGCCTACCTTAGACCTTAGTTACATGAATTTTAATGTAAACAAAAAGGGTACTATTTATGGTCTTCTTTCTCAACCTTGCAACAACAACGCAACCTGGACTATTGCACGGTGCAACAATCTTGTATCTAAACAACCAAACTGAATTGCAAGAGAGCTCTCTACAAGACCACACCCTGTACGTACGACATCCCACAAACGAGTAGAAAGAACGCGCAGCGCCCCAAAATGATGCCAACAGTGTGACCAAACAATGATGCCACAAGAGCTAAAAATGCTAGCTCTAAATTAAGTTAATTTTTCACTAACCTTACAATTATGAGATGGATATATATACACCTTAACTTAATATATACAAGCAATGCTGCATCAATCAGCTTAGTCATCGTATCGCCTTGGGACAACAATGGTTCTTCCTCTTCTAGATTTTCTAACAGGAGTACCTATTTTATGAGCAGTAAAGTGGTGATAATACAGGCCCATATATTGTAGAGATAGGCCTAAATGGAGTTACAGTTCCTCTAGAACTAGATACAGGTGCTGCCCGAACTGTCATGTCCAAAACAGTTTTTGACAAAACTTTCAAACATGCACCTAAACTACATGCATCTAAAACAATACTAAAAAAATATGGGGACATACAAATACCTATTTGTGGAGAAGCATCCATCACAGTTACACTCAACAAGAAAACTTTGTCTCATCCCTTAACTCTTTTAGTGGTGGATGAGCAAGAGCCTACTCTACTAGGCCGTGATTGGATTGATTCTTTGAAAATGTCTATTGACAAAATTTTGCCAAAGGGTCAGGCAAATGTACATACACTCTCATATCCGTCTGACATAGACTCATTGTTAAGGGAGTTTTCTTCTGTTTTTGGGCCTGAAGTAGGCAACCTAAAAGGCCATCAGGTCTGTATAGAAGTAGAACCTAATGTAACTCCGAAATTTTGTAAGGCTCGTTCAATTGCGCATGCACTGCGGGAGAAGGTAGATTTAGAAATTGACAGGCTGCTCAAAGATAAAATTATCGAACCAGTCACACACGCTAAGTGGGCTGCCCCAGTAGTTCCTGTACTAAAACCTGACAAGTCTGTGCGGTTATGTGGGGATTACCGTTTAACAGCAAATAGAGCAGTCCTTCTAGATTGCTACCCTATACCCAAGTCTGATGAATTATTTAGCTCTCTTGCTGAGGGTAAATATTTCACAAAACTAGATACGTCCCAAGCCTATACTCAACCAAGTTTAGATGAAAATTCTAAAGAACTAACTATCATAAATACGCACCGAGGCCTATATAAGTACAATAGGCTATGCTATGGAATAGCATCGGCTCCGGGTATTTTTCAGAGGACAATGGACCAAGTTCTAGGTCACATTCCGGGGTACTTTGTTTTCTAGATGATGTCCTCATTTCAGGTTCGTCTAAAAAAGAACACCTAACTAGATTAACCACAGTTCTAAAAAGACTCCGGGATGCCGAACTTAAACTTAAAGAAAGAAAAGTGTTCGTGGGTCACTAACGAGGTTTCATATTTAGGGTTCTGCACAGATGCCTCAGGCCAGGCATTCACCCAACGGTGGATAAACTAGAAGCAATAAAAACTGCACCACCTTCACAAAACATCACACAGTTACAAGCTTATTCAGGTCTCCTAAACTTTTATAGGAAATTTTTGCCTAATGCATCGACTTTCCTTGAACCCCTAAATAAGCTATTACGATCTGGGGAACAGTGGAGACGGAGAAAACCCAAAAGGAAGCATTTGAGGCTTCCAAGGACGTACTACTAAAGTCCACTCTCCTAGTGCATTATGATCCTAAACTTCCTCTCATAGTTTCAGCAGATAGCAGTTCTTATGGAATTGGGGCAGTGTTATCTCACCACATTGATGGTGTAGATAGGCCTATCTGTTTTGCTTCTAGAACACTAACTGAGACTGAAAGACGATATGCACAACTTGAACGTGAAGCCTTAGCCTTAGTATTTGCAGTAAAAAAATTTCATTTCTATCTATGTGGTCATGAATTTAAACTAATTACTGACCATAAGCCTCTTTTAGGTTTATTTTCACCTAATAAAAATATTCCAGTTATGGCCTCAGGTAGGATTCAACGATGGGCACTGATTCTCCAAGCCTATAAATTTGACTTAGTACATCGGTCAGGCAAACTTCTAGGTACGGCTAATGCGCTAAGTAGGTTGCCGTTAGAAAATCCAAATGAATGTGCACCTATACACCTATACTTACAGAATGGGTTCACTTGGTGGAGTTTTTGGAATCCACTCCAGTGTCTGCGGTATAAATAGAGCAGTGGACAAAATCAGACCCTACTCTGTCTTGGGTCATCCATTACTGCTCAGTTGGTTGGCCTACGAAGGTTGAGAGTGAATTACAGCCTTTTTATCAACGTCAGTCTGGACTCTCGATCCAAAATGGCTGTCTCTTATGGGGCCACAGAGTGATAATTCCGAATGAAGGCAGGTCGAATGTAGTGAAGGAACTTCACGCTGAACACATGGGTGCAACAAAAATGAAAGAGCTGGCGAGAGCTTATTTCTGGTGGCCCGGTTTAGATGGAGAACTCGAGTCATTGATTCGTTCCTGTCAAAGCTGCCTAGAGAACAGAGATCTCCCAAAGAAAAGTCCACTTCATCCTTGGGAATGGCCTACTATACCTTGGCATAGGATCCATGTTGACTATGCAGATCCTATAAATAATACCTATTTCCTAGTCATTGTGGACGCCTACTCTAAGTGGGTGAAAATTTTTCCAACCACTTCCACGACTTCAGGTGTTACTATTCGCTTACTCCGTTCGTGTTTCGCTCGATGGGGGTTACCCGTAGTCCTGGTTTCCGACAATGGTACTTGTTTTACCAGTGAGGAATTTCGTTCTTTTGTCCACCTAAATGGCATTAGACATGTCCGGTCTAATGTTCTTCACCCGTCTACGAACGGTCTCGCGGAAAACATGGTCCGTACTTTCAAGTCGGCCTTGCTCATTCTCGTGGGGAGGAAATGCAAGTGGTGTTGGATAAATTTTTGTTTAAATATCGACTAACACCTCACACAAAGACGGGGGTGTCCCCTTCTAAACTTATGATTGGCCGGGGAATTCGTTCAGTTTTCGATTTGCTACGTCCAAACGAAACGTTACAACGACGAGTTTTACGCCATCAGGAAAAACAGAAGTTGTACCACGACACTAAAAAAAAAGGGAGAGTTATAGAAGCGCAACCTAATGAGCCAGTTGTGATTCGCAACTATGGGGCTGGACCAAAATGGGTTCCTGCAACTGTGCAGGAGAGAACGGGCCCTGTTTCCTTCAAGTGCCAACTGGAAGATGGTTATGGAAAACTGATGAGTGGGTAGTTGGGAGGTAACGAAAATGGTTCACTGAGTAGGTAGGTAGTTAATCTAACAATTATTAAATTCCTTTTATGTCAATAACTGGGTGGATGAAACCAATTGGTTGCTCACCAGAGTTATTCTCCACACTAGTATATTTATACTGTGTGACAAGAGCGTGCTCGGTAATAGATATACATTACCGATCAACCAACCGAAAAAGAACCAAGACGACGCTGGTGGAAAAAGCCCCGCTAAAAGGAGAACAAAGGAGAACGAAAACGAGGAACGGGGGCGAGAGGACGCAACTGGAGAAGGGACGAGAACAGACACCGAAGAAAGATCCCCACCAGCAAGTACGCTCTCGACAATTATACAAGGAGAAAAGAGACTCTCTAATAACTAGCAGTAAGTGACTAATTGTGTTTTTAACCCAGTTTAGGTAGATTCATTAAATTAAGCTGGGTCAGACAACTTAGGCCTACATTGTGGCCTAAGACCCAGCATCAACTCATAGCTTAACAAAGGTAAAGGTAGATTGCCCTAACCTAGTTTGGTGAGGAATCCTACTGTGGACCTCAATTTATCTGCCCGCTCTGGACCATTTCCGGAATCTCTAGGCTGACCCCTCTAGGCTAGACTTGATCTACTCTATAGTTAGACTGGAGAATAAGGGGTGGGTTAATTGTGGACCAATTCATACAGAGCATTTTTCACATTGGTGGTCCGTGTGTGGGGAATAAACAAACCTTAACCTTACTTAACAAAAATTGCAGAATTAGGCTAAATGGTCTAGCCTAAGCCTAACCTAATCAACGCCTAATTAGGTCTACAACCTAGGGCCTAACTAGAAACATTTACATTTAAGGAGTCTCATTCTCTTATAAGCTTAGACCTGAGTGACACATAAGTACTTGGGGGGGATTAACCAAATTTAAAACTTGACTGTTTTGTCTGTGATCTCTCTTCTCTGGTAATTTCTTCTTGTCCTTATTTCATTACGATCCCAGTTAAACAACATTAGTGAACAAGCATTTAAAATGCATACAACTCCAAGCATCCAATTCTTCTTTTAAGGAAGATATCACTCACACAGATTTTTTTCAACAGGCACATGCATTCCTTGCAATCTGTGTGTATATATATGTATATATACACTGTACTCTTTACATGTGCCACAAATACACTCAACCTATCTGAACATAAGCAAGGATTGCATGGGTTACTCAAAGGGTCTTATGGCCTACTTGGCCATAGCCCAAACACTGAACCTTGGTCTTATGGCCTACTTGGCCATAGCCCAAACACTGAACCTTGGTCTTATGGCCTACTTGGCCATAGCCAAACACTGAACCTTGGTCTTATGGCCTACTTGGCCATGCCAAACAATAAAGGTCTTATGGCCTACCTTGGCCATGGGCCAAACAATAAGGGTCTTATGGCCTACCTTGGCCATGGGCCAAACAATAAGGGTCTTATGGCCTACCTTGGCCATGGGCCAAACAATAAAGGTCTTATGGCCTACCTTGGCCATGGGCCAAACAATAAAGGTCTTATGGCCTACCTTGGCCATGGGCCAAACAATAAAGGTCTATGGCCTACCTTGGCCATGGGCCAAACAATAAAGGTCTTATGGCCTACCTTGGCCATGGGCCAAACAATAAGGGTCTTATGGCCTACCTTGGCCATAGGGAAAACTATTACAAGGGTCTTATGGCCTCCCTTGGCCAGAGACCAAACAATACAAAATAAGACCCAGACTATGGATAAACCAAAGACTGTTCCCAGAGACCAACTAGCTAGCCAAACAGACAAAACTTGATACTGTAGAATCAAATGTGACCAACTGTAATACATGAACACCTATATTACAGAACTTTAATATAACTGTAGCCTCAAAGACAGTGATAAACACAGTTTGAATGATTGCCTGATTGAGGGTCCTAATCTCATTTCTGACCTTGTGAAGATCTTACTGAGGTTCAGGTTAGATAAATATGCCGTACAAAGTGACATTTCAAAGGCATTTTTGAGAATAAATCTTAAAAATGAATATGATAAGAACCAACTTAGGTTCTTATGGTTCAAGGATCCATTTGATTTGAATAAAGGGTTCATAACCTATAGATTTAATGTTGTGTTGTTTGGAGCCAATTGCTCACCTAGCCTATTAGCATTGACAATTAGACATCATTTGAACCAGTTTAATAACTCTTTAACATTGAACTTCCTTAAGGAACATTTTTACGTAGACAATCTAATAGGCTCAACAACAACAAAATCTGAATTATCTGAAGTCTATGAACACTCTCAAAACATTATGCAACAAGGTAACTTTGAACTTAGAGAGTGGATTTCAAATGATGAGGATTTAAACAAAAAGATTTTAAAGGATAATAATGGTCTTACTGAGCCATCAGACAGAGTTAAAACTTTAGGTATGAACTGGTATTTGGATGCAACTTCTAACAGTCATGATTCAATCTGTACTAAAGGTTTTAAACTTGATGAGGAAGCAAATACTAAAAGACAAATATTATCAGAGGCTTCCAAAATTTTTGATCCCATGGGTCTATTCCTGCCTTCAACAATAAAATCAAAGATTCTCCTCCAAGAAATTTGGAGGACAAATGTTGGGTGGGATGATCCAATAACAAATGAAAATCAAAAATCTTGGAAGAAGTTAGCTGCTGATTTAACAAAAGTGCAGAACATTAAAATTCAAAGGTGCTGTGGGTTTAGGGATAAGCCCCAGAGACTTCATGTGTTTGCTGATGCAAGCACACAAGCTTATGGGTGCTGTGCGTATCTTGTAAGTCCTACAGAAAGTCATCTAATTTATGCAAAAGGGAAAGTTGCACCTCTCAAACCTACCCGAACCATACCTCAATTGGAACTATTGGCTGCTGCATTAGCCATTAAAACCATTTCATTGCTTAAGGATGCTTACCATGATGTGAACATAACTGATATCCACATCTGGCTTGACAGTCAGATTTGTCTTGCCTGGATACGGAATGATAGCATTAATAGTAAGAATATCTTTGTAAGAAATAGGCTAAAAGAAATAGCTGAAGCTAATGAAAGCCTACAAGTAAACTTTCACTATGTTCCAACTAAACAAAATCCAGCAGACTTTCTGACCAGAGGTTTATCCTACAAGTTGTTGAAGTCAAACAAAACTTGGTTTATGGGACCTAAGTGGCTCTGTAATACAGACCAATGGCCTGTGGAACAAGTTAACTTGACATTAAATTTAATCTTTTCAAATGAAAAGGTTGAACCAATCACTAATTATGAAATTATTCTGATTTCAGCAAACTTGTCAGGGTCACAGCCTACTGTTTGAGGTTTGCTCACAACTGTTTAACTACAATAACAAACAGCTAAATAAAAAAATCATAATTATACAGAAGTTGCAACCAAATACTGGATAGGCCATGCACAACAAAAGAGTACAATAAAGAGTTAGAATTCTTGACTAATGGGAAACAAACAAAAGAACCTGTACCATCAGTAGTTGTGGATCTAAACTTGTTCAGAGATGAGGAAGGCCTTCTAAGGTGTAAAGGGAGATTAGACAAATCAAAACTGTCATACAAAAGCAAACATCCAATCCTTTTACCTAGATTTAGCTATTTGACAACATTAATCATCAGAAAAACACACAATGATGTATATCATATGGGGGTACCACAGACACTAACTACATTAAGAAAAACTTATTGGATACCCAAGGGAAGGATCACTGTTAAAACAGTCCTGAGTGAGTGTGTCACATGTAGGCGTATTCATGCTAGGCCCTATAGGAAACCAAATCCTCCTGCTTTGCCAGAGGAGAGAGTTACTCTCAACAGACCCTTTGAGACTGTAGGCATTGACTATACAGGAGCATTGACTGTAGGGGTGGTTGACACTGAACAAAAAATGTACATTGTACTGTTTACATGTGCTGCCTCACGAGCTGTTTATCTGGATGTTGTGGAGGACCTTACAGCAGAATCTTTTGTTGCTGTCTTTAAGAGATTCTGTGCACGACATTCAGTACCCAAGACAGTTTGGACTGACAATGCTACATATTTCAAGGCTGGTGAACAAGTCATCCACGACTTGTTAAGCATGAACTCACACAATTATATATACAAAATTCAAACATAAAGTGGAAGTATATTCCGGTTGCCTCTCCTTGGTATGGTTCTATCTGGGAGAGGAATATACAAACAGTAAAGAATTGCTTGAAGAAAGCAATTGGTAAAAAACAGATACACTTATTTGAGTTGCTCACTCTCCTGGCTGAGATTGAGAACATCATCAACAATAGACCACTCACTTATGTGAGTGACAACATTAATGACCCGGAACCATTAACTCCAAATCATTTGATTCGGGGAGAACAAGTTAGTCTCCTGCCGGACTACAATATAGACTCTTCAGAAGACCCAAACTGGACTCAACGACATGATGAGCTCCAGACTAAGTTACAACATTTAACTAGAGTTAAAGCTCATTTCATTAAACAGTGGAAAACTGAGTACTTGATGGGTCTAAGGGAGAGACATAAACAAATGACTAAGAAGGATTGGTCTGACACAATTAAGGTAGGGGACCTTGTTCTCATACATGACAGTACTCCAAGACAATACTGGCCTCTGGCTAGAGTTTTAGAACTCAGACCAGGGGCAGACGGGGTAACAAGAGTGGTCAAATTAAGGACTTCAACGGGTGACACAACAAGAGACATTTCTCTTTTGTACCCTTTAGAGTCTGGACCCAAAACAATGGACTTTGGAGAACCTTCTCCACTGACAGTAACAACTGGAGACACTGAACTTCCAGTAACTATTCCTTTGACAGTAGGAGTGGTAACGCATCCTACTACAACATTGACAGACACAAGACCTCAGCGACAAACAGCATTAAAGGCGCGACTATTTTACAACAAAAAATAGATGCTGGGGAATTGTAATTTTATCTTCTAACTTTCACTTTTTCTTTTCTTATGGTAAAGACCATAGACAGTTTCATCCTATGGATGTATATTTTCTCTTCTAATTAAATGCTACACTCTTCTCCATGAGAAGGTGAGGATAGGCACTGTTAATCAGATTAACAGGCATTTACAGTCAAATAGTTAGCTAGTCTACACTCAGACATAAAAATTGGTGACAATGACACCAAAATTTTTATCTCCCGGGGCCCCCAGTATATGGAAAACTGATGAGTGGGTAGTTGGGAGGTAACGAAAATGGTTCACTGAGTAGGTAGGTAGTTAATCTAACAATTATTAAATTCCTTTTATGTCAATAACTGGGTGGATGAAACCAATTGGTTGCTCACCAGAGTTATTCTCCACACTAGTATTTATATACTGTGTGACAAGAGCGTGCTCGGTAATAGATATACATTACCGATCAACCAACCGAAAAAAACCAAGACGACGCTGGTGGAAAAAGCCCCGAAAAGGAGAACAAAGGAGAACGAAAACGAGGAACGGGGCGAGAGGACGGAACGGAGAAGGGAAGAACAGACACAAGAAAGATCCCCACCAGCAAGTACGCTCTCAACAATTAAACAAGGAGAAAAGGACTCTCTAATAACTAGCAGTAAGTGACTAATTGTGTTTTTAACCCAGTTAGTAATCATTAAATTAAGCTGGGTCAGACAAATTAGGCCTACATTGTGGCCTAAGACCCATCAACTCATAGCTTAACAAAGGTAAGGTAGATTGCCCTAACCTAATTTGGTGAGGAATCCTACTGTGGACCTCAATTTATCTGCCCGCTCTGGACCATTTCCGGAATCTCTAGGCTGACCCCTCTAGGCTAGACTTGATCTACTCTATAGTTAGACTGGAGATATAAGGGGTGGGTTAATTGTGGACCAATTCATACAGAGCATTTTTCACAATGGTCGTTCTATTAAACGCCATCAGGACCAGATATGTGAACGTGAATTGCAGAATGACCGGAGTCTTCCGGAAGAGAGAACCGATCCTCTGGAAAATGGTTCAATTCGCCCGCCTCTGCAGGTTGCACCTATTCCTACTACATCAACCCCGCTCCGCAGGTCGTCTAGGGTCTCTCGCCCCTATTGAAAAATTTATTATTTAGCTTGAGAGAGATTATTTTTATTTAGGTGTAGTATTAAGGTTAAGTTTACTTTAAATAGACTCGGTAATTATAGAAATAATAATGGCCTATTTAGACACTGTCAACACAGCTACAGACTTTTTCACTGTAGGTTGCAGTGGTTTTCAGGTTAAATTTGGTCAGCAGCCAGATTACTAACTATGGTGAAGCTAAATTCATCAAAATTAATTTAGACTTACCAAAAATGAAGTTGCCAGTTGAACGTTACCCTTTCAGTTTCTAACTGATTCATAAGTTTCATTTAGTTTCCAGGTTTTTTAATTTTCGTTGTTAAGTTTTAGGTTATTGTTTAACACACTGCTAGGTTATTTATTTGTAGGGGCTATTTCCCAGACCTAGGTTTTGCAGGTTAAGTTAGGCTAGGGCTGGATAGCCCTTAAGTTTTTGGTTTAAAAGGTTTAAGGTTTAGAAGGTTTTATTTAAGTTAAGTTAGGGCTATATTGCCTTTAGGTTTTAATAGGGCTATAACAGCCATTTAATTATTGAGTTAGGGCCGTTGTAGCCCGGTTCGAGTTTCGTCTAGGTACCTAGTTTTTCTCTTACCTTAGTTATTTTCTTTAACTTACTTGCACCTAGTTCTGATAGGCCTCTATTTAGTTAAACATGGGTTTTGATTAATTGCAGTGGTTATTAATTAAGGATACGGTTTAATTAAAGGTTGTTAGGTTTGAAGGTTGACTCAGTTTCCCGGTTTGGGTAACCACGAGCATTTTAATTTTTTTGAGAAAAAAGGGCCCGCTTCATGCGGTCAAAAATTTTCAAGACTGGACAAAGACTGGGCTCCGTTTTTCTTTGTCTCAGAAACTTTTTTTTCTTCTTTTTGTTAATTAGGGAAACCCAACTTCACTAGTTGGTTAGAAACGAGGGTTTTTATTTTTATTTATTTGGTTTATAGTTTATTTGGAAATATATGCGGTTTTTCTAACCACTTTTTTCAACATTCCCCCCAAGGGGAAAAAATTTACCCAGAATTATATTCTTGGGAAATTTTATTTATTTATTTTGATGAATGAAAATGACATGCTCTACAGAAAAGTTCCTTTTAGGTGAAATATGAAAATGAAAGCGTCTTTTCTGTAGAACGTTAGTCCTAAGTTATTGCTAAATTGTGCAATCTGGTGTTGAAGGTGGCTTGATTGTCTGAAATCAAAACCTTTGGAAGGGAGTAGTTTTAAGGACAACAAATGGGTAAAGTTCTCTTAAAAATGTTTTTTTAGGTTAGGTAGGTAGGTAGGTTAGGTATTTAGTTAAGTAGGGTAGGTAGGTTTTTGGTAGGGTAGGTAGGGTGTGGGTTGGTTTGGTAGTGGTATAGGGTAGGTAGGTTTGGTTTGGTAGGGTAGGTAGGGTAGGTTAGTTGGTTTAGTAGGGTAGGGTAGGTTGGTTTGGTAGGGTAGGTTGGTTGTTGGTAGGGTAGGTAGGGTAGATTAGGTTGGTTTGGTAGGGTAGGTAGGGTAGGGTAGGTTAGGTTGGTTTGGTAGGTTAGGTTAGGTAGGGAGGTTTGGTAGGGTAGGTAGTTGGTTTGGTAGGGTAGGTAGGGAGGTTTGGTAGGGTAGGTAGGTTGGTGGGTAGGATAGGTAGGGTAGGGTAGGTTGGGTAGGTTAGGTTGGTTTTGGTAGGTAGTTAGGTAGGGTAGGGAGGTTTGGTAGGGTAGGAGGTTGGTTTGGTAGGGTAGGTAGGGTAGGGTAGGTTGGTTTGTGTTGTTGGTTCAGCCAGGTTAGGCTAGGTTTGCTTAGGTTGTTTTAGGTTCAGCCAGGTTAGGCTAGGTTTGTTTTTTTAGGTTCAGCCAGGTTTAGGCTAGGTTTGTTTTTTTAGGTTCAGCCAGGTTAGGCTAGGTTTGTTTTTTAGGTTCAGCCAGGTTAGGCTAGGTTTGTTTTTTAGGTTCAGCCAGGTTAGGCTAGGTTGTGTTTTAGGTTGTTTTAGGTTCAGCCAGGTTAGGCTAGGTTGTGTTTTAGGTTGTTTTAGGTTCAGCCAGGTTAGGCTAGGTTTGTTTTTTAGGTTCAGCCAGGTTAGGCTAGGTTTGTTTTTTAGGTTCAGCCAGGTTAGGCTAGGTTTGTTTTTTTAGGTTTAGCCAGATTAGGCTAGTTTTTTTTAGGTTTAGCCAGGTTAGGCTAGGTTTGTTTAGGTTGTTTTAGGTTCAGCCAGGTTAGGCTAGGTTTGCTTTTTAGGTTTAGCCAGGTTAGGCTAGGTTTGTTTAGGTTGTGTAAAAAATTTAATTCACTGGATTTAAAACTATTGTATCAGAAATAAAACAAAAAAGGGTAACTAACTTCTCGACTGCCCACCCGGGGCCGCCATATTGAAAAATTTATTATTTAGCTTGAGAGATTATTTTTATTTAGGTGTAGTATTAAGGTTAAGTTTACTTTAAATAGACTAGGTAATTATAGAAATAATAATGGCCTATTTAGACACTGTCACACAGCTACAGACTTTTCACTGTAGGTTGCAGTGGTTTTCAGGTTAAATTTGGTCAGCAGCCAGATTACTAACTATGGTGAAGCTAAATTCATCAAAATTAATTTAGACTTACCAAAAATGAAGTTGCCAGTTGAACGTTACCCTTTCAGTTTCTAACTGATTCATAAGTTTCATTTAGTTCCAGGTTTTTTAATTTTCGTTGTTAAGTTTTAGGTTATTGTTTAACACACTGCTAGGTTATTTATTTGTAGGGGCTATTTCCAGACCTAGGTTTTGCAGGTTAAGTTAGGCTAGGGCTGGATAGCCCTTAAGTTTTTGGTTTAAAAGGTTTAAGGTTTAGAAGGTTTTATTTAAGTTAAGTTAGGGCTATATTGCCTTTAGGTTTTAATAGGGCTATAACAGCCATTTAATTATTGAGTTAGGGCCGTTGTAGCCCGGTTCGAGTTTCGTCTAGGTACCTAGTTTTTCTCTACCTTAGTTATTTTCTTTAACTTACTTGCACCTAGTTCTGATAGGCCTCTATTTAGTTAAACATGGGTTTTGATTAATTGCAGTGGTTATTAATTAAGGATACGGTTTAATTAAAGGTTGTTAGGTTTGAAGGTTGACTCAGTTTCCCGGTTTGGGTAACCACGAGCATTTTAATTTTTTTGAGAAAAAAGGGCCCGCTTCATGCGGTCAAAAATTTTCAAGACTGGACAAAGCTCCGTTTTTCTTTGTCTCAGAAACTTTTTTTTCTTCTTTTTGTTAATTAGGGAAACCCAACTTCACTAGTTGGTTAGAAACGAGGGTTTTTATTTTTTATTTATTTGGTTTATATTTTATTTGGAAATATGCGGTTATTTCTAACCACTTTTTTCAACAGCCCCCTGACAGACTAAACTTGTAGGGGAGGAGTGAGGTGACGTGTGTGTATATATATGTATATAGTCTAAAGTCACTAAAGGAAAACATCACTAAAAGAAAGCTGAATGGCAACACGAAGGGATAAACAGAGTAACGCGGGCTGTTCGTTGGGTTTTCCTAGACTAGACTCTAGACTCAGTGGTCGGGGAACAGGGTAAATTACCCGAAATGGGGTAAATTTAAAAATTTTTGGGGTAATGCGTGCGGTATGAAAGACACTTCCCTCAGAGCCTCAGTCGTGTGTATGGTATCATGAAACGAAGAGGTGCTTTAGTGCTTGACACTTTGTGCTGATATTTTTTCCGTATATTTTTATTTTATTTGTTACATAAATGTGGCGTTATTCTAAATTTTAGAATATATGAATTTACGTCCTGATTTTGATGTTGTTGTATCAAAAATGAAACACCATCATTTTTCCAAAACCTGAAGTGGAGATGTTTTGAATGAAATTCTTCAGTTCTTCAATCCTTTTTACACAATTTGGGAACCCCTGCTCTAGAGCATGGTTATTCATATCTGACTAAATCGTTGGTGCTAAGTTTAATTTTGGTGATGTTTCTAAGGTGACAATAGGGTAGAAAGTTGTCAGTAAAAAGTAATAGTTAGGGGTAATGTCTATAGCTTCTAAATTAGTAAAGTTAGAGAGTTTAGGTAGACTGCTTTGTGGGACGCAGGAAATCTATGGTAGGCCCTAAAGAATATCTAATTCAACGCACCGGTAAGTGCCTTTGTTTGTTGTTTAGAAACCTAGTAACTTAGCGGGGTCACGGACCCCAAACTATTAAAGGCTATATACACTATATACAATCTACAAACTATCTCTTTCACTCATGAAAGTGTCTAAATTTTTCTTAAAATTAACTAATGAGCTACTGTTTACCATATCATATGGCAAGTCATTCCAAAAATTTACTACTTCTGTGGCAGATCCAGGGGCGAACCCCCCTAAACCAGAACCACTCTAAACCAGAAAGCCCCGCTCCCAAAGCTAACTGACTGAATATACAAGTTATTTTACAAACAACAATAAAAGCATGTAATATACCCTTTTGTTTCATTTGTTTCAGATCGTCAGTCGACCCTGTGTCTTACTTTAATACTCAAACGTCTAAAAAGCAATATTCATTCAAAGTATTTATTCAATAGAATTTTCGGTTTACAATGTCAAGAAGAGTTAAACAGCAACCAAGAATTGACCCGTTTTTTGGTCCATCAAGTTTGGTCCATCCCACGTCAGTGGCAAGGTTAGTAACTGTATTGTAAACTAAAATAATGACTTTAAAAACTATTTACAGTTACTGATCGATTGCTCATATTAAATTCATTGTCTCTCGTTTTGACAGTGATGAAGGACAATCTACCCCGACTGCAAAGAGGATTCGCAGTAGCGCCCGTGATACCGGTAGGAACACGTCTTCTACGACAAGCTGACTCACAGAAAACTATTTTTCTTGTTTTGATATATTTTATGGTTAAGACTAAAAACTAAAGTAAGCTAAATCGTATTTCATTTTCTTAATATAATTATAATAGCTTCGCACTTTTTTTTTTATTGCAGGTAACCCTGCTTGCCATGCATCGGTACATGATATTGACGTTGGTGCCCTGTTGCGTCAGAAAATTCCTGTTAGATATCTGCAACAAGCTAAAATGTTCAATGTCATAACTAACCATTTTCAACCAGGAAAAGATTATTCTTTCCCCAAAGTGTTTATGAATGGTTGTAATCGGTCTTTTCAAAGCTTTTGGCAGCGCCAAACCAGATTCGCTTCAACCTGCATTAAAGGTAGATTATAATTCTTCGCATGCCCATCTTGGGGTGACAATGCTTCGTGTGCTCCGATTATTTAATATTTAATATTTAGTGTAAAATTTTCTAGCTTAATTGTAACTTTATCACTTTTTCTTTCCAGGCTTGCGATGCCGATATATTCCCAAACATCAAATGCTTGTTGCGAATTGCTTGCACCATACCCGTCACTTCTGCTGACAATGAACGTGCCAACAGTACCTTGAAACTTGTGAAGGGGTACCTTAGGACTACTATGTCCACGGAAAGATTGTCGAGCTTGGCGTTGATGAGCATTCATTACGACAAGCCGTGGATTACGAAGCTGTAGGTCAATGGTTCGATGAACAGCAAACCCGACGAATGGCGCTCGTCGATCCTGTCTTTGAGAGTCAGGAGATTAACTGATATCTCAGTCAACACAAAACTTTGTCAAGAAATATAATAGCTTCACTTATATTAATGAACAAATCTAAAATGATAAAATATGATTTTCAAAAAAAAATTAGGTTTGATATTGTGAAATTTTCGTAAACAGTGTTTCTTTAAGACTTATCACGAATTTTGTCTTTCCTGTATAATTTTCTTGCAAATCAATACATAACTTAGATGTAACAGCTAATAAACTTGAACAAACACCCCGCAAATTGCTTAAAAACGTGTTTCTGAGAGCCTTAGGCGCTCGTACTGAACCCCCTCACAGCAAATCCTGGATCTGCCCCAGTACTCTATGACTGAAAAAGTATTTTCGTAGATCAAGTCTACGAGTCTGTTTCCTAATTTTCTTATTATGCCCACGAGTTATCCCATCAGTATCTAGTGAGAAAAAGTTACGTACATCTAAATTGTCCAAACCTGAAAACATTTTGAACATCTGTATCATATTTCCCCTCAACGTCTTTCAAAACTAAACATACCTAGTTCCTTTAATCTATTCCAATCTGTATTCTATACTACACGGAGAGGCACAATGCAGTCTGTAGGCTAATTCACTTTAAAGTATACAAAAAATATGAAATAAGACGTGAAACAGAAAAACACAGGGAACATATCCACAAGGAATAGAAGACAATGAGAAATGTTCCTCCTATACGATCATGAGATACCAACTGACATCAGAATATCAGGATGCAGACCAGATATATCAGTAAGAAAAAAGGAAGGTAAAATGCCTCTTGGTGGAAGTCGGAGTCCGGGGGACTGAAATGTCGCAACCTATGAAAATGAAAAGATCTTAAAATATCAACGACTAAAATATGAAATACGGAGGATGTGGAATGTTAAACCTACAGTAGAGTTCCTTGACCATCTGCCCACGAGTATAACATTTGGAGAAATAGTAGGGGGAGGTCTTAAGATGCAGCATCTCTATCCTACGCCTCGTACTGGGCTGTACCCAGAGCCGGATTAACTATTAAGCCAATAAGGTTGTAGCCTTAGGCCGTCATATTTTTTATGCAGGTCAAGGTTAGGCCCTAATTTTTATATCCTAAATCTGTGTCACAAGGTTGGTTAAGTAATATCATATATAACTGCTTAATTATATCTTCAGAGGTGGCAAATAAGAGTTTTTTAGTTTTAGTTAAAGATTTTTTATGTTATTATATCTGATGGTAGGGCATTTTTTAACCTAGTGAGTGGGTGACATGAATATCACCCAGTGAAGAAAATTTGTTGCCCAGTAAATTAAATTTTAGGGTACTGGGCGACAAGGAATTTTCAAAATTTGGAAAAATAGAATTGTCTTGGGAGCCATATAAATACATATAATACATGCACATATGCCACAATTAGAAGTTTATCCTAAATGTAAATATGAAATTTACATTGAATATTTATATATAGATAATGCTAGTATTATTTCAGACCACACGGGGATGGTGGCCTGATTAGGGAACATCCGGATCCATATCATCCTTAATCCAGGGGTGTGCTGGGACCGGTTCAGTCCGGTTCGCCCGAACCGGTTGTTAAATTTTGATTGGATCACCGAACTGTTTGTTTGTTTTTAACAAATATTTAAGTCAGTAGAAATTTATTTACATTAAATTTTTTTTCATTTTTTCAGGATTTTATAGAAAAATATAGGTAGTATCAGAAGCAGTGGTCGTTTCAATATTTATTTATTTTTTGATGAAAAATTAGTTTATTTTTAGATAATTGTGTCATAGTGAGTATGAAGAATATGTTAAATAATTTCTGCGAAAATGTTACAAAATGCTGTTTGGAAAAGCTAAAATGCGTTGGCTTCCGGGGCAGAGCCCCGGATACCGCTGGGGATCTACCGCTCACCCAGACCCCCCTAGCTTAATGACTCGCGCCATTGACGCTCGCCGATTTACACCCCTATCTGTATCAGAACCGGTTGTTAAGAAATTGGCAGCACACCCCTACCTTAATCCCTCCCCCCACTTCCTGATCTGCCTTTGTCGCCCAGTGGGAAAAGCTTAAAAAATGCTCTGTCTGATGGTGTATTATTGTCGATATGTATGTATGATTTTCATCCATTTTTGTATGATTGGTTTCAAACAGTTAATCTGTTTCCGAAATTGTTTTTCAGACGTTGGGAATTTAGGCCAAGTGTAATGATCATTCAGCATGTCGAAGAAAGGGGGATGTTTTGTTTGATATCACAGTTTAAAACCAGGAAGAAATCATTCTCTATTTGAATTGTATGCGAGTTTTTTTTTTAATGTACATAGCTTTGATTTTTATTAGTTGTTAAATTTGGATAAATATACATTTCTATTTGTTTGAAGATTTCATGAATTATATACAGAATATATAGTCAGAGGCGGATTAAGACACCTCGGGGCACCGGTAGGGTGGCTATTTCGAAATTTCCAAAAAGGAGGACACTGCGTTTGTGGCAGTACGTTTATATATATATATATATATATATAATATATTATATATATATATATATATGATACATACAGACAGTGCATGGAACAAGGAACTCTTCTGGGATAATTAAATCCACTATAGTCCATGTCCCAAAGCTGGATCCTGTCTGCTTTGCAGATAGCTGGTGAGGGAAGCTATATTTATGGGACCTCTTTGCAAGTGACCCGTTGCCCACGTCGGGCTAGCATCATGAAAAAGAAAAACTATGGTATTTGTCATTTACCATTATTTATTCGGACTATAGTGGATTAATTATCCCAGAAGAGTTCCTTGTTCCATGCACGGTCTGTATGTATCATAAAAAACTCAGGGGACCATTCTGAGTTCATTCCCATATATATATATATATATAATGTTATAATGTTTCAGACCAACAAAGACCCTAGGATCCACTCATGGCTGGTCTACCTAACTGTGTTCGTAATCGTGTATTGTGTATGTCCTCCGTAGTGGCGGAGGGGACCTACAATTTTACGTGGGTTCCGAACCACAAGAACATAAGAAATTTATGTAAAAACTGCCGGTAAATTGGCAAAGACCAATTTTTACGAAACTAAATAATTATCAATTTAAAACTAATTAATTATCGATTTAAAACTAAAGATAGAATCTCTCGATCCAGAGGAGTAAGTCATAATAGACTACTATCCACAAATATGTTACACTCTATATCTATTTATAACGGACATGCAAATATATCAGATCCAAAGAATCCAGTCAATTTCATTACGGTATCCATCAAGTCACGGTCCATATCGATTGCGGACCAAGTCAAAATTTACAACCATATACATTACAATATATACACTTACGACGAAAAGTGTAGGTGTGGCTGTAAAGACTGTACAGTAATGTAGAAATGTGTGTGCACCCATTTTGGGTCTCCCATTTAAAGGTGTTTGTGGGGCAAGTGAAGATCATGAGTTTCTCAATACCTCACAGTACTATGGGGGGCACCGCTCGGCAGAGGAATCTCTTTAAATGGGGTGTGTAAAGACAGAGAGTATCCCCTAACCCAACACGCTGCCTCCCTATATCCCACAACACTTGTGTTGAGCTGTGGGATCTATCCCCAGAAAGCCTTAATTTTACTACCTTAAACTATACCCTTTCTATCAACATATGCGTCTAATCGATTTTTAAACATGTTTATAGACGTGCTACTAATTACTTCTACCGGCAAACTATTCCAGCTATTTACTTTTCTATGCGTAAAAGAGTTTTTGGCAACTGCTGTCTCGAACCTTCTACTTGTCAACTTACACCCGTTATTTCTAGTCCTATTATATTGAGATATTTCGAAAAAGCTATCTCTATCTAGGTTATCGAACCCATTCATAATTTTGAAAACCTGGATTAGATCACCCCTTAACCTCCTAGTCTCGAGTGTTGTCAATTTTAACTCCTTAAGCCTATCCTCGTACGACTTTGACCTAAGCGACGGAATCATCTTAGTTGCTCGTCTTTGAACTCTTTCGATTTTGTCTATATCTTTGCGCATATGCGGATTCCAAAATTGGACCGCGTACTCCAAATGGGTCTAACTAATGATTTATAAAGTGGAACTATAATATCGCGCGATTTGTACTCAAAATTTCGAGCTATAAAACCTAACACTTTGTTCGCCTTATTGACCGCTGCTGTACTTTGTTCGCTACTTTTAAATCACCGGTGACTATAACTCCTAAATCTTTTTCCTGCTCTACGCTTGTTAATCTTTCCCTGACATACTATACGCAAAATTACCGTTACGCGAACCTATATGCAAAATTTTGCACTGATCAACGTTAAATCTCATTTGCCATGTGACTGACCAATCAACGATTTTATTCAGATCTTCCTGAATTTTACCTCTATCTTCGTCATTAATCGCCCTACCACCCAGCTTCGTTTCACCCGCAAACTTTGAAACTGTACTGACTAGGCCGACATCTAAATCGTTAATATATATAAAAAAAGCAAGGGGCCCAATACAGAACCCTGAGGAACGCCACTCGCTACATTAGCCCAACACGACTCCGCTCCATCAACGACCACCCTCTGTTTCCTGCCTCGCAACCACTCTTCTATCCAATTTATTACTACACCCCTGATTCCATGAGCCTTAGTTTTTTCAATGAGTCTTTTGTGCGGCACGGTGTCAAACGCTTTTTGAAAATCTAAATACACTACATCAACCGCCCGATGTCTATCGTAAACGTCAACCACGCTTTGGAGAAATTCTAAAAGATTAGTTAAGCAAGATTTGTTTCGCCTAAATCCGTGCTGCGTATTTCTAACTAGCTTATGCACTTCTAAGTGTTCAACTATACGATCCCTAATTATTGATTCCAGTAGCTTACCCACAACAGACGTTAAACTGATTGGCCTATAATTTCCCGCCGCACCTTTATCGCCTTTCTTAAAGATAGGTGTTACGTTTGCTAACTTGAAATTATCTGCTACGCACCCCTCAGAAATAGACGCATTAAAAATCTTTGTTAGCGGCACAACAATGCTATCTTTTAATTCTTTTAGTTGTATGGGATATATGGAATCCGGCCCCGGTGATTTACGCGTTTTCTTTTTATCAATATAGCGCGTTACCTCCCCTTCACTAACCACTATATTATCCAAAATATTACCATCATCAAACGGTATTATGTCCGTGACCGTAGGGATATTTGTTACATCTTCTATAGTAAAAACTGACGTAAAAAATTCGTTTAGCAAGGTCCATTTCCTTTTTTTCAGAAACTAGATCTCCGTTTACATTTTTCAAAGGCCCCAAGACGCTTTTTACTGGATTTCTATTATTGACGTATTGAAAGAATCGCTTGGGGTTTTCTTTACCGTCACGAGCTATGGGAGATTTCAAATTCGCGCTTGGACTTTTTTATTACACTTTTCGCTTCACGCCTTAGAGATATGTAGTTGTTTCGTAACCACAAATTGTCTTTATCGCACTTATGTAGCCTATAAGCCCTATCTCTACTCTTTATAATGTCTCCTACTCTAGAAGTAAACCACAAGGGCTTGTTGTTTACTTTCGCACGCTTAATTTTGTACGGTACACATTCCTCATTCATAGTCCTAAATACTGTTTCGAACGATTCCCACATTAGTTTTGCGTTGGAGTTCCCCATCACGTTTTCCCAATTGACGTGTGACAATTTATTTCGAAATTTACTAAAGTCTGCGTGCTGGAAGTTAGGAATTTTCGTCGAGTTAGCTGGTTTCGAGTGACTTACTGAGAGGACAAACTCTACCATATTGTGATCGCTATTGCCCAACGGTTCTATTATTTGAAGATCAGTAATTAGCCTATCATCCGTAGTTATTACTAATCTAAAATACTGTCCAACCTCGTAGGTTCCCCAACCTTTTGAATAAGAAAGCTATCCTCGAGAAAATTAACTAAACGATTACCTTCCGCGTCTCCCTGCATTGTATCGTAATTTACGTTAGCGCAATTAAAGTCACCCATAACTAAAGCCTGCTCACTACCGATTATTCGCTTTAGTTCACGATATAACGCTTCGTCCGTATCAGCTGTTTGATTAGGGGGCCTATATATAACCGCAACAAGAAGTTTGAAATCGTTCAATTTAAGTTCTGCTATAGTCGAATCTATCGGTTCTGGAATTGTGTGCTTTACTTCTACAAAGTCACGAGTTTCAGTGCTAAGCCACGATTCATTTATCGCAATTATATCATAGTCTTTACAAGCAATTAAAGAAAAAAATTCGTTTATTTTATTTCGTAGGCTACGAGCATTTAAGGATAGAACCTTCAAATTGTTTGTAATTGCGACAACTTCGCGAGCGCAGTGGAAATTTATGGAATTTACGCTGGGACCGTTCGAGTTACGGCAGCCTGAAAAGAAGAGACAGTATTATGAAATAGTCTTCCTAAACGCGCAGCTCCTACGTCATTAAGATGAAGTCCATCTCCGAGGAACAAGTCCCTCCTGCCGCAGAAACTGTTCCAAAAATTCTCAAAATGCACTCCTTCCTGTTGGCAGAGACTTTAGGTTATTGTTAATATAGGTCGCCTTGCTTTAATCGCTCTAGTAAGTCCCTGTACCTAGCCAGCAGTTCTTCCGATCTAGAATTTAAAACGTCATTAGTACCGACATGAATAACATACGTTGTGTCCTCGGAGGTACCATCTGTAAATTGGTCAACACTATTAGTTATATCCTCCACCCTTGCACCAGGGTAGCAGTAACGGCGCCTACGACGAGGGTTTCTCCCACAGAATTCCTCGAGCTGTCCTCGAACAATGGAATCGCCAACGAGTCGTATTTTCGGTTCATCATCATCTTCAAAACCTAAAACAGAAAACTTATTGTTTGTTATTACTGGTAGACATGTCTTAGGTTTTCTCAATGGGGCTCCATTACGTACTCGAACGAAGGGTTGGGAACTAGGAGAAGAGAGGGGGCTATTAATACTATATATATATATATATATATAATATATATATATATTATATATATATATATATATTAACTAGTGGTGTAGTCCTAAAATTTTAGGAAGGGTAACGCTACAGGCAAAACTTTAATAGAGCGTTTCATAGAACAATTACTGTATAAAAATAGTAAAGTTAATTTGAAAATAAAAAATATATATTTAGTAAATAAAACTACAAATACAGTACATGCTCTAATTACTTTTAATTTGAATAAAACGCACACCTATAGATACTCGTATCAGTCGTATGTATACGGTATAATGCAGTTTCATAGTGATATAGTAGATACCACAATTACATATAGTGGATAAAAGTTCGTAAGTGCTCAGCATTCAGCTATGGCTACTACAGTAGGTAGTATAACGCCGTTATACTGCGTTACCCCTCGACTACATCCCTGAAATTAACGTCCGGCTCAAGGTGGCTCCGGATGGAGGACAAAGTGCTCAAAAGGTGGACTGTCCGGCCACCCTAGGCCCCGGGACAATGACGACTATGGGGGCCCTTTTCTATAGCTTTTTATTAACAATACATGTACAGTACATAGTACATTTACACGAATTATATGTACGGTACTCGGGCTAATTGAGAAACAAACTTAAAAGAACCTTAACAGTGAAGTTAACACAGTGTATTTTGCCGTTTGCCAAAACCAAACAGTATTAAACAAACTACTTTTGGGCCTATAAAACAAAATAAAACAGGGAATTTGTCAGTTTGTGTACTCTGTCATATTTAATCAAAGAAGTTTGCGAAATCTCGAATTATATCATCGAAACTCAATTGATTGGCGGGGGCCCCTCAAGCATGGGAGCCTGAGGCTTCAGCCTCACAAGCCTCAGTGATAATCCGCCACTGTATATAGTACATATATAGGCCCTTCCCTCTTATTAGCTTAAGGCCTTTGGTTTCAATGTCATAGTTTTGAGTTTTCCAAACTTGAAGTTATCGTGGTTAATATGTTTTAAATGACATGGGCTGGACCTGTAAATCAAAATAACTTTTTATAAGGTAGTTTTAGTCGCTTTATTCAAATTTGTCACTAATTTTTTGTGCAAATGCATATTAATGGTGAAAATTATGCTACTAATAAAATATTATAATATAAATATATATATATATATACAGGGTGTTTGAAAACTTTCTGTACAAATTGTAAAGGGGGATAGGCAACACCAAGACAAACCCTTTTCGTCTATAAGTGTATGTCCGCTGACGTCACCATTCGGCGCGAGAGGGCGCCGCTGCAATTGGCTAAAAGGTGAAGTGGGCTAGACTCGCGCTTGCCGCAGGCATTCTTAAATCGGACGTAGTACGCGTAACATGTTTATTTAAAGAAGGCATGTTTATTTAAAGGTGCTGAAAGTTGCGACCGGTAGCATCAATGCATGCCCGACAGCGTCGAAGCATTGACCGACGTACACGTCGAAAGATTCCCGGCATTTCGGGAACAGTTCCAGCGGCGACAGCGATTCTTGCTACGAGGTCTTCTTCTGAGTAAATGGGAGTCTCGTACACGAGGTTCTTCATGTGTCCCCACAGGAAGAAATCGAGGCATCTTAAATCGGGCGATCTCGGTGGCGAGGCTACGGGCCCACCCCGGCCTATCCATCGGTCCCCAAAGTGGCGTTCAGATAATCCCGCACATCGTTTCTACGAATAGCCACGGGAACATCTTCCAGCAGTTCCGGCAACGTTTCTTCAAGAAATATCCGATAAACCCTCCCGTCGAGTCGGGCAGGCAGCAGGTACGGCCCAATCAACTTGCCATGGACGATACCCGCCCAAACATTGACGGCGAACCGTTCTTGATGAGCATGCACCCGTGTAGCATGTGGATTTGCGTGCGCCCACACGTGAGAATTGTGCATGTTAAACACACCCTCACGTGTGAAACAGGCCTCATCTGAGAACAGCACATAAGCCGGAAAATTAGGCTGCACCGCTGTCTGCTGCAGAAACCAGCGTGCGAATTCCACACGAAGAGGGTAATCCCGAGGTTGTAATGCCTGGACTCTCTGACGATGAAACGGATGTAACTGCTGCTCGTGCAACACTCGTCAGACCAGGTCGTGGTTCACACAGAGGATACGTGCAACACCTCGCGTGCTTACGCTTGGATTGTCCTCAAATCGCCGTAGGATTTCTTCTTCCATGTCAGGAGTGTGCACGTTTCTCTCCCGACCAGTGTCATGCATGTTTGCATGGAATGTTCCAGTTTCTCGCAGTCGCCGATGTAAATGCGCAAACGTTTGGTGGTTTGGCACACGTCTGTTTGGGAAGCGCTGTCGGTACAACCTCACAGCAGCTCTTCCGTTTCCATTGGCAGCCCCATACACCATATGCATGTCAGCCATCTCAGCAGTCGTGAAGCGTTCCATGTTACGCGTACTACGTCCGATTTAAGAATGCCCGCGGCAAGCGCGAGTCTAGCCCACTTCACCTTTTAGCCAATTGCAGCGGCGCCCTCTCGCGCCGAATGGTGACGTCAGCGGACATACACTTATAGACGAAAAGGGTTTGTCTTGGTGTTGCCTATCCCCCATTACAATGTGTACAGAAAGTTTTCAAACACCCTATATATATATATATATATATATATATGTATAGAAACGACGTAAGTATAGAGGAGTGTTCTGCACACGAGGAAGAGAAATAACGAACAAATGAAAAATGAGGTGACCGCCCGGGAATCGAACCCAGGACCTTCCGATTGCCGGTCAGACATGCTACCACTACACTACGGGCCTCGATCAGTTAGAAGTCGCAATTCTCCTACATAGGGCAGAAACCAATGCCTTGAGGGGGCACCCTCGCAAATATGTACATTTAACTGCAATGACCACGCAGTATATTAATGTATAGAAACGACGTAAGTATAGAGGAGTGTTCTGCACACGAGGAAGAGAAATAACGAACAAATGAAAAATGAGGTGACCGCCCGGGAATCGAACCCAGGACCTTCCGATTGCCGTAGTGTAGTGGTAGCATGTCTGACCGGCAATCGGAAGGTCCTGGTTCGATTCCCGGGCGGTCACCTCATTTTTCATTTGTTCGTTATTTCTCTTCCTCGGTGCAGAACACTCCTCTATACTTACGTCGTTTCTATACATTAATATACTGCGTGGTCATTGCAGTTAAATGTACATATTCACGATTTGCGAGGGTGCCCTCTCAAGGCATTGGTTTATGCCCTATGTAGGAGAATTGCGACTTCTGACTGATCGAGGCCCTAGTGTAGTGGTAGCATGTCTGACCGGCAATCGGAAGGTCCTGGGTTCGATTCCCGGGCGGTCACCTCATTTTTCATTTGTTCGTTATTTCTCTTTCTCGTGTGCAGAACACTCCTCTATACTTACGTCGTTTCTATACATTAATATATACTGCGTGGTCATTGCAGTTAAATGTACATATTCACGATTTGCGAGGGTGCCCTCTCAAGGCATTGGTTTCTGCCCTATGTAGGAGAATTGCGACTTCTGACTGATCGAGGCCCGTAGTGTAGTGGTAGCATGTCTGACCGGTAATCGGAAGGTCCTGGGTTCGATTCCACCTCATTTTTCATTTGTTCGTTATTTCTCTTCCTCGTGTGCAGAACACTCCTCTATACTTACGTCGTTTCTATACATTAATATACTGCGTGGTCATTGCAGTTAAATGTACATATTCACGATTTGCGAGGGTGCCCTCTCAAGGCATTGGTTTATGCCCTATGTAGGAGAATTGCGACTTCTGACTGATCGAGGCCCGTAGTGTAGTGGTAGCATGTCTGACCGGCAATCGGAAGGTCCTGGGTTCGATTCTCGGGCGGTCACCTCATTTTTCATTTGTTCGTTATTTCTCTTCCTCGTGTGCAGAACACTCCTCTATACTTACGTCGTTTCTATACATTAATATACTGCGTGGTCATTGCAGTTAAATGTATATATATATATATATCCTCATTTTTGGTCCGACGAGTATAATTTTGCGCTATTTTTTCGCTACTCTGCGACTTAATTAGTTTGTTGGTTTCTGTTGTGGCTATTTTTTGTTTCTAATTGGATTCAGTTTGGTGGTGTTTGTGATAGAATTATGACGTGCCGTTCGTGTGGTTTTGACTTTGAGAACTTGATTCGTCATGTGCCCTAGATGAAGACAAAGCATTGGATGTTTTTATCAATTACGGCGTTATTCTTTCATCCTTAACTTGTCCGAAATGTGACAGTGAGTGCCTAATACGAAAAGATCAGAAGATATTTAGGTGAAATAACCAATATTAACCTGTTAGGTTAATTGAATGCCCAGTTAAGTCAACTGAATGCCTGGTTAGGTTAATTGAATGCCCGGTTAGGTCAACTGTACGCCCTTGATGATCGGTTAGGTTAAGTCGTGATATTTTCGTTAGTTTAAACGAAAATGACGAGAGCAAACTTTTCTGGTTAATTTTGAGGTGTTTTGCACGTTTTCTGTGGTAATGCGTCGTTTACGAGATCTCGTAACATGAACATATTAGGTTATGCTTTATTGTATAAAATGTAGTCAAAAATACATTTTTCAAGTGTATTTTGGTGTGCTTTGTTCGAATATGACCTTCATTTCTTGTGCAAATGAACAGGAATACAGTTGTCATTGCATGGCCCAAACACGTATTTCTGTTCATTTGCACAAGAAATGAAGGTTATATTTGAACAGAGCACACCAAAATATACTAGAAAAATGTATTTTTGATTTCAACTTCAGGCCATGTCATTTGCGACATAATTACCATTATCATACCGAAAATTAAGTTCTGCTAGGTTTAGGTATAATAAATTTAGGAATTTATAATTTCATAAACAATATATCGTTGTTTTTACATTTAATTAAGTTAATTAAATTTAACTAATTTAAGTAATAGTTTGTCTTGAATTTAATATGTCGTAGTAAATGAATTATTATTGTAATACTAAAATAATTTGGAGATTAAATAATTTTCTAAAGATTTTTGACAGAATAAGTGAAACATGAAAAAATGAATGTGATGAACTATTTATATGATCCACAAAATGACTTTTCTGAAAAGGACCAGTCTCATGGTTCTAGCCTAGGCCCTGGTGCCTTGACACCTTATGCACCCACTCTTCCCCAGGCCCTGGGCTCGGAAAATTTCCCAAACGTTTGTTTTTAAATTGTACACTTGTCGTACAGCAATGCAACTCACATGGGCAAAAGAAACGGGTTTAGACCCGTCTGCGTCGGATTTAGGTTGTACTCACGAGGAAGGAGTGAAGTGTGTTCCTGCTACAGCGGCACTCTATCATTCATCTCTTGACCTTTGAAACTGTCGGTGGGGTAGACATTCACCGTCAGTCGTAAAAACTGTTCGGTAGTGGGACAATGAGTCGAAGCAATGTTTATAAACAGAAACAAAAATTCAAAGGTGGTTAGATGACGGTTACCAACGCAAGTGGGAGTGATCGCTCATCAATTGTAACAAACGAAAAAAAGGTTCGCGTGGATGAGCTTGCAAAAGCTTATAGGCGCATCACAATTCGTAAAATTGCAGTTCAGCTTGGTATGAGTAAATTGTTGGGAAATTGCTCGCCCAGACTTATTGTAACAGCACAACAGCGTAGTGATGCATTTCTGGTTGCGATACCTCAGATCCTTGGACTGGTTCAGAATCCAAATATGCTATTTCACGCAGTTAGTTCATAAAAGTAGGACAAAAACGTGTTATTCATATTACATACTAAAGCAAACAAGTGGTTCAGCTAAAATTCACAGTTGCATATCACTGAAATGCATCAGATGAGTCATGGCTCCCATTCTTCCAGTCCGCCATTGTTCACTTCAGTAATACTTTCAAAAGAAAGACGAACCAATAGAGCAAGTACAATATTTAAGTACCTGGGTCAAATTACCACGTTCCTTAAGTGACGACTCAGTAATAAGAAAACACCGCTGAAGTAAACACTGTAGATTTGTACGAGCGAAACTAAAGAAGTTTTTCGTACATTCTGCACTAATATTTAAGGGGAAACTTTGGGCTAATTATTAAAAAAAAGTTTTATCAGAAACCTAAGTTTGCTTTATAACCGATCTTTCAGACTGGTGCGTAAGTTACCTCCAAGATGCTTAACTTCGCAAATGTTCGTTAACCTCAGTGTCTCTAACAAAGCTGGGCACAAACCGTTAATCCGTTAATCGTTAATTAACGAAGTTAACTTTTTCGTTAACGATTTAACTTTTAAGTTAACTTTGAAAATCATTATCGGACTAATTAACTTCCGTTACATTTAACTTCCGTTAACTCAAGTCCGTTAACCCAAAAAATTCATAAATAAACAAGATCCAGGGGTAGGAACAAGCCTACCTTGGGACTCTGCTGCCAACAGTTGCTGCGACAATCTTCAGGCTTAAGGACTTGAAGTCCAGGGCCTCGGCTACTGCAGCGCCTTGGTCGACGCACTTTTGGCAGGCATCAACAAAAGGTTTGGGCCCCTCCTGGAGGATGACGAATGCCAGCTGGCTGCTGCCTTCCATCCCAGGTTTCGCCTCATCTGGTTGGACAAGTATGACAACACCAAGGTCCCAGGGTGAGGAAAAGCATGGAGGGTACAGTCGAGGCGGCCATGAAGCAGCAGCAGTCCAACGAAGTGGGCAGCAACAACGAGGATGATGATGATGATGATGATTTCTTCAGTGCTGTCATCCAGACAAAAGAGAGCAGCAGAAGCCACAGGTCACTCAAGGGCAAGGCCCAGAACTTGGTCAAGACCTGGCTGGAGACCAACTCCAAGGACTTGCTGACAGATGCTGCCTTCTTGGGTGAGCAAGTGTTGGTGGACTTGTTCATCAAGTTCAACACAGCCATCCCCTCCAGTGCTGCAGTGGAGCGTTTGTTCTCTATGGGCAAAGACATCCTGAGGGCCAAGAGATCATCCCTGTCTGATGAAAACTTTGATATGCTAATTTTCATGAAGGGCAACATGCATCTCATGGACAAAATGGAGAACGAGAAGAGGGAAAATTAAATTATATATATATTGTTTTTAACTTTTTTTATAATAAAAGTTAACGTTAACGGTTTATCGGTAACTTCCGTTACATGTTTAACGAATTAACGGATTAGCGGTTAACGAAGTTAACTTTTTGGTTAACGGTGCACACCACTGGTCTCTAATTTCTCAGAGGAGCTCAATACAGTATAATGTAGAGAAAAAACTCGTACACTCCAACCGTCCAAACTATTCATGATTCCGGCTGTCTTCTAACCTATGGCGTCAATTTTAAAACCGTTTCGAATTCGGCACCGTTACTTTTCAATCCAGCAATCCAGCTAATATTTTCAAATATAAATCTCGTCTCCTACTGGCAAATTTCAGCAACGTAAAGCGAGGCAACGCTAGGTAATAACAGTAGTCTACCCATAAAAAAATCTAGCCATTGAAAATAAAAACCCACTCTAATAGACAGGATTTATTTCCACAACAGTTTCGACGCCCACTGGCATCCTCCTCGGGTGGATACAGAAAAACGAATCCACCCGAGGAGGATGCCAGTGGGCGTCGAAACTGTTGTGGAAATAAACCCTGTCTATTAGAGTGGGTTTTTATTTTCATATTTTGACCTTCACGTAAGGAAAAAAGTTTTCTTTTGCATGAATCTAGTCATTTCTCTCTCACAAAAGAACCAATCACTTTCTTTCGGCTCAAAAAGGAAAATAAAAATAGTCTTTAGATTTAATTCACTTTTAAAAGGAGATTTCGACAAAATATACAATTAACATTATGAGAAAAAGCGCTTAAAATACAAAAAAATAAGTACATGTTCATTATCTAAATCTAAACAATTTAGTGAGAAGAAAATAATAAAACTTACTTACTCACTTTAAATCACGAAAAAAAAATCAATTCTATTAAATGGAGTGGCTGGATATATATATATATATATATATATATATATATATATATATATATATATATATATATATATATATATATATATATATATATATTATAATCATCAGAAATAAATTATGTACTATGTTAAAATTCTACAGACTAAAATCGAGGTTAGCGGATCTACAACTATTTTCTAAGCTTCTCTAACTATCGGTACTGTACAAGAATTTGTTTTCGGAAGGAGTATCGAAGAGAAGGAATTTGCCTTTCTTCAATACTAAAAAAAAAAGAAAAAAAAAGACAAAAGAGAAATCTTAGATACAAAATATTACAAATCATGACAAATTTTATCCAATAAATTTAAAGTGGTATTCGACATGGAGTACTCTTATGACCTCTGATACATTGTAGAACATAAGACATCCCGTACGAACATTTATAATTAAATTGTTTGCACCTGTCAAACCTACTCGCATTCAATAGCCACTTCGGACTTTCAAAAAAAATAATAATAATGATGATAACAACACCGTTTTCGTAGTTTTCTGAATTTAACGAGTTTTCAGTTTTTGAAAAATTAATTTGGGAAAAAAAAAAAAAAAAAAAAAAAAAACGCAAAATTTGAGAAAATGAAAACTTACACCAAAATTTCAGAGACTACAAAAACAATCAAAATCATATTATATAAACTGAAGCTGATATAAAATTATTATTATCATTATTATTATTATTGAGACCTAGGCTAGGCTATTGTACGTCATACGAGGACCCGACTCTCAGTTCGGTCCCCAATTTGATCGTGAAGGTCCTCCTTTCTTCACGCCATTATTCGGGATTCCGCCCATTGTCCTTCTGCCTCCTACGCTCTCCGCATCCTTCGAAAACATTGAAAATTAGATCAGGAAAACATGGAAGGATCTTCGCGCGTCAAACCAACGCCTATTTCATTCTCCGACCTCCTCCAGGATGGAACAACTACGATGGGGAAATTTGTTAAAGAACTAGCAAATGCGTAAAACCTTCGAGTAAGAGTTCTATCAGTTTATTGAGTAAGCCACAAAAAAAATAGATCTCGCTCAGTGAGGCGTGGTATAAAACAGAATCCACAAACTGCTCGCTCCGTATTACGGTGTCTTAATCTAGCAGGGCACGCCGAAATATAAAATTACTCAGAGCAAAGCCTATCTGTTTGTAGTCCATTCACGGGAGCGTATAAAAAAATAAAAATTTTTTTTGCACCTCGTCCATTATACGAAGCCAACCGGGCAATCAAGATGTATAACTCTGAAAAGTTTTTAATTATGTCTGAGAGAAACTGAAAAAATGTACCGACGGACTCGGTTCTCGATGAATTTACTAAATTAGAGAGCTTCATTAATTTCCTTTAGAATATATTCCTATTTTTACTGTACAATAAAACGCCGTCTCGCCCGAAAAGACTTCAACAGATCGGCTTTTCTTCGACGTCTTCTACAATTTTTAATTCTGGCAATGTGACTGTAATCTGTGACTTCAATTTAAGTTAAACAATGGGGGAAAAATTCAAATTAACGCGCTTCTTTATGAGCTCTGTGGCGCGAATTCTCCGCATTTCTTTCGTTCAATATCAACATAAAATACATAAGAGAAAATAGACAACAAAAATGTTCGTTTCTCATCTCCGTATTTTAAACTTTGACATTATTATTATTATTATTATTGAAAAAGATAAAAAATAAAAAATAACGCAAGAACTTGCCTGATTCAGTTGGTGATGAACGAGGGGCGAGGGATACTGCGAGGCGAGACTCATCGGTGAAACGAGCATTGGAGCATAGGCATTTGGGAGATTGTAAGAAGTACCTGGCATGCCTAATTCAGGACTAAGGGCGGGGGGTGGAGTACCGCTATGGAATCTTGGTTTCTTGTTTTTCTGTGAATCGTTATAAAAGTTTTCGTATTCTTGCTGAAAATTAGGTCTTTAAAAATTTACTTTACCTTAAAACCTCGTTTATGTATTCTTAATTGTATAATTATCGAGAAATTTATTTAATGGGTTAGTATATTTGGTATTTTGTGTATATATATATATACAGGGCGTCCCAAAAAAATGTATACACACTTTAAATAATTATAAAGGCAGTGTTTATTAAAATACATTTCATTTTCAAAATGTAATAGAATCTACAGACATTATTTAATTGTTTTGTCAACGCCTGTTTTCAAACTGACGTCCGTTCTGGTCCAGGCACTGCTGATAACGCGAAGCAATGGAATCGCAAACATCACGAAACACTTCGTTTGATATTTGTGTGCATTCTCGTTCAATGGCTGCTCTCAATTCAGCGACTGTTGCAGGTTTTATAGCGTAGACTTTGTCTTTTAAGTATCCCCATAAAAAAAAGTCTAGTGGTGTGAGGTCTGGTGGGTGAACGCGGAGGGTATTCTACGAAACCCCTTCGTCCAATCCACATCCACATCGTGCCAAGTACCACTCGCAATACTCCACTCTTCGGTCCGGATCATCATCTTCATTAATAGCATGGACTAATCTTGGAATGTAACTTTTCCATTGACAGCGCTTCAAAATGCGTTGGACAGACGATTCTGAAATTCCTACCTCACGACTCGCTTGCCGCACAGATTTTCTTGGACTTTGGTGATACGTTTCCAGTACTCTTTCTTGCTTTGTGGGGCTTGTCGATGTCCGTGGTCTTCCGGAACGCTTCTTGTGGACATTCTGAACAGTTCCATCGGCTTCAAACTTATCTTTAATTCGAGTGATGGTAAGTCGCGTTGGTGGATCTGTTTGAAACTCCCTCCTAAACTGTCTTTGCACTTCAACTGCGTTTTCACACTTCCAGTAGCATTTTAGAATGAATTTCCTTCGTTCAAAGCTTAGTCTGACTGCCATTATTAATTCTAATGGGTTTAACTTGGATAGAAAGAAACATCAATTGAGCTATCAGCTGTTAAAGTGTGTATACATTTTTTTGGGACGCCCTATATATATAGATATAGATATATATATATTTCAAATCAATGCCCTAAACTGTATCAATAATATAGATCAAATGTAACAATGCTTGGTAATAGACTTAATATTAAAGAACAATGGCGAAGCCACTCGCTTCCCGTTTCCAAGAAGTCTACATTAATCTTTTGCTCATCTTCCCAGAGATTCACGCTAACTAACTCTAACTTTTCTGGGTATATTCTCGTAGTCTCGTAGATCATACGCTGCTTCAGTATCAATACGAGCATCTACAATTTTGCGTGTATGAGAAGCTGATTCACAGCCTGCTTTATAACCCTAGAAAGGATATACATTACACGGCACGTACCGCGTAGGTGTACAGAAATAAGCTCACACTAATCAACCACGTCAAACTCGATAAAGCGAAAGTCGGCTAAATTATGAGGTTTCAGCCTTATTATTATTATTATTATTATTATTATTATTATCTATCAAAGCGGAATGGAACACAAAAGGACTACCAGTACATATCGGGAAGTCCATCTAAGATCTTCGGCATGCGCCTTCCACAGCAATTGTTCTAATGTTCACTAATTCACCCTCACAAACAATCGACACATTTAATCTTCAAAGCAAGCATTCTATTCCTTACATTTTCACATCTACTCATTCTCGGGGATCGCGTTTTCCCTTCGAAAACTGGTTTCTCTTTTATAATACTGTTCATTTATCAAGTAGCAGGAAAAACTTCAGTGTCAAAATGTCAAATCTCGCGTGGCTGAAGTAATAGTGAAAAGGTAAGTACGTAGGTAGGTACGGCTTATGATCAACGTATACTTATAATCATCATTATAACGAATGACACGTAAGTATCTGCTGCCTTCTGATGGTTAGCAATATATACGTATATTGGTATCTATTTGTTGGAAGTAGTGGAAGTAAAATCAAAATCAAACGGGTATGATGATTTGGTCTGATTACCACCCGGTCCGCGCGCGTTTCTATATACAACTTTTCCCCCACTGAAATAATGATAGGCGTAAAATGGCATAATAACGAAATTATATATATTAAGTTTGAACTACAGTGAAAACAAAATCGTGAACACTAAAGCTAAGCTGATGGCCACAGCCACTATAAATACCCAAATTTAGAGTACAATATTTTATTTGAACGTAAAAAATAACCTCCGTAAAAGTATTATAATTAATAAATACTGTAACTACATCCATATTAGGCAATTAATTCTCTTAGGTAGCCAGCAACCAATGTGAAGCTGAAGTTGGGTACTGACGTGAACAAATGAGTCGAGCCAACTTATCCAGTTTGATTAAAAAAAAATAAAAAAAAAATAAAATCACGAATGTCTAATTTTCCTTAAAAACTGGAGGACCTTCAGGGTATGCGAAACAAATAAAAACGAGTCCCAAGGTAGGTTGGTTATCGAGAATGCGTGTCGCGTCAAGCAGTTTTAAGATCAGAAAATTCTCTCCACACGCGATCAAAAGAAAACAATGAAAAACAAGGTGGAACTTCAGCAAGACATTTAATGGTCGTTGTCAAAGAATTTTTCTTTTGAATTTTACTGCTACTCAGACAGCATCCGCAGCTTGGCGGGTAACATGATTTCCCCATAAGCGAAGTGAAGAGACTGAGCTCGGAGGTTTCGAATCCCGATCATGCTGGTAATAATAATAATAATAATAATAATAATAATAATAATAATAATAATAATAATAATAATAATAATAATAATGAGGAGTAGGAACAACAGGCCGCATTAGTTTGCCCGAGCGCTGTGGCAGCTTTTGGCCCTCCTTAATTATTACAACTATTACTACTACTAGTAAATGTGTACTTAGTTTTTGTATAGTACTAAATATTCCCTCCCTCCCTCCCTCCTGGGAAAAAATGCGTATAACAATTGGGGCATTCCAGGACAAATTGTGTAGTGCATGGCACCACACCCTCTTCAGGTTTTCTATAATTTGGTCTATGACATTGTCTAAATTAACAAACTCAAAAAATAAAGCTATAGCTCAAAATTTATGGCCCCAGTCTATTTAGGAGGGGTTCCTCATACTACTAAATTTCAAATTGTCATATCTATCCATAATTCAGATAGAAGAAGGATTCAGATTACGTCTGAAAGGCAATTTCCCAAAGAATAAATCATTATAACCACAAAAAAACGCTCAAGAGTCAATGAATAAAAAGTTAGCTATTTTTTTTCATTTTGGGTGACCTCTCTACCCCTGACATAAATGAAAAATTATTTTTTTGTTGAAAGAAAATGACACACACTCCATCAGTGGAAAATGAGAAAAATTGAGTTTTGGCATCTAAAGGTAGTGTTTTTACATTTAAATGATGCTAACTTCACTGAAAAACCATAACACTTAATTTTTTCTATAGTTATAGTTATCCTTATTAAGAGTTAATTTACTGAACGAGGTTGATACGTAAATATACACCTTACAGTATAAGTAGAGTCCAATAAAACTTGCAAAAAGACATCATTTAACATGAACATTTAGATGAACAATGACTCAACAGAACTGTTTTATATTTACAGACAGCTGTATCATATATTTATACAATATGTACACAAACTGAGAAGTCCAGGCATTATTCCAAGTTCACCCTAGGGCTTCACTACTTTGATTTCCTTTGGATGGAGAGAGTAAATAATTTTAATGTTAATCTGAATACAGTATTTGGAATTGACATGGCATAAATTATGTCCTCCATTCTCATCCAGCAAACATCATCTTTATGTGGAAAATAATAATTATTTGTTGGGACTTCCTGAAGAGGTCAAGAAGCTAATTTGATCACTATTTTCTATCAACATTTGGAAGTGGCCTCAAACTTTTCAAGATAGGCTTTTTGCGTCTTTTAAAAGGGTCACAACAGTGGTTGAGATAGTTTTTAGGCATTTTCTTATTAAAACACTTTCATGAGTCTGTTACAGAAACCAAAAAGAGGAGTAAACCCAAAAGATGATTCCAAACCCGAAACTAATGAATTAGGAATGTCAAACAATTGCTACATAGAAATTATGAATGCAAGTATTGAATATTCATCACTTCTCACTGCACCGCCACCAATGAAAAGAAAGGTTACCCCGAATTCAGCTACAATGAGCTAATGTAGCAATTTATAGCAATGGTTTTTTTTCAGGCTTTTTATAATTATTCCTCTACTGAAACACAAATCATACCCAAATTGGAATAGTGCTCAGTCCTAACATGCCCATATAAAAAAGAACACATTAGACTGCCAGAAGAGGGATTCAGAGAAGTTTCACAGCCAAGATCAAGGGGTGCAAAGAACTAAATTACTGGAATATATTTGAGAGAGAGAGAGAGAGAGAGAGAGAGAGAGAGAGAGAGAGAGAGAGAGAGAGAGAGAGAGTTACAAGGAGTTACAAAAAAAAGTACCTCAAAAGGCCTTGCGGCCCATACCGAGGAGGTACCAATGGCAACGGGTGCCAGGGAAAATTTTGTCTTTCAAACTATGCTAGCAGTAGTAGAAAACTGGATAGAAAAGTAGAAGGCTCTCTCCCCACCCTCCGCTCCCTCCCTGCCAGAGGCAGGTACGGAAAAAGGTTGAAGAAAATACCTTGACCCTGGAAAAGTAGCCAAGGAAATTTTACAGGAAAGTGGAGAATATATAAATAGCTCTATATTTAGCTTGCTCACAGAGACACCGAGCAAGCGAACTCCTGCAGAGTTTTCTGAGGTTTTAATCTTAAACTATGAGTGTGTTCTGTACTTTGTCTAGCCTATTTTTAAACAGATTTACACTTTGACTGGAAACATCCTCTGAGGGAAGTTGGTTCCAGATATCAACTATTTTACAGGAAAAGAAATTTCCGCAGACTGAGGTCCTAAATGTCTTTACACACTCAAATAGTGTGCAAGATTTCGTCTAACCTTTTCTTGAACTGATCCACAGAGGAACTGTTCACAACTTCCGAAGGTAACCTGTTCCATGTGTCACAGATCTTATACGTAACGTAATTCCCACACACACTAGTCCTAAACCGTTTCAAATCCAACTTCCAACCATTGTTGCGAGTTGGGTTATCATTTAAACTAAACATACTTCTAAAATCGACATCGTTGAACCCTCGTAAGAGCTTGAAAACCTCGATCAGTTGACCGCGCAGCCTCCGAGTTTCAAGCGAAAACAAGTTCAGGGCGCGTAACCGTCGATTGTAGCCCATATGCCTAACGGAAGGGATCAACTTTGTGGCCCTCGCCTGCACTCGCTCCAGCCTCTCAATATCTTTCCTGAGGGTGGGCGACCAGAACTGCACAGCATACTCCAGGTACGGCCGAACAAGGGAATTGTACAGTGAGAGCACAATCTCCTTGTTCCGAAACTGAAATTGCCTCCTGATATAACCCAATAGTTTCTGGGCTTTCTTTTCCATCTCTACACACTGTTTCGTAAACTTAAGGTCGCTGCTAATTAGCACACCCAAGTCCTTTTCTAAATCAGTCACCTCGATATTACTGCCCAACATCGAGTAGTCCGACTTGGGATTGGCGTAGCCAATGTGCATCACTTTGCATTTACCCAAGTTAAACGGCATTTGCCATTTTTCGGACCACTCTCCTATCCTACCTAGGTCCGCACGCAGTTCCTCGATCGCTTCGGGCGTCCCAACATTGGCCCCAAGCTTGGTGTCATCAGCGAATTTGGCGATCCGACTGACGATGCCACCGTCGATATCATTTATGTAAATGGTAAACAACAGTGGCCCCAAAACGGAACCCTGAGGAACCCCACTAGTGACCGAGGCCCAACCCGAACTAGCCCCTTTAATTACCACCCTCTGCCGCCTATTCCTTAGCCAGTTTTCAATCCACCTACCTATTTCCCCACCGATACCCAGCGCGCGCACTTTCGCCATTAGCCGGCGGTGAGGTACCTTATCAAAGGCTTTCTGAAAGTCGAGATAAAGTATATCAATCGCCCTACTCTTATCGTACTCACTCAACATGACGTGGAAAAACTCGAGCAAGTTGGTGAGACACGACCTATGCCGTCTAAACCCATGTTGGGAGTCCCCAAGCAGCTTGTAGGAATCCAAATGGTCAACGATTCTATCAGCTATTATCCTTTCTAATAATTTACCTACAACTGAAGTGAGACTAATAGGACGATAGTTCCCTGGACTTTCGTGATCCCCTTTCTTAAAGATAGGGGTCACGTTGGCCTCCTCCAGTCACCAGGCACCTGGCCCATCTCCAACGATTTGTTGAAGACTGTAGCCAGGTGGGGAGCCACCTGGTCGCGCACTTCTCGCAAAACACTGGGGAGAAACTGGTCTGGCCCAGGAGCCTTAAACGCGCTCAGTTTGTCTATTCTATGAGCAACGACTGTCGCGGTACATCTAACACTATCCAGGCCAGCACCTTCGTGCCTCACAGCTGGCTCGGGGATGACGCGGGTATCCTCCCTGGTGAACACTCCCGCAAAGTACTCATTAAGCACATTAGCGATGTCCGCGTCGGAGGTCCGCAGAACGCCGCTTCCGTCCTTTAAAGGACCTATCATGCTTCTAATGGGCTTTCTACTATTAACATAACTGAAGAACTCCTTAGGGTTCCCTTGCAGAGGCTTGCCACCCGTAGTTCTTCGTTACGTTTCGCTAGCCTAACCTTCGCCTTCACTTCCCTACACAGGGAGAGAGAGAAGAGAGAGAGAGAGAGAGAGAGAGAGAGAGAGAGAGTTACAAGGAGTTACAAGGAAAAGAAGTACCTCAAAAGGCCTTGCGGCCCATACCGAGGAGGTACCAATGGCAACGGGTGCCAGGGAAAATTTTGTCTTTCAAACTATGCTAGCAGTAGTAGAAAACTGGATAGAAAAGTAGAAGGCTCTCTCCCCACCCTCCGCTCCCTCCCTGCCAGAGGCAGGTACGGAAAAAGGTTGAAGAAAATACCTTGACCCTGGAAAAGTAGCCAAGGAAATTTTACAGGAAAGTGGAGAATATATAAATAGCTCTATATTTAGCTTGCTCACAGAGACACCGAGCAAGCGAACTCCTGCAGAGTTTTCTGAGGTTTTAATCTTAAACTATGAGTGTGTTCTGTACTTTGTCTAGCCTATTTTTAAACAGATTTACACTTTGACTGGAAACATCCTCTGAGGGAAGTTGGTTCCAGATATCAACTATTTTACAGGAAAAGAAATTTCCGCAGACTGAGGTCCTAAATGTCTTTACACACTCAAATAGTGTGCAAGATTTCGTCTAACCTTTTCTTGAACTGATCCACAGAGGAACTGTTCACAACTTCCGAAGGTAACCTGTTCCATGTGTCACAGATCTTATACGTAACGTAATTCCCACACACACTAGTCCTAAACCGTTTCAAATCCAACTTCCAACCATTGTTGCGAGTTGGGTTATCATTTAAACTAAACATACTTCTAAAATCGACATCGTTGAACCCTCGTAAGAGCTTGAAAACCTCGATCAGTTGACCGCGCAGCCTCCGAGTTTCAAGCGAAAACAAGTTCAGGGCGCGTAACCGTCGATTGTAGCCCATATGCCTAACGGAAGGGATTAACTTTGTGGCCCTCGCCTGCACTCGCTCCAGCCTCTCAATATCTTTCCTGAGGGTGGGCGACCAGAACTGCACAGCATACTCCAGGTACGGCCGAACAAGGGAATTGTACAGTGAGAGCACAATCTCCTTGTTCCGAAACTGAAATTGCCTCCTGATATAACCCAATAGTTTCTGGGCTTTCTTTTCCACCTCTACACACTGTTTCGTAAACTTAAGGTCGCTGCTAATTAGCACACCCAAGTCCTTTTCTAAATCAGTCACCTCGATATTACTGCCCAACATCGAGTAGTCCGACTTGGGATTGGCGTAGCCAATGTGCATCACTTTGCATTTACCCAAGTTAAACGGCATTTGCCATTTTTCGGACCACTCTCCTATCCTACCTAGGTCCGCACGCAGTTCCTCGATCGCTTCGGGCGTCCCAACATTGGCCCCAAGCTTGGTGTCATCAGCGAATTTGGCGATCCGACTGACGATGCCACCGTCGATATCATTTATGTAAATGGTAAACAACAGTGGCCCCAAAACGGAACCCTGAGGAACCCCACTAGTGACCGAGGCCCAACCCGAACTAGCCCCTTTAATTACCACCCTCTGCCGCCTATTCCTCAGCCAGTTTTCAATCCACCTACCTATTTCCCCACCGATACCCAGCGCGCGCACTTTCGCCATTAGCCGGCGGTGAGGTACCTTATCAAAGGCTTTCTGAAAGTCGAGATAAAGTATATCAATCGCCCTACTCTTATCGTACTCACTCAACATGACGTGGAAAAACTCGAGCAAGTTGGTGAGACACGACCTATGCCGTCTAAACCCATGTTGGGAGTCCCCAAGCAGCTTGTAGGAATCCAAATGGTCAACGATTCTATCAGCTATTATCCTTTCTAATAATTTACCTACAACTGAAGTGAGACTAATAGGACGATAGTTCCCTGGACTTTCGTGATCCCCTTTCTTAAAGATAGGGGTCACGTTGGCCTCCCTCCAGTCACCAGGCACCTGGCCCATCTCCAACGATTTGTTGAAGACTGTAGCCAGGTGGGGAGCCACCTGGTCGCGCACTTCTCGCAAAACACTGGGGAGAAACTGGTCTGGCCCAGGAGCCTTAAACGCGCTCAGTTTGTCTATTCTATGAGCAACGACTGTCGCGGTACATCTAACACTATCCAGGCCAGCACCTTCGTGCCTCACAGCTGGCTCGGGGATGACGCGGGTATCCTCCCTGGTGAACACTCCCGCAAAGTACTCATTAAGCACATTAGCGATGTCCGCGTCGGAGGTCCGCAGAACGCCGCTTCCGTCCTTTAAAGGACCTATCATGCTTCTAATGGGCTTTCTACTATTAACATAACTGAAGAACTCCTTAGGGTTCCCCTTGCAGAGGCTTGCCACCCGTAGTTCTTCGTTACGTTTCGCTAGCCTAACCTTCGCCTTCACTTCCCTACACAGGCGGACATACGCTAGTGTTCTCATGGGAACGATTGGCCTTCGCCCTCCTATACGCTACTTTCCTATTTCGGATAGCCGAAGCGATGCCACGATTGAACCACTTAGGCTGCGTTGAAGCAGGGGTGACCGGTTTTGAGGGTATGGCAGCAGACTGCAGCACCATAAACTCGTCCCGGAATGCACTCCACACTCCCTCAACATCGCCGCCAACCTCTAACCCCATCTCTCCTACGCTATCCCTGAGGCTAACAAAGTTCGCCCGCCGGAGATCGAGCTTACTGCCTCTCGAGTTACTACGCTTCACCCGAGGGACGCACACACGGAACCTAATAAGACTGTGATCACTCCCGCCCAACGATTCGTCAACGGTGAGGCCAGTGACGAGGTTGTCTTCGGTCGTGAACACTAAGTCTAGAACGCTTTCGCCTCGTGTAGGCTCGTTGACCCACTGAGTGAGGAAGTTCTCATCAGCAAAGTCAACTAGCCTCCTCCCTTCAGCATCGGCAGTCCTGTTTTCCCACTTTATGCCGCGACAGTTGAAGTCTCCTAAAACTACACACACCCTATCCCCTAGCAGGCTACTGAGTTCGGTGTACAGGGCTGTATCCTCCTCGAGGAGGAGATGCGGAGGTCTGTACACCAAGATTAACCTATAGTTCGTCCCTCCCACGTTCAGATCGACGCCAAGCAGCTCCCGTTCCGACCGGAACTGGCAGTCAACCGGACTCAACGTGTCCTGACGTATATTAGTACCCCACCCCCTCCCCACGGGTGCGGTCTTTGCGAAACATTCTATACCCGGGAATTTCGAACTCCCCAACGTAGTCCCTACGATCAGTATGAATCCAGGACTCGGTGATAGCAACGATATCCTGGTATTCTGATGCTAAGAGCGCCCGTAGCTCGCGAAACTTGTTCCTAATTGACCTAGCATTAAAAAGCATTGCACGGAGGGAGCCTTCCCTATTCTGACCGCCCCCTAGCACGACCCGTTTCCCGAACAGCCAGCTGTCGGAGGGGGACTACTGCTGGGGAGGGGCTACTGCTGCTGGGGGAGGGGACTAACTGAGCTGGAGAGAGAGAGAGAGAGAGAGTTACAAGGAGTTACAAGGAAAAGAAGTACCTCAAAAGGCCTTGCGGCCCATACCGAGGAGGTACCAATGGCAACGGGTGCCAGGGAAAATTTTGTCTTTCAACTATCTAGCAGTAGTAGAAAACTGGATAGAAAAGTAGAAGGCTCTCTCCCCACCCTCCGCTCCCTCCCTGCCAGAGGCAGGTACGGAAAAAGGTTGAAGAAAATACCTTGACCCTGGAAAAGTAGCCAAGGAAATTTTACAGGAAAGTGGAGAATATATAAATAGCTCTATATTTAGCTTGCTCACAGAGACACCGAGCAAGCGAACTCCTGCAGAGTTTTCTGAGGTTTTAATCTTAAACTATGAGTGTGTTCTGTACTTTGTCTAGCCTATTTTTAAACAGATTTACACTTTGACTGGAAACATCCTCTGAGGGAAGTTGGTTCCAGATATTAACTATTTTACAGGAAAAGAAATTTCCGCAGACTGAGGTCCTAAATGTCTTTACACACTCAAATAGTGTGCAAGATTTCGTCTAACCTTTTCTTGAACTGATCCACAGAGGAACTGTTCACAACTTCCGAAGGTAACCTGTTCCATGTGTCACAGATCTTATACGTAACGTAATTCCCACACACACTAGTCCTAAACCGTTTCAAATCCAACTTCCAACCATTGTTGCGAGTTGGGTTATCATTTAAACTAAACATACTTCTAAAATCGACATCGTTGAACCCTCGTAAGAGCTTGAAAACCTCGATCAGTTGACCGCGCAGCCTCCGAGTTTCAAGCGAAAACAAGTTCAGGGCGCGTAACCGTCGATTGTAGCCCATATGCCTAACGGAAGGGATTAACTTTGTGGCCCTCGCCTGCACTCGCTCCAGCCTCTCAATATCTTTCCTGAGGGTGGGCGACCAGAACTGCACAGCATACTCCAGGTACGGCCGAACAAGGGAATTGTACAGTGAGAGCACAATCTCCTTGTTCCGAAACTGAAATTGCCTCCTGATATAACCCAATAGTTTCTGGGCTTTCTTTTCCACCTCTACACACTGTTTCGTAAACTTAAGGTCGCTGCTAATTAGCACACCCAAGTCCTTTTCTAAATCAGTCACCTCGATATTACTGCCAACATCGAGTATCCGACTGGGATTGGCGTAGCCAATGTGCATCACTTTGCATTTACCCAAGTTAACGGCATGCCATTTTTTCGGACCACTCTCACTATCCACCTAGGTCCGCACGCAGTTCCTCGATCGCTTCGGGCGTCCCAACATTGGCCCCAAGCTTGGTGTCATCAGCGAATTTGGCGATCCGACTGACGATGCCACCGTCGATATCATTTATGTAAATGGTAAACACAGTGGCCCCAAAACGGAACCCTGAGGAACCCACTAGTGACCGAGGCCCAACCCGAACTAGCCCTTTAATTACCACCCTTTGCCGCCTATTCCTCAATCCACCTACCTATTTCCCCACCGATACCCAGCGCGCGCACTTTCGCCATTAGCCGGCGGTGAGAGAGAGAGAGAGAGAGATAGAGAGGAGAGAGAGAGAGAGCGAGAGGAGAGAGAGATAGAGAGAGAGAGAGAGAGAGAGAAGAGAGAGAGGAGAGAGATAGATACAAGGAGTTACAAGGAAAAGTAGTACCTCAAAAGGCCTTGCGGCCCATACCGAGGAGGTACCAATGGCAACGGGTGCCAGGGAAATTTTGTAAAAGTTTATTTTTCTTTCAACTATCCTAGCAGTAGTAGAAAACTGGATAGAAAAGTAGAAGGCTCTCTCCCCACCCTCCGCTCCCTCCCTCCCTGCCAGAGGCAGGTACGGAAAAAGGTTGAAGAAAATACCTTGACCCTGGAAAAGTAGCCAAGGAAATTTTACAGGAAAGTGGAGAATATATAAATATCTCTATATTTAGCTTGCTCACAGAGACACTGAGCAAGCGAACTCCTGCAGAGTTTTCTGAGGTTTTTATAAATTCCAGTGTGTCCGAACATTATCTCTACAATTTCATCTTTTAATAAAATTCTTGATAACACATGTAAAATTCTTAAACAAGATTATTTAGAATCTGTATTTTCAAAAGTTTCTTTTATTAAAGTAACGTTGTTACAAACATTCGATATGTGCACCATTAGTGATTCGCAAAACATCCAATTGATACTCCAAATGTTGCCATGTACGCTGCAGCATATCCACATCAATTCGCTCAATAGCAGCTGTGATTCTTGCTTTTAAATCATCAATGTCTGTCTCCCGCGTACATTTCTAAAAAACTTGTCAAAACGTGGTATCAGAAAAAACTTAATGAGATTCTCTGTAAAATGGGACAACACTGGAATTTCTGCACTTCATGGTTGACTTTTAATAACAGCCAAAAATTGTACAGATAATTCTCGGACACCCTATCTACTATATATATATATATATATATATATATATATATATATATATATTAATATATATATATATATATATATATATATATATATATATATATATATATATATATATATATATATATATATATATATACACACAGTACTGTGCAAAAGTCAGAGACCACTGTCGATCTGATAACTATTAGATAATCTGTTGTATGAAAATTGATTTTGATACTAAAATACATATTAACTAGAACCTCTGGTTCATATTAACGTATAACTAAGTTATTACTTAAGTGTATAAAGTTGTATAAGCTGGATGACCCTTTAGTCTGTATAAATTGGACTTGAGGGTTGAGTCATTATACAGGGTGTCCATAAACGATTACCTTGATTAAAGCATGCTATAACTTTTAAATAAACACTACAACACTCATATTCAAACACGGTTTTAATCATAAGAGATAAACATACAAAGTTTTGATACATAGTTAATGAACTTAATAAGCTTCCACATGTGCACCCCTAGTGGCACGTAAAATGTGTCTGTTTCCGCAACTGTGTACCTGGATATGCTCACCAATTACGCCATCCCCCAGCTGCAGGACTTGCAGCCAACTGTCATCTTCTAACAAGATGGGGCACCCCCTCATTGGGCGCATGTTGTTCGTGAAACTGTCGACGCAACACTTCCAAATCAATGGATTGGTAGGGACAGGCCAATCCCATGGCCGCCAAGATCACCAGACATTACCCCACTGGATTTCTTTCTCTGGGGTCATGTTAAAGATTTGGTTTATGCAACAGTTGTTCCAGATATCAGGACATTGCGAGAACGCATTACGGATGCAATTGCAACAGTTAATCCACAAATAATGGAAAATGTGTGGTGTGAGTGTGAATACCATTTAGACATTTTAGTGCCACTAGGGGTGCACATGTGGAAGCTTATTAAGTTCATTAACTATGTATGTTTATCTACTTATGATTAAAACTGTTTGAATATGAGTGTTTATTTAAAAGTTATAGCATGCTTCAATCAGGGTAATCATTTATGGACACCCTATATTACTTATAACGCATGTGTTTAAAGATCTACCGAACTATTACTAATGGATCTGCAGTAAATGCTCCTAAGCTATTGTTATATCAATATTTACAATTAAAAGTATTGACATATTCACTTAAATTCTGCAAAACAAATTTATTATTAAACTATTACCAGCTCCTTGAGTGATGACTCGGATATAAGGAAACAATCTCCAAGCCTGTGTGCTAAAGCGAATATGACCATAAGGAACTTTCGTTTCTGTACAAGTGAAGCTAAAGACACACTCTTTCGTACTTTCTGCAGTAATATATACGTTCAGCAACTCTGGGTTGAATTATAAAAAAGGTTCTGGCAGAACCCTAAATTTGCTGTACAACAGGTCGTTTAGACTCTTACATAAATTACCCCCGAGATGCTCAGCTTCGCAAATGTTTGCAACCCGCAATGTTCCGAGCTTCCCGGAGGTAACAAGACGTGCTCAACACAGTCTAATGCAAAGAATTAAAAAATCAACCAACCCGATCATCCAAGCTATCCATGAGTCCTGCCATTTATCCTCTAAGCTATGGACTTTTTGGTACGAAAACGTCTGTCTGTAGCTCCACTTAACTTCGACAGTGCAGTATTATTTCTAATCAATTGTATATATTTTTTTCCTTAGTGTATGAACTGTCATTGTATTAATAATATTTGTCATATGGACTATAGTCTGCCAATAAACCTTTTCATTTCATTTCATTTATCCAAAACGTTTCTCATTATAATCCTAATTCATGCTATTTTTTTTCTTTCACAGGCTTAAGAAATGACAAAAAGTACAATTTCTGATGAGATTAGATGTAAAATAATACATTTGGATGGTGAGGGACTGAGTCAAAGAAAAATAAGTGAATCTACAGGCATTTCCAAAACTGGTGTACAAAAAATCTTGGCTCGTCACAGATCAAATGGGACCCCAGCTGATCGTCCTAGATCAGGGAGGCCCTCTAAGCTTTCTCCATCTGATCTACAATATCTAAAGATTACTTCTCTTCGAGACAGACACAAATCCAGCACTTCACTTGCAGTGGATCTCGAAAAAACAACAGGTGTCTCAGTTGATCCTTCTACTGTACGAAGGAAGCTTAATTCAGTAGGTCTCAGATGTCCAATACTTGTGTTCCAAAGCACATTTTCTTCTCTCTTTATTTCCATTCCTTAAAAGCGGCTTTTTTGCTGCAACACGTCTTTTAAGAACTACTGAGTTAAGTTGAGTGGGAGTCTTTTGTGGGCAGAAACAAAGAAAAAACCAACTAGGACCAATCGACAGAGTAACGACTTCTGCAAGAAAAAGGACTCATGATAGAGTTAAAGGATTAGAAAGAAGAACCAAGATAAGCCTAGATATGAATGTTGCCTCAACCAGCAAACTGGACCCTTTACATATGGAAGATGAGAGCATGGAAATTGATGATGACAGCACGATATTGACTTTGTTCCAGATTTTGAGCTGAGAGAAAACCATCAGAACAGAATTATTTATGATAACTTAACAATAACAGCAGATAGATACCATGTAAGTTACAGAGCTACTGCAGCTATAGTAAATGCAGCTTTGAAGGATATGGGAATATTAGACAAAACCAATATGTTGGAGAGGAAAAAAGTGGAAAGAGAAAGAATACGTGTGGGTAAAAAGAACATAATCAAAGTGAAATCTGAGAACACACAGATTGAAGGCATCGGATTTGATGGTAGAAAAGATCAAACTAAGACAAAGAAGGGAATGGAGTACGAAAAACATTATGTCATAATCAAAGGACCTGGTGATGTTTACATGGATCATATAGCTCCAGATAATGGAACTGCTTGTTGTATTGCAGATGAAATAATAACTTTTATAGTCAATTCTAATAGCAAAGAATCCCTCAAAGCTTTGCTATGCATGGCACCCCAGTGAACACTGGCAGGATTGGTGGAGTGCTAAAATTGATTGAATTATATCTGGACAGGCTGGTACAATGGCTGATTTGCCTTTTGCATGCAAATGAACTGCCCTTCAGGCACGTATTTGAAGCAATTGATGGAAAACCTTTCTGGACCAAACACCTTCAAAGGTTCTCTTGGAAATAAACTCAGAGAGGATTTGACCAAACTGGATATAGTTGATTATACCCCTGTAGATGGCAACATTAAAGAAGTTTCGGCCAATATTGTTAAAAGTTTCAGCAGTGACCAAAAGTATATGTATGAAATGTGCATTAGCATACAATCTGGACGCATCTCACAAGCGTTAGCCACCAGATCCCCAGGTGCCCTCCATCATGCAAGATGGCTAACACGAGCAAACAGGATCCTGCGCTTATATGTCTCTACACAAAATCCAGACAAAAACATCCAAGACCTAGTAAAAATTATAATGCTGGTTTACGCTACAGGCTGGTTTTGGATAAAGTCTCATCCAAAGGCAAATGAGGGAGCATCTAATTTTTGGTATATAATGCACTTGCTTAAAAGATTAAGATAAAAAGCATTGGATGATTATGGAGCGTGTCCTCAGAAATAATGCCTATTTTGCCCACCCAGAGAATATCTTACTCTCAATGATGACAGACACAAGAAGAGAGGTCAGAGAGCTGGCTCTTCAGCACATCATTCATGCAAGAACTAAGAGCACCAATACAAGAAATGTTAAGCTGCCAAAAACACTGAACTTTGAAGCAGACGATTATCCTAACATGATCGACTGGGACAACGAAACCATCACCCCCTCCACCTATTTTACAGAATTTGACAAATGATGATGATCTTAAAGTTTGAAATGAACCACTTCAGCTTATTCCTTTTCCCTGTCACAGCCAGGGAGTAGAACATGCTGTAAATGTGGTAACAGAAGAATCACAAGATAGAATTGGTTACGAAAATAGCCAAATTTATTTTGAATGTACTGGAGTTGAGAAAAAGCTACCTGTGTTCCAATGGAAAGGCCAGTGGTGTCAGTAATTTACGATTTTAAATTTCTTAAGGTGAATATTTTGGTTTTAATATACTTCAATTAAATTGCTTAAGGTGAATATTTTGGTTTTAGTATGCTTCAATTGATTCTTTAAGTAATAAACGGAGATCTAGTTTCTGAAAACAAGGAAATGGCTACCTTGCTAAACAAATTTTTTATGTCAGTTTTTACTATAGAAGATGTAACGAATATCCCTATGGTCATAGACATAATACCTTTTGATAATGGTAATATTTTGGATAATATCGTGGTTAGTGAAGGGGAGGTAATGCACTATATTGATAAAATGAAAACACGTAAATCACCAGGTCTGGATTTCATACATCCCATACAACTAAAAGAATTAAAAGATAGCATTGTTGTGCCACTAACAAAGATTTTTAATGCATCTATTTCTGAGGGTTCCATACCAGATAATTTCAAGATAGCAAACGTAACACCTATCTTTAAGAAAGGTGATAAAGGTGCAGCGGGAAATTATAGGCCAATCAGTTTAACATCCGTTGTAGCTAAGCTACTGGAATCAATAATTAGGGATCGTATAGTCAAACACTTAGAATTGCATAAACTAGTTAGAAATACGCAGCATGGTTTTAGGCGAAACAAATCTCGCTTAACTAATCTTTTAGAATTTTTCCAAAGCGTGGTTGATGTTTATGATAGACATCAGGTGGTTGACGTAGTGTATTTAGATTTTCAAAAAGCATTTGACACTATGCCACACAAAAGACTCGCTGAAAAAAACTAAGGCTCATGGAATCAGGGGTGTAGTAATAAATTGGATAGAAGAGTGGTTGCGAGGTAGGAAACAGAGGGTGGTCATTGATGGAGCGGAGTCATCTTGAGCTAATGTAGTGAGCGGCGTTCCTCAGGGTTCTGTATTGGTCCCCTTGCTTTTTCTTATATATATATTAACGATAAGGATGTCAGCCTAGTCAGTACAGTTTCAAAGTTTGCGGATGACACAAAGCTGGGTGGTAGGGCGATTAATGACGAAGATAGAGGTAAAATCCAGGAAGATCTGAATAAAATCGTTGATTGGTGTCACATGGCAAATGAGATTTAACATTGATAAGTACAAAATTTTGCATATAGTATGTCAGGGAGATTTAACAATCGTAGAGCAGGAAGAAGATTTAGGAGTTATAGTCACTGGTGATTTAAAAGTAGCGAAACAAAGTACAGCAGCGGTCAATAAGGCAAACAAAGTGTTAGGTTTTATAGCTCGAAATTTTGAGTACAAATCACGCGATATTATAGTTCCTCTTTATAAATCATTAGTTAGACCCCATTTGGAGTATGCGTCCAATTTTGGAATCCGCATATGCGCAAAGATATAGACAAAATCGAAAAGTTCAAAGACTAGCAACTAAGATGATGCCATTGCTTAGGTCAAAGTCGTACGAAGATAGGCTTAAGGAGTTAAAATTGACTACACTCAATACTAGGAGGCTAAGGGGTGATCTAATCCAGGTTTTCAAAATTATGAATGGGTTCGATAACGTAGATAGATAGCTTATTCAAAATATCTCAATATAATAGAACTAGAAATAACGGGTGTAAGTTGACAAGTAGAAGGTTTGAACAGCAGTTGCCAAAAACTTTTTTATGCACAGAATAGTAAATAGCTGGAATAGTTTTCCGGTAAAGTAATTAGTAGCACGTCTATAAACATGTTTAAAAATCGATTAGACGCATATGTTGATAGATTGGGTATAGTTCAAGGTAGTAAAATTAAGGCTTTGTGGTGATAGATCCCACAGCTCAACACAAGTGTTGTGGGATATAGGGAGGCAGCATCTTGGGTTAGGGGATACTCTGTCCTTACACACCCCATTTAAAGAGATTCCTCTGCCGAGCGGTGCCCCCCATAGTACTGTGAGGTATTGAAAAACTCATGATCTTCACTTGCCCCACAAACACCTTGAAATGGGAGACCCAAAATGGGTGCACACATTTCTACATTACTGTACAGTCTTTACAGCCACACCTACACTTTTCCTCCTAAGTACATTATATATATTGTAATGTATATGGTGGTAAATTTTGACTTGGTCCACAATCAATATGGACCATGACTTATTTTTTGTTGGCAAGGTACTAGTATTGACGGATACCATAATGAAATTGACTGGATTCTTTGGATCTGATATATTTGCATGTCAGTTATAAATAGATATAGAGTGTAACATATTTGTGGATAGTAGTCTATTATGACTTGATCCTCTGGATCCAGAGATTCTATCTTTAGTTTTAAATCGATAATTAATTAGTTTAAAATTGATAATTATTTAGTTTTGTAAAAATTGGTTGTTGCCAATGTACAGGCAGTTTTTACATAAATTTCTTGTTCTTGTGGTTCGGAACCCACGTAAAATTGTAGGTCCCCTCCACCACCACGGAGGACATACACAATACACAATTATGAACACAGTTAGGTAGACCAGCCATGAGTGAATCCTAGGGTCTTTGTTGGTCTGAAACATTATAACATATGACCTTAGATGTTGCGGAGGTTAAACAACCCCAATAAGAAAAAAAATTAGATTTATATATATATAATAATAACGTAAAGAACGACGCTTGTATAGGAGATATTCCGCGCAAGACGAGAGAGAGAGAACGAAACATGAAAAAATGAGGTAACCACCCGGGATCTTCCGATTGCCAGTCAGATGCGATACCATTACACCATGGGCCTCACTCTTCCAAATGCCGTAATTCTTCGACATACTCGCAGAAACCAATGCCCCAAGGGGGCACCTCCCGCATGCCGTAACATTATATACATTCAACTGCAAAGAACACGCAGTATAAATAACGTAAAGAACGACGCTTGTATAGGAGATATTCCGCGCAAGATGAGAGAGAGAGAACGAAACAAATGAAAAAATGAGGTAACCACCCGGGAATCGAACCCGGGATCTTCCAATTGCCGGTCAGATGCGATACCATTACACCATGGGCCTCACTCTTCCAAATGCCATAATTCTTCTACATACTTGCAGAAACCAATGCCCCAAGGGGGCACCTCCCGCATGCCGTAACATTATATACATTCAACTGCAAAGAACACGCAGTATAAATAACGTAAAGAACGACGCTTGTATAGGAGATATTCCGCGCAAGACGAGAGAGAGAGAGAATGAAGCGTCGTTCTTTACGTTATTTATACTGCGTGTTCTTTGCAGTTGTATGTATATATATATATAGGGAACTCCAATGCAAAACTAATGTGGGAATCGTTTGAAACAGTATTTAGGACTATAAATGAGGAATGTGTACCATACAAAATTAAGCGTGCGAAAGTAAACAAGCCCTTGTGGTTTACTTCTAGAGTAGGAGACATTATAAAGAGTAGAGATAAGGCTTATAGCCAACATAAGTGCGATAAAGACAATTTGTGGTTACGAAACAACTACATATCTCTAAGGCATGAAGTGAAAAGTGTAATAAAAAAGTCCAAGCACGAATTTGAAATCTCCATAGCTCGTGATGGTAAAGAAAACCCCAAGCAATTCTTTCAATATGTCAACAATAGAAATCCAGTAAAAAGTGTCTTGGAGCAATTGAAAAATGTTAACAGATCTAGTTTCTGGAAACAAGGAAATGGCTACATTGCTAAACGAATTCTTTACGTCAGTTTTTAGTTATAGAAGATGTAACAAATATCCCTACGGTCAGACATAATACCTTTCGATAATGGTAATATTTTGGATAATATTGTGGTTAGTGAAGGGGAAGTAATGCGCTATATTGATAAAATGAAAACATGTAAATCACCAGGGCTGGATTCCATATATCCCATACAACAAAAAGAATTAAAAGATAGCATTGTTGTGCCACAAACAAGATTTTTAAAGCATCTATTTCTGAGGGGTGTGTAAATTATAGGCCAATCAGTTTAATGTCTGTTGTAGCTAAGCTACTGGAATCAATAATTAGGGATTGTATAGTCAAACACTTAGAATTGCATAAACTAGTTAGAAATATGCAGCATGGTTTTAGGCGAAACAAATCTTGCTTAACTAATCTTTTAGAATTTTTCCAAAGTGTGGTTGATGTTTATGATAGACATTGGGCAGTTGATGTAGTGTATTTAGATTTTCAAAAAGCATTTGACACCATGCCGCACAAAAGACTCACTGAAAAAACTAAGGCTCATGGAATCAGGGGTGTAGTAATAAATTGGATAGAAGAGTGGTTGCGAGGTAGGAAACAGAGGGTGGTAGTTGATGGAGCGGAGTCATCTTGGGCTAATGTAGTGAGCAGCGTTCCTCAGGGTTCTGTATTTGGCCCCTTGCTTTTTCTTATATATATTAATGATTTAGATGTCAGCCTAGTCAGTACAGTTTCAAAGTTCGTGGATGACACAAAGCTGTGTGGTAGGGTGATTAATGATGAAGAGAGAGGTAAAATCCAGGAAGATCTGAATAAAATTGTTGATCAGTCAGTCACATGGCAAATGAGATTTAACAATGATAAGTGCAAAATTTTACATATAGGTTTGCGTAATGGTAATTTTGCATATAGTATGTCAAGGAAATAGTTAACAAGCGTAGAGCAGAAAAAAGATTTAAGAGTTATAGTCACTGGTAATTTAAAAGTAGCGAAACAAAGTACAGCAGCAGTCAATAAAACGAACAAAGTGTTAGGTTTTATAGCTCGGAATTTTGAGTACAAATCACGCGATATTATAGTTCCTCTTTATAAATCATTAGTTAGACCCCATTTGGAGTACGCAATCCAATTTTGGAATCTGCATATGCGCAAAGATATAGACAAAATCAAGAGAGTTCAAAGACTAGCAACTATGATGATTCCGTCACTTAGGTCAATCAAAGTCATACAAGGATAGGCTTAAGGAGTTAAAATTGACTACACTCGAGACTAGGAGGCTAAGGGGATCTAATCCAGGTTTTCAAAATTATGAATGGGTTCGATAACGTAGATAGAGACAGCTTATTCAAAATATCTCAATATAATAGAACTAGAAATAACGGGTGTAAGTTGACAAGTAGAAGGTTCGAGACAGCAGTTGCCAAAAACTTTTTTATGCTATGCATAGAATAGTAAATAGCTGGAATAGTTTGCCAATAGAAGTAATTAGTAGCATGTCTATAAACATGTTTAAAAATCGATTAGACGCATATGTTGATAGACTGGGTATAGTTTAAGGTAGTAAAATTAAGGCTTTGTGGTTCGGAACCTACATAAAATTGTAGGTCCCCTCCGCCACCACAGAGGACATGCACAATACACAATTACAAACAGTTAGGTAGACCAGCCATGAGTGGATCCTCGGGTCTTTGTTGGTCTGAAACATTATAATATATATATATATATTTTTTTTTGTATTGGGGCGTTTACCGCCACTTCCCGCTATATGGTAGCGGATATCATGGCGAGGCGGAATACGAGAAAGAGAAACGGAGACGGAGAAAAGGCACTAGAAAAGGGAGAACAGCGGACTACAGGTGAGAAGTCACCTAAAGCTCAGATAGGATGCGAGATTGGGAGAGGAAGAGGAAAAGACGGTCAAGCGAGAAGAGAGGGCTCTCAGCGAGCATAAGGCGTAAACGTTCAGGGAGGGGGAAATCAGAAAGGAATGGGAAGGCGCGACGACGTACTGACGACAGGGTGGGGCATTCCACAAGGATGTGAGAGACGGTGAGGGGCGACTGGCAGGAGGCGCAACGAGGAGCCTCCTGCCGGAGCATAAGATAGCCGTGCGTGAGGCGCGTATGGCCGATGCGAAGCCGCCCAAGGACGACCTCTTTGTGTCTGGAGCGGTGGAAAGAGGACACCCAATATGACAGATGGGGGCAGATGGACCAGAGTTTATTTCCGGTGGCATCGTCCCAGGACTGTTGCCACATGCGGTCGTAAAAGGAACGAAAGACCTGCACATAGTCTGAGAAGGGGAGCGGGCGGGGGAGGGGAGGCAGCGAGGCGGCGGACCGGGCTATGCGGTCCGCCGCCTCATTACCGGAAACACCAACATGGCGGGAACCCAGCAGAAGGTGACCCGGATCCGGTGAACGGTGTGCAGGACATGGTACTCCTGTTGAATAAGGCGTACGAGGGGGTCCGGGGAATCATAGCGCTCGAGCGCCTGAAGGGCGCTCAGCGAGTCCGAAAAAATGGTACAGGAGGACCGCGAACAACCCGATACCAGACGGAGGGCTTCCAGAAGGGCAGAGAGCTCCGCGGAAAAGATGGAGGCCTGAACCGGCAGGGGGATACCCCGGGAGGTAGGTGACAATGACGGAGAGAACGGCGGCCGCGACACCTGCAGGGAGCGCGAGCCGTCGGTGTAGACGGGAACGTCGTCCGAATGGACGGGAAGATGGGCCAGAAAAGAAGACTGGAGGACGGCAGGAAGAGACTCCTTACGCAGGCCGGAGCGCCTGGCAACGGCAGATAGGGGTGGTCCGCCAGGGGGGCGACAGATCGAAAGAGAACGGCAGAATAGAGAGTGGGGGGATCCCCAGGGACGAGAAAATCTCGGCCAGAGAGGCAGCGAAATGCCACGTGTCAGGCCGGGGTAGCGCCTGGGAGATCGCGGAGAAGAGTAGGGACATCGGAAGGCGGCAGATGCGAAGGTAACACTTCGCCATGAGAAGGCCCCGGCGAAGGGGCAGGGGGGGGTGTCCACAGTCCACCTGAAGACTAGAGACAGGGGACGAGCGGAAGGCACCCGACGCCAGGCGAAGGCCACGGTGGAGAAGAGGATCCAGCATACGGAGTGCCGGAGAGGAGGCGGAGCTGTAGACCACACAGCCGTAGTCGACACGGGATTGCACCAGGGAGGTGTACAGGCGCAGCAGAGTACGCATGTCCGCCCCCCAGGTCGTGTGGGACAGATGACCCAAAAGGGAGAGGGTGCGGCGAGATGTTTGCCGCAACCGCCTAAGGTGTGGAACCCACCGAAAAATCCGTCGAGGGTCATACCCAGGAATCTAACGGATGGGACGAGGGGAAGAGGAGTGCCGGCAAGGGTAAGGGCGAAGGTATGCGACAGACGGAGGCGCCGAGGACGGAAAAGCATACTGGAAGACTTAGAGGGTGAGAAAGCATAGCCAACCGAGGACGCCCAGCGAACCACCGCGTTGATGGCTAGCTGGAGCCGACGTTCAGCCAAAGACGGGAGGCGGCCAGAGCAATAGATAGCCAGGTCATCGGCATAGAGGGAGCTACGAACGGATGTAGGCAGGACCGTAGCGACTGTGTTCATCACGAGTGAGAAACACAAGACGCTAAGGACACTACCCTGAGGGACACCCTCCTCCAACGGAAAGCGGTCAGAGAGGGCAGAACCGATGCGGACGCGGAAAGAACGGGCGGACAAGAAGTTATAAATAAAGGAAGGGAGAAAGCCTACGAAACCCAGGGAGCGTAAGCAGTCGAAGACCGCGCTCGGCCGGGTAGTATCGTAGGCCTTCTGGAGGTCGAAAAAGACGGCGAGTACAAATTGACGCCGGGAGAAAGCCTCCTGCACGTCATGGCTAAGGAGGAGGAGGGGGTCGGTGGTAGACCGGAAGCGCCGGAAACCAGCCTGGGTAGCAGGGTACTGGTCACTCGCCTCCAAGGTAAAGGACAGCCGCGAGGCGACCATCGCCTCCATCACCTTGCAGGCACAGCATGTTAGGGAAATGGGGCGATAGTTCGACGGGAGTGAGGGGTCTTTATCGGGCTTCGGGATGGGGACGACGATGGACTCACGCCATCGGTCCGGAAATGAACCCTCCAACCAAATCCGGTTATAGAGGTCCAGTAGAAAGCTGAGAGCAGAGGGGTGGAGGTGCCGTAACAAGTCATAGGGGATATTATCGGGGCCGGGGGCGGAGGGCCTCCCGAAGCTCTGTCATGTGGAAGAGGTGATTATAGGAGTCATCCCTATGAGGTGGAAATTCCGGTGGGTCGCGGCGGGAGTGGGGGGAATCGGAACTGGAGATGGCTGCGAAGTGCGCCGCGAGTGCGTTCGCGACGGCCTCCGGATCGGACACGAACTCGTCGTCCCCGACCCGAAGCACCGGGGGTCGAGGGGGGGACACGGGTCCCCTCAAAGCTACGCACCTTGCGCCAAACAGTCGAGGGGGCGGTCGAGGAGGAGATCCCAGACACGTAACTCCGCCAGGAGGTACGCCGGGCTAGTTTCAAGACCCGACGGGCCACTGCCTTCAGGCGCTGAAACGCCCTCTTATGCTCCGGCTGGCGGGTCCGGTAGAAGCGACGGCCAGCACGGCGCCGCTCCTGAACGGCACGGGAGCACTCTGGGGTCCACCATGGGACGCTGCGCGGCCTGGGGGAGCCTGAGGTACGGGGGATGCAACTGGTGGCAGCCGAGAGGATCTTGCTTTCGAGAAAGGCGAGGGCCTCACTAACGGAGGGAAAGGCAGGAATGGACGGCGAGATCGCCGTGCACCTCGTGTATGAGGCCCATTTCGCTCGGGCGAACAGCCAGCGCGGGCGGACAGAGGTGGGGGGGTGGGGGGGGGGACGGGTTGGGGTAAGACACACAGGGAAATGGTCACTGCCGGAAGAATCCGGCAGGACCTCCCAGGTGAACTCCGTCACGATATCGAGGGAAACCAGGGAAAGATCAATACAGGTGAAACTGTCATGGGCCGAGTGGAGGCAGGTTGGGGAGCCATCGTTCAGAAAGGTGAACTCTAGCTCGTCCATAAGGGAGAGAAGGGTCCCGGAGAGAAAGGTGGAGCAAACGTCCCCCCAGGCCGGGTCCCGACTGTTGAAGTCCCCGAGAAGCAGGAAAGGGCGGGGAAGCTGCAGAATTAGGTCACGGAGAGAATCGGGTGGAGGGCGTACGTTAGGGGAGAGGTAAAGAGAGCAGACCGTGAGCTGACGCCACAAAGAAAGGCGCACGGCCACAGCTTGCAAGACAGTACGGAGCGGGAGGGGCGGAAAGGGACGGAGCGGTGCACGAAGACCGCGGAGCCCCCCCTACCCGCCCCATCGAGAGGCGGGGAAGGGAGCCCGCAGTAGCCGGACACTCGAGGGAGGGAACGGGAGCCCAGTATCGTCTCCTGAAGGCAGAAACACGCCGGACACCTGGAGGCCAGGAGAGAAGAGAGACTCTCGAGGCCTACCAGGAGCCCGCGGATGCTCCACTGCAGGAGCGACGTATATGGAGGGGTAGGAAAGTCTGCGAAACGGATGGTTATGGGGTGGGTGGGCCGATCGGGCGGCTCGAGATTAACAAGGGGATTGGAAAGCCCCAGGGCCCAACGGGGGACGCCGAACGTGGGCGAAGGCGAGGGTCACCCCGACGGGGGGGGCGATGTGGAAACTGACGCCGGCAAATCCTCCTGAAGAGGAGTCACCCGGACGCCCGGGGGAGAGCGATGCAGAGAAGGGGATGTGAGGGGTATCCAGAAGGCCCCTCCCTTCACCGGAGGTGCAGGGGAGGCTGGACTACAAGGGGGAGTGGAAAAGGATACCTCACCCGGATGCATAGGCAGGTCATGGAGAGAGGTGGGGTAGGTCACGCGCGGGGGCGTGCTCATCCCATCCACGCCGACCAGCGGGAGAGTTCCCCCTCCAGTGGGTCCATCGACCGAACCGGTGAGGGATGTATCTCCACCCCCACCACGAGGGTCGTCGGGGACCCCAGGGGGAGCGTCCATACGGTTGCGCAGCGGGGACGGTGAGGACACCGGGATGGTAGGGCGAAGGGGCGTTTGTGTCTGGGAGAGGAAGTGATGCGAGGCCTATGGCGTCGAACCTTTCGGGTCACTATTGGCGCGGCGCTTGCGGCCCGTTCCCCTCCGTCGTGCGGCCCGCATGGGCGACGGCTGGTCACGGTCCGGAATGGGGGTGGCCGAAAGCGCCGGTGGAGAGGGCGTAGAAGGGGCAGGGGGGGCTGCCGACGAAGCATCGGCGTTCGCGGAGGGAGCACGTGGGGACGCGCTGGTAGTACAGGGAGCCGCGGCGGGAGTCCGCTGGGCGGCAGAGGATAGACAGGGAGTAGCGGACACGGTGAGTGGAGGCGCGTCGGGAACCGCCGGTGAGGACGGGGTCTGGGCCGCGGCGGCCGGAGAGCCTCGGCGTACGAGGGTACCACGCCAGGCCTCGCGGCCACGCAACGGGTCCCGCGCCTCCCGAGCGCTGAGAAATTCTGATGAACAGAGGGCCCGAACCTCCCTCTCAAAGAGGAAGGACGGGCAAGAGCGGGATGAAGCAGGGTGCGGTCCATGACAGTTGGTGCAGGAAGGCGGAGCAGTACGGGCAAGGGGTGGGGAGGGCCGCCGCAGCGGACACACAACGGGGCCGGCTGACGGCAGGAACTGCTCACGTGGCCAAACCTATTGCACTGAAAACAGCGCGTAGGATCTAGCACGTACGGCCGAACCGAGAATTCGCATGCTCGTCTCTCACCAAAGCCCCAGAATACCGAAACGGGGGGCACCAGTGAGTCAAAAGTAAGGAGAAGGCGAGGAGAAGGGACGGCTGGGGATCGCGATCTGTCGGGAAAACGGTATATTCTCACCACACCCTGGGAGGCGAGGTCAGTCTGGAGGTCCTCCACCGGGATGGGTAGAAGACGAGCAGCGTAGATCGTGCCCTGGCACTGATTGAGGCGGGGGTGGGGAGTCACCGTGATCCCGCAGCCCAGGACATCGGGGATAGCGAGCGAGACGAGGTTTCGGCAGAGGAACGCGACCTTATCAAAATGGAGCCATCCCTCTGAGGCCGAAGGTCAAAACGCGCCGTCCCCGTCTTCCCATGGATCGCTCGAAAGAGGCGTTCGTGGTTAGTGGGGAGGGGCTTGGAGGAGGAGGGGCGGAGGACGAGGAACTTGTCCATCGTCCTAAGGCCGAGTGAAGCCGTCTGGCCAACACCACCGGAACTTCGAGGGGGCGAGAAGACGAGAAAGGCGGACGGCGACGTCGGGTCCCACGTCCCCCAGGGGCCGAGGGGGCCGGGGGCGATGAGGCCCGACCGGAGTGGGAGGCGACCGGGGCCGCGGGCCTCCCACCTGAGGGCGAAAAAGCAGGTGGGTCCCTATCGGGACGTGGAATACGGGGGATCCAGGGGTCGGGGGGTCCACTGCAGGTCCATCCGCTACTGGCGGGGGTCGGGCAGCGGCGCCACGAGCCTGGGGAAGAGAGGGAGAGGTGGTGTCGGCAAGAAGAGCAGACGGGGTGGGCGAGGGCTGCCGACTGCCCTTACCAGACCCACGGTCCAAAGAGGTAGTCAGAGGGAGGTCAGATGCACAAGCCGGGTCGTCAACGAGGTCCATTAGATTTGTAAGTGTTTCCATAGAAATTTTTATTGTTGTTTCGCGCCCGGGGCCGCGGGGAACCGATTACCCGGGGCCCAAGGGGACCAAGCGCACGCCGGCGGGGATGGGTGCCTCGTCCCATGTAGGTACCCCCGTTTCAAAAGGGCCCTTGCAGCGTCGAAAGTTCTCCCCCGCCGGCAGCAAAGACCAAGGCCCCCCAGGGTCCCAGGCCTGGGCACCCTACCAGCCAACTTAGTACGGCCCCGGCCATGGGAGCGAGACCCCCAGCGACCAGCCCCGGCAGCCCACGGGGCGCGCGAAGTGAACAGAGAAAGCAGAAAAAACAGAGGTGGCAAGGAAGAGGGTAAAGAGGGGAAGACAGGAAAGAGGGGGCTGTAGGATAGCAGGGTATGCTAAAAGTCCACTTCGCAACCGGGCGGGGACCCGGCAGGGCCCCCAGCCGCGGCTGACCCCCCTCGCCACATGGAGGCAGGAGCCCGCGGGCGATCCACCCCAGAAAGACCACCCGCGGGAGGGGGATATATATATATATATATATATATATATATATTATATATATATATATATATATATATATATATATATTAAAAGCTCCAAATATATATCCTTCAGTGGCTTATATTTACACATTTACTTCTTTAGTAGGAATATATTTGAACGAGTATGGACTTTTCAGTGAAATTAGCAATATTCAAATGTAAGACACCACCTTTATATGCTAAAACAGTTTTTTCTCACTTTCCACTGATGGAGAGAAAGTTGAAGCTCAATTTTATTGAAGGAAAAAATAATTCTTCATTTATAATCAAAGAGGGTATGCCAAAATGAAAAAAAATCTTACTTTTTATTCATTGACTCTAGGCATTTTTTTTTTTTTTTTTTTTTTTGCTCATGACTTATTCTTTGGAATACTGCCTTTCAGATGCTTTTTGAATAATTTTTTTAATCTGAATTAAGGAGCGAGATATGACAATTTGAAATTTAGTAGTACATAGAACCCCCCAAAAAGGGGGGCATAATTTTTTTTAGCTATTACTTCGATTGAGCTATAATTTTATATTCTGAGTTTGCCAGTTTAGATAATTTGCCATATACCAAATTATAGGAAAATTGAAGATGGTGTGTGGTGTTAAATATATTTTTTTTGCAGGATTTGTCCCAGAATGCCCCAATTATAAACTTCTAAGAATCTTGGCACTTACTGGTGACATAGGCTTGTTGTACACTGAAGGACCTCCATAGACAAATTTTGGCTGTACGGGATACTGGGAGAATGCCGCAGCATTGTAAGAATTCGAAGAATCTGAGGGTGGGTTGGAGTTGCATACTGCGAGTAAGCCCCAGGCATGGCCACATTCAGAGAATAAGGGACGTAGTGTGGCATGCCTCCACTGCCAACCACTGTTATGAATGTTCCACTGGGAACTGCAGTTACTGCTGCTGCATTAGAGGCGGCAATTTGCTGTCGAAGATCTCAAAATCAGTTGGAAAATTTGTAAATGGATTAGTCGTAGAGTCACTTTCTAATTTTAAATAAAACACAATGTAAAAAATATTAAAAAGGCTACATTAAAATAAGAGTGTCACATCTGGGAAGTTAATGAAATGATGGAAAAACAAAATGTGAATCAATAAAAGAAAAGAACCAAGTTTACTTTATTTATTATTTCTTTTTTCAAAAGTTAAGCATCACAATATAAATTAATGAAAACTATAAAATGGAGGATGGATTACACTTTTAACTCTTGCGTAAAAATTAATAAGAACTGTCAGAATGACATCAATCTCCCCTCCTCTATTTGTCCTTGACCTTTAATGCAATAACCCCCCTGAGTCTTGCTCGCAACACAATGGCATTTATCTCAATTTAACCTTTGTCCTCTTTCTTTTTAACCTTGATCCTTGATACAGGAACCTTTAGTCTTGCTCAAAGGACAGTCTCGTAATGATCCATGCGTGTGCGTGATTTCACTAATTTATGATGAATGGCCCTCCATTTGACTTCTGTGACCTTGACCTTTGATACAGGGATCCTAAGTCTTGTGATGACCCACATGTATATGAAGTTACTCAGAGCGGTTAAAAAATGATGGCATAGTCCACCATCTAACCTCTAACACAGGGACCCAAATCTTGCTCAAAAAACATCTCATAATGATCCATAAATGTACAAAGTTTTAGCAGTTCAAAAATTAAGGCGCGGTCTCCATTTGACCTTTGATTTCTATTAGTGGCCTTGGCCTTCAATGCAATGACCTGATTCCTGTTTGCAACACACACACGTATAAAGTTTCATCAATTTATATTGAACAGCTCAAAAGTTCTGGGGCAGAACCACCACCCCCACCCTGAATTTGACCTTTGACCTCCGTTTGTGACCAACTTTCAATTATGTATCTGTCAACAGCATACTTTCAAATTATGACTAGGCTTACAATAATGAATACTTGAAAGGAAACTAAATAAGTTCCTGTAGGTTTAATCCAACAGCTCTACATAAGTTACTAAAGGGCATACACAATTTTATTTTCACTCATAACTGATTAAATTCTATTTCTTTATGCCTAATTTGGAATCAGTAGACTGCACTCTATTACAAAATTACGAGCAATTTACTGTGATTACCTTCACAATAATTTTTATATGATATAGACATTTTCCATTTCATTTTCAATAGCAAACCAAGCATTGGAAGAAAATTATAATTTTTTTCTTCTTTTTTACTGAAATATGAACATATTTTAACAAGCATCATGTCAAAAACTAATCTACTAGCATGTTTTAATGACAAAAATTTTCAATCAAAAGAGAATACCTGAAACAGTTTTATACAACTAACTATGGGCCTAATGGCTTAATCCACCTAAAGGTACAACTAAATTAGATTCCATACCAGAATGGGACTAAATTAAAAAAAAAAAGTTTCATTTTTATCTATCTATAAAATATGTACTTTTATTAAAAATGGGTTTCAGTTAAGAACACAGCATCAGCCTACAGTTATATGGGTCATTCCATGTCAGTTCAATGGAATTTTGGGTAGAAAAAATGTGACCATCACCGATTTTTTGAAAATTGGCACACTTATAGATCTCGGTGAGAAAAACAGAATGGCACTTGTTTCAACACTCAAGGTCATATGGTTCCGGAGATATGGCCATTCGAATTTTGTAAAAAAAGGTCAATTTCCAAGGTCATACCATATTTCAACATGAAATATCTCAGCTCCTATTGCACTTACAGAGACCATTTAAACACTTTTTTAAAGCGTTTAAGCAGATCTACAACTTTGTTTCTATTCATATTTTACCTCAGTGGTTAAAAAAAAAAGTTGATCTTATTTTTGACCTTTGACCTTGTGTAGGTCACTTGATGTCACAACCAATTTTTTTCTCCTTTCACCCAATTTTGGGTACACATGTCTACCTTAACCTAGAACACGATTTTTAGCATTGATTAAGTTAGTATAGACACTACAGCCATTTCAATGGACCATACCTACTGCCATTTTGACCAAGTACCTTTTTCTACCAAACTTGGAGCGCTGTTTCTTTGGATCTGTTTGAGCTAGAGTGTTGAGAAAAGTACCATTAGATTTGTCTCACTGAGACCTATAATGTCTGCTATTTTAAAGACAATTTGCCTTTTAACATATACATTAAAATAACCTATTCCTTTATTTTTACAAATTGAGTTATAAAAACCAATTCTTGTCTAGTTGGGTGAAACCATGAAAAAAGAAGCATCAACATAACTTTATATTTAAAAAAGGCAGATATTAGGTATTTACTTTCCCACCTACTATCAGCTCCTTTTACAGAAACATAGTCTCTCAACCCTGGCATTTGTCTACTCACATCTAGCGAATGATAGAAGTCAATTACTTTGGCAGCAGTTTCACTATTCAGCATTTCCCCAAACACGGATGATTAAGAGTTGAAAGCACTCCCTTCTCCCTCACCAAACTCTTTGCTTGCCTAGCTATGTAATCTGAGCACTTAAATTCTTCTCTGATCTCTACTTGTGTCCATCTTTTTGGTAGGATAGTAAGAATTGTCAGTTTTTCACTTCAACTTGCCACTTGATTAAATTTCTCTTTTAGTTGTTGAAGAATCTCCAGTTCTGTATCATCTGAGTCACTGCATGAAATTGGTTGTTTAGTTGCAAGTTCAAGCTTTCTTTTCACAACTCCTACTTTCCTCAACTTTCTCTTTGCGTAACCAGCACTGTCAGAGAGTTTACATGGTTTTATTGGGGTCTCATCAAGTCATCAAGTGTGGCCAATGAAGCATTGAATTTACTAAGCTCATACTGCATTTCAACTACATCTCCAACAGTTTCTAGCTCAGATGGGACACTTGATGAGGTGGATGGTGATTTTTCAAGTGGTTCACATTCAGGCATTGGGGATGGACGATTTGCTAGTATATTTTGACAGGTTGCACATGCTTTATGATTATTTGTTAGTTTCAATTCAGGATTTTGATCAATCAAATTTTTATTCAATGCATGAATGCCTTTTTACACTTTCTCTGTGTTTTTTAAATGGGTCACAACAGAACATGCCCATATTCAAACTGCTGAAATCCATGTTTATCTAAAAAGAAAAAAAAACATATGTAGCTTAAAAGCCAGGGTTGGGTTCAATTACACAAAATGGAAACAATTACAATTTTTTTTTATTTTTCTTCAAATTAATTACAGTTAGTATTGTACTTCACAATTTCAAGATCAATTGCAATTCAATTGCAATTAATTTTGTCTGAATCATTTACAATTACAATAATTCAACTATCTATTCTATATATCTAAATATATATCTAAAGTAAATATATATCTATATCTAAGTATAACTAAAAAAACTATCAAAGGTTTATTTTCAGTGAATGATGTTAACTGCCAGATCTAGGGGTATAATTTTTAACATTAATTGATCAATTACATCAGTTATAGCTCAAAAATCAATTACAATTACCTTTATTTTTATTTTATTTTGAATCAATTACAATTAATGGAAATTAGGATCAATTAATTAGAAATACAATTATAATTATTCATTGTATCCAACCCTGTGAAAAGCTATTTTTGCTTAGATGGCACAAATAAAATTTGGGACCTACTGATCTTGTTTCAGAGGTCTACAACAAGAAAAAATGTGCAGTTTGATTTACAGATTGGAATAAATACAGATGCCAAAAAAATCCTTGCTCCAAGGTTTAAATAAGCTTATTTTCACATGGGTACATACTGTTGTACACAATGAATAAATACACAAAGTTAAGTAATTCTATTAAACTCATCTAACTCTTAAAACTGAACTTATTCTATAGGGTAGTACCCAAGCCTAGTATAAGGTACTTATATACGTACATAGCTTTACCTTTAAACAGGATAGCAGGTTCAAAGTTCTTCATACTTTTGAATGTCCATATAAATTAATTAATTATGTAATTTAAATTACCTATATTATATAATTCTCTGAAATATACAAAAAAAAAAAAAAATTTATAATAGGGCCGGATACTTACTCGACCAAATAACTGGGTTAAGTTAGGTTAGATAATTACCAATTTTTTTGAAAATTAGCAGACATTATATATCTCAGTAAGAAAAATCTAATGGTATTTTTCTCAACACTCTAGCTCAGTGGTTCCCAAACTTTTTTTACTCACGGCGCACTTTAGAACAAGTAAAAATATTTTGCCGCACTTTGTACATAAATTCAAAAATTTATTCAAAAGAGGTATTTATACATATTAGCATAGCATAAAGTAGAAATATAGATAATTAAAAATACAGAAAAATTGTATGTACTTACTAATCTTGCTCTTTCGTGGCGCACCTAATTACATCTCGCGGCGCACGGTTTGGGAACCACTGCTCTAGCTCAAACAGTTCCAAAGATACAGTGCTTCAAAGTTTGGTGAAAAAAGGTACTTGGTCAAAATGGAGGTAGGTATGGTCCACTGAAATGGCTGTAGCATCTATACTAACTTAATCAACACTAAAAATCTTGTTTTAGGTTAAGGTAGACATATGTACCCAAAATTGGGTGAAAGGAGAAAAAAACTGGTTGTGACATCAAATGACCTACACAAGGTCAAAGGTAAAAAATAAGATCAACTTTTTTTTTTACCATTGAGGTAAAATATGAATAGAAACAAAGTTGTAGATCTGCTTAAAAGCTTTAAAATAGTGTTTAAATGGTCTCTATAAATGCAATAGGAGCAGATATATTTCATGTTAAAATATGGTACAACCTTAGAAATTGACCTTTTTTTTACAAAATTCGAAGGGCCATATCTCCGGAACCATATGACCTAGTGTTGAAACAAGCATCATTCTGTTTTTCTCACAGAGATCTATAAGTGTGCCAATTTTCAAAAAAATCGGTGATGGTCACATTTTTTTCACTGTTGAACTGACATGGAATGAGCCATATGGGTCATTTCTTTTTAATATTCTTAAAAATAAAGATGGTGCATCGCACCTGCCAAATTAGTGTCAGAAACCCATATCTGTTTCCATCTCCAATCCAAGATGAAAACATTCAGAATCTTAAAACTAGAAAATATCCTGTTTCCATACTTATTTTGTGAATGATAAACCTCTAATAATGGAGAACAAAGTTTTCCAATTTTATTCAATGGTAATAATAAATAATAATAATAATATAGGATATATTACAAATGATTTTGAGTCAGTCCTGATGGTCTGATAAACTCTAATTCTGAAATCACTCAAAAATACTGTACTTTTTATATTACCCACCCAACATGCCTGCCCACTTCAGCAGACCAACAACTGCCAATTCAGAATTTGGATTCAGATACTAGATATATAAAGGGATGTGGATGCTCAAAGTAGTCTATATATTTCTTAAAGACAAATATAAAATAGCACACACCTGAAGTACCAAAATATCTCCATAATATTTCTCTCACTTTAAATTATATTTAAGGAAAAACCAGAACTTTCTCAAACTGTAGCAAGTCCATCAAAACATTCTGCCATACTTAAGTTCTGAGTGTGTACAAGATGAAAAGATTGCGAGTTCATCATATAAAAAAAAACCCACTGAAACTAAGAAGCTGAGGAGACAGGAGAGTCCCTCCAGTATCTTAGGAATGAGGTTATTGATGTCGTACATTCAATAGCAACTAAGAAATCTAAAATACAAATAATGAGTAGCAGTGGAAATGAATGTGATGAAAAGTAGCAATAAGGGAGTGAATGAAAAGAAAAACTGTAAACAAAAGGAACACAGAGAGGAATCATTTCAGGAGGCAGCTGCTAGCCCATTCACCAAACTTGAAAACTCCTCAACCAAGGTAGTGGGGCATCCACTCTAAGTGGATAAGATTGTCGTCTCACTGTTATGATGTTCATTTTTTAATAAATTGCATTTATCAACTTTACTATTTAAAAGAAATCTTTTAGTTTTTCTTTTCGAGTAAGGAATACAAATTTGTGAAGGACAGCGTGTCTTTCCCACTCATGAACTCTTCTCAAATGTTCTTACAACTTTTAGGTCTTTTACCATTTGTAAATTAAACTTTGCTTACTGAGGAACATGTTTTTTTTCCTACCTGGAATTGTGACCATCATCATTAGATCAATTTTTTTTTTCTGAAGATGAAAATCAGAATGCCAGAAAAAAAAATTTTTTTTTACAAAACTCCCTTGTCTATTTAATATCCAAGTGTTTGGGGTGTGGTCAATTCAAAGGTGAACAAGAATACTCTCACCATTGGGACAAGGAGGTAAATCCAGGAATAAATCAAATTTAACTTCCCGCAGCCTGTTGGAAGCAAGGACCAGATTGTAACAAATGTCAGATGGTTGGGATTAGTCTAGATTCCAAAATGAAATCCTGGACAAGGGTGGTCAATGCGGGAAAACACTGCTACTCAATCCACATCTTCATTCCTCTTAACAGCCGCGTGGGTGGGTACCCAACAAAATGAAGCTAATGACAACTAATTAAGAATGGCCATTCGAGGATTACTAAAATGATGAGTGATTAAAAAAATTGGGAGCATGAAGAACATTCTTGGAGTCTAAAAACTGTCAAAGGATGTGGGGAAAAAAATGGTGAAAAGTTCAGTGATAAAAATGAATTTGATGGTATGTAGATAAGCTGCAACTGCATCAGACCAGGAAAGCCAGCTACAAATCCACAGCCAGCGGGCTTGGAGCTGGCAATGTAAAGTAGACAGAGTTCACTCGCTGGAAAGAATTCCCAGGAGGCAAGTTCATCATCAGGTTTTGCATCAGCAAAATACCACCAAAAAAATGCATGGCAGCTCACACAGTGCATCTGGTATAGAGGAATAAAAACCAGCCAACTAAACAGTAAACCTGATGATTGAAAAGGGGAATGGTTGAAAAGGAAGTGCATCCTTACCCCCAACTTCGAACACTGGCAAATGAGCAGGTTCTTGAAAACAAAGGGACTATACTGTTTTCAGTTTTTATAAAATCAAAAAATTCACCAGAGTCCATCTCCACCTCTAGTCAGATCACAAACATTCTGCATTTACATTTTAAAATATATCAAATGAAACAATTTTATCCTCTATTTGGAAGGTAGAGAAAACCTGAATACACATTGACTTCTGGTCAACTAATTAATTAGGATAGGTCTTCACTGGACAAATACCAATTTAATTAATTAACTTTTAACCTCTGATACTCTAGACTCTACAGTAACTATGTTCAGAACATAAAAAGTTTAGTGAAGAGAATACACGCGACTCATACCTGCTGTTGGGCAAGTGGCATTGATGAGTATGCAGGATCTGTTTTGCACTTGACAGCCTCAGGGACAGAGTAAAGTCCCAAAGCTGCTGGTGAAACAACTCCCTCCCTGGAAGTAGCAGCCAAATTTTGATCTTGTTGCTTCTGAAGAGGAGAGTTCAGGAAATAAATAAATTGAAAAATGATTGAAATAATAAGTCCTATTTAATACTAGTTTATGAGAATAAAATCTAAATGAAGGGACTTTTAATATCATAAAACATTCTTAATCAAAAACTAAATTTTTAGAAAATAATGCACACACTGAAAAATCTTAATTTTTCTATAAAGTATTCATATCAAGTTCGAGGTTTTATGTTTGCTATTTATAGTTTTAGTCAAATACACTGAAAAATTGCAGTTTTAACTTTTATGCTTTGAACTAGGAAAAATAATATTTGTATTCTATATAGTATGACTTCGTATATGCATGTCCTGGTGAGATGCAAAAGTCCTATGTGCAGTGTTAACTAATGTGGTTAAAAAAAAAAAACCCTTTGCATATCAAGCTTATTACCAAATTATACAATTTTTATAATTTTGTAAAATTCTAAGAATATGAAAAATTCAAAAGTTCTGAAGGGGGGAAAAAAAAAAATATCCTGACCAATTATTTTATTACATTTAAAAAAATATGATAATAGTAAAGTAGTGTGGCAAGTTAATGTACCTTACTCAGGTTCATAAATCATCAAAGCCATAAATGAATGTATACCATAACCTTTTAGGTTTGACAAAGCATAAAAAGTCTAGCCAATATCCTTGTCTGCAAAACATTCCAGAATTATCCTTAAAATTGTTTTATAAGAATTACTCTTATCATATTTGAGGAGGTACACCGTAAGGACTTACAGTTTACCTATTTTTAAATAATTCTGATAGGGTCTATTCATTATGTCAAAAGTAAAATATTTCAATGTTTAACTCACAGCAGAAAGTAAGCTTTGTTGAAGTAGCTGCAACTCTTCATATGAATACACTGGTTGTTGTTGCTGAGCATTGTAAAAGGCTCCTTGCCATGCCATTTGGGGGTTTACAAACTGTAAATTATCATAACCTGCCATCGAGTCTAGTTGTTTGCTTTATGCAGCAAAGCTTTTGGCTGGTATAATTTTGATATTTTTTTAGTTGCCACCTGGATATAAGAATTTAAAAAGTTTTGGCTCAACAGAAATAGTACAGTAGCTAGCTATGAAATGAAAGCCTTTAGGTTTCTTAATTTACTAGGATGGATATCATTAATGTAACAGTTCTACTAAAATATTTCTAATAGGGTTGTATCTAAAGATGCATCATCTACTGGTAGATTTAAGTACAACTTAATTCTTAAAAATAGCATAAGGGAATAGATAACATACATCCACCCTAGTACATGTGATCTGTTAAGGTACCACTGATTCCAATAATTGAATACACTGGGTCATAAGGTATGTGTAGCCATGTATATCAACCAGGGCTGTGGAGCTGGAGCTTGAAGCAATTTTGGTGAGTGGAGCTGGAGTTGGAGCTGGAGCCAGTTATTTTTGGGGAGCTGGAGCCAGTTATTTTTGGGGAGCTGGAGCCAGTTATTTTTGGGGAGCTGGAGCCAGTTATTTTTGGGGAGCTGGAGCCAGTTATTTTTGGGGCTGGAGCCAGTTATTTTTGGGGAGCTGGAGCCAGTTATTTTTGGGGAGCTGGAGCCAGTTATTTTTGGGGAGCTGGAGCTGATAAAAAATGTGTCAGCTCCGGCTCCAGCACAATACAAAGAGTTCATATTTAGATACAAACTTTTTTATACTATTTTTTTTTATTTTGAATGATTTCTAATTCGACTTAATTTTTTTCAGGAAATGTGTTAATTTTTAGAAACTTAAACTAGTAAGCTTAATTTTTAAAAACTGAAAATATTAAGTTTCATTCTTCTTTTTTTGAGCCCTTTCATAATGACAACTAGATCTCAAAGTCAAACAAAGTCCACATTATTTGAATACTTCACAGTTTCTACAGATGGAAAATATTTCATTTGTCACTTAAGAAAGAAAATAATGATGAACAATTATGTGAAACTAAAATTAGCTCTTGTACAAGCTATGATACAAAAGTACCAACCCAGACTGGCAAGACATCAAATTTAAAAGACATCTACAACGATTTCATCCAAAAATTTTAGAAATTGTTAATAAGAAAGACAGTGAAGCAAGTCAAGCATCCACCTCAACTAAAAGTAAAATTTGTCCTGGGGACAATTGCAAATGTCACCATTAACAAGTTTCTTTCCTAGTAATAAAGTTACTGTAAATATGACCTCAGATAAATTCAAGAAGTACATCATAGAAATGGTGGTAAAAAATAGTATACCTTTATCTTTTTTCTCAACACCAGCTTTTTTAGGTCTTAATGGAGAAATGGCCAGTAAACTCCAAGTTTCTTTGGATAGAAATAGCATTAGAAAGATTATGATTGAAGATGCCACACACAAAAAGGAGGAACTTCAAAGAACTCTTGTGTTCCTCAAAATGGATGGATGCACTCGCCATAGAGTTAATTATTTTGCCATTAATGTGATATATATAGAGGACAACAATAAAAAGGTGACTCAGACACTGGCAGTAAGGAATACACATGCACATCACACCAGTGAATATCTTTCTAAGTTAGTCGAAACTGTCTTACAAGATTTTAAAATAAAAAAGAACAAGTTCTATGTATTGTCACTGACAATGCTTCGAATATGCTAAGCACTATTGAAAAACTAAATAGAGGGACAGTTACTAAGGAAATAATGGAAAATGAAGATGACATTTCTGAAATTGATTCTACAAATGAAATGATAGTGACAGAACAAGATGAAGAAGTTCTAGATGATATTGCTGAAGAAGCCACTATGCTATCTCATATTCAACACATGCGCTGTGTTGTGCATACATTGCAGTTAGCGATAAGGGATGGATTAAAAGAACGACATGTAGCAACTATGATCAGCAAGTTCAGACAGGTAGCCACTGCAGCCAGAACACCAAAAATACTCCATTGTGAAGAAACATTCAGGTATGGGAGCTATTTTAGATCAAGATACTCGGTGGGGCAGCACCTATTTGATGATTAAGCGTTTGCTTGATCTGAAACCACATCTTGAAGACCTGGCAAACCAAAATGTCTCATTAACTGAAAATGAATGGATGTAATTGACCCAATTAGAAGTTCTGCTTCATTACCCTTTTGCTGTCACTAAAAAGTTTCAAACAGAAGAATTAACTTCTGGTGAATTCTTGTTGGCATGGAAAGAATTAATATTTCATCTCAATCAAACAGGAGGACTACTTGCTGAGGGAATTGTTTCTTCGATGAAGAAAAGAGAGGTATTACTATTAGAAAATGCAATTGTATTAGCTGCTGTTTACATAGACCCAATGAACAGAGTTCTATTAAACGAAGATCAAAAAGCTAAAGGAAAAGAGGCCCTCTATGACATTGCATTGCGCATGGAAAAGCTGGTATCTGAAAAACCAGACACCCAGAATGAAGAAGATAGCAGCATTACCAACCAATCATCCTCTTCAAATGATGAGGAAGATTTCACAAAATATTTGGACAGAATAGATAGATCAAATGCAAAACGTCTCAAAGTAGAATTAAAGAATCTTCCACAGATGAAAATAACCAAATTCAAGCAAGAATTCTATGTTGAATTAAAGGAAGTAGAAAAATACAACCGCTCCTCTAAACTGACAGTTGACGATGTCATACCCTTATATCCAAAGATTATAAGGAATGTAGCTAGTATTGTATCAGCTCTACCACCCACACAAGTCAGTGTAGAACGCCTCTTTTCAGCACTGAGAATAGTGAAATCTGATTTAAGAGCATCAATGAAGGATGACTTAGCAGAAGCCATTTTATTTCTGAGGACAGGCATGTAATGAAGATGTATAAAAATAATAAAAATTATTTTAATTTTTTTAAAAGGCTACATTTTCCAAATAAACATTCTATAATACAAACGAATAAGGTTTTTTTTTTGTCTTTTTGTAAAACATTTTTTTTTGTCATGAAAGGTGTAGGTAATATTATTATTAATAAATGATAAAAAAAGCCACAAAGGCATAGCTATAGTCATTAGAATTTAGATTAATAGCTGCAACAGGCTTTGGTCTAAATTTTAAAAAGTAGCCTGATGAATCATGTGATGGTGATGAAATGTTTTGTATGGCTGCCTGCTATGGCCTATGAGTAGCAAGGTACAATTTCAAGAGATTTATCAATCATTAATATATGGTGAGAGGAGCTGGAGCCGGAGCTGGGCATAAAAAAATGCTGGAGCCGGAGCCGGAGTTGGAGCCAGAAATTTGAAAATGCTGTAGCCGGAGCTGGAGCTTAAGATTTTAGTGCCAGCTCCACAGCCCTGATATCAACACAAGACAAGAAAACCTACAGACTCGACATGACCATTAACACCCTTCAATACAGACCAGACCACCACCATCATCAAAACATTAAGAATTCAAAGGCTACTGGACCAGACAACATATCTAAAATACACCTTAAACACTTGGGCCCACAGGGAATACTAGCTCTCACAAATATCAGCACATATTCATACCAACACTGTATTATTCCTGACATATGGAAACAAGGTAAATTTATTACACTACTCAAACTAAACAAAAATCCAACAACAGAACTAGCTTTCTATAGACCCATTACTTTACTATGCACACCTTCCAAAGTAACAAAGATTAATCTTACAAATCACCAACCCACACACACCACTATCACCTATTCAACATGGATTCAGACCTCACCACGACATTACTCACTAACCTCACGCAGTACATCATGGATGGCATCAACTCCAGACAACCAGCTCAATGTACACTATTAGCAACACTAGACATTAGTAAAACATTTGATGCTATCCCACACTTCCCTCTCATAAACAAATACTCAACACAAACATGAACAATAACACCAAAAGGTGGCTAAGCAACTATCTTTCAGGAAGATACTCACATGTCACATTTAATGGCAAGTCATCCAAAAACAAGCTTATTCTGAATGGGGTCTCTCAAGGCTCTGTTCTCTCACCAACACTGTTCAACTTATAAATGCATGACATTCCAACACCCATAGATAACAAGCTTACCTTATCATCATATGCAGATGACATCACTCTAACATCTACCCACAACAACAATGACACTGCTACAAATAACCTACAAACATACATAAACAGTATACAACACTGGCTCACACACAATAGAGTCAAAGTACCACCCACAAAATCAACCATCACCTTGCTAACAAGCGACACAAACGAACACCAGATAACTCCACAGATTATACTAACCACCACCATTCCACACACTCACAAGACCAAAATACTTGGGGTCACATACAACACATCATTATCTTTTGCAAACTACATTCAGGACATTAAAAACAAATGTACGTCAAGACTTAACATGCTTAGGGTACTAACAGGCACAAACTTTGGACACCAGCAGGAAACAACATCACTCATATTCAAACAATATATTTGCTCAGTTATGGACTATGCTAGCCCATGCTGGGCACCCATTATCTCAAACACAAACATAAACACCTTACAGACAATACAAAACAACACACTTCGTATCATTACAGGATGTACTCAAACAACACCAATAGAACACCTGCACACAGACACAAAAATAGTGAAAGTTAGGGAACATTTAGACATGAGGGGAACACAATTCATGGCAGCAGCAACAACTAACCCACAACACCCTTGCCACTACATGTACAATCATGCACCAACACCTCGCACCATTAAGGTAACACCAGACACACATTATAACCAAATACTCCATTCCATACCACACCTCACAGACATCACACAGTACAGAAAACACACACACACAAAGCACTGACACAACTCAGTCTGAATGCAGTCCTAGATGTGAAGCTGCCACCCAGTGACAGGTCAGAGACCAGCCTGAGCAGATCAAATAGAGTTAACTTAGCATGATTCTGATGTGGACATCACCCCAACTTACAGACATACAAACACAGACTAGACAACTCCACAGACGACACCTGCTACCTGTGCCAGGACACACCACAAACAATTGAACACATTATGACAAACTGTACCACTCTAGCACAACAATGAACACAACACAATATCACTAGTGCGCTGAACCTCTGGTCCACTCCAGAGAGGGTGATTGGTTACCTGCGTGCCACTGGCTTGCTCGATCAGGGTGGGCTGATTGGCTAAACAACAACAACAACTATTGGAATTAATGGTACATCTACACCACCGACTCTTACTTGTATACATGTGTCTGGAGACAGATGTATCTACGCGATGTGCACAGACTTTTGTTTGCATACAAATATTAGAAAAATTCATCCATCCACATTTATTCTGTGAAATATGTAGACATTTCAGTTGATGTGATGTCAAAAGTGGATCTATTTAGTGTCAGTGAAGCTTTTGTAATTATTACTAGGCTGACAAAGAGAAAGAAGCAATACAAATGGTAAGAAAGAATTTTTCTGGAGGGGAGAGGAAGCCACAAATGCCATTCATGGAATTCCTATTCCTTTAAAAAAGCAATTCTATTTATGTTGAGGATTCACACTGGGATTTGCTGATTGACAAAATTCTCAAATCACTGTCATCTGTTTATTTTTCTGAAAAATATCATAAACTATCATGTTTTTACTAAAAAAAAAAAGTAAATTACACTTGATTTGTCACCATGTTCTAAGGAGATGTGCCTACGTATCTTTCTACCAATAATGCTCAGTGGAACGAGGAGTGTGTGTTCCAAAACTGTCACACTGCGGGGGTTATGAAGTTTCTCATAACCCCCCCTGATTTTCAAATCCCCCTTTTTGGGGTTGTGGAGTTTTTCACAAAAGCCTCACCCTAATTTTCAAGTCCTATCTGGTTCTTCTCAAGTTTTTCTCTCCCCACAGGAGTCTAGTTAGTAACCCTGTTAACTGTAAACCCCCTAGCATAACATTCAGACTATTTGATCTTGGAAGCCTATCAAAAGGTTCTGAAACCTGACCAGAAGGCCCGATAGACAGGCTGAGATTAATACGGACGTGTCCTGTCGGAAGCCAAGGGAGTTTGGAAAGCCTTTAAAGGTATGATGTTAAGCGCTCTAGCTTGTAATCCTTGGCCAGTGTACAATAGGAATAAAGACTCATTCATAATCCTTATTCCTAGTTATTGTGGTGTTGTCATTTGTATTTCACCATCATTATCATTAGTAATTATTATTAAAAGTAGACATATATATAGGTGGTTGAAACCGTAACTGAGTATAGATAGGTTTGCCACCCTGTCATGTAACTAGCTAGAGAACCAATTATAATTATTATAGGTTACCAGTCACATTATTCCAGTTAGGTTTGCCATAATTGTCAATGTTTGTAATTATTATTTTTTATGTTAGTTATTTATTATTTATGTGCTTTGATTTCATGAGTAAATTATGTTTTCCAGTGATCAATTATGAAGTCATGATTCCAGTTAATGTTTGTTGATTAGTCACCTGTTATGTTATGTTATTATTGTGATTAATGGTACCTGGTGCATGTAACTAATAATCTTGTATTGTCTAGGCAACCAGTTGGGATTCAACTCACGTGGTCCAGATTCATCAGGCTTGGATTGTGGATCCAATGCAGTGGGAGCTATGCAGCCCATTGAGATTGTGTCAACCACTGTTGGCCACTGGGATCTGCCCTGGAATCAGGCCAGTGACCCTAACCCTACTAACTAGCCAGTGTATAAAGAAATTGAAACTCAGGTCATAAGGGGGGGGGGGGGGTCAAGTTTGGAGGGTAACTAGGCTGGGACAGGAGTTAACATTCTGTGCAAGTCTTTTTCAGTACTTGTCTCCCATTTACTTTCTATCCTTTCTGCCAAATCTCACTAAGTGTTATTGGTTTTCCAGAGGTTTTGTTAATTGTGATTCATTGCCAGTCTTTTTGTTATGTTTATACTGTCACGCTGAATAACTATATTTCAGATATAATAAAGCGAAAAACAAACAGAGTAGTTTACTTCTGTTAGGTCTACCTTTGAATCCCAACCCTTTCTTGGACTCTGAGTGGTTGGTTCTCCTACTCATTGGAGAGTCAGATTTAGACACCTGAACTGGGGGAAGTCCTTTACATTTAACGTACGAGTTGGACCTGAATAATCTCCTGGAAATAAACCACTGACAAGAGGCATTCCTAGATACCAGAGGAGATTACATCTTTGCCCAGTCTCTTGACTATCCCAAACCCAGAAACATGAAAAGGTGCTGGGTGGTTTGACAATACAGATACTCGGGGACTATGGCCTACGCAGCCACCACAGCAACAGTCAATGGAATTTGAAAAAAAACACCATTTGGAACAGAAATTCCACAAAGAAATGTGCAGTGAATGCCATATTAAAGTAACTAATCCCATTGAGTGAACAAGACATAATGAGCAGTTATACGTAACTAACAACCAAACTTAACCCACAATAACCTATGAATATATGTCAAATCAATCACATCATTGTCCCAACATTACAAAAACTTCACAAGTATGACTCCATCTGAATTTGGCTACATACTTCATTTTTTACATAACCCAATTGTTTGTAAACTTTGTTTTAAAAATTAAAATAAAATTTGCATTCTTCGGATCAAGTTGAATTAGAAAGGTTTTAATCTCTCTCTCACATACAGAATTCACCTTCTTAAAAAATAAGATTCATAGAGATGGGGCACAATTTTATAAAATTTGTTTTCACTAAGTATATTTTTGAGTGATGCATCCTATATCTTATTTTTATCTATGTCCATAATGTCTCATAAGACAGGTAGGCCCTTAAGTTCATCAAAAAGCTTCAATTAAAATCAAAACTTTCCCTTGTGACCACTCCATTTTGCCTACATGTGCCAATATCTGCTGACACATGAACAATTCACTGCTCAAGCGATCCCATCTTTCTTGCCTGCAAAGAAGAAAATAATGCATGCAAACCCACAAAATGTTTGTGGACAAAAATTTTACTCAATAATTGTCTGTAGACTCGTATCTCCAGACAAGTACATGCAGACAAATTCTTTAGTGTGGCTGTACTTTTAGTAACTTGTTAAGAAGAGTTAATGAATTCATTATCATCAGTTCCTAGGAATTGGGTCATAGTTGAAACATTTTTGTATTTTGTTAAATTGGCATAGGTCTTATAAGAGGGGAAAAAGGTACAAGTAAAAAAAAGGACAGCAGTACCTTAGAAAGCACATGGAATGTTCATGGTATGTTACAGAATCTTCTAGAAGACTGCCACAGTTGAAAAACCACATTTAACTTAAAATACTATTAAATCTCAAAATTTAAAAAATCCTTTAAATTTTTTATTATAAGCTCAGCAACTAATACTTTAATTCTTCAATGGTCATCATTCTATAGTCACTAACAAACATTTCATTTATTAGCTACTGAATTGTTGGAAGAACTTTTTAATATATTTTTAAAAAGAGAATCATATTATAGTATATCTTCGTGACTTAGACTATCTTTGTGTTTCATAAGTGTTTACTGGTAAGCTTTCTGAAATAGCTTGTGTGAATAACTTTTTATATCTTAAACCATAAAAGAAAAATGGATGTCTCGTGAGGATTACTTAGAATATGAAAATATAAGTTAACTTTTCCATAGACTAAAGTCCAGGGGTTCCCAAACTTTTACCACCAAGGACCCCTAAATATTAATTCCGTACGGACATAGACCCCCCACAAAAAAAATTATAAATTCAGTTACAAACTATAGTATATTTCATAAACATAGATAGCTTTTAAATTAATGTAAAATTAAACATTCTACGCTCATTAAACCAGTTTAATAAACACTTACTGAATGTCTAGTGTGAAATGGAAGTTTATTTTAATATAGTTAATGTTACTATTTTTCCAAAAGCTTAGAGACCCCCTGGAAGCTTCCTACAGACCCCTGGGGGTCTGTACAGACCACTTTGGGAATCCCTGGACTAAACTATAAAATAAAATTACGAATACATTAAAAACATTTTAGTAAAAAATTGAGACTACAGACAATGCATATTTATTAAAAATGGAACAAATCTCAATAACAATTTGACATTCTTTGGATGTGATCCACTGCCATATAGTGATTATACCTAATTCTAATCTAAGGTGTCTAAATCTGAAAACATTTTGAATACCTGTATTGTGGCTCCTCTGAAACTACCATTTATTTAAAGTACTATTTAATCTAGAAAGTAACCACCAGATGTGAAGCTACTTTAGCCCAAAAAGTGATGAATCAGATCTGGTAAATTTTTGCTAAACTTTTCAATTTGAATATTATGAGCAATGACCATGTGCCCAAATGTGAAATTTTGAGAAAAAAAATTTAAGTTTAAAAATTAAACTAAGTTTGCACTGTGGTTTGGCACATTCTACTTACTAGTGAAAAGTGATACTACAATCAGATCTGAAACCCACACCCACATTTTCTAAAGGACCAATCCACCACAAATGAAATCTTCATTTTACTGCATGAGAGGTAGTCTGCTACAAATTCTGTGGTAAGGCTTAAGTTCAAGGGGTCTGCCATAAACTCATACATGAAGCAAACTAGTCCTGAGCAATTTGCTTGTTAAGCCATATTTCATAATAATAGTTAAAAAACTTAGTTATTACCATCACATGGTGTCCATCTCAAATTTTCAATGTTTATTCCCCTAGACCCCTACTTTTAAGGGTGAAAAGGGTACACTGAATATATACCTAGGACCTATATATGTATAGAAGGGGCAACAAGCATGATGACCTTGAAATGAGGTATAATCACATGGAACATTTGAAAGGTGTGAAGTAATATATATGGGGTCCTCGTTATCCAAGGATAATGGGGACCAAGAAATCACCACTTTAAGCAAATCCACTTAAAGCAGGGACCTAAAACCCATAAATAATAATGAGAATAAGGTTTAATTGGGACCTTAACACAATAAATAACACTCAAAATTATGTTTAAACACGTAAAATACACTTTTTAAACCCTTTTATGTACCTTACCTTATAAAATATATTAATAAAGTATGTTAAACAGCAAATTTTTATTGTCTTACCTTGAAAAGTAGACAAAAAAAGTCAACAAACCAGTCACAAAAGATTTGCCTCATTATCCAAGCTTTCTGTTGGGATTTCCAAATCACTGGTAGTGAAGATTTAACAACATTCTTCAAAGCTCGAAGGTTTTCACTTCGGTACTAGCAAAGGCTTTAATTTCTTATCACCATTTGCATTGCCACCAACAAGCAGTGACTCAATCTTTAGCCAACTTGAAACCAGCAGCAGCTTTTTCCTTCTTCAAAATGTATGTTTGAGATGGCACGCGCTTCCAATATAAGCCTGTTTCATCTACATTAAATATTTGCTTTGGACTGTATCCACCTTCCTCAATAATAATCTTTATTTCAACAGGATATGATTTAGCTACCTCTACATCTGCACTAGCAGCCTCCCCTTGAGTCTTAACATTCTTAAATCCATTCCACTCTTGGAAGCGGTAAAACCAGCCCTTGGATGCCATGAAATCATTAACTTTAGCGGTGGCTTCCTCTCCCACCTCCTTCCGAATAAGCTTAAAGCTTAATGCTTTTTCCTGGATGAAGGCTAAGCTTACGGGTGTGTGTTGCTGATACAGCTCTTCTATCCATGTATTGTTGCTAGTCATCTTTCCATAATCTCCATTACATCACTCCTTCTGTGTGTTATTTTAACCTCAGTGTGCCTTATCATTGTCATAGCTTTTGCTTCTAAATCTGTTGCATTCTTAAGTATGGTATGAATGGTAGTTTCGGGGATGTTAAGAGCACGCACAATGTCTATCACTCATTCACCATTTTTCTTACACTTAATGACATCTAATTTCACATCCAACCCATAGCTGATACACTTTCTTTTAGGGCCAGTAGCTGCTTTACCACTAGCAGTATGCTGTGAAGTCATGGCTGCAACAATAGCACAAAAAATCAACAATCAGAATGAAAACACCAGAAAACTGCAGATGGGTTCAGCACTGGCAACAGTTAGCGAAAGACTGAGACTGCACAGCGTTGGGTTGGGAGTGGAGCATGGTGGTGGTGGAGTGTTGGAGGTAGGGGAAAGCAAGGAAGACCAAGTCTGAGGGAAATTTAAATGGTTTTTCCATTGCGTTTTGATGTACAATGTACATTATCAGCAGAAACCTCTTAAGTGCTAGGAATTTATCTATAGGATTTTACAATTACTTGGCCATGTAAATGCAGAAACTTGAATAATGAATACTCAGATAATGAGGACACCCTGTGTGTGTGTGTGTGTGTGTGTGTGTGTGTGTGTGTGTGTGTGTGTGTGTGTGTGTGTGTGTGTGTAAGGATGAACACCTGGGTAAACCAAATACCACCTATCATCAAACTTAGGGCTGGTGGACTCTAGTCAATGATGCTAAGGCATGCATGCACATACACATATATATATATTAGGGTGCTCCAGCCACCCCATAAAATCTTAAAATTTGGAATAAGCTGGTGAAGGTCTCTGTGGTATTGCAGTTGGGTCTAGTAAATATGCCTGTGAAGTTTGATTGAATTCCAACAATTTACCTTCATCACATTAATGTTTTCTGTAGGAACCTTTTTACAAAAGGTATTTTTATAGAAAAACACTAAAAATGACACATTTTTGCTTTGTAACATCTTACTATTATGATCAAAAAACCTATGGGATGGTCTTAGGTGGTGGGTAACTCAATTTTTGAGGTTTTGATTCAAATAATCTACATATTAATGATAAAAAATGCTAAAAATGAGTCAAATTCATGATTTTTTCAGGTATTTTATGCAAAGTTGAGCTCTGGATATGCATAGCTGCTGGTGTATTTGTGGATGGATAATGGATAGATCTCAATAGAAGTTCCAACAGTCAAGAATTTATTTCCAAAGAAGCAAGTGTACAAAAAAAACTAGACAAGGTCTTTAAAGACTACAAACTTAGACTATGTTTATGTTTTGTATTAATACTCAAAAAGATAGATTTTCACATACATGTAAGATAAACAAAATACTGATTAACATACAAACATTATCAATAAAACAAACAGCTACCTTACCTATTCTAATTTAAGAAACCAGTTCTTAGATTCCACCTTGCGCTTTCTCTGATTTGGGAGGCGGTTGCGACAATTTTCTACAATTTGTAGTGTATTTTGCAGATTGGATTCCTTTTTGGAAGTGCCCAGGAAATCATGGCAAAGCTTAACTCCCCTCTCGCAGCATCATTAACAACACAAAGATTTGCTACTATTTCCTTTCCATAGAGAAATGCTTCACTTGATGGCCACTCATTAACAGGCAGATTTAAGAATTCTGAATTGATGTTAAGGATTCTGAAAAATGCCCAGGAATCACTTCCAACAAATTCTGAAAGGTCATCACTTGATTCCTTTGGAAATTCTGGAAATTTTGGCTTGCCAAACCCAGACCCATCTCTTTTAACGCATGAAGCCAGGTGTTCAGCTCCAAGAAGCTTCTTTGCTATTTTCTCCTTCACTGCATCACTGAGAGAGCTGCTGAATAAAGAAAGTGGCACCAATTCCTCTGTGAGATACCACATATGTAAACCAATTGCCTTGAGTGCAGCTCCTGCAATTGTTGGATTAACTTTCCTGTAGTCTAGAAAGGAATTGATTAGACTGATCATTCATTGGTGCAGCTGAAGACACGGGCAGCAATCCACCATGGGATGTAGCAATACATGACAAACTGTATGTACTGCATAAGTTTGGGTAATTGTCCTTTAGCTAGTATGGTCCCAGTTAGCAGCTCAGCAATTTGATCACAAAGAAGTACTATTTTGATGGAGTAAAGAATTTTTGCCATCCAACGGGCTTTATGAAGAGCTCCTGGCCTTTGAAACCCAGTAAAGTTATCTGGCACAGCATTGAGGTAGACCAAGGTAAGTTGCACCAGTTCTTTGTAGTCCCCTTGAGCAAAGTCTGACTCGAGAGCTTCCTGACACAAAGCAATGATGGCAGTTCTCTGCTCAACCAGATCCTCTGGAATGTCAGGGATGGACAGATTCTCTAGGTTGCGGTAAGACAACTTCTCAAAATGTTCCTTGAATCGTATGAAAAGGGAAATGTCTGGGCTCTTTGAGACCTCAATTTTCAAGGCATCCCATGTATGGACAAGAAACCTTTCTCCAATGTGGTGCCTGCATGCTAACCACAGCAACTCACGCTTGAGAGACTCCTGAATACTAATGCAGGCAGCTGTTATTGCACCTGTGTTTGAGGATGTTGTGTCAAAGACCATCGCAGCAACATTATCTTTGCAGTTCCAGACCTCCAGTTCTTCTATGGTGGCATTAGCAATTTTTGGCCCTGATAGTCTGTCAGTCTTGTGTTGCAAGGGTGGAACACCTAGCAATTTTACACCTCCAACTCCAGACACAAGTATGGGAAGCCTCTCCTCCTGTGCAGACTCATTTCCAAGAGTGTCCATCAATTTGCCATCTCAATGGATGGTTGCCACAAGAGGTGGCTTCCATGATGCTCTGATTTTCTGTGCAATACTATTGACAGCTTCCACACGATAATTATAAGCAGATCTGTAACTCACATTTACTTTTGATGGATCACCAGCTGTAGCCTTAATAAGGGAAAAAGTGATCTGTGCTAAAGCAGCTGAGGAAACATTGTTTCTAACTGCAGTTTCAACCACTTCTGGCGATTTAAGAACATCATGAGACCAAAATGCAGAGGAGCCGGTTTTCACTAAATGCTTATGTGATCGTTTTGGCATTACTTCAGGCTCAAAGGAGGCATCAGCTGATTTGACCATTTCTGCTTCCTCATCATCTGACACATCACAATCTGAGGAAATCTTCTCCACTGATGATGTCTGATCTCTTCTCTCCTCTTTCTCTGATCGCACAGCAGCCTGTTCAGCCCTCTCTTGGCGCTTAATTTCTATCTGAGCACAAACTTTGTCCTTTCCTCCATAGGTAAAAGTCCTGTCTGTCATCATATTTCTCAGAAATGCTATGTCATACTCAATAATTTTCTTTTCATTTTCTGCCTTACCCTTCTTGCTTTCAACCATCCTTTTCTCTGCATTACCTGGATAGAATGGCATAGTTTTATGAAGTTTGTCCTGGAAAGCTGCAATCTTAGGACTTTTTGATCGCCTTTCAGGAGGAATCTTCATGCAGCCAATATAGTCCTTGTTGTGGAACTCCTCAATTCTCTCAGCCATGGTAATCTCATGAATTGTTGGGATGCGTGCTTTCAAATAGTGAGGAAGAATCTCGCTCACCACATACTTCGATGCCATGCGTGACAATTTCATGTTTTTGGAAGCATCTTGCCTTCTAAGTTCATCAACTTTAGCCAAGTAGCAGAGTAGCACCTGATTGTATGTTGGTAACTTTGAACCAGTAATTTTCAGATGCTCTTCTCCTGGACTTTCTATTAAAACATCAAGCCGGGAGTCTGAGCTTCTGGTCGCCATTCTTTAAAACTTTCTTATTGTATGAACTTATCTATCTGAAAAGAGAAAAATAACTGACACATATACAACAACATAAAGCACATAAAAAATAAGTGAAAAATAAGATTATTACAGTTATTAGTTAAATTAGCAACTGACACATATACAACAACATAAAGCACATACAGTAGGGTGCTCCAGTTGCCCCAATGTCACCAAATATTGCTGAAGGTCCCTGTGGTATTGCAGTTGGGTCTAATGAAATGAACCAGTTCCAACTGGTTTGGATCAGCTGATCATACTTGTAGATGACCTTCAGCAAAAACTTAATATTTCGCAAAAGAGTTCCTTCATAAATAGTGTTTGTGATGAAGGTAAATCTTGTTGGAAATGAGCCAAACTTCAGGGACATGTTCATTAGACTCAATTGCAATACCACAGGGACCTTCAGCAATATTTGGTGACATTGGGGCAACTGGAGCACCCTAATATATATATATATATATATATATATATATTAGGGTGGTTTTATCTCATAGAGGTGGAATTCTATTCCAATTTTTTTTCTTTGCCAATCCATCATCTAGTGTCACTTGGGGTAGAAACTGTAGAGCAGGAATATTTTTATGATCAAACAATATTTAGGACTTGCTCAACTCATTTGAAATTTTACAAATATAAAATATATTGATATTAAATAGGAATCAATGAAATTCATACTATATAGGGCTATTTAAAATGATTCATCCGATTTCAACTGAGAATACTTCCGTACCTATCAACCGTGCATCAACTGGGCATACACCACATGAGAGGAAATCTTCGAGTTTTACAAGATCACCGCGAGAGGGCTCCAAAGTCACACCATGACCTAGCCTAGCAACAAACAGTCAGTGTGAAAATGGCATCCGCACAGCAGAAGGCGTTTTGTGTATTGCAGTTTTCGAGCTGTAAATCGGTAGTCACAGTGCAGCGTGAGTTTCGTCGATGTTGGGGGTACGTTAAGGATACTGTGTACGTGCCACCATTGCCCACATCTTTGGATGAGCTCCGAACTCGCATTGTTACTGCCGTAGAGTCAGTGACAATGGACATGCTGGAACGAGTATGGGAGGAATTCGACTATCGTGTCGATGTTGCTCGTGTAACTAGGGGAAGTCACATAGAGCATTTATGAGGTGAGAGAGAAAATTTGGAGTTTTTCTTTTGGTTGATGTATCACAAATCACACTGTATTTGTAACATTAAAAAATATTCTCATTTGAAATCAGGTGAATCATTTTGAATAGCCCTGTATATATAATTTTGCTACAATAGCCCATTATTATGATGTCCTTGTGGCAAAAAACAAAAACCTAAATATTTATATAAAAATATAAAAAAGTTTTAAAAAACAAAAAAATTCAGAAATCATGTTTGCAGCATAAAAAAATTGCAACACAATATTAGCGATGCAGGTATTTAACAAATTTGTGCTTCTTTCAACTTCTTAGGAGCAATGATGTTGACAACATGTGCAGCCAGTGTCATCTGGTTGGTTGGTGTTACTCAGGATCCTAGGGTCTTTGTTGGTCTGAAACATTATAACATAACTTTACATCATTGAAGCTCCCATCTCACTAACAAATATTGGCTGTTCTATTCCATTTCCACAATCAGCAAAAATTGACTCTTAAAGATAGTGTGCCCAAGACAGCTGATCTTGCTTCCAATTTGGATGAAAGCTTGAGTGCCTACAAAAGCTGCTAAACATGTTGTCAAACACATCAAGAAGCTTCATACTGAGTGGCAAGTGCTCAAGAAGAATATCAACTGAAAGTCTGCCACAAACCTTGCCAACCAGGCAACATGTCAAGATGGGTTAGACAACCTCTTCGACATCACCCATCAGGATGCCATGCAGCTGATGAAAATTGAAGAGGACAGACAATTCCTGGAAGCTCAATGGGAGACAGTATAAAGGGGCACAATGGCTGGAGTCGATAGAAAACTAACTCTGCAAGAAGAATATGTTGCAAGAAGGAGAGTGGAAGCTTGAAAGTGGGCTAGCAAAGCAGCTTCATCAAGTGCTGCTGCAACCAACATCGCTGTTCTTGAGTTGTCTTCATCGAGCAACTTGTCAGAAGTGGAGGAAGAGCTTGCACCATCAGAAACACGGGCTACTGAATGAGCTTGACTTCATGGAACTGTAAGTGTGGTGACACCTGAAGTGGCAGCTGCACTAGATCAGACTAATGTGACTAACTGGCAAGCAGCACATATTTTCAGCATTAGCATCCATGAGCCAATTTGGTCATGAAGTAGAAGACCTGATGATCAGCCAAAACACTATCCGCAAGGAGTGGATGGAACATCGGAAGAAGTTTGCTCATGAGATGAAGGAAAGCTTCGCCCCAGCAGTTCCTCTGATCTTGCATTGAGACAGCAAAATCATGGAGGATTACTCTGGTCCTGGTCAGGACAAAGTGGACCATCTCCCAATTCTTGCATTTGGACAAGACATGGTGAAGTTGCTGGGAGTGCTATTGTGGAGATGATAAATGAGTGGGGACTGAGGGAATGAGTGAAGGGGCTCTGCTTTGACACCACCGCGTCCAACACTGGTTCAAAGGGAGGAGTTTGTGTTCATTTGGAAACTGAGCTTGGGAGGAATTTATTGAACTTGACATGTCAACATCACATCTCGGAGATAGTCCTAGAGACAGTCTTCAGCCTTCATGATGTCTCCAGCTCCAAATCTCCAAATATTCAGCTCTTCAGTCAGTTCTGGGACTACTGGCCTTACCTTGATAAGACAGCATACTCCTCAGCAGTGGATGAAGATGACCTAATCCCTGTGATAAATGGATATAAGACTGAGGTTATTGTATTTGATGTTGACCAGCTGTCCAAATTTCAGCCACAGGATGACTACTATGAGCTCCTTGAGCTGACTGTGGCTCTTCCACAAGGAGTCTCCCCTCCAGCAGCAACAGGGATCATCAAAAAGGCCATTGTGCAGTGATATGGTGTGGAGCTACCTCCAGAAAGTAAGCCTCTTTGTCACAGCCATCTATGTTAAATACTGGTTTCAGAGTCCATCTTCAGTAGAAGCTCTGAGAAACAATCTGAATCTCCTCCGTGCACCAGCTAACTATGCTGATAAAGATATATCTAAGGCTGTCAGCACAGCATTCAGCCGCCATCTTTGGTATCTATCAGAAACATTGGTAGGCTTCAGTTTCTTCGATGACAGTGTTGCAGTAGAGGAGAAGAGGCAGATGGTAAATGACCTAAAAAACAAAATCAGGTTTGAGGAGCCCCCTAAATGGATCTCTCCAGTTGGCCAGGCATCTGGGAAAGAATTACACAATTTTGTCACCATGTCAACTCTGAAGTTTTTTGAAATACGTACTTAAACTGCCTCAAGCCAGTCTATGAATTGAAAGTGATCAATGACCTTGCAGAACACGGTGTTGCACTCATCCAGGAGTTCAATCCATCTCTCACGCGCAGTGAAGAGAAGCAGCAGTTCCTTCTAAAAGTTGTAGTCTGCCATCATGCAAACCAAGCAACAATGATTATCTAGCATTTATCTAATAATATGTCATGTATATTGTCAATGGAGAAATTCCAATATTTTGTTTTTGTATAATACACAAATTACTTTTTTAATAAAATATAAATAAGTGAAAGGAACACACAGGTCATTCCATGTCAGTTCAACGGAATTTTGGGTAGAAAAAATGTGACCATCACTGACTTTTTTTGAAAAATGGCACACTTATAGATCTGGGTGAGAAAAACAGAATGGCACTTGTTTCAACACTAGATCATATGGTTCTGGAGATATGGCCATTCGAATTTTGTAAAAAAAGGTCAATTTCCAAGGTCATACCATATTTCAACATGAAATATCTCAGCTCGTATTGCACTTACAGAGACCATTTAAACACTATTTTAAAGCTTTTAAGCAGATCTACAACGTTGTTTCTATTCATATTTTACCTCAATGGTAAAAAAAAAAGTTGATCTTATTTTTGACCTTTGACCTTGTGTATGTCATTTGATGTCACAACCGATTTTTTTCTCCTTTCACCCGATTTTGGGTACACATGTCTACCTTAACCTAGAACAAGATTTTTAGTGTTGATTAAGTTAGTATAGACATTACAGCCATTTCAGTGGACCATACCTACCTCCATTTTGACCAAGTACCTTTTTCCACCAAACTTTGGAGCGCCGTTTCTTTGGAACTGTTTGAGCTAGTGTGTTGAGAAAAGTACCATTAGATTTGTCTCACTGAGATCTATAATGTCTGCTATTTTTAAAACAATTTGCCTTTTAATGTATATTAAAATAACATTTCTTTATTTTTACCAATTCTTGTCTAGCTGGGTGAAACCATGAAAAAAAGAGGCATCAACATAACTTTATATTTAAAAAAGGCAGTTATTAGGTATTTACAATATATTTCATCGAAGCCATTATTGTTACATTGCTTAGTGCAAATGCAGACAGAATGTGTTCCACTGGCACCTGGCCAAAGCTCTGCAAATTTTGAAAATCCTATTTTAATTGTTGGATGGTTTGTTTTAAAAAGCTCAAATGCTTCTTTTAGGTTGCATAAGATTAGCAATTTTTGTTTTCTTTCCCACCTACCATCAGCTCCTTTTACAGAAACATAGTCTTTCAACCCTGGCATTTGTCTACTCACATCTGGCGAATGATACAAGTCAATTACTTTGGCAGCAGTTTCACTATTCAGGCGTTTCCCCAAATGCGGATTAGGAGTTGAAAGCACTCCCTTCTCCCTCACCAAACTCTTTGCTTGCCTAGCCATGTAATCTGAGCACTTAAATTCTTCTCTGATCTTTACTTGTGTCCATCTTTTTGGTAGGACAGTAAGAATTGCCAGTTTTTTCACTTCGACTTGTCACTTGATTATATTTCTCTTTTAGTTGTTGAAGAATCTCCAGTTCCATATCATCTGAGTCACTGCATGAAATTGGTTGTTTAGTTGCAAGTTCAAGCTTTCTTTTCACAACTACTCCTACTTTCCTCAACTTTCTCTTTGCGTAACCAGCGCTGTCAAAGTTTATATGGTTTTATTTTGGTCTCATCAAGTGTGGCCAATGAAGCATTAAATTTACTAAGCTCATGCTGCACTTCAACTACATCTCCAATGGTTTCTAGCTCAGATGGGGCACTTGATGAGGTGGATGGTGATTTTTCAAGTGGTTCACATTCAGGCATTGGGGATGGATGATTTGCTAGTATATTTCAACAGGTTGCACGTGCTTTATGATTATTTGTTAGTTTCAATTCAGGATTTTGATCAATCAAATTTTTAGTCAATGCACGAATGCCTTTTTTCACTTTTCCTTTGTGTTTTTTAAATGGGTCACAACAGAACATGCCCATATTCAAACTGCTGAAATCCATGTTTATCTAAAAAGAAAAAAAACATATGTAGCTTAAAAGCCAGGGTTGGGTTCAATTACACAAAATGGAAACAATTGCAATTCTTTTTATTTTTCTTCAAATTAATTACAGTTAGTATTGTACTTCACAATTTCAAAATCAATTGCAATTACAATTAATTTTGTCTGAATCAATTACAATTACACAAATATAACTATCTATTCTATATATCTAAAATAAATATATATCTATAAAACTATATATCTATAAGTATAGGTAGCGAACTAAATAAACTATCAAAGGTTTATTTTCATTGGATGATGTATGACTGCCAGATCTAGGGGTATAATTTTTAACAATTGACATTAATTGATCAATTACATCAGTTATAGCTCAAAAATCACTTACAATTACCTTTATTTTATTTTGAATCAATTACAATTAATGGAGATTAGGATCAATTAATTAGAAATACAATTATAATTATTCATTGTATCCAACCCTGTGAAAAGCTATTTTTGCTTAGATGGCACAAATAAAATTTGGAACCTACTGATCTTGTTTCAGAGGTTTACAACAAGAAAAAATGTGCAGTTTGATTTACAGATTGGAATAAATACAGATGCCAAAAAAAATCCTTGCTCCAAGGTTTAAATAAGCTTATTTTCACATGGGTACATACTGTACACAATGAATAAATACACAAAGTTAAGTAATTCTATTAAAACTCATCTAACTCTTAAAACTGAACTTATTCTATAGGGTAGTACCTACAGCCTAGTATAAGGTACTTATATACGTACATAGCTTTACCTTTAAACAAGATAGCAGGTTCGAAGTTCTTCACACTTTTGAATGTCCATATAAATTAATTAATTATGTAATTTAAATTACCTATATTATATAATTCTCTGAAATATACAAAAAAAAAAAATCTTATAATAGGGTCAGATACTTATTCAACCAAATAACTGGGTTAGGTTAGGTTAGATAATTACCAATATTTTTTTTAAATTAGCAGACATTATATATCTCAGTAAGAAAAATATAATGGTATTTTTCTCAACCCACTAGCTCAAACAGTTCCAAAGATACAGTGCTCCAAAGTTTGGTGGAAAAAGGTACTTGGTCAAAATGGAGGTGGGTATGGTCCACTGAAATGGCTGTAGCGTCTATACTAACTTAATCAACACTAAAAATCTTGTTCTAGGTTAAGGTAGACATGTGTACCCAAAATTGGGTGAAAGGAGAAAAAAATTGGTTGTGACATCAAATGACCTACACAAGGTCAAAGGTCAAAAATAAGATCAACTTTCTTTTTTGACCACACTGAGGTAAAATATGAATAGAAAAGTTGTAGATCTGCTTAAAAGCTTTAAAATAGTGTTTAAATGGTCTCTGTAAGTAAAATAAGAGCCGAGATATTTCATGTTGAAATATGGTACGACCTTGGAAATTGACCTTTTTTTTACAAAATTAGAAGGACCATATCTCCGGAACCATATGACCTAGTGTTGAAACAAGTGTCATTCTGTTTTTCTCACAGAGATCTATAAGTGTGCCAATTTTCAAAAAAATCGGTGATGGTCACGTTTTTCTTCGCCATTGAACTGACATGGAATGACCCTTATTACAATGTTTTAATAATTTAATTTGTCAAAATGGACAAGTGTACTTTTCACATAACAGCTCCATTTTTTTGAAATGTGTCCCAATAGCAATAAAATGGATAGAGGTCTTATCAAAAACACAAAATAGCTTTTAGCAAGTCCTAAATATATCCTGATCCAGTCCTGGATTACCCAATAGGCAGACTAAGCATGTGCTTAGGACACCAGCAAGGCAGGGGCACCAAAAAAAATGAGATGTTTTTTGAAAGAATTTGATATTTCAAAGAAAGCATAGTAAATAGAAATAATCAAATTTTGTTAGACTTCCTTACACTCCACTACACACTCTTCTCCCATTTTTCTGTTCTCTTTTTATTACTTATCCTCACCTAAACCAGGTTTGCATTAATCAATATAAAATTTATGAAGCTGTGTGTGTGTTTTCAATGTATGGTGTGTACAATTCTGTAATTTAGCACCAGTTTTGTTAGTGGAATTATGTCACTCATGTATGTGGGAGCGTGGAATTGGTGAAAGTAATAGATATCATATATGTTAAAAATGGTGTACATTGTGTAATTTGTTGTTTGTTATACATGCTCAAAGTTTAATGAAACAGGAAAAACAAAATTCAGTCACATTGATCTTCATGACACCCTAGTGAAAGACAGAATACAATGCGTATTTCCAAATGTAGATATCGCACTACATATTTTTCTAACATTGATGATTACTAACTGCTCCGTAGAATGATCTTTTTCTCAGCTGAAAAGAATAAAACACCCTCAGAGAACAACAATGTGTCAGGACAGAGTTGATTCACTTTCCCTACTGTGTATAGAAGTGGACATGCTTCATCAAGTCAGCTTCAATGAAATTATCCAGGATTTTGCAATCAGAAAATCTAGAAAGAAGCTATTTTAATTTCAGCCAAAAAAAGGTGAATTTGAACATGACCATCTCAGATTTTCATGATATTTGGTACATTAGTAGGTATGTGTGAGAAACTGAAATTCCCCAAGTTTTAGAGCTGGCTGACCTTTGGTTGCTGAGATACGGGTTCACAAAATTTGGACCTTTGACCTGATTTTTTACTTAAGCTACTGTCAAATTTCAAATTGCTATAGCCACATAACTAGTAAAGCTAGAATTCTGATTCTAGTGTCATTTTGAAGCTCTTAAACAGCTTGTCATATTATCTCTCTTGTCATAAGCCTCTAAAATGAAAATTTAATAAAATATCCTTGACCTTTGACCTTAAATAAAAAAAATATACCATCCCCAATTTTTTCAATTTTTTTTTTTACAAATATTCACTTACCAATGTGGAACACATTCCTGAAAGGTTATAAGTGGCCAGTGATAAGTATGATCAGGAAGTATTTTTAATTAAAATTAACCTTTAAATAATTCATGTTTTTTTCATCTTTTCAGAAAATATTTGTTTAATATTCGAAGTGAATTTCTAAATTATGGAATGCCATTTAAATATAACTTACTAGTTTTAATATTCTAAATTAATTTCTATTAATGCCATTCAAATATAACTTACTAGTTTTAATACACTAATTATTAAAAAATGGATAAACTTAAGCAGAAATGTGCTGATCCCTTTCAATCACACAAAGGACAGCATCGAACCAAAAGTCTATGAATTGTACCTCAATATTTAATTGATAAAAGGCCTGAAATCAAATTAACAGTTGATCACAGGCTTTGTAAGCAGTGTAGGGAAATACTGGAATCATTGCCTGAAAAAAAACTTTAGATGAAGATGAAAAAAGCTCTTGCTGTGAAGAAACTAGTAATATTCCTGAAATATCTTCATCTGAAAATGAACTTTAAATCAATGAGGCATCAACAAGCACAGCACTTGAATTTAAATTATCAACTTTAAATACTTCATTAAAATCATTAGGAGAAACTCCCATAAAGACAAGAAAGCTGAGAGAGGCTTATGCATCTCATAAAATAACAAAAGTTACAGGAACAGTCAAGAGAAAATTAGAAGAAATTGCTGGAAGAGATATATTAATACAGGAAAAAGAAAAACTAAAAAGATTATGATGAAATATTAAATCAACTGAAGGAGAAATTCAGCAACTTGCAGACCAAGAGGAGTGAAAGAAAACAAATCCTGACTGTATTACCAAAAAGTTGGAGTGAGAGAAAAATAGCTACAGAATTCAACACAACAAGGCACAAAGCATCAGTTGCCAAAAAGCTTACTAATGAAATGGGTATTCTTTCGATTCCAAATCCTCGGCCTGGAAAGAAAATTGAACAAAACATTATAGAAAAAAATCAAAGCATTTTATCTTTCAGAAGATATCAGTAGAATAATGCCTGGTAAAAAGGATTATGTCAGCATTATGGACAGCTCAGGGGAGAGGAAACATTTTCAGAAGCATTTACTGCTATGCAATTTAAAAGAAGCTTATCAGCTTTTTAAAGAAAGAAATCCTTTGGTAAAAGTGGGCTTCAGCAAATTTGCAGAGGTGGGTCCAAAGCGATGTATTAATGCCGGAACATCAGGAACTCACTCAGTATGTACCATTCATCAGAATGTTAAACTTTTGTTTGTAGGAACTAAATTTGATAAGTTAACTGAAGATAATGAAAATCCTATCAACCATATACGACATTGTCTTACTTTGATTGAGTGCAATCCACCCTCATTGCAATGCTGCCTTAGGGAATGTAAACAATGTGGAGACACAAAAGCATTGAAAGAGAAACTCCAAAATATTTTTGATGATAACTGCATTGATTCAGTACAGTTTAAGAAGTGGACCAATACAGACAGGTCCAATCTTGAATCAATTCACATGGGTTCAGATGAATATATTGAACATTTCTGTAGCAAACTTCAAGAATACCAAATCCATGATTTCCTGACCAAGATGCAAGCTATTACAACAAAACTAAAATATCACTGAAACCAAGTGAAGTCCTAGTAGTGTGCAATTTTTCCGAAAATTACTCTTTTGTTCTCCAAGATGAGGTGGAGAGTTTTCACTGGAACAATCAGATGGCAACTCTACATCCATTTATTTTGTATTATAACAAGCAAAATGAGATTGCTCACCTAAGCTTTGTTGTCATATCTGAGTGCAATATTCATAACACAGTTGCAGTACATTTGTTTCAAAAGCATCTCATAAACTTCATAAAAGAGAACATCCCATCCATCAACAAAATCATATACTTTTCAGATGGCTGTGCTGGACAATATAAAAACTACAAAAACTTTCTGAATCTTTGCCACCACAAAGATGACTTTGGAATTGATGCAGTGGAATTTTTTTATAACAAGCCATGGGAAGGGACCATGTGATGGTGTAGGAGGCACTGTTAAGAGGTTAGCTGCTAAAGCTAGTCTGCAATGGCCTTATGATAAACAAATCCTTACTGCACAATAGCTGTATATATTTACCAAAGATAATATTAATAATATTACACCACATTTTTCAACCAATGAAGATTATGAAAATGAAGAATTTCTCCTCCAAACTAGACATTCAAAAGCAAGAACAATTGCTGGTACTCAGAAAATACACCATTTAAAACCAGTTTCATTAACTTCACTAGAGGTTAAGCATTTCTCAGCATCAGGATATTCACGTACTGAGAAAGTCAATGAAGAAGAACTTATACCTGAAGAGAAACTACATGGTTTTGTCACTGCTGTATATGATAACCTTTGGTGGTTAGCATGCATTTTGGACAAAACAACTGAGAAGAGGGAAGTAAAAATATCTTTTCTTCATCCTCATGGTCCTAATCCATCATTCTTTTTTCCTCATCAACCAGATATTCTTACAATTATATACTCTGATGTTTTGACAACTGGAAGACTATACTACCTCACCAAGGAGGAAACTGCTAAGGCCTCCAAAGCCCTCATAGAATTACAGCAGAGAAAAGTAAGTTACACATTCAAGTTATATATGGTAGATATATACAGTAGGCATATATATATATTAGTGTGGACCAAAAAAATGAAGGTTTAAAAATCTTTGTTCCACATGAGTAATGTTATTCCTTTTGCTTACCTTAATCAAATTACAAAATTTGAAACCTCTACATCAAGTTTTAGGGGTCCCGAGAAAATTGCACTTTTCCTTTTAATGCTGAAAAAATTAGTTTTTCCTCATTTTCATAAGTTCTGCTTTATTTTTTGTTGGAAATTCTTTACGATTCTTGAAAACTGTTTTGAGCAGGTATTGTTTGTCCTCCTTTAGTTGTCACTGCTTGATTAAATTTTTCAATCAATGCAACACCCCGCTCAGCTGTGTCATTTGTCACTCTAAGGGCACGAACTCTAGCACAGCCTCTTTGGTACTCAGGATCTATTCCCCATGTTGATGCAGAATTTTCAGTGAAGAGAGAATTGAGATGTAGAGCATCAAAAAGAGATTTAGTCCTTGAAGTAACAAAATCAGAAATCCTTTTTTCTTTAAAAGAAGCTAGGGTTACCTTTGCTTCTAAACGTTTCAGTCCCTTATTTCTTGGAGGCATTTTGATATTATTTCGCATTTGCTCCTTTTCTTCAAGGGATATGCTTTTGTCAAAGAAGCTTAATCCAACAAGTGTTTCTGAGAGGTACCACAGATGTCGTTTAATGGCATTTTGGGCTTGCTTGATAACACTTGATATCAAAGAATTTTCCTCCATTATTGCAAGATCTTGCAAAAATTTAAGATCAACATTTGGGGCTTCCTCTAGTTGAGAAGCTTTTGCGTATACCAATGCAACAAATAAACAAATTTCTGTTATTGCATAAAGTTCTTTTTTAGTCATCTTAAATTGATTTTGGAGAAGAAAAAGCTTAAATGCATAAATTCCTTTTGCCATCCATCTTGCATGATGGTACGCTCCAGGTCTCTTCAAGGGAGTATTAGAAATGCTTTCTTCTCCAAAAAACAAGAGAACAAGTTGAAAAAATTCTTTATAATCATCTCTTGGCTGTTTAGAGTTGAGTGCCTCCTTCATGATTAAGACTGTTTGATTTTTTAAATCTTGAACTCTCTCAATTATTCTGCAGCTTTGGGAATCAACAGCAGTTGTGATTTGAGAATGATCCATAAAATCCCATTGAGTTTTGAATCTTTTGAAGATTGGAATATCAGGTTCAGAGGAATGGCCCATAGAAGTCCGGAAGACTTGAGATAGGACAATCTCATAAATATGGTGTCTGCAGGCTAAATATAAAAGCTCTTTTCCAAGTTCTTGTTCAATTTTAGTGCAAGCTCCAGCATGGATTCCGGTATTGGATGCTGTTGTGTCAAATGACAGCCCAATAATTCTCTGGGTCATATCATGTTTTTGCAGGAGAGAAATGCAAACACGAGCCATCTCCGTACCCGTGCCAGCAGTGACTTTAGGAATTCCCAGCAATTTCTCTTCACCATTCCCACTGACTAACACTGCAATCCTTTCCATTCTTCCTTCGCCTGCAAGAAAAAGTTAAAATATATAATTTATATATAATTTATATATATTTATTTTTAATATTTTATTTTATATATATTATATTATATATTTATATATAATATATAATTTTAAATTAAACTTGACTTATTTTAAATTAAACTTGACTTATTTTAAATTAAACTTGACTTATTTTAAATTAAACTTGACTTATTTTAAATTGAAGGTAAAATGGTGTAGATTGTGAAAACTAGCTTCAGACAGTGAAATGTAACCTAATTAAATAGAAATTTAGCTATCAAAATGTTTAATTAAAACCAACCAGATAACAACACATTGCCTAGGTGTGAAAACCAGACCCACAACTAAGTTTTTCACCTGAGAGATAAAATATAAATATGCTAAATTAATCAGACAAAAAAACTAACCTGATATCTCTGGGAGCATTTTTCTATCCCAATGAAGAACTAAAGGCTCTCCAGGACAAAATGCTTGCTCTTGATATTCTGTTGCTATTTCTTTGCGTAACTTTTGACGAGTTCGAAGCATAGTAGATTTTGACACTGTAATGTTTTCCAAATTATGGCCCAAAGACTGAGCAACAACAGCATAAGACATAGCTGCATCTCGACTGGAAAGATTCATTCTATCATAGGCTGCTACAACATTTTTGTCAATAGGCTTTGACTTTTTAGGAGCCAACATTTTCTTTTTAAATTGCTCTTCAGAGGGACCTTGAAAATTCATTTCAAGGTTGTCATCATTAGTTGATGGTGATGATGACGATGTGAAATCATCTCTATTGGCAGGCAAGAATGATCTTTTAGATCGCTTCTGCTCTTTGAGGGCTCTTTCACACTAATTCTTCACGATGAAGCCTTCTTTTCTCTCTTTTTGCAAGAATTTGGTCTACTGTACCCATGCTACTTTGTGTAGGATCTTCTTGCTGGCTTAAGTAGAAAAGCTTGTCTTCTTCATTTGACATCATCAAAAGGGCATTAGAGTGACCAATATCAAGAATTTCAGCCTTAATTTCATCTTTAAACATAGCTTCTTCAATACAGCATTTTTCCTCGGGCCTTTTTCTGTTTTTCATCAATTTATCATAACAGCTTATTAAAGAGTCAATCTTTCGGATGGCACTGTCTCTACACATTGTGGGAATCCTGGCTTTCTCCCAGTAGGTCATCACTTCATCTAAGCAAAGATTAATGGATCTTCTTCGTCCCAATTTTTCCTCTTTTTGATGGAAGAAATATTTTTGCAAAACTTGCAGTTTTGTAGGTAAGCAGCAACAAAGTATATCTTTATATAAATGGCCAATGAGCCAAACTTTAGTTTTAGAACGAGTAGCCATTTTTAGTTTAAAAAATTAAATTTCTGAAATAGTAAAATAAACCAGTTAAATTAGGAGATAAAAAGGATAACTAAAAGGTTCAAGCCAATTAAGCAAAGCCTTTAATTTAGAGTTGACCAATTAAGGATAATATATTTTATCCAAAATGTTTGTTTTCCTTATTAATAATTTTCTCTGAAATAATGATCTAAGATTGTTTTTGTACTCTATTAACACCAAAAATTTCTTAAATAAGAAGAAATTTTTTCATAAGTTGCAACTCAAGAGTTGAGTTGATCATTGATGTTCTAAGTGCGCCTATTCATTGGAAAATTTTTATAAGTCATTAAATCTCAGGACCCCTAAATATTCTCATATTTGACCAAAATTTTGCTGACATGTCTATCTGGTCCAAAGGAACAAGGGCATTAATGTGGAACAAGGATTTCTTCAACTTTATAATTTACCCCCCATTTTGGTCCACACTAAATATATATATATATATATATATATATATATATATATATATATATATATACATACACAGTCGACCGTCAACTTACATCATCACCATCTTATGTAATTTCAAGTTATGAGAAGCTCCCCCATTGACTGTAATTGATTCGTCTTATGTAATTATTTTATGTTGCGTAATAGCTGCGTAATCGCAAATGCAGTGCATGACCACTCACTGGCAAGATGCCGGGTATTTCACGTTATTTCATTGTTATTTTTACTGTGCATTATTCCTCTCTCTCTCCAATGTAAGTCTAAATTAATTTTTTATTATTAATTTTTAATATGTATTTTCTTTTACAGATGGTGTTTCTTAATAATAATTACACTGGCCAACAAAATGAAACTTTTTTCTCATCACAAACATGATCACACTTTTCTTAATGCATTTTTCGTGCTGATTCCGAATCTGGTTTTATTTTGTTTCTAGCACGTATAGTTATATAGATACACTGGTTTTGATATTTTTAAGTTTTTGATATTGCTATAAGAAAATTTATGGATGTATAGATCACACTTAGGAATGCTAAACAACAAATACATCATATACCTTATTCAATGTACTTATAAATAAAGAATATATACATTATTTTATTAAAAGCGCTGTGAGTGTGATTTCCTTTTGTAAATTTGGCCTGGATTGTCACGATACAGCATCCAACAATGGTCCGCCATCATGCTTTCATTCCAATATCCTTGGTAGCGCTTCTCCATCATCTGAATATCTTGATGGAAGCGCTCTCCTTGCTCGTCACTCACTGCACCAAGGTTTTCAGGAAAGAAATCTAAGTGGGAATGCAGGAAGTGAATTTTTAACGACATTCGACACTCCATTTCTTTGAAGGCATCAAGGAGGTTCTTGACTCCATCCTTATACGCAGGTGACTTGTTGCTTCCAAGAAAGTTTTCACATATCCATTTGAACGCCAGCCAAGCCTTCAATTCCAGTGGACTTAGGACTTTTTCAAATTCAGTGTCATTCAAAACCTCCCTTATTTGTGGCCCAACAAAAATTCCTTCCTTCAATTTTGCTGCAGTAACCTTCGGAAGTTTCCTTGAAAGGTATTGGAACCCTTCAGAATTGACTTTACCCATTGCTTTAACAAAATTCTTCATTAAACGAAGTTTAATGTGAAGAGGTGGCAGATAGATCTTTTGGGGATCCACTAAAGGGACAGACTGGACATTGCTTATCCCTGGGACATATGTATACCTAAGTGGCCAGTCACTTTTGGTGTAATGTTCTATAGTGGCGCGACTGTCCCACAGGCAAAGGAAACAACAAAATTTTGTGAATCCTGACTGCATACCCATAAGCATTCCTATAACTTTTAGATCTCCACAAACATTCCATTGATGACTGTCGTATTTGATTGCCTTAAGTAGTATATCCATATTGTCATATGTCTCTTTTAGATGGACGGAATGGGCAATGGGGATGGATGGCATTATATAACCATTATGCAAAAGAACTGCTTTCAGGCTTCTCTGCGACGAATCAATAAAGAGGCGCCACTCAGATGCCACATACGTCTGAGATATGGCTGTAAATAGTCCATTGATGTCATGGTAATAACAGAGAGGACCGTCTACTGAAAAGAATGCTGTTAATTCAAAATTCCGCTTTCGGTAGTAACTAATACGAACATTGTTCTCAAGTAAATTGTTCTCCTTTAGTCTTGAGGCGAGAAGCTCTGATTTCTCTTTAGACAGCGATAAGTCTCTAACAAGATCATTCAACTGTCCTTGGGTTAACTTTTTAGGCTCTAAATGTCTACCTTCAAAAGTGTACTCTGGTTCTGTAGATGGTCCGGAAACGCCAGTTGCACCTTCATCACTTTCCATGTCATCTATGATAGAATCTAGCCTATCACTTGGGGGAATTGGAATGGGCAATGTTTCATCATGTTTTACTGGTCTACGTGCTGAATCCAAGTTTGGATATACAATCTGGTGTTTGTTCTTGGCAGAAAACCCCATTAAGTTCACACTACAAAAATAACAGTCTTCATGATGATCTCTCGGCTCCCTCCATATCATGGGTTACGGGTATGGCAAATGGCATTGAAGCTTTCTTTTTGTTAAGCCAATCACGTAATCCATTTGAACAGCCAGAACAGATTTGATGTGGCGCCCATGGTTTATCTTGGTCACCTAGATGGCAACCAAAGTATAGCTTGTATATTTTCTTAATGTCGGTTGTAATACTTCGTCGCTGTGTTTTAGTTGTCAACTGGCCGCATACGAAACAGAACTTGTCGGGGTCATTCTTACATTGTCGAGGCATGTTGACTGACCTGAGCAAACTATAAATTCAAAAAAAATGTACACCAACTTGACACAACAAGTTCTTGGAGCTGGAATAGTTTGCCAGTAGAAGTAATTAGTAGCACGTCTATAAACATGTTTAAGAATCAATTGGACGCGCATGTTGATAGAAAGGGTATAGTTTAAGGTAGTAAAATTAAGGCTTTGTGGGGATAGATCCCACAGCTCAACACAACTGTTGTGGGATATAGGGAGGCAGCGTATTGGGTTAGGGGATACTCTCTGTCCTTACACACCTCATTTAGAGATATTCCTCTGCCGAGCGGTGCCCCCCATAGTACTGTGAGGTATTGAAAAACTCATGATCTTCACTTGCCCCACAAACACCTTTAAATGGGAGACCCATAATGGGTGCACACACATTTCTACATTACTGTACAGTCTTTACAGCCACACCTACACTTTTCCTCGTAAGTGTATATATTGTAATGTATATGGTTGTAAATTTGACTTGGTCCGCAATCGATATGAACCGTGACTTGATGGATACCGTAATGAAATTGACTGGATTCTTTGGATCTGATATATTTGCATGTCCGTTATATAATAGATATAGTGTGTAACATATTTGTGGATAGTAGTCTATTATGACTTGATCCTCTGGATCGAGAGATTCTATCTTTAGTTTTAAATTGATAATTAATTATTTTTAAATTGATAATTAATTATTTTTAAATTGATAATGTATATGGTTGTAAATTTTGACTTGGTCCGCAATCGATATGGACCGTGACTTGATGGATACCGTAATGAAATTGACTGGATTCTTTGGATCTGATATATTTGCATGTCCGTTATAAATAGATATAGAATGTAACATATTTGTGGATAGTAGTCTATTATGACTTGCTCCTCTGGACCGAGAGATTCTATCTTTAGTTTTAAACCGATAATTAATTATTTTTAAATTGATAATTATTTAGTTTCGTAAAAATTGGTCATTGCCAATTTACCCGCAGTTTTTAAATAAGTTTCTTATGTTCTTGTGGTTCGGAACCCACGTAAAATTGTAGGTCCCCTCCGCCACCACGGAGGACATACACAATACACGATTACGAACACAGTTAGGTAGACCAGCCATGAGTGGATCCTAGGGTCTTTGTTGGTCTGAAACATTATAACATTATAACATTAAAGCACGGTGTTGTTGCCTGAATCACAATGCTGCTAGATGTAAAAGCTCGCACCTGAAATACATAAGATGTATAATTAAGATAATTGAAATAAATAAGATGAATAAACTAAAAAAACACAATAAAATAAACATAATCAAATGTTGAAATATTAGTATTTTGCCTATTTAAAATGGTTAAATCTGTGTAGTTATATATATGCCTTCATCTTGAAAACTATACGTGCTAGAAACAATCTGAATGCAATTTTGGAATCAGCGTGAAAAATGCTATCCAGCCACCACAAATTTTACTCTGATGAAAAATTTTTGTTGACCAGTGTTATTAATTACCATTATAATTCTGTTTATATACCGTACACTGTTTTTATCAAAAAATTTAATTATCTTATTATTTTCAATACTTTTTTGGGGTCCTGGAACGGATTACCTGATTTACACGTATTTTGGGGTTCGACTTACCATTATAATTCTGTTTATATACCGTTTTTATCAAAAAATTTAATTATCTTATTATTTTCAATACTTTTTTGGGGTCCTGGAATGGATTACCTGATTTACATGTATTTTGGGGTTCGACTTACGTCATTTTCGAGTTAAGGGTGATTTAGGGGATTTTTTTGGTTTCTGACTTTACACAGTTTTTGGCCTTATGCGGAGTCCCAGGAATGTAGCACCCACGTAAGTTGCGAGTCTACTGTATATATATATATATATATATATATATATATATAGTTGACCCTCGACTTAGGTAATTAATCCGTTCCGAGATGAGTTACTTAACCTGCTAACGGACACCTTTAGTGTGGCTTTGCTATCCCGCTCTGGTCACCTTTTTTTGCGGTAAAAAGCATGCGCGCAATGCTTTCCATTTTTCGACTCATAACTTTCGTTTACGTGGCTAAATTGTAATGAAAATTTATTTGTAAGTAAATTATAACTAAATAAACATATTTACGAAAAAAAAAATATATATATATATATATATATATTTACGCACCTTAACACGATGGCTGCCATGTGCCCCACCGGCATCTCATGTTATCTGTCTTTGAGTACTGCGTGAGATGCCAGCGGGTCACAATGCATGTTTTACTTATGGATTTATTTCTCCTCGGCAACATGAGATATAATGCTTTAAAAGCCATTTGGCACCTCAGGAATAACTTTTTACTGGGTAAAATATTCATTGGCGTATCTGTAGACCCAGGGAAATAATAGACTTAGTAAAGATGAATATTTAACATAATTTGGAACTTTGGGCATTCACGCACACTAATTGGACTCGCTTTATCATTGTCTTATATCGCGCAAATTATCGGGCAACGCAGGAAAGCACAAGGAAGAGTTGCCAACTTGTCACTTTTCACATAAAAATATGAAAGAGCGTACATAAATGGCGCAAAACATTTATTTGCAGCAACTATATCAGCAAGCGTACATTTACGTCGCGGGCCTCAAAGGACGGAATTCGTTTGCCGTACATTTACGTTAGTGTCCATTAACAGGTTAAATCACTATATATTGTAACTCTGTTATACGTATAACATACCTATAACACAAAAGTGACACAACTGGCAATGTTGAATTCCTTCCAGCATGCCATAACACTTGTTAGTGCCGTCCTCCATGGCATTGCGAATGTGGATGAAGGTGAGACGCATGTACGCTGCCTTAAAGCACCAAATTTGTAAACTTATAACCCGCATATAGTTGAAACCACATAAGTTGCGAGTCTAATATATATATATATTATAATAATGGAACCATATATTTTCAGGCATAAAACTAATGGATAATCTGCTCAAGAGAAGATTTGTATCAATGAAAAAGCTCAAAGATCTGGATTTATTTAAAGGTTAGCTTTAATTAAAAGTACTTCCTGCTCATACTTTTCACTGGCCACTTCTAACCTTTTAGGAACATGTTTCACATTGGTAAGTGAACATTTATAAAAAAAATTGAAAAAAAAATCAGGGATGGTATATTTTTTTTATTTAAGGGCAAAGGTCAAGGTTATTTTTTTTAATTTTCATTTTAGAGGCTTATGACAAGAGAGATAATATGACAAGCTATTTAAGAGCTTCAAAATGACACTAGAATCAGAACTCTAGCTTTATTAGTTATGTGGCTACAGCAATTTGAAATTTGACAGTAAGTAAAAAATTGGGTCAAAGGTCCAAATTTTGTGACCCCGTATCTCAGCAACCAAAGGTTAGCCAGCTCTAAAATTTAGGGAATTTCAGTTTCTCACACATACCTACTAATGTACCAAATATCATGAAAATCTGAGATGGTCATGTTCAAATTCACTTTTTTTTTGACTGAATTGACATGGAATGACCCGAATTACTTATTTTGCCCTATGGTTCCAAACTTACAGGACACCCTGTATATTGATTAATCCTTTCCAAGCAGCAGGTCATGCCATAGAGTGCACTTTTTACAAAAAAGTCTATATATAGTGCCCACTGCTGTTTAATTCTAAACATAAATATAGTTCCCCACAAATTAAAATGGATCCCATAAGATCTATATTTAATCACCACTGCAAAAGAAATAAACCTTGCGTATATAAATGTACTATCCAAGTGTTTTGGCTCCTCTTGCCGGGTGAGACAAGGCTTCTTGCTCTTCCCTATGCTGTTTAATGTGTATATTGACAGATTAATTGCTTCACTTAATGAGGCAACAGTGGGATGTTGTATAGATAACACAAGGATAAATAACTTTGTTTATGCCGATGATATGGTGTTAATAAGTCCCTCTGTTAAAGGTCTGGATATGCTACTAAAAGTCTGTGAAGTGTATTCGCAGAAACATGTTCTTTTTAATGTTACAAAAACTAAGGTTATGCAATTTCATCCTAAAAGCTGTAATCAGCCAGCTGATATAAGGTTTAAAATGAATGGTGAAGTAATTGAGGAAGTACAAGAGTTTAAGTATTTGGGTCAAACTATTACCAGCTCCTCGAGTGATGACTCGGATATAAGAAAATCTCAAAGCCTGTGTGCTAAAGTGAATATGACCATAAGGAACTTTCGATTCTGTACAAGTGAAGCTAAAGACACTATCTTTCATACTTTCTGCAGTAATATATATGGACAGCAACTGTGGGTGAATTATAAAAAAGGTTCTGGCAGAACTCTAAATTTGCTGTACAATGGGTCTTTTAGACTCTTACATAAATTACCCCTGAGATGCTCAGCTTCGCAAATGTTTGCCACCCACAATGTCCCGAGCTTCCCAGAGGTAACAAAACAAGACATGCTCAACACAGTCTAATGCAAAGAATTAAAAAATCAACCAACCCGATCATCCAAGCTATCCATGAGTCCTGCCATTTATTCTCTAAGCTATGGACTTCTTGGTACAAAAACGTCTGTCTGTAGCTCCACTTAACTTCAGCATTACAATATTATTTCTAATCAATTGTATATATTTCTATCCTTAGTATATGAACTGTCATTCTATTAATAATATTTGTCATATGGACTATAGTCTGCCAATAAACCTTTTCATTTTCATAAATAGTCACTCCCACTAAACTGATATATCGAGGGTTGGTATGAAAGTATTGCCTCTTATTTTACAGTTTATATTTACTATTTATATATATATACAGTGCATACCCCCTAAATTGACACTTTTGAGACTACCCCCCAAATTAAGGGAATTTACAAATTAACCAAAATATATGAAATGTGTCTTATAATTTGCACTTTCAGAAAATCTATCACCTCTAATTTATATTTGCCATGTATGCATGCATATTCCCTGCAATTTTCATTCTAACAAATTATATTTAGTGAGAAATAAAATGGGAGATTACTTTTGTACCACCCCTTGTGTGTGTGTGTGTAACAGTATATATAATGCTTGTTGTGAATTGTGGGGTCACTCACATCCAAAGATATTTTAGCAGCAGCTTGAATATCTCTAGACATTATTCTGCCAAAGATTGGTGTAAACAAAAGTGGGTTTGTTGAATGATGAGTCAAGACTGGGTTTCTGTATAATTCCTTGAAGTGCAACTGGACATCATGTAATCATAATCATTGGAATTGATTCCACATTTTTTGAGGAATCAATCATAATTGATTCCATTTGTCCTGGAAAACCGAGGAATCATAATCAATTCCATGGCAAAAGGGAATCATAATCGTGATTACATATCATGATTACAACACATCAATGAATATAAAAGTAAAGTTGCCATTACAATAAAACCACTCTTTAGACAGAAGTATGCTTGTAAATATACTTCTGTCTAAACAGTGGGTTTTATTGTCATGCTTGACATTCACATTATGGTGAAAAAATTCCATTTATGAAGTTGCCATTGTTTCATAAGATTTTAAGTTTGTGTTTAAAAAATTGCAATTACAAAATTACCTAATTTAGAATCATGATTACAATTTTTAATATAATTGTAATCATAATCAATTCCATTAATTTTGGAAGAATCATAATCATTTACTTGCTAGGTATTGTAAGTGATTCCATTAGTGGTGGAATCACAACATGTCTGAGTGCAACTGAAGCCAACAAAACATATTTCTTGATCATTAGTACCGTATTTCTCCAGAGAATACCTTGCTGACATACCTCTTTTCATCAGGTGCATCTATGTCACTACTAATTTCATCTTCAACCTCATTTGTAGGTTCATTATCATTGTCACTTTCTACACTGGAAATATCATTCTCATTCTCTTCTTCCAACCAAATCACTCATAAATTTATCATCCAAATCTATTTCATTAAAAGAAGTCTAACAATTTCCTGATCATTCAGTAAATGCCTTCCATGTGACATTTTAAACCCAGAGGGGGCCAACATAAAGCTACCTACAATAATGTCAGGACTCCTAAAATCACTGTCTATATCAAAAAATATATACTAAATTCAGTGTTTATCTATATTCATGTACAGGGTGTACATAAAGTCAGGATCTATTTTTGTGAAGCACTTGGAAATTATATGGAATTCAATCATAAAATGATAAAGTGGTAACATTTATTAAATAATTAAGAGTAGGATTTGACGTGACGCCCATCAGTATCCCTGCACAGCTCAAATCGTTCCGCAGCATTTCTAAACACATTCTGGAGCATTTGCGGGGTTATGTTATCTGCCGCAGTTCATATACGTGTATGTAAGTTTTCAAGACTCGTAATCTTCGTCTGATAGACGTGCGATTTGATAAAGCCCCATGCAAAGAAATCTAAAGGGGTTAAATCTGGTGATCTCACTGGCCAAGGTCTGTTGCTTCCGTGTCCGATCCAGCGATTTGGAAAATATCCATTTAGATAATCCTGAACAATTTTGGCATAGTGACAAGCACCACCATCATGTTGATAGATGACGGGGATAGGATTGTTAGTACCGTCGTCTATCAACATGATGGTGCTAGTGATGCGAGTTGTTTTTTATTGTCATTTTTTTTTATTTTTTGTCGTTTTTTTTGTTTAAAACGAAGGTAGTCTGTTTTTTTTGTTTTTTATTGTTTTAAACTTATTAGATTAAAGGAAGAAAAATATGGGATAAGTATATTAGTATTACCTATAATTTACTATACTACCATGCTTATACGGTTATACCTAGTATGGGTCATTCTCTGTCAGATCAACCAAAAAAAATTGAAATTAACACCCTCATCTCTCATATTTTGCTGAAATTTGGTTTATAGGGAGTTTGTGAGCCCTGAATCCATTTCTGAAATTATAAGGTCAATCCGACCAACGGTTCAAGAGATATGACCTCGGCCAATTTGAGGTCACTCGCGAGGTTACTAACATTTGGCGAGCCATAACTTGGGTAATAATTGTCATAATTATATAAAAGTATATATATTTAGAATCAGAAAACGACAAGGAATCCAAATATGCAAGTTTTAGAACTCTAGGTTGAAAAATAAAAAAGTTACACTGTAACCAAAATTTGAGGTCACGATTTGACCTCTGGGGTATCAAATGAGAATTTTTTTTTAAATGTAAAAAATGAAGGCATAGGCATTGGCTATTAGAATCAGCAAAAAAAAGTTTGTTTATGTTAGTATTTTTCATGTAACTAACATATAAGTGAACACCATATTCATAAGTTGTGCGTCAATTCTACCTATTTTTTCACACTTAAGCTCATAATTTGACCTATAGAAATTAAAATTACATTTTTTATAGATATAAAAAACAAAGTCAGAGTTCTTGACTAATAGAAACAATCATAAAAAGTTTGTTTATGTTGGTACTTTTCATGTAACTAACTTATAAGTGAACACCATATTTATAAATTGCTTGTCATTTCAAGGAATTTTTATATCTTAGCTATCAATTTGACCTCAAGCTCCAAGAATTTAATAAAAATTGTATTTCACTGCTAATCTACACTGGCAATAATAGTTATAATAGTGAAAGGGGAAGACTAAGCTCACATGTAGCCTAAACAAACCTGTTGAAACATGTTGCTACTTGTCTAAGTGCAGAATCAACACAGATAGTTGCAAAATTCCTTGTCTACAGGTTAGTACAGTTCCAGCCAGCACTGTGGGTGGCTGGTGGGTATGGTGTTTTAATGAGCCTCAGAGACTATCAAGGCCTAAAATATTAAGTGTGTATAGCTATATATTTTCTAAAAAATATATATTACCTAATTGTAAATCCTATATCTTTACAGATCAAAATACAATGGTTCGGCACTTGAAATACTGCCAGGACCCTATTCAAAAACACAAGAAACGCATAACAATCAATCTTAGAAAAGTGACTGATGTACTTGTTGAAAAATGTGCTGGAAGAGTGAAAAAAGACTCATTGTTGTGTGTGAACTGCTGGACACTGATAATGAAAAACCCCACTATACTTAGTACCACTGAAAACAACGAGTCTGAGCAGGATTCAAATGAATCATCTACTATCAGTGGCTTGAGTAACATCTCTTCAATTCAAGATCTGGACAATGACAGTGATTGCTTGATAAAGGAAAATCCTTCAACTTCAGTTGAACCAGTTCTAGCATTTCTGGACCAAACACCAGTTAAAAAAAGTAAGTAATAAATTAATATAATAACTTATACTTTACTACAAGGTCTGTTTGATCTACTATATAGCCAATTATATAGCATTTAAGGTACTATAATTAATATTTAATTACTAATATTCAGGTGTGTGAAACCTTTTTTTCTGTTCTTTTCAGAAGGGCTGTCATTAAGCCAGAAAAAGCGCAAGGCTCGTGGTAAGCTATCATCTGCTCAGAAACACCTGAAGGAGAGGCTAGAACTCAGTTATGGTGTTCAAATTACCGAGGAGGTAAGTGATACTTCAAAACCTGAAACTAAATCTGAAAAACATCTAGACAAATTAATGAATGAATTGAAACAGTCATTCCTGGAGAGCAAATGTCACCATCACAAACTACAAATATTGACACTCTCACCATACACAATTGAAAAAACAGCTAGTTTCTTTCAAACTACAACATACATGGTGAAAAGAAGCCGTTCACTTAAATCAGAACATGGAATCCTTCCGAAGATTCCACTAATGAGCAAAGGAAAAGTGATATCTGAAGAACACAAAGATATAGTTAGAAGATTCTATGAGTCAGAAGAGGTTAGTCGTATGTGTCCTGGCCAAAAGGATTGCGTGAAAGTTATCAGTGCTGAAGGTGCAATGAAGGTGCAAAAACGATTGGTCCTCGGGAATTTAAGAGAGATGTTTGAACTATATAAAAATGATGAAAAGAATCCCAAAATAGGATTTTCCACATTTGCAAAATTACGGCCATCATATTGTGTGCTTGCCGGTAGTGGTGGGACTCATTCTGTCTGTGTCTGCACATACCATCAAAATCCAAAATTGCAGCTGGCTGCATTGGGAGAAAGAGGTCTTTCATACAAGGATCTTATGGATTACAGTGTCTGCAGTACAGAAAGAGAGACTTGCATGATGCAACTTTGCAATGATTGCCCAGAGAAGAGGGTGTCCTGGATTTTCTTGAGTTACTTGACAGTGTGAAATCAGCTCCAAATGAAATATCTTACAAGCAATGGGTGACTGTTGACCGTTGTACAATGGTTGATAAGGTGGAGCCACTTCATGAATACTTATCATCCCTAAGCATGAAAATATCCGCATGGTTCGTCATCACTTTGTTGCTCAGCAACAATCACAGTACTTCAAGCAGTTGAAAGAAACACTACCACCTCAGAGCGAGGTAGTTATAGTAGGTGATTTCTCTGAGAATTATTCTTTCATTGTCCAGGATGCTGCCCAAGGGTTTCACTGGGACAATTCACAGTGTACAGTTCACCCTTTTGTCATCTATTATAGATCATCTGCAGACCAGGAACTTAGCCATTTTAGTGTCTGTTTCTTATCTGCATCACTAAAACACAACACTATAATGGTTTACTCATTCATATTGAAGCTTATGACATATGTTAAATTCAGATGCCCACAATTGAAGAAGGTGCACTATTTCTCAGATGGATGTGCTGGCCAATATAAGAACAGATACAACTTCACAAATCTCTGTTACCATGAAGAGGATTTTGGTCTGTCTTGTGAATGGCACTTCTTTGCTACATCCCATGGCAAAAATGCATGTGATGGGATTGGAGGAACAGTGAAAAGAGCTACTGCTCGTGCCAGTTTGCAGAGAACTACAGAGAGGCAAATTCTTACACCAGAACACATGTTTCAGTTTTGTGAAGAAAACTTGAGCAAGAAGATAAATTTTTTCTTTGTAACTACAGCTGATTTGAAAGATGCAGAAGAACGGTTGGAACATCGATTCAAGGATAGTAGGGCTATTCCTGGAACTCAGAAATATCATAGATTTGTTCCCCTAAACAAGGAAGAACTGATGGTGTATCCCATTTCAAGTGGCATTGGAGAAAAGAAAAGAATAAGGAAAAGTCATTTTACTAATGAACCTGCAATGCTTGGTAACCTAAAATGTGTCAAACCAGGAGAGTATGTTGGCTGCATTTATGACATGCAAGTTTGGTATGGAATTGTGGAGGAATATTGTGAAGAGTTTGATGATTTCACTGTGAACTTTCTACATCCCTCTGGGTCATCAGGATCAAGTGCATATTATTATCCATCAAACAAGGATTCATGTGCAGTGCCAGGACATCATATATTAACTGTAATGAGTTGTCCTACCCTAAGAGGAGGCAGCAGAATTCAATACATTTTTCCACAAAAAGAAATTGATGAGAGCATCGAGCATGCAAAAATTGTATTAGGCTAGCACATGAATCCTCTAAGTAGGTCTTCCCTTTCACTATTATAACTATTATTGCCACAGTGTAGATTAGCAGTGAAATACAATTTTACATTTTTTGCCTTTGTTTTTATATCTATAAAAAAATGTAATTTTAATTTCTATAGGTCAAATTATGAGCTTAAGTGTGAAAAAATAGGTAGAATTGACGCACAACTTATGAATATGGTGTTCACTTATATGTTAGTTACATGAAAAATACTAACAAACAAACTTTTTTTTACTGATTCTAATAGCCAATGCCTATGCCTTCATTTTTTACATTAAAAAAAAAATTCTCATTTGATACCCCAGAGGTCAAATCGTGACCTCAAATTTTGGTTACAGTGTAACTTTTTTATTTTTCAACCTAGAGTTCTAAAACTTGCATATTTGGATTCCTTGTCGTTTTTTGATTCTAAATATATATACTTTTATATAATTGTGACCATTATTACCCAAGTTATGGGTCGCCAAATGTTAGTGACCTCGCAAGTGACCTCAAATTTCCCGAGGTCATATCTCTTGAACCGTTGGTCGGATTGACCTTATAATTTCAGAAATGGATTCAGGGCCCACAAACTCCATATAAACCAAATTTCAGCAAAATCTGAGAGATGAGGGTGTTAGGCACTGGTTGATCTGACAGAGAATGACCCGTATATATAGTCATCTTTTAGAAAAATTGAATCACGCAAAAAGTATATAATAGAAAGGAAAAACAAACCCTCATTTTTTATATGTATATATATTTTTTAACTAGAACATAAAACATTCTTCCTCATTTCAAACAATATACATAATTGTGATTGGAAAGAGTACCAGTATATATATTCCAGATAGAAAAGGAAAATATTCACCTTTTTTTTAACCTTTTTGTTAACCTAATGTTGTTTAACCTTCATTTCCATGGAAGAATCATCACTAGATTGGGTAGAGCATATATGCTAGTTTCAATATCACAGGTACTGGTATAATATACATAATAAAAAATACATAATACTGGTTTAAAACAATATATATAATTGTGATTGGCAAGAATACCAGTATATATATATATATTTTTTTTTTTAGTTCAGGAAGAACCGATTCGCCTCTATTTAAAGGGCATATCTCAGCGGAAAAACAAAGAAAAAGTGAGGAAAGACAGAGGAAAAGGAAAGGGTGGAGGGAACAGTCGAAGTGGAAAAAGACCAAGGATGACAAGGACTGCAGGGTCGAGCCCCATCTCCTTGGGTGCTAGGGCCGGGAGGGCGTACGTGAAACCTCCAGAACAAGCACGTACAAACGAGCACAAAGAGCACGAGCTTAGAACCCCCTTGCGGGGATATATATATATATATATATATATATATATATATATTCCAAATAGAAAAATAAAAATATTCATCTCTTTCTTTAACCTTTGTGTTAACCTAATGCTGTTTAACTTTCATTATCTGATTCTATTTCCATTGAAGAATCATTATCACTAGATTGATTAGAGCATATAGTTTCAATATCACAGGTACTGGTACTTATTGCAGATTTGGATGTTGATGAAGCCAATGTAGCACCATGTTTTACTTCACTTTCTTAGAATTTTGCATTTTGGGATATAAATACTAGCTTTGCTGCTCTGTCTGTGTTTAATCAGTTTCTTTTGGCTGTATGGATATTACTGTATATGTGCTAAATGATCTCGGAGGTAATGAAAGGGCGAAATAGAGGTGTATGAGTTTGTGTAGGTATATATGTGAGTATGCGTGCGTATGTATCTGGAATTCTGGATGTATGTGTATGTATGGGGTATATAATAGATATAAATATATGTATATAAGTATTTATGTATATATTGGTATATATGTATATGGGTGTGTGTGTATGTATATATATGGATGGTCTCGGGGGGAAAATATGTCATTGCGGGTCTAAAGGATAGTTAAGTGGGAGATTCAAAATCCGAGGCATGGATGGGAGTCCTGGAAAGGTTGGACAATGGGCAGTCAGCTCCCAGCCAGTGTTCTCGCAAGTCTAATGGATCTCAAGATACAAGACTTTCAGTGCAAGAAAGAGGCCAGTTTTTTTCTGTAAATAGGCTGAAAAGGACATTCTATACTGGTACCATATGGCCTATTTTATTATTTATTTATTTATTTTTATAATATATATCATTGCAAAAGTATACCTTATAATTAAATTGGCAATATCTATATTAATTATTAAAAAAAAAACAAAAAACAAAAAAACAACATGGACATAAAAAAAACCAGTTTTTTAACATCACTAGATGGTGCTCCTTGTCACTATGCCAAAATTGTTCAGGATTATCTAAATGGACATTTTCCAAATCGCTGGATCGGACACGGAAGCAACAGACCTTGGCCAGCGAGATCACCAGATTTAACCCCTTTAGATTTCTTTGCATGGGGCTTTATCAAATCGCACGTCTATCAGACGAAGATTACGAGTCTTGAAAACTTACGTACACGTATACGAACTGCTGCAGATAACATAACCCCGCAAATGCTCCAGAATGTGTTTAGAAATGCTGCGGAACAATTTGAGCTGTGCAGGGATACTGATGGGCGTCACGTCAAATCCTACTCTTAATTATTTAATAAATGTTACCACTATCATTTTATGATTGAATTCCATATAATTTCCAAGTGCTTCACAAAAATAGATCCTGACTTTATGTACACCCTGTATATGTGAAAATACTGACTATGTAAGCACATAAAATAGTCAGACATCAATTAATAATGTGAAATCTAAACAGATACTACCTTGAAGCAATCCTAAATTCAAACCCAAAATATTAGTGTGAATCATAAAGGTTGCCAATTAATAAGTTAACTTGCATTTCATTAGGAAAATAAATTTAGATGCATCTGCTTATTCGCAACCATAAAATTTAAAAGCAAACTATTTATAGACTCACTGCTAAATTGGTCTACATACCAAACACGCTACAGTAAACTTTTGAAAGAATGGCACCCTCAGGGATTGGGTGATGCAGTTCTTTCAAATTTCCCATTATTGCGAGTTTTTTTTAGGCGGAATAAATTATAAGAAATGGACATGTATATACTGCCAGTTTAATCACAGTTTTGCTGAAATGTAAATACAGAACATGTTACAAATGACACACAATAAAAAAGGACATGTTTAAAAAAATTATTACATAAAGTACATACTAAAGATAAATCACAACGATCACATCAAAACACCTTGCTTAATTCTCTTTTAACAGCTCTGCTTCTGTTGTTTCATCATGATCGATTGCGGAAGTCGATGGAACACTTTCTTGAAAATTCGTAATAACTTTAAGAAACTTTCTGATATCACCCTGTTTGCAGCATGCTTGTTTTTTTGCAATCATTGTGTTTTTCATCATGTGTGCATGCATAACTTCTTGCGCACTAAAGTTTGGATTTTGTTCTATAAATGATAGAAGAGTTTCCATACATTTATCAGCAACAGCCCAATATATCTTTTCTTTTTGCACAGCTTCTTCTTCAGTGGCATTTTGAAAAAGCCACACTTTTCAAAAGTGCCATTAGCTTGAATGTGCCATTCTTTTGAAAGTTTACTGTATACAGGGTGGGCGGAAAGTAGCTCCCTAATTTAAATTACATATAAATTATGTATAAATTGTGATTGTATTGTTATATTGTTATGGTGTGTTCTCTTAAAGCGGTACAATTGTAACGTTCATTTTTTTTTTCATTTCAGATTGAAGGGTAACATGGCTGAGCGTTTAACACTGCAGGAGCGTGCCCAGTTGGCGGCACGGTACGAAGTTTGGCAATCTGTCATTCGAGTTCAAAGATGGTGGCGGGCCATTCACGGACCACGTGCACAAGTGGACCCGAAAACAATCAAGAACTGCCACTTGAAGCTCATGACCACGGGGTCTGTGGCAGATGTTCGAAGATGTGGTCACCCTTCGACATCCAGGGCCCAGGAGATGGTGCAGGCAGTTCAGGAAATGTTCGCACGGAGTCCACGAAAGTCAACTTGCCAGGCAGCTCGGGAAAGTGGACTCTCCCGCTACTCAGTGCGAACTGTGCTGAAGGAGGAGTTGAACTGGCGTGCGTGGAAGCCGCATTACTGCCAATCTCTCTCGGACGAGGACTGCAACATTCGCATGGAGTTCGGGGAAATCATGCTGGCTTGGCATGAAGACTGGCCCCATCTCTTCCGCAACATCCTCTGGAGCGACGAGGCGGTGTTCCACGTCGGAGGCTTTGTCAACCGCCACAATTGCCACTACTGGGCAGGAGAGGATCCCATGGTTACCGCTGAAAAATGGCAGAATCTGTTCAGTGTAACAGTGTGGTGTGGTATGACCTCAGATCAGGTTGTGGGCCCGTTCCTTCTGCGCAACACCATGAATGCTGAGCGGTACCTTGCTATGTTGTGAAACGAGGTCTGGCCGGTTGTCAGCACATGGGAGAACATTGACGATCTGATATTTATGCAAGATGGCGCCCCTCCGCACTTCGCTCTTGTTGTCCGTGAGTGGCTGGATGCCCACTTCCCTGGGCATTGGATGGGTCGTCGTGGTCCACATCAATGGCCAGCCAGGAGCCCTGACTTGACACCGTGCGACTTCTTTCTTTGGGGGTGGGTAAAGGAAGAAGTCTACCGCACCAAACCGAGGACATTGGAAGAACTGGAGGACCGAATTCGGGAAGTCATGTCCTCCATCCCGCCGGAGTTCCTGCTAAAGTCAGTGGACGCCATTCCTGGGTGGCTCCAGAAGCTGGTGGAAAGAGTTGGAGCCCACATTGAATTTTAGAGAAAACCTACCATGTATGCCTACCTTTTCATATTATTTCTTCTGAAATAAATGGATAATATACATATTTTTTTACCAATCCAAAATAGGGAGCTACTTTCCGCCCACCCTGTATATAGTTCCACCACTAGGAAAGGGTTAATACAGTAATATAAAAACTGACCAATTATTTCAGCACCATTATTTCTTGGACACCCCATATTTAGAGTTTCTGTCCCGCAAAAAAACACTGACCAATGCAATGTCCCGCATTCTTGTATTTATGCAATGTTCGTACAAATGAAATGTAATTTGTATTCATTATCATAGATCTGGCATCCGCGCATCCCCTCATAAACGTTTTAAAACATTTTTGAAACCTCCAGTACAACAGACCTCGATGGCCAACACTTGTCAGTTAAAATTTTGAATTATAATGGTGTTGATGTGTTTTTAATTGTCAGAGTACCCATACATTTTAAAAATGACTTCAAAAAGAAAGTGCACTTTCAATGAAGATTTAGAAAAAGAATATCTTTTATTAAAAAAGCAGAGTGAGAGAGCATGGTGAAATGTATTAAATGTTTTTCTACTTTTTCAATTGCAAGTGGTGGGAAATGTGACATTAAACGTCATTTAAACTCTACTAAGCATAAACATAAGAACATAAGAAATTTTTATAGTGGGCACACTAGGGGCCACTTCGGCCCATCGAGGTGGCTCCACTATGTAAAAACTGCCTGTACATTGGCAATAACCAATTTTTACAAAACTAATTAAGTATCAATTTAAAACTAAAGATAGAATCTCTGGATCCAGAGGATCAAAGTCATAATAGGCTACTATCCACAAATATGTTACACACTATATCTATTTATAACTGACATGCAAATATATCAGATCCAAAGAATCCAGTCAATTTCATTATGGTACCCATCAATACCAGTACCGTGCCAACCAAAAATAAGTCACGGTCCATATCAATTGCGGACCAAGTCACAATTTACATCCATATACATTACAATATATATACTTAGGAGGAAAAGTGTAGGTGTGGCTGTAAAGACTACAGTAATGTAGAAATGTGTGCGCATCCATTTTGGGTCTCCCATTTAAAGGTGTTTGTGGGGCAAGTGAAGATCATGAGTTTTTCAATACCTCACAGTACTATGGGGGGCACCGCTCAGCAGAGGAATCTCTTTAAATAGGGTGTGTAAGGACAGAGAGTATCCCCTAACCCAAGATGCTGGCTCCCTATATCCCACAACACCTGTGTTGAGCTGTGGGATCTATCACCCAAATGCACATAATATATATGAAATAAACTAGTACCATTCATGCAATAAAAATAGGCTTAAACACCATCACCAGATGTCCCTTGCAGACATCAAACTATCCAACCTTCTTTTGAAAGAATCAAGTGTATCTGAAGTCACCACTTCTTCTGTCAGACTGTTCCAAAACTTAATTACTCTGTTTGTAAAACTGTTTTCTTAAATTTGTTCTACATCTTGGCTTAAATAATTTCATACTATGACCTCTAGTCTGATTATTGTGATTTTTAATGAAGAGAGACTCAAAATCTACCTTATCCAACCATTTTATCATTTTATACACCTCTATCATATCACCCCTTAACCTCCTCCTTTTTAATGAGAACATGCTTAGATACGCCAGTCTTTCCTTATATGTCAATTGTCTTAGAGATGGGATCATTCTTGTTGCTCGTTTCTGTACTTTTTCCAGTTTTTCAATATCTTGTATCAAATAGGGACTATTAAATTGAATGCAGTATTCGAGGAGGGGTCTCACATATGAAATGTATAGTTGCTTTATAATATTGGGTGATTTGTATTCAATGTGTGTCTGCATGAGATTGAGTCCAGCATTTGCTTTATTTCTGATTACCATACAGTGATTTGAGGGTTTAAGTTCATTTGTCACAGTGACACCCAAGTCTTTCTCTTCTTCATCATTTTTAATCCAAATTCCATTCATATTGTATTCAAATTTTGGATTTTTTGGCCCAATATGCATAACCTTGCACTTATCAACATTAAATTTCATCTCCCACTTATCTGCCCAGGGTGTTACTCTGTCTAAGTCTTTTTGTATTGTCATTGCTCCTGCTACTGACTTAACATTTTGAGGTTTTACATGATAGGCCCTTCTCTAGATCATTTATATAGACAACAAAAAGCAGAGGTCCCAGAACAGACCCCTGTGGGACTCCGCTCAATACGGGTCTCCAAGTAGACTTATTTCCATTTAGATGAACACTGTTTTCTATTTCTCAGCCATTCTTCTATCCAATCAGCTATATGACCTCTTATACCATGGGCTCTAACTTTTACCAACAATCTTGCATGAGGAACAGTATCAAATGCCTTTGCAAAATCTAAGTATACTATATCTACTGGCTCTTTATTGTCCAAATGCAATAGGACACCATCATAAAATTCAATCAAGTTGGTTAGACAGGACCTTCCATTTCGAAAGCCATGCTGGCTATCATTTATAAGGTTGCACTCTTCAAGGAACTCAGTAACTTTACCTCTAATGATACTTTCGAGTAATTTGCAAATAATGGAGGTGAGGCTGATGGGTCTGTAGTTTTTTGCCAAGTTTCTATTTCCTTTTTTTTTTTTTAAAGATTGGAGCCACATTTGCTTTCTTCCAATCCTCTTGAATTTCAGTACATATCAATGATTTATTAAAACTAATTTCTAGTGCCTGTGCTATATTCTTTTTGGCAGCTTTTATGACTATTGGATGCATTTCATCTGGCCCTGGAGATTTTTCCATTTTTAATTTATCTATTGCTTTTAGGATATCTAGTTTTGTTACCCGTAATTAATTTATTTCTCTATCTTGTCCTGGTAGTATAAGATCAGGATTATTATTTAAATTTTCATTTGTGAATACTGATGAGAAGTATTTGTTTAGTTCTTCAGTTATTTCAAGATCATCATCTATAGTTTTATCATCTATATGGAGGGGGCCAATTTTCTTTTTCACTCTACTTTTCAAATTGAAGTGACTGAAAAACTTCTTAGGATTGTTTTTTGAATTCTTGGCTAGGCTTTTTCCCAAGTCTCGTTTGCTATATCTGATTACTTTCTTGCAAATGCTTCTTTTACTTTTATATATTTCGGAGTCTGTGCCATTTTTAGTTCTTTTGAATTTATGAAATGCTTTTGTTTTTTCTCTGATTGCTCTTTTTACATTGCAGTTTATCCAAGGTTGTTTTTTATTTTTTCCAGTTCTGATTTTACACTGTGGGATATGCTTCCTTTGTATGTTCATTATTATACTTTTAAATTTTTCCCACATACTAGTTACTGTCTGTTCAGGCTGTAGAATATCTGTCCAATTTATTAGACACAGATCATTTACTAGTCCATTTATATTTCCTCTTTTAAAATCTGGAACTTCTACTTTATTTTCACTAGGCGCTTCATCAAGTAGGCCTTTGACAACGTTTTTACAGAGTAAAGATTTTGATGAAGAGAAAAAAAGTGTAGCAGTAGCTGAAGGAACTTGGACTTACCATTCAATCAAACACAACCTATCTTTTCGATCTACAGACTGCACTTCAAAACTAATCAGAAGATGCTTCAATAAGACATTTTCTTGCGCTCGTACTAAAACAGAGGCAATTTTAACTAATGTCTTTCAACCTGATGTTCTGCAATCATTAAAAGATGACCTTTCACTTTCCAACTGCATAACAATTTACAGTGATTGTACGAACCATGGAAATGTCAAAGTATGCCTTTTATTGGTTAGGTATTTTTTACCAACAAAGGGAGTTAAGGTAAAAATCTTAGAGGTGACAAGTTTAGCTGGAGACATATCTGAAATAATATTCAATTTCATACGCAGAACTTTAGATTCTCATCAGCTGACAAATAAAATACTGGCATTATGTGCTGACAATACAAACACTAACTTTGGGGGGTCATCAAGAGGTGGCAAAAATAATGTTTTCTTCAGGCTACAGCAAAGTTTGGGTAGAAAATTAATTGGTGTCAATTGTCCAGCTCATATTTTGAATAACTGCATGAAAAGTTCATGTGACTGTCTGCCTATTGATGTGGAAGTGATAGTTGTGAAAATCTACTCATTCTTTTACATTTATACAGTCAGAGTGGAAGAATTGAAAGATATATGTGATTTTGTTGGTGTGGAGTTTCAAAATATATTAGGATACAGTAAAACCAGGTGGCTAGCTTTGAGGCCAGCCATCAAATGGGTTCTTCGGCTATTCAAACCTTTGAAAGTGTATTTTAAGTCTCATGAAAAATGTCCTCCTATTCTCAGTTTTTTTGAGAACTCTCATGCTGAGGCATTTCTATATTTTGTACACAATCAGAGTTCATTATTCCATGATTGCATCTTAAAAGTTAAATCTCAAAAAGCTTCCTTGCCAGAAATAGCCTGTATTCTTAAGGACTTAAAGCTAAAATTAACTGAAAGAAAACAGGAGTCATTTTTACCCTTAACTGTGGATAAAATGTTAAAGGATTGAGAGACAAGGAAAGGATATAGAAATTTTCAAAAATACAGCTTCTTCATTTTATGCTGGGTGTGTAGAATATTTGAATGCGTGGTGTCAGCATTTTGAAGAAGTAAAAATTTTTAATTGGATTCTTCTTCGCAACTTAATCTCCTGGAGTGAAGTTAAAGAAAGCATCAAATTCATTCTTGAAAGGAAGTCCAATTTCCCTTTAAATGACAGTGAACTATTTGATGAAGTAACTTGTGTAAAAAATTTTGTAACATCAGAAAGAATTAAAGAATGGAATGACATGGAACTAGAAGTTGACAGTAGGTGGGTAGAAATATTTACACATTTCAAGAGTCAGAAAATTCCCTTTGAAAACATTTCCAAGGTAATAGAATTCTGTTTGAGTTTACCTGGATCAAATGCTCCAACAGAGAGGGTATTTTCCATAATGAATAACTTTTGGACAGAAGAAAAAAGTTAGTTAAATATAAATACTCTAAAAGCAGCGTTATTAACGATATGTAATTATGAGATGAGTTGCCTTGAATTTTGTGAATATCTGAACAAAGAAATACCTCTCCTTAAGAAAATACATTCCAATGCCAAGTAAAATTAAATAAAATGTTTTTCAATAAATTAGGTAAGTAAACTATATAAAATTATTTTGGTAGTACAATTATTTGTCCATTATATATCTTTGAAAGATAAAATAAAATGCCTATAGAGTGCTGCAAAATGCTTTTAAAAGGTATTGGTTGACCTGTGGAGTGTTATCAAGATATATGAGTATATTAGTGTACCAATGGATCCATCCCGCATTGGGATCGCAAAAATCTGGTCCCCCTATGTTAATATGATCCTAAAATATGTCAAAAGAAGCGTTTTTACATTACTCTTGAGCAACCTTAAAAAAAAAGTAAATTTTTTTTAAACAAACCTAAAAAAAAATGTTGCATCACTTACCCTACCATGAAGACATTGATTCCCATGGTTTAACATCATGATACATTATTGGAAGAAATAAAAGCCATAGCAATCGACACACTCAACCAAGATACAAAATACTCAGTGGTCCAGCACACATGCTTCCCACTGTGACAAAATGTAAGATCTTTAACAGGTGCCATGAAAATGCAAAAGGACACTGATAAAGTAGTTGCTTGGGCAGATAGATGGGAGATGAAATTTAATGTGGAAAAGTGTAAAGTTATGCATATTGGTCATGACAATCCAGAATTTGAGTATAACATGGATGGAAGTTGGATAAATAAAGAAAAAAAAAAAGGAGATTTGGGTGTCATTGTGAATCATGATCTTAAACCTACAACTCACATATTGAAATTAGAAATAAGACCAATGCTAGATTGAACCTAATGCAGAAACATATAGAATATAAATCACCAGAAATTATAAGTAGGCTCTACACTTCATACGTGAGGCCTCTTCTTGAGTATGGCATCCAGTTCAGTAGTACTTATTTAGAGCAAGACAAAGACAGACTAGAAAAAGTACAAAAGAGAGCCACACAAGGATGATACCATGCCTTAGACACCTTAGTTACAAAGAGAGATTGGAGCACCTAAACATGTTTTCCCTAAAGCGAAGTAGGTTACAAGGTGATATGATAGAAGTAGGTATATAAAATAATAAATGAGTTAGATTTAATATAGACTTCCACTCTTTTTACAAAGGATCACAATGATAGGACAAGAGGCCATAGCCGTAAGCTTTTTCAGCAAAGCTGTAAATCACAGTTAGTACAACAGAGTTTTTCAAATAGAATTGTAAAATTCTGGAATAGCTTAGATGAATTTGAGAGTTCCCATACTTTGGAGACTTTTAAGAATAAACTAGATAAATTAATGACTGAAAGAGGTATTTGGTAATAATGTTTTGCTGGAACTGGTAATGGTGTGGAGAAGAGGTTTGTGAACCCTTCCCATATATATATACCTTTGGTAACCTTTGGTTAGCTTCCGCCCGAATTGTTCATTCTGACGAAGGTCAAGCTTTTCACTCCACCTTAGACCTACAGTTTAACGTGGAATCCGAACCACGCCCCATCAGCAGCCCAGCGTCTTAACCACTAGGCCACCTAGGGTACCCATTTATCTTCCAACCACTTTCTTCATTGTGCGGAAGGATGAACAGCTGGGTTTTGCTGCGCGCCGGCTGCCATCGGGTCTCGAACCCTGGGCCAATGGATTATTTGGGTGAATCTCATCACCCACACAGAGTGATGGGAAGTAGGGAGGCAGCATCTTGGGTTAGGGGATACTCTGTTTTTATACCCACCATTTAGAGATATTTCTCCACTGAGCAGTGCCCCCCATAGCACTGTGATGTATGAAAGACTCATTATGTTCACTTGCCTCACAGACACCTTTAACCCTTTAAGGACGAGTCTGCAGTATATGCAGTCACTCTTGTTACCAGAACGTATAGGTTTTATTGTTATTCAAAACTAAATATTTTAGTAACTAGTCACTGAAATGATACACATTTTGGGTTCCTTTCTCAATAATTAAATGATATCTATATAAACATGTAGAAACATTTATAGAAATAAGGCGTTGTAGTAAAATTTATATTTTTATTTCTGGTGGACCTTAAGGTACCATCCATCATTAAAGGGTTAAATGGGAGACCCTGAATGGGTGGACATTCAAATACTCTATACAGTCTTTACAGTCCCACCTACTCCTTTTATCTTAATTGTAGAGCTTGTATTATATTATTCAAGTTGTAGCTATGTAGATATATGGCTATCAGTGGTGGGCACCATTAACCAAAAAGTTAACTTCGATAATGATAATCCATTAACCCCAATTTTTAACTCTGATAACGATAATCCGATAATTTTACTACAAAGTTAACGGAAGTTAACGATAACTATTTCTTTACTAACATTTAAAAAAATCAAGGAAAAAAGCTTTAAAACCCATAGAAAATGTTTATTTATGCAAAATCCAACAATAAATAGGTATTTAACTATTTTTATCAAGTTTTGCAACTTTTTTGCTTAATAACTTTTTTTTTATTTTTAATAAAAAATGTACTGATTACATGTTTTGAAACCCTTGTAACCACTAACCATTAACTAAATTTTAATTTACCAGAGAATTATTATGGCGGGAACTGAAAGGTAAAATTAAATTAGGCCCAACTGCCAGTCTTGACCTCTTGGGCCTCAGGATGTCCTTGCCGAGAGAGAAGAGCCATTCCACTGCGGCAGAGGACGGAATTGGCAGACTGAAGTTATGGCGGTTTGAATTCATTCGCGGAGCAGTGATCTTCCGTGAATGATTCCTCGCAGTTAACATGTTAATGGACTTTAACAGACTAAATATCGAGTTATTGGAAGTTAACTGGTCCGATAACGATAAATGGAAATTAACTTCCGTTGATAGTCTGTTAAAAAAAGTTAACTTCGTTAATTAACTGTTATCGGATTAACGCTTTAGTGCCCAACACTGATGGCTATATAGCTGTATGGCTGTATAGATAACCATGTGATATCTACAATTAGTACAGTAGTGGTGTATTGATGAATGATCCACAAGATCCAAAGTTTTGAAGTTAATGTACAGCTAGTAGATGTGTGACAATCTGCAATTAGCAGAGATCAATTGGATCTTAATTTTGCATGTAACTGTATTTATGGTTTGTTTATATTAACAGTGGAGACACCCAGATGGGCCGAAGGGCCCCTAGTGTGCCCACTATAAAATTTTTACCATGTTACCATGCCTAAGTTATTCCTACTTGGAGACCCACTTTGTGGAGAGCACTTCCCCCAATACTAATACTTGTGCCAATGCATACTAAACCCCCATTATTTTGTGAATTTTTGCACCATCAAAATAGCAAAACAAATTTTGTTGAATAAAAATCACAAATTAACCCAAAAATCATGAAATTACCCATGTGGTAACATGTACAAGACTGTTCCTGTATGATCATGTCAGGGCAACCCCAACCTATTCTATATATTCTTTCATATAAATTGAATGTTATTTTTTTTCAGATTTTTATATGTATTTACTGTAACAGGTACTGTAAGTCTGTACTGTACTTAGTATTAAAGCACTCAAGTTTATTAATTTCCCTCTTTCTTCTTGATAGGCCTCCCACTGTCTGACAACAAAATACATCCATATAAAGCAGTATTGAGCAGTTATTTCTGAATAATCATTACTTTGGTGCAATAATCAGAGATTTCCATGATTCTCACAAATTTTTCACAATATAGTATAGCCCTTAATATGGCTGAAGGTCCCCCGTCCCACGGATCCTGTGTAAAGTCGTGAGAACTACTATAAGGAAGCAAGGTAGACTCGGCCAAGAGAGGTGTGGAAAAATCATGAATTGGGAAGAAATTTGTGGTGATAGGATAATTTGTGATTTTCAGTAATTCAATTAGGCCAGAGCCCCCACAAGGGTTACAAATTAGCAAGGGTTTACTGTATTTCTCATCTTTAATATACCATATATTGGGGTGTATAAGTCAGTATTTTAAGCTTAAAATTATGCCCCTAAAGTAGGGAGTCGACTTATAGGCCCAGTCTAAAAAATTAACCTTCCACTTTCCATTTTAGCTCGTATTTAAAGACAGGTCTACCTGTCATAGGTCTTCAGTCCTGTGTTAATTAGCTCACCTTTGGTCAACATCTGAATTGGATCCATAAGACAAAGCACTTTCAAATGTATCTCAGGATGTATATAATGAACTTATGTCAGATGATGATGAAGGATTTGATAACTAATTTTTATGACATTTTTACAAAGTTTTACTTTTTTATGTTGGCAAGTTGGTGGTTGACTTAAACACCCAATCTAAATCTGAAATTGAAAGTTAGGGAATCAACTAATCTGGACTGTAGACTTATACACCCAAATATACAGTAAGTGGTGTGTGTATGGAACCCTATGAAAATAAATTGTGAAATGATGTGTGGATCAATTTGATGGACCCGTGTTACTCCAGATTCTACTATCTTCTAAGCCCCTATAGATCCTATCATAATTTTTTGGCATATCAGCAGTACCATTTGGTCAACAAATGAATGGAGTTTCATGACCTTAAGGTTTTGAGGCCCAGTCAAGGTCAAAGGTCATTAAAAAGGTCAACTTTTCCTTTCAGTTCTTTTTACATATTTTTATGGCTATAATTTTTATGGGTGTAATAATCATTATCATAAGTAGCATTAATGCAAGACTACTGTATTTACTTGTCTCCCAAGGGTGCAATACCTGACCTGTGGGAGTTTGTAATTGTATGGCTATTCCATCCCCAATTTTAATGATGCCTCTATAGACAAGATGAAGCTAGTCAGCACCCATGAGCATATGTATGTCACTAACCACATCTGTATTAACACACTGTACTACTACTTACACGTTTCACGTCAAAACTCTATCCTACTCTTGGGTCACTTCTTACGCAAAATGTCAAGTTGATCAGTGCCTCATCACAGCTGATCCACTACATACATCAAGACAACAATACTCTCAGAAATTTTGCATTTACTCTTGTCCAGATCAACTTGGTGCATTTCATGTAAGAACCCAAGGATAGGATAGAGTTTTGATGCAAAATGTGTAAGAAGTACTCCAGAGTGTTGAGGGCTTTGTCAGCTATCATGTATTTGTTTTGAAGTTACAGCAAAGTTTGTTTTAACCTACTTTAACCCCATTCAATTGTCGTAATTTTTCTTATTCTATTTTGTCCACAACAACCACCTTTAGGGTTTCAAACATTTCATCAAGAGTTAAAGGTAATTTGCAGTTTTAAAACTGGCTTGTACTGGGTTTTTGTTAACAAATGATGAAATAGATATATCTTTACTTCCCTGTTACTTCTGAAATCCCAATTTTTCTATCAATTTCTGGTTTTGAATGTTTGTTATGAACAGTTATCCAAGACACCTGGGTCATTCCATGTTAACTCAGCCACAAAATGATAATTTTTATACTCATCATTTTAAGTTTTAATGATATTTGGTATATCAGTATACATATATATTATTATAACTTTTTAATTTTTGTTATCAGATGAACTGATGTGTCTATTCATAATATTTTAAGTTTGTTTCCATTTGTGTTAAGTTTGATTTAAGCATTTGTTCAAAATATTTATTTTCTCCATGCCTCTCTGGGCATTATACAGGGAGGTGACATAGTCAAAACTATTGCAAATCTTACAATTCTACTTCAAATTTGATTTGCATTCTAGCTTATATCCTAATCCAGTACATTTTTTTGCATAAATATAGTTGTTCACAGTGTTTTGAACTTGCTGTACAGTTTGTGTACTTGGGACAATATGTACTACCATGTTTATTACTAAAACAAAATTTGCATGTTATAGAGTTAGATTCAAAAGCAGTTACATTAAATTTTTGTAAAGTGGGGTTCTTTGAGTCTTTTCCTATCTTTATTTTCTGAAAATTTGTATTTGTATTTGAATGTATCTGGTAAATGTTGGAATTTTTTATTAGACTTTTTGCTTTTTGAATTGTTGGGTTTTTCGTGTTGTTAAATTTAGGGCATGTGTAACTAGATTTGTAAAGAGCAAGTACAGTTGGAAAATCTCTTAGCTTAGGCTGGGGTACCTATATATCAGCTGTTCTCTGATGAAGTAGCTATCTCTTTAACCCAATAAGGAAGTTTTTCAAAAATAGCAGCTTCAATGAACTAAGCTGATTCCGTTAATATTTAAACTATTAGTTTTTAAGTTGTCCTATGAGACATTCAAACTCTCAGTAAAAATCAGAGATCATTATAGCTATTTGGGGTCTGCATGTTTATTATTTTGGGAGAAAAGTCCTATACAATTCCATCCTTGTTTGTATAATTTCAATTAAGGGTTAATATTCCACAGAATGCATTGCCTAAACCTCAGAAAAACAATATACTAAGAATCATCGTAAAAAAATAATGAAAGAAAATATATTTCATATGATGTGCAAATGGATATTAATAAGATAAATTAATATTTAATATGTTATTTAATCAAAATTGGCAACAAATAATTATTTGTTTCTGTAGCCATAAGCTATACTTGTTGTGAAGTAGACTTTGAAGACTTAATTTGTCTTATTGACTTAAATGAAGATAAAGCTTTAGATTTTTTTGTCAAGAGTATAATACAAAAATTAGAAAACAGACTTATAGACTAGATCTATAAAAATATTTTTTTAGTCATAGAGTATTACATTTTTAGAATGACTTGCCATATGATGTGGTAATAGTGACTCCTTAGTTTTAAGAAAAATTTTAATATTTTCACGAATGAGTGTGTGTTTGCAAATTGGGTTAATCTTAAGAAGTCAGAAGTCATCACCTGAATTTTGAAATAATAACTATATGGCCATAATCTAAATATATATAATACTTTTTACGAGTACAATTTTTTGTACAGACATTAAAGCAACTTATTGCAGATGATGACATTTCCTTAAGATTTACCATTAGCTGATTTGAGATTGATATTTTTTGCATAATTTTATAGCAATAGTTTTGATTTACAAAGCCTGTAATATACACTTATAAAAATTTACCAAAATTTTACCAAAATTTCTATCATGTTTACCAACCAATTATCAAGGGCATACAGTTGACCTAACTAGTTAGTTGAATAATTTGGGATACCAAACTAGGATAATTGCCCAATTTGGCAACAGTTGACCAAACTGGTTGGTTGAATAATTTGGGACACCAAGATAGGATATTACCCAATTTTATTATATATAAAATATATTAAGTTCATAACTTGGATAACCTTGATAGGGTAGAGTGGCTTTATGTTTCCCAAAGGAAATGTAAAAAAGTTGAAGTGAGAATTTTGCAATTGTGCAGTATGGTCTAGGCCTAGCCTATACCCATCTGGATAGTTAAGCCTTCAAGCGGGCCTAAAGTAATATGCTGCACTTAATAAGCTTTGAGCATGAAGTAAAGGACTTTGTAGCTTCTTTCTATACGGCTCTCCGTGGGATGCAGGCTCCTCAGGTGTCTATAGTAGGTCCCATTGAACTAGGTCTTGGCCTTAACTGCTCTAATCTAGCACTTCGGTTATGGGGCCCAAGGCCCTACATTACAGGACCTGATTATTTCTTTTTCTTTTATTTATGCTCTGTTGCCAGCAATTTGAGTGTAGGCATATTTACGTTAAAATTAATACTCATTAAAATTACGTCCCGTCATTAACTTCCTCCTTTGACCGCCATGCTTTTTTTCGACTCCCCTTTTCTCTTTTCTCTTTTTTTTAATAAAAATCTTGAGTTCAGATCAAATTTGATGGAGAGGTATTTTCTAGATTTTAATATATCTTCCCTCCACGTCAATAAATAATACAGAAAACCTTGCTAAACACCAAAGACCTTTTACATTATTTCCACACCAAAAGATTAAAATTCCCTGACGTATCGCGAATTCTCTCATTTTAAAATTTTACCCCTGCACGTATGATGTTCGATGGTTTGCCCCACCTTTATAGCCTTTGTAGTTTCGCACTTTTCCATGACTGTAGATAGCGACACAATCGACCTTTGGTGTACCACCAAGTGTACATATATGTACCACCAAAGGGTTTGGTGTTATATATGTTGTGGACTTGATATTTCTTCAGTAATTATAATGTATTATAAAATTATACCGCACAATCGTATCAAGCTTGGTCACTTCACAAGTTCACAATAGGTAAGATAAAGATACAGACCAATATGGAATAGACGAGATACCGTTTTATTTGAAGTTGTTCCATAGACAAATATTTTTGTAATTTTCTGAAAGTCGAGTAAACTCAGAAAAATAGTTATTTCTGTGGCGAAAAAGTCATAGAACCAGGAAGATTTCAGATATTTTCAATTAAAATTACATTGTAATTGTTTTTCAGGGTATCTTTTAGCATTTTGAATGTATTTCACGTATATTAATGCATCAACTTTAGGAGAATAGTTTAATAATACTTCTCTAAGTAATAAAAAAGACTAAAAATATGTCTTAACTTCGACTGATAATTGCCAAATACTGTCAATTAGAAGGGTCTCAACTATTACTTCCCACTCAATGTCATTTCTATTCCCAGCCGTAGTAAAATGGGAATAGCTAATACAAGCGGTAGCTCGCTATCGCCCTCCGGATTTTTTTTTCACTACTTCATTTTTTTTTATTGGTTGTAGATTTAAAATTATATTATATGAAGCCCCTCTCCCCATTACCCCCACCCCCATTACCCCCACTCTCCCAATTACCACACCCCCTCTCCCCATTATACTGCTACCCGCCCGGAGGGCGGGTAGCAGTATATATATCACAGTATAAATGTGAAACTCAAGATTTTCACGGCTGCGTTCTTTTCTGTAGTTTTATTGCGGTGCTGAGGCCTTCGGACCCAGTAACCGGTGACCTAGGACCCGGAAACTTGACAGAGCACATCGTCAGCTCATGGGGTATCAGTTGGTAGTAGTTGCAGAATTTTCCGATGTGTCGTTTAGGCTGTGCACGGTTCCGAAAAAAGCGAACACACACACACAGACACATTTTAGCTCAGTAGTATATTAGATGGAAAAACTATACACGTCTGTCATATAGTTTACATTACAGTCCACAACAAGGCCTAATTCAAATTCAGGCCTGAACACGCCTACAATATGGTATCATATGTGGTACCTTTATTTCATAATTTAATACAAAATATTAATTTATTGTACTGAATAACTACAAATTGCCTCGGGATTTGGGATAAAACCTATTGGGAATGGGGAAAATTGCTATAAAGTAGGTAGAACAAAAGAATACGTAGGCATTGGGCCTGCATTAACAAGTAAGAACGTATTTTTTCGTAACATACTTTTCCATCACACTGACTCATGAAAATTATTTTGAGAAGAGAAGTAATGAAAATACATAAATTATACGTCTGGTGTTTTCTCGTCGGCGAACGTAAGCAGAAAAATTAAGAAAGAAGAAAAAATAATTATAACTCGGCACTAGCCTAGTTGTTGTTGTTGTTTACCGATCAGCCCACCCTGATCGAGCAAGCTGGCAACACGCAGGTAACCGATCGCCCTCTCCGGAGTGGACCAGAGGTTCAGCGCACTAGTGATGTTGTGTTGTGTTCGTTGTTGTGCTAGCCTAGTTGTAAGCATTGTTGTAGGCGAGGAAGTGTGTTAGTCTTCCTACAAGTTCTGAGTGAAAAAAAAAAACCTTAGGATAGGCCTATCCCAGTGAATAATTAGGCACAGTGAGTTGCCTGTGTTAATTGAACTTGACAAACGCCTTGCATAACCTAATTGCTTACATCCAGAGAAAAGAGTGGGTAACCGCGCAACCTACAACCAGACATGAAGTTCAACCAAAAAAAAAAAAAAAGGTAGGACCTATGGCGTTTTCCTTTTTTTAACATTGGGCTGCGCTAAATACCGAAGGCAACTAAATTTAATAATTTAACCAAAAAACTACTTAACAAGGTCAGTAGTATAGCCGAAAAAGGGGAGAGTGCAGGAATGTTGCAGGTTATTATGTAATGTTGCAAATGGGGTGGGGGTTGTTGCAAAGGGGGGGGGGAAAAACTTGGAGGCGGCGTTATCCCCCAAGAGAAAGGAGGAGGAGGAGGAGAGAAAGGAGGAGAGGTGTTCACCTGGCAGGAGCCAAGTGCACACTAAGACTTCCAGCCGGGCTGGCGTTGTTTTATAGGCTCCTAATCAGCCAGAATCAGCCAGAATCAGCCAGTTGACTGAGCCAAGGTGAGAGAGAGACGCCTGAAGGAGAGAGAGAGAGAGAGCTGAAGGAGAGAGAGCTGAAGAAGAGAGAGATGCCTGTAGGAGGGAGAGACGCCTGAAGAAGAGAGAGAGAGACGCCTGTAGGAGGGAGAGACGCCTGAAGGAGAGAGGATAGGTGCACATGCAGGAGTACACATGTTGGAGGTACACACATACGTATACATGCAGGAGTACACATGCAGTAGGTACACATGCTGGAGGTACACACATACGCACACATGCAGGAGTACACATGCAGTACACATGCTGGAGGCAAACATGCAGGAGAGAGAGAGAGAGAGAGAGAGAGAGACACCTGAAGGAGGAAGATACATGCAGGAGAGAGAGAGAGAGCTGAAGGAGGGAGAGAGACACCTGAAGGACAGAGTGGAGTTCTCCCCCAATTTATTTTCGTTTCCCTAACCTAAGAGGCCACTAAGGGGTTTACCAAAGGGCCAGAAATAGAAGGAGCAGAGCTCCTTACTCGGCCGGAGCCGAGGGGGGAATGGTTCTTCACCAGCTTCGCGATCTTTTATAATCCTCTATTCTGGCTGAGTTGCCAGATAGCGCAAGGTATTCCAGATAGCGCCATGTGTCCCATTAATCGTGTAACACATATATAACGGCTGTTATTCCAAATGTACTTGTATATATAATAAACTAATGAATCATATAAAATACCACAATATATATTTATATGGTTATACAAGATTCAACCGTATAAAATAACACAAGCGCCTCTTTCATTACGCTTTAATAGAATTAACAAAGTTACCCTATTTCGTTAGACAGAAAACGAATTTTTATAAGGGTTACCCAACTAATTATCCACCATTCAATAAATAATAGCAAACGTGAATAAAGAGTTCCAATTCAATGGGTAACTATATCGACATAAGCTTATTATTGTAACGTTTGCTCCCAATATAAATTTTCCTAAATAACAGTAAAACCAATTAATTTAATTATGAAACTTCATTTAAATAATTTACGATACAATTCCACCAAACGAGATGAAAACTTATGAAACATATAGCCTCATTCCTGCGACGAAAAAAATGAAAAATGACGAAATTAAAAGAAACGAAAGACACTTGATTTTTATTATAAATATTTAAGTCACGATTAACAGTGGGAAAAACGTCCGGAAAAGAAAATTATGAAACATCTCCTTCCAGACCACTCTTGATATATATATATATATATATATATATATATATATATATATATATATATAATAAACAACTCATGCACGCACAACACACACACACACACACACACGCACACACACACACGATGAAAGGCAGAAGTTAAATCAGTTCGAATCGTGTCTCTAGGGACACGATTCGAACGAAAAAGGTCTCTAGGGACCTTTTTCGGTTCGAGGGATTATCCTTCTACAAGCTATTCGAGCAGAAATCACCACTGACTCCAGATATTAATTTTATCATTCTTATTACTTCTACAAATATTTACGCGTATTTTAAAATATAATTTGAATCCAATTAAATTCTGCTTATTAAATAACTTTTTTAGACACTTGATTTTTATTATAAATATTTAAGTCACGAATAACAGTGGGAAAAACGTACACACAATATATATATATATATATATATATATATATATATATATATATATATATATCAGAAGATATTTAAAAGACTGATATATATATATATATATATATATATATATATATATATATATATATATATATATATATATATATTGTGTGTACGTTTTTCCCTTGACCTTCGTCAGAATGAACAATTCGGGCGGAAGCTAACCAAAGGTTATCCAAAGGGTATATATATATATATATATATGCTACACACAGACCGTGCATGGAACAAGGAACTCTTCTGGGATAATTAAATCCACTATAGTCCGAGTAAGTAATGACAAATACCGCCTCGGTGGTGTAGTGGTTAGCATCGCGGACTACGAATCCATCGGCCCAGCGTCTTGACCACTAGGCCTCCTAGGGTACCCATTTATCTACCAACCACTTTCTTTTATTATGTGGAAGGATGAACAGCTGGGCTGCTGATGGGTCGTGGTTCGGAATCCACGTTAAACTGTAGGTCTAAGGTGGAGTGAAAAGCTTGACCTTCGTCAGAATGAACAATTCGGGCGGAAGCTAACCAAAGGTTAGCCCGACGCGGGCAACGGGTCACTCGCAAAGAGAATTTAATCATTGGTAAACTTCCTTCCAGACCACTCTTTCTATATATATATATATATATATATATATATATATATATATATATACAGGGTGGGCCGTAAGTTTCCATACATAGGAAAAATAAACATTTTGTTATGGACAACCATTTTTATTTATATAATATGCTCTACATGGTTGCCATTGTTTTGAAAACACATTTCAATACGTGTTCCCCACTGTTGATGAACACGCATTAGCACAGTTGACGTTATGCTTGTAATGGCGTTGGTGATACGTTCCTTTAGATGATTTATGTCTCGTATCTTTTCCTGATACACCATGGCCTTCAAGTGCCCCCAAAGATAGAAATCAAGGGGGGTGAGATCTGGGGATCTGGGAGGCCACTCCACAGGACCACGCCGACCAATCCAAGCATCCGGAAACTGCTGATCCAAATACCGACGCACGTGAAGACCATAATGAGGTGGAGTTCCATCTTGCTGGAAGTAAACTGGGAAGTTACCTTCCTCGTTTAGCAGGGATGGGAAAATCTCTTCTTGCAACATGTTAAGATACCTTTCGGCATTAAGATTTCCACTGACAAAAATTGGTCCAATAATTCTGTCACCCCATATCCCGGCCCACACCATCACTTTACCGGCACCTTGCATCTTCGTCGGACTCAGCCAGTTAGGGTTAGCATTACTCCAATAACGTATGTTTTGCCGATTAACCTCTCCATTGACGTAAAAATTTGCTTCATCAGTAAACAAGATCTTACGTCAAACGCATATTCTTAGGGTATCTGAAACATAAAAACAAACGTTTAATTTTTCCTATGTATGGAAACTTACGGCCCACCCTGTATATATAGAAAGAGAGCGAGAGTTTTGTTCAATAAATAATAATCGAAAAAAACATCATAATGCACGATTTTCTATGTAGCAATACTAATTAACTCTTTCTCGCCTACGGCGGTGCAAGAACGTGCACTCGCTCGTAAATTAGACCTCCAGTTTAACATGGGTTCAGAAATACATCTCGTCGATGGGGTTCGTTGCTTACTCTACCACATGGACTTTTATATGTAAGAGACCTAACCTAACCTACGAAATACATCTCGTCAGGGCCGATCCTAGAGCCATATATAGCAATGGAAATGAGCGCGATGTGTCGTTAAATACGTGATTTAAAATAACAGGACCATTTTACCCGAGGCAGTAGTATATCCGAAAAACATCGTAATGCACGATTTTTTCTATGTAGCAATAATAATTAACTCTTTCAAATACGTGATTTAAAATAACAGGACCATTTGACCCGAGGCAGTAGTATATCCGAAAAACATCGTAATGCACGATTTTTTCTATGTAGCAATAATAATTAACTCTTTCAAATACGTGATTTAAAATAACAGGACCATTTGACCCGAGGCAGTAGTATACCCGAAAAACATCGTAATGCACGATTTTTTCTATGTAGCAATAATGATTAACTCTTTCAAATACGTGATTTAAAATAACAGGATCATTTAACCCGAGGCAGTAGTATGCCCGAAAAACATCGTATAACCTAACTATAATTTACAACTATAGTTTACCTTGACTTTCATATGCTTCTATCCTGTTTTATTAATAAAGATTTTTAACTTTTAATAACGTATGAATAAAGATTTTTAACATTTAATTTTATTTTAGTATTTATTCATGCCACGCCGCCTTAGACCACAGCTTAACGTTGAAACCGAATGTTCTTTTTAAAATATAATTAGGATATAATTTCTTTATTATAAAATAAGTTAACAATTATGTTAACAAACAATACTAATAATTTGTAAGTAAAAAATATATAATATAAGGGACTACCATAGAAATGTAAGTGCCTATAATTCGATTTTATATATATGTTACTCGTCCGGTCTCGTTATAGCGGATTGGTACACGTCATAGCTCCACCCAGCTACATCGGCAGCCAATCACTACGAACATCTGGTCTTTTGGGCGGAGCTTGGCGAATGTGCATATAAAAGGGGATATTTTCAGTTGGGAGTAACAGTAGCTATTTTCGCATCAGTGAATAATCAACCATGGACCTGTACGTCTCCCCAGACTTGTATGAAGAACGTGATACTGCAGCATTAACCACAATTAGTCTTTTCAATGCGGCTGATTGTGGCGAACTATTTTCGACGCAAACCGTAGAAGATATTTGCAGTGACGCTCCTTACAATCCGACGCAAGGGACTACCATAGAAATGTAAGTGTCCATAATTAGAATTTTATATATAACGGAGAGTTGTAGTATTTCGTTAAATAGATACTAGTCAAAAATGTCAATCAATGTTATTTCCCCATCATGCTAAAATCGAAATTGGTAATCGAACCAAAGATATCTTCACATAATGGGGATCTGTCTGTCTGTCTGTATATGTTTTCCTTTAAGGTCCGATGAGGATTTGACACGAGTTATACAATCTTTTGAAGGGAATACGGATGATATACTGATCAGTCAACAGTGTCACACATCCTCCACCATGGACCTGTACGTCTCCCCAGACTTGTATGAAGAACGTGATACTGCAGCATTAACCACAATTAGTCTTTTCAATGCGGCTGATTGTGGCGAACTATTTTCGACGCAAACCGTAGAAGATATTTGCAGTGACGCTCCTTACAATCCGACGCAAGGGACTACCATAGAAATGTAAGTGTCCATAATTATAATTTTATATATATACGGAGAGTTGTAGTATCTCGTCAAATAGATACTAGTCAAAAATGTCAATCAATGTTATTTCCCCATTATGCTAAAATCGAAATTTTTATGGCGTTCACTCCTCGAACCAAAGATATCTTCACATAATGGGGATCTGTCTGTCTGTATACTCTGTATATGTTTTCCTTTAAGGTCCGATGAGGATTTGACACGAGTTATACAATCTTTTGAAGGGAATACGGATGATATACTAATCAGTCAACAATGTCAAATAATGTAAGTGTTTTTCGATTTTTGGGATAAGAAGACACAATATATTTTCATAAATTTATTAAATGAAAGAAATCAGTACAATAAACGAATATACAAATATACGAACAAAAACATTATAATATACAACGAGTACGTACAATTGGAAAACGGTTTTTTATCTGTCTGCATACCATTTCATCGTTTCGGTGAGTGTGACACGGGTCAAATAAATTTAAAAAATTTATAAATTCTTTATCATTTGACATATGCATGAGAAATGAGACACAGTACATTCCGCAAACATTAGTAAAATATCCCTGCATACGAAATGGGTTCCATACAACTTCGGGAATATGTAACTGAGCGAGAAATTTTACAATAATAGGGTCACTCCAGGGTTGAGTACCGAGTGAATCAAAATAGTACAGGCGCTGTCTATTTTTAAAATAGACAGCGATCCAGTGAATCCCTTCATTACCGATGATGTCTGTGTTCACAATAAGACTACCGCATTCTCGCGTACTTGGCAAACTCAATGTTTCATTCTTCGCAAACACGCCGATAAATTTGGAACGTGTGACTCGCTCCATTACTTTCTGAAGTGTATTAGCATCCATTTTAAAAGTCAGTGATAACGCTTCTAAATCTATCTACTTCTATTAGGGCTTGCGATTCGAGATATACTAGTACACTAATAGGAGCGTCTATAGGCTTGGCGAATTCCAGCCGCACTGAGATGTTACCGCTCTGCTGTGGTGTTAAATGGGTATTTACGCTAGCAGATAAGTCAGGTGTAATGTCAAACGGATAAAGGTTAAATTGATCAATGAATTCTTCCTGCGTTACCCCATTACCAAGCTCATCACAATCACCTGCAATATGGGTCAGATTACTAATGGCTCTGGCACAAAGAGGTAACACAGCGTCTGATGAATAGTCCGTACCCATTGTTCCACCCAAAGCAGTGCCATTAACGTATAGAGTTATATTTTTAAGTCCGAAATTCTCGAATTTAAAGGCACTCTTTTTATATTTCCCATTCACCGAAGCGTGGTCCTGCATGCCGATTAATATCCTTTTAGGAAGATTTCCCAGGGCAATGTTTTCTATCTGCTTCGATGCCAACCCTGCAGGAACCGTATATAGTTTGATCTGCACTCTGTTAATAGGATATTTCACTGTAGCGTTTAGTAAATTTTTCTCAATTTCTAGTTGTTTTGGTGAACTTAATTTCACTCGCCGTACGCGGAGGTATGTGTCCATAATGTGAACCACAACGGACTTAGCGCCCTCTTCTTGATTCGCATCCAGATTTAAGCAGATCTCAGGACTCGTGCGGGTGAGCTTTATTTTCATATCCACCCCGTTCACAAGCAACTTCTCCTGGAAAGTGAAAGCTGTGTGCAACCGTCCAAAACACTCGTATATTTTCTTTTTAGAATTTTTAAATTTGTCCTTTATACTATTTTCATCTTTAGTTTGATAATATCCCTCCGCACTTAAAAAGGTAGCCTTCGCTTCTTTGGAAAAGTTGAGGACATTTTCCAAATAGGCTTGCGAAAAATGCTCTGTATGAATTGGTCCACAATTAACCCACCCCTTATTTCTCCAGTCTAACTATAGAGTAGATCAAGTCTAGCCTAGAGGGGTCAGCCTAGAGATTCCGGAAATGGTCCAGAGCGGGCAGATAAATTGAGGTCCACAGTAGGATTCCTCACAAGATTAGGTTAGGGCAATCTACCTTCACCTTTGTTAAGCTATGAGTTGATGCTGGGTCTTAGGTCACAATGTAGGCCTAACTTGTTTGACCCAGCTTAATTTAATGTTATTAACTGTTTGGTGTAAAAACTCAGTTAGTCACTTACTTTTAGTTATTGGAGTCTCTCCCTTCTCCGGTTGGATTTTTGTCGAGAGCGTACTTTGCTGGTACGTCCTCTCGCCCCGTTCTTCGTTTTTCGTTCCCTCTTTGTTCTCCTCTTCGCGGGGCTTCTTGTACCAGCGTTGTCTTGGTTTATTCCTCGGTTGGTTTAGCGGTAATGTATCTCCATTACCGAGCACGCTCCTCCCACACAGTATATAAATACAAGTGTGGAGAATAACTCTGGTGAGCAACCAATTGGTTTCTTCCACCCAGTTATTGACATAAAAGGAATTTAATAATTGTTAGATTAACTACCTACCTACTCAGTGAACCATTTTCGTTACCTCCCAACTACCCACTCATCGGTTTTCCATATACTGGGGGCCCCGGGAGATAAAAATTTTGGTGTCATTGTCACCAATTTTTGTCTGAGTGTAGACTAGCTAACTATTTAACTGTAAATGCCTGTTAATCTGATTAACAGTGCCTATCCTCACCTTCTCATGGAGAAGGTGTAGCATTTAATTAGAAGAGAAAATATACATCCATAGGATGAAACTGTCTATGGTCTTTACCATAAGAAAAGAAAAAATGAAAGTTAGAAGATAAGATTACAATTCCCCAGCATCTATTTTTTGTTGTAAAAATAGTCGCGCCTTTAATGCTGTTTGTCGCTGAGGTCTTGTGTCTGTCAATGTTGTAGTAGGATGCGTTACCACTCCTACTGTCAAAGGAATAGTTACTGGAAGTTCAGTGTCTCCAGTTGTTACTGTCAGTGGAGAAGGTTCTCCAAAGTCCATTGTTTTGGGTCCAGACTCTAAAGGGTACAAAAGAGAAATGTCTCTTGTTGTGTCACCTGTTGAAGTCCTTAATTTGACCACTCTTGTTACCCCGTCTGCCCCTGGTCTGAGTTCTGAAACTCTAGCCAGAGGCCAGTATTGTCTTGGAGTACTGTCATGTATGAGAACAAGGTCCCCTACCTTAATTGTGTCAGACCAATCCTTCTTAGTCATTTGTTTATGTCTCCCCCTTAGACCCATCAAGTACTCAGTTTTCCACTGTTTAATGAAATGAGCTTTAACTCTAGTTAAATGTTGTAACTTAGTCTGGAGCTCATCATGTCGTTGAGTCCAGTTTGGGTCTTCTGAAGAGTCTATATTGTAGTCCGGCAGGAGACTAACTTGTTCTCCCGAATCAAATGATTTGGAGTTAATGGTTCTGGGTCATTAATGTTGTCACTCACATAAGTGAGTGGTCTATTGTTAATGATGTTCTCAATCTCAGCCAGGAGAGTGAGTAACCCAAATAAGTGTATCTGTTTTTTGCCAATTGCTTTCTTCAAGCAATTCTTTACTGTTGTATATTCCTCTCCCAGATAGAACCATACCAAGGAGAGGCAACCGGAATATACTTCCACTTTATGTTTGTATTTTGTATATATAATTGTGTGATTTCATTGCTTAACAAGTCATGGATGACTTGTTCACCAGCTTTGAAATATGTAGCATTGTCAGTCCAAACTGTCTTTGGTACTGAATGTCGTGCACAGAATCTCTTAAAGACAGCAACAAAAGATTCTGCTGTAAGGTCCTCCACAACATCCAAATAAACAGCTCGTGAGGCAGCACATGTAAACAGTACAATGTACATTTTTTGTTCAGTGTCACCCACCCCTACAGTCAATGCTCCTGTATAGTCAATGCCTACAGTCTCAAAGGGTCTGTTGAGAGTAACTCTCTCCTCTGGCAAAGCAGGAGGATTTGGTTTCCTATAGGGCCTAGCATGAATACGCCTACATGTGACACACTCACTCAGGACTGTTTTAACAGTGATCCTTCCCTTGGGTATCCAATAAGTTTTCTTAATGTAGTTAGTGTCAGTGGTACCCCCATATGATATACATCATTGTGTGTTTTTCTGATTATTAATGTTGTCAAATAGCTAAATCTAGGTAAAAGGATTGGATTTTTGCTTTTGTATGACAGTTTTGATTTGTCTAATCTCCCTTTACACCTTAGAAGGCCTTCCTCATCTCTGAACAAGTTTAGATCCACAACTACTGATGGTACAGGTTCTTTTGTTTGTTTCCCATTAGTTAAGAATTCTAACTTTATTGTACTCTTTTTGTTGGGCTTGGCCTATCCAGTATTGGGTTGCAACTTCTGTATAATTATGATTATTTTTATTTAGCTGTTTGTTAATTGTAGCTAAACAGTTGTGAGCAAACCTCAAACAGTAGGCTGTCACCCTGACAAGTTTGTTGAAATCAGAATACTTTTCATAATTAGTGATTGGTTCAACCTTTTCATTTGAAAAGATTAAATTTAATGTCAAGTTAACTTGTTCCACAGGCCATTGGTCTGTATTACAGAGCCACTTAGGTCCCATAAACCAAGTTTTGTTTGACTTCAACAACTTGTAGGATAAACCTCTGGTCAGAAAGTCTGCTGGATTTGTTTAGTTGGAACATAGTGAAAGTTTACTTGTAGGCTTTCATTAGCGTCAGCTATTTCTTTTAGCCTATTTCTTACAAAGATATTCTTACTATTAATGCTATCATTCCGTATCCATGCAAGACAAATCTGACTGTCAAGCCAGACGTGGATATTAGTTATGAACACATCATAGTAAGCATCCTTAAGCAATGAAATGGTTTTAATGGCTAATGTAGCAGCCAATAGTTCCAATTGAGGTATGGTTCGGGTAGGTTTGAGAGGTGCAACTTTCCCTTTTGCATAAATTAGATGACTTTCTGTAGGGCTTACAAGATACGCACAGCACCCATAAGCTTGTGTGCTTGCATCAGCAAACACATGAAGCCTCTGGGGCTTATCCCTAAACCCACAGCACCTTTGAATTTTAATGTTCTGCACTTTTGTTAAATCAGTAGCTAACTTCTTCCAAGATTTTTGATTTTCATTTGTTATTGGATCATCCCACCCAACATTTGTCCTCCAAATTTCTTGGAGGAGAATCTTTGATTTTATTGCTGAAGGCAGGAATAGACCCATAGGATCAAAAATTTTGGAAGCCTCTGATAATATTTGTCTTTTAGTATTTGTTCTTCCTCATCAAGTTTAAAACCTTTAGTACAGATTGAATCATGACTGTTAGAAGTTGCATCCAAATACCAGTTCATACCTAAAGTTTTAACTCTGTCTGATGGCTCAGTAAGACCATTATTATCCTTTAAAATCTTTTTGTTTAAATCCTCATTATTTGAAATCCACTCTCTAAGTTCAAAGTTACCTTGTTGCATAATTTTGAGAGTGTTCATAGACTTCAGATAATTCAGATTTTGTTGTCGTTGAGCCTATTAGATTGTCTACGTAAAAATGTTCCTTAAGGAAGTTCAATGTTAGAGAGTTATTAAACTGGTTTAAATGATGTCTAATTGTCAATGCTAATAGGCTAGGTGAGCAATTGGCTCCAAACAACACAACATTAAATCTATAGGTTATGAACCCTTTATTCAAATCAAATGGATCCTTGAACCATAAGAACCTAAGTTGGTTCTTATCATATTCATTTTTAAGATTTATTCTCAAAAATGCCTTTGAAATGTCACTTTGTACAGCATATTTGTCTAACCTGAACCTCAGTAAGATCTTCACAAGGTCAGAAATGAGATTAGGACCCTCAATCAAGCAATCATTCAAACTGTGTTTATCACTGTCTTTGAGGCTACAGTTATATACTACTCTGAGTTTTGTTGTTGGGGCATCTTGTCGATAAACCCCCCTGTGGGTTAAATAATGACAACCATCTTTTTTAAAAGGGTTATCTGTTACTTCTTCAATGAAGCCTTTCTGTAGCTGTTCTTTGAAGACATCATTATATGATAGAATATTGTTATCTTGTTTGAGTTTTTCATTACTTTATATAAATGTCCTTTAGCTACTTTGAGATTGTCTCTTAAAGTTGGACAATTTATTTTACAAGGTAACTCAACAAAATAACTATTGTCTTTGCAGTGAATGGTGTCTTCAAATCTTTCTACCATTAACTGATCTTCTGAAGTTTGATGTGTCATGTATACCCACAGATTCTAGCAACCATAAAGTTTGAATTGCCTCATCCAAAGTTTCATTTGATAATGATGAATTAATGTTCTCAGTTGAGATAATATTATTCAAAGTGTTGCTATTCTTACAGGTGTTATGTAGGACTGAGTTGAGGCACATAGTATTTGTTGGTCATGCACTGTTTTGGTTTAGGTCTAGGTTGTATTCTGATAGGTCACCCAAAGGGGCTATCCCTGATGGAGTCTGAATAGCTATACCATTACCTATCTCTACTATGCCCTTATGAATAAGATTAATATAATCTCCCCTATTAGCATTTCTATGTTAGCTACTGTGTTGTTAGTGATATGTCTATCAGCTATTTTGTAGTGTTTTTCAAATGATTTATGGTTTGTTCTAGTTTGGGTATAACCAGTTTGTTTTGTCCTACTTTAGAAATAATAACTGCTTCAATTTCTTGAATTTACTTTCTAAATGTAGTTCCAGGTCAATTGTCTTATAGCTATTTTTGTCCGAGTTATCCTTAACAAAGGACGCAATATTGAGGTTTTGTTCATTCGGGTTTGGTGTCAAACCCAATTTATTAACTACATTTTTTGAAACAAATGTTTGTTGAGAACAACAGTCTATAAGACATCTCACTGGAGTGGTACTACCCTCACTATTCACTAAGTCCAAAGTAATAGTTGGTAAAAGAATCTCAGTGTTTCTTGTTACATTGTTTGAACAAGCAGAATGTCCCATGAAAGTGGCATTTTCTTGATTACCTTTGTTTGGGGGAGGTATCTTTTGAGTTTGAGTATTATTGTTTGGACACTTTGGTGAATCACACATTGATGAGACATGTCGTAAACTTTTACAAAAACTTACACTTGAATCTTAACCTAGATTTACAGTCTTTCTTATAATGTCCCTGGCCAGTACACTTTTTACACAGGTTCAACTGTTCACATCTTTTAGCCCTTTGGTTAAAGTCTGAATATTTGTCACACCCAGTACTACTGTGTTCATTACTTGCACAAAATTTGCAATGTGGTGTGTAAGTTGAGGCAGCAGTTACATTAAAGTTCTGTAATGTAGGTGTTCGTGTATTATAGTTGGTCACATTTGATTCTCCAGTATCAAGTTTTGTCTGTTTGGCTGTAGCTAGTTGGTCTCTGGGAACAGTCTTTGGTTTATCCATAGTCTGGGTCTTATGTGTTGGAAAATCTCTCAAGTTGTAATTAATTAGGATATTGGGGAAGTTTTCTCTTATTTGTTCTAAATTAGGATAATTTTTTCCCGTCTTTAGAATTAAATTATCTTTAACCCTCGAAGGAAGGCACCTAAGTACTATGCTTTGTATAAGCCAAGATGAAGTTTTAATATCTATCTCATTGCTAACCAGTTGTCCTATAATAGCTTCTAATTTTGTATAAAAAATTTCCATATCTCTATGGTTATCTTTTATGGGTGCAAATTCAAAAATTTGTTGAGATAATTCATATACAATCATATCTTTATTAATGTAATTACGTTTTAAAAGATCAATAGCTACTTCATATGAATCCCCTACGGCTGGTAAATAGGCTATTAGGTTATAGGCTGGGCCTTTAAGGGAACTAGTTAAGTAACTAAACTTTTCAACAGTTGAAATATAAGGTTTATTACCTATTAAATTCTCAAACTTGTCAATGAAGATGGGAATTGTACCGTGTCCCCTTCAAATGTTGGTACTAGCAAAATGGGTAACTGAGTCCTCAATTCTTGTGACTCAGGATTTGCATGCCACTTAAATTTTGTTGAAGGTTAGCCCTACTTTGATTAAAATCAGAATTAGGTTTTTTTGGTGTTAAGTCAGTCAACCGAGACCGTAGTCCCCTTATTTGCTGTTCAATTGAGCTTACCTGATCATCATCATCAGCGTAAAGGTCTATCAATTGTTCTTCAGCCATTTCGGATTCAAACTAACTCTGAAATACTCTCATTAATGGCTATTATTTCCTTCTTTTTAATTTCTAATTTAATAATTACACACTCTATATTTTTCTTACCTGGTTGTGTAATATTGTTAAAAGTGTTCACAGCCTTTGTAACAGCTCCCAACTTTGCCCCCCTTTTCTTTTTAACTTTTTCAATTCCTCACTGTCCATGTCTAAGTCAAAATTGTTTAACTGGGGATCGTAATGAAATAGAGGACAAGAAGAAATTACCAGAGAAGAGAGAGAACAGACAAAACAGTCAAGTTTAAATTTGGTTTAATCCCCCCCAAGTACTTATGTGTCACTCAGGTCTAAGCTTATAAGAGAATGAGACTCCTTAAATGTAAATGTTTCCTAGTTAGGCCCTAGGTTGTAGACCTAATTAGGCTTGCTCAGGTTAGGCTTAGGCTAGACCATTTAGCCTAATTCTGCAATTTTTGTTAAGTAAGGTTAAGGTTTGTAAATTCCCCACACACGGACCACCAATGCGAAAAATGCTCTGTATGAATTGGTCCACAATTAACCCACCCCTTATTTCTCCAGTCTAACTATAGAGTAGATCAAGTCTAGCCTAGAGGGGTCAGCCTAGAGATTCCGGAAATGGTCCAGAGCGGGCAGATAAATTGAGGTCCACAGTAGGATTCCTCACAAGATTAGGTTAGGGCAATCTACCTTCACCTTTGTTAAGCTATGAGTTGATGCTGGGTCTTAGGTCACAATGTAGGCCTAACTTGTTTGACCAGCTTAATTTAATGTTATTAACTGTTTGGTGTAAAAACTCAGTTAGTCACTTACTTTTAGTTATTGGAGTCTCTCCCTTCTCCGGTTGGATTTTTGTCGAGAGCGTACTTTGCTGGTACGTCCTCTCGCCAGGGCTGCCAATGAAATTTTAGAGAAAACCCCAGATCAACTCTGCAAAAAACCCATATGATTAAAAAAAACCAGATTGTAAAAATACAATATTTAAAAGAAAAAAATAAGTCTTTACTTACTTTATATGTGTGAATCCCAAATTATAACTCTTCCTCTTCTTCGGCTGCTCCTCTGATCGTGACCGATTCGTTATTTCTTTTTGCCGTTTAATTCTCTCCAAATATCTTCTGCTTACAGCTCCCTCTTCCAAATTCTTGATTAGTTTTTTCGGGATCCCAGGAAGTGCAATCCAAACTCTTCTGGTGATAAGCTGTTTTGCCAGCAATCTATCTCTAACGGTATCTGCTTTTAACGAGTTTGTGTTTCTTGTTTTTACGCAATTAACTTGTGAAAACATCCTTTCAACGCATGCTGATGAATGTGGTAATACAGTTAAGGTAGTCATGAAATTGGAAAGTACATCATATTTTGGATTATCAAGTCCATCTCTAATATTTCTCAATTTGTACCAATATTCTGGTATGTTGTCAATAGAAGGTAGTAGTTCGTCTGCCATAAGACTATAACTCCTCCACTGGTCATCAAGGTCATTTAGTTTACTTTCAGGTACAACGGACGGAAAATGAATAGCTAGTGGAATGATGGAAGTTGGAGAAGTGTTATGAGCATGAGCTACCTTCGGATCCAGAACATTTAACTTTGCAATAACTCCATCTTCACTAAAATTAAACCTCTTCCTTATTTGGTTAGATTAATTCCACTAGGAATTTTAAACAATCAGGTTAAATCTTTTAACACTGCTTCATTACTAAAGGGTCATTAATTAATTGTGCCATTGACTTACCTCCAAGGTAGACATCATTAACACTTTTGAAGTTACTCTCTTTGTTAGGGTCAATTTCTGATAATTAGTGTATTTAATACGTCATTTTTAATGAAGAAAAACTCAATATGTTTTTATACTCTGAAAGATACATTGAAATAAATATGCAATTGGAAGTGCTCCGATTGAAATTCAACATCATGAGATTTATCTTTGCAGCACATATTGAAGAAAGAACAAAATGTGTTTCGTTCCGCGGTTTTAATACATCATAAATTTTTTTGGCTCCATCAACTTTGTCAACTTCTGATTTCTGCTTGAAAATAAAGAAGTAGAGCACAAATTGTTCTAAATTTCTGTGATTACGGTTTCTCGAGAAAGCCATCGTGTTGGGCAAGCTTTGTATTCATAAATATAGAAAAGTTATTTTAGATAATTTATTAACAAAATTAGTAAAAAAACCCAGTTTTCAAGCTATTTGTAAAATAAAAACCCAGAAACCCAGATGACGGGTGAAAACCCCAGATCTGGGGGGAAAACCCCAGCATTGGCAGCCCTGCCTCTCGCCCGTTCTTCGTTTTTCGTTCCCTCTTTGTTTCCTCTTCGCGGGGTCTCTTGTACCAGCGTTGTCTTGGTTTATTCCTCGGTTGGTTTAGCGGTAATGTATCTCCATTACCGAGCACGCTCCTCCCACACAGTATATAAATACTAGTGTGGAGAATAACTCTGGTGAGCAACCAATTGGTTCTTCCACCCAGTTATTGACATAAAGGAAATTTAATAATTGGTTAGATTAACTACCTACCTACTCAGTGAACCATTTCGTTACCTCCCAACTACCCACTCATCGGTTTTCCATAAGGCTCGTAGATGATAGTACCCGTGCCTGCCGATATGTTGGTCTGATTTAAATATACGTCACAATGGTTGAATATGCGTGCAGAAAGTTGTTTCAGGGTATACAGCATATTTGTCATCGCAGGCCGTTCCATCAGAATGGGCTATACGTAGCTTAGCGTTACAATGTGTGCACACAGCTTGGATCAAAAAAGTAGGACCTGAGCTGGGTATCACGAATTCTATAGGTGCACTCGGGGAACTAATTGTGTTTAAAGGATTAATTGTAATAAAGTCACTGTGCTCAATAGAAACTTGGGTTGGGCGGGAGCTCAAAAAAGGACAGCTCCGACTTACAGCATTGTGAACTACATGGGTGGATGAGCGTGCCATGGCGAAATAGTGACTCCTCTCTCGACAAGTGGTAAACAAACTATGATTCATGAGATCAATATCCTTAGCTTATATCAGTCAAAAAAAGGGTCAACCATAGGTTTCATTCGCTTACAGCATTTCTTTTTTGATAGCCTTTACGTGTAATACCACGTGACCCCTTCTTCTTCTTCCGGGGGGCCCTCTTCTTCCCGCCACCACGCATTTTCTCTTTGCATCTTTGATGATTTCGTTCCGTGTACGCTTTAAATGTTTTTTAGGGCTTCTTTAGGTTTAGCCCGGCCAATATGTCTCTGCAGTGTTAAGGCCTGATTGTAGCGCTTTCCTTCCAAGGTATCTGGCACCCTCTTCAGCAAAGGAACAGCCGTACGTAGTATGGATGAAAAAATGGATCCAAGTCCACTACCGCGCTGGTATCGCATCCCTCGAGAGACGGTGAAAGGCTTTCTATCCATTATAACTCAGTGCGTCGAAAGTGTAGCTTCACTGTTAAGCTCCGTTACCGAATGGGAAGTTTTCGCCCTCAATCGCTTATATATATTGTGATATTGGTTATTAAATTAGTGCGACATTCACATAATGGGGTCTGTCATATGTAATACTCAAACTCCTTCCTCTATGGTTGGGGATGTGAGCAATGCGCAGCAGGCGTGCCTGGGTATCCCCAACAAACTGGTGCTCCACTATATTACTGTAAATATAGCACATGTCTGGGGACCTTCAGCCAATTTCCCCATCTTCAATTGATACATTAATCTGGACAAGTTATACTGTGTCTCGTGAAATGTGGTCTCTTTGGAAGGCTGCGCTATATCGGCCGTTGGTTAGAATTTTGAACTTTCTATGTTCTTTAAGACATCTGTTAGTCTTTGATTTAGGATTAGTGTATGTGCAGGGGTGTTTACGATTTCATATACTAAATCATTCGTAAGGTTTGAGTTTCTTAAACTTACGTTTAAGCCTCTCACAACATCCTCGGCCGAACCATATTGACCCGGCCCTAGTCTTACTTCTGTACTGTAATACCGTGCAATCTTAGTCCAAGCGATGCGCATAGTTCATCCATAGCTACCCAGCTTTTTCACACTCGTCAATGTCTCTAAGAATCGTAAAAAAACGGTTTCTTCATGTTCAATATTTAAAAAGACGGTGTCCAGCTGAATTTCGCATATCCCCACCTCATACGAATCACGACCCAATTCAATGTGCCCATGGAGTTCTGTTACAAAGTTGGCTAGCGTGTTGTTAGGGTGTACAGACAGGGACGAGGAGGACGGGAGTGTGACGTAGAAATGGTTAGGAGCCATGTTGCATACTATTTAAGCTTCATTATTGCATCAGCTTTTATATAGGTGTTGAAGCTTTCTGGGTACCCTAGCCATTTCACCAGGGTACATTTTTCTCCTCCTGAACCTTTGCTTCCTAAAATTTTCTCAATTTTAAACACATTTTTTTCTAAATTAAACGCAACTTTCTGCAATTCCTCGCGGTAAAAGCCTCCTGAGATTCTTCCCCATTCAAATCTTCAATGTAATACATCATTATCACACCTTTAGGTCTCACAGCCCTAACTTTAAAAATCTCGCGTGTCCATCCTTGCTCAAAACCCTTTGCGAATTATTCCCCGAACGCGACAGCCTACATATCATTGATTTGAAGCGCACAGGTGTGGTGGGGTGGTGGGGTGGTGGTGGTGGTGGTGGTCCATCTCTTCTCGGGAGCGTACCTCTTTCTAAAACTTCGTTAGGTGTGTTGCCCCAATCGTGCGATGGTGTGAGCGGTTGTAGGATGATGCCAATGGTTCCAGAATGTCTAGAAATCTGTATGTGTTTTATGTGTAAAATAACGGTGCATGCGTTCCTTTATGGTGCCCTGAACTCTTTCAGCTAAAGAAGCCTTATGTATAGAATTGGTTGTTGTAATAGCTGATATTAAACTCTGTCAACATATTCTGAAAAGCACGGCCTATAAACTCCTTCCCCATATCGTACAAAAATAGCCAGGAACCCTGTTTTCTTTTAACATTAGCGTTTTGGTGGCTTTAGCAACTGTTTTCAGGTGATTTATTTTTCAGAGGAACTAGCCACAGATATCTAGAGAACACGTCTATTATGAATAGAATGTAGCGGTAACCATCGTTATACACAGAATATCTTTGCATGTCTGTTAAATCTGCTTGCCAAATAGAATCAATCGAAGAAGCCGTTGTCTTGGCTGTTTTAAACCTTTTTCTCACAGGCTTATGAAGCGTATAAGCGTCCTGCTCCCTCAAAAATCTTATCTTTTTTACCTACTCCGTAAACGTGCAGTCTATCTACGCCGCCGTAAGAGGATGGGGTAGAAATGTCATAATAACGTTTAGTTAATACGTTAGCCATTGCGTATTTAGAGGCACGTGGGTAGGGTTGGTTTAACCTTTTCTTGCTCCTATTCAAAGGTGTTACCGCAGGGGGTGACGGCGCCTTCAATTGTGTCACAGGCGTTGCGTGTTCCAAGTCTTTTAACCTGTTCAGATTTCCTATCAACGTTTTAGGGACATTTATTTGTTGTAGTCTTGCTTTAATATGCTTCCATCCTGAGGTGATGGCCTATCCCACTTCTTTCTCACCAGATCATGGACAATGTCTACGATATTCGATCCTGTACCTTTGATCCTTCCACAATGATCTCCCCTGTATCGGTCCATTGTATGGCGGGATCCTCATTCAATAGATTATAAAGACTTAAGCCTTACTCCTCAATGTAAGTGGGAGGGTATTTTTTAATACATGTTCGATATGTTGTGTGGCTAATCTTTTGGTGATCAGCTTATCGTCGGGTACAGGTCCTATGTCGCCATCGTCCCCGTGCTGTGCCTAATAACCACAGGAATCTCCGTAGGGCTCTTATAATTTTCGTACTCGTGAAGAAATTTCTGCAGAGCTTCTTGTATAAAGATTCTTTCTCATCAGGTGTTTTTTCACTGTTTAATAGGGCTAACAATTCGCTTTCCATTCTTTTAAGTCTGCTTTTACGGGGATCTAGATCCGTGTCTCTTTGCAGTGAAGCACACCTCGTGGGGAATCACTACCACTTCTTCATTATATTAATCTAGTCAGTAAAGGGCCCAAAACTGAAATAAGATGGGGAGAAATGACCCTCCTGTTTGCACAATAACTCGTTTTTTCTTCGCTACAGTTTGACTTTTACGAGCGAGTGTACGTATTATGTTCTTGTAGCGGCGTAGGCGAGCCTTCTGATGGGTTTCATTGATACATTGCAATTTATAACGTTAAGACAGATTCACAGATGCATTTTAAAAAGTCGGCGTCGATATTTTAATAAACATCTGCTGCATTGCCCGGGGCAGTCGATGATAGATTTTTATTAATTCATGGTATTTCTTTAGTCTCTTTGTCATTCTGGATATACACCGTTTCAGGCTCGTTTGGAAATATATTCGTTCGCAGAAGCACTCTAAACGTGTTTCGCGGATGAAGGTCGCAAAGCAAATATCCGTAACGCGTGCTTGTAGCTTCTTATAAACTTCCAAAAAACTCCTTACGCTGATTCGGGAACATTGATGGCTAATACCCCAATTTGTGATACATCTCTACGTTGCGCGAATAAGATAGATATTGCGTATTAACGACACATCGCGCATGTATCTATTTTGAAAAATAGATTCTGATTGATGAAGAACACGCTTATGTTAAGATGGTGGGAGTATACTGTAAATGTCTCGGCAAACGTTTTATCCATCTCCAACATGAGATCGTCAATTACAATGATGTATGTTCAGTTCCCTTTAGCGAATTAACGTCATATACACCTTTGTGGAACAAAATATCATCTTGGTACTCGTTGAACATGATTGATACGTCGAATAGCACCATATAACTTTATGCACAAATTTCGAGAACATCTCGCCCTTTTCTTTAATGATTTTAAGCATAAATACAGTTTTACCACATCTGTAGGTCCAGATATAATACATGTGGATGGGCTCGTGAATCTGAATTTTTCTACAGAGTCCATTTCTAACACGTCACACTCCTAAGTGGGTCATTTACAAAATATTACAAATTTTGAGTGCTGATCCTTATATTTCTTCTCCCACAGAACCGACGATGAGGTAGAGCACCCTATCATTACGGATGACGATGACAGTGTAGTTGTGATCTCCTCCCTGAACCCTCACCAGCGATACAGGTTGCACGTCCAAAGCGGAGGTATGAGAACCCACATCAGGTATAAAGCGACCGAAATACGCACCTGTTGCAGCAGACCCCCAACCCTCAACCTCTTACGCAACAACCTCCCCAGCAGCAGCACCTAATATACCCCCTTATTCCGCCCCCCGTTCTGTTAAGTCTACAATAATAGAGCCCCAACCCTCCTACGCAACAGGGCCCCCATCAGCAGCGCCTAATATATCCACTAATTCCGCCCCCGTTCTGTTGAGGATGTTATTACGTTCGAGTTAGTGCGATCCGCAGCCCCCACCACCCCAGCCTTGACTAGAAATCGGTTTATAGAGTCAGGGTCGACCCTAGAGTCATGTATAGCAATGGTATTGAGCGGGGATACGCAGGGTAGTACAGCGTATTATAGAGTTTGCTCTTCAGAATCGCGACGAGCGTGAGGTCAGGACGAGTCTGTCCTTTGGGTTCGGGTTAGATGACGGTGATGTAGACGATTATTTGGTGATAGTACCGTTTAGACGTTTGGCTGCTGAAGATGTAGAATATATATTAGGGCGTATAATGCAAGTCGTCCAAAGTAGTATAGCCTTCAATATGGACAACTTCACGGTAAATATTGACCGTGTATTCCGTGTTGCGGGTCATAGTGCCATACCGTACACTCTTAACTTCAATTCTCAACTATTTACCGAAGGCATATAAACGTCGATCGTGGTTGTGGCTTTATAGCAGTACTCTTAGCACGTATGTTTACTGTACAAAATACACGGACTCAAAAAATTTGGCTGCCTACGATCGTTGAGCGTGCCCGTAAACTAGCTGTAGACTGTGAACTTGAATTTGACTGTAATATGGGTCCTGAAGAGCTGAGAAAGGTAGAACAGGAAATGAATGTGCGCATAGTTATATTTGGTTTGGATGATCGCCGCCGGACTGTGTATGTTTTTAAAAGCTGTGTGAGAGATCGTACAAGGCCCCTACTTGTTTTAGGATTGTCAGGAAAAACGTATTTCCCCATCCGTAATATAAGGGGCTTTACGCGAGTTATGACAAAAGTCGAAAATATGGGAGACATCATGATTTGTGTAAGGGGTGCCTCGAGTTTGCGGATGATAGAGTGAGACATTGTAAAGAATGTCACATGGTATGTGAGCATGTAAAAGCACCAAATGTGAAAGCCGTGTAGTTGAGAAGAGAGGACTGTGATGTGTGTAGACGCACATTTTTCAATAATAGCTGCTTTGATCTCCATAAATCAATTGGTACGTGCAGGAAAATGAGAATCTGGTGAATGTGGTATGTTTCACACAATGGATAATTGGGGAAAATTTAAGCACAAGTGCGACGTAATTCACTGTCCTACATGCAGGAGGAATATAAGGCGGATAGAGTAAAGCATGTGTGTTATATGAAAGATGCTAAGCCTAAAATAACCCTTGTATAACTGTGTACTACGATATAGAAACATATACGAACGCTGAAACCAAAGAGGTAATTCCACATTACTTGTGAGCCAGACCATCTGTGATGAGTGTATGGGTATCGAATGTGGCGAGTGCCCCAAATGCGGTAAACGGACAAACGTTTTTTAAAACGAATGTCAGCGATAGTCCTGTGAAACTATTTGTGTCCTATATTGTCAAGTTAGCCGACAAGTTCAAAAAAATGACTGTGTATATTCTCGCCCACAACGGGGCAAAGTTTGACACGCAGTTCCTTTATAAGGAGTTGCTTGAACACGAATCCTCTGAGATATTTACAGGTGATCCATTGAAAGAGGCAAACAAATTAATACAGATGCAGATAAGAGGCAATGTACAATTTAAAGATACTTTATTATTTCACACCTTGTAAATTAGCAAAAGCTACCCAAGGTGATGGGAGTAGCAGCTGAAGTTTCCAAAGGATACTTCCCATACACTTTCCTCACCAGCGAGACTTTAAACTACGTAGGCCCACCACCCCCCAAACATTATTTTGACTGCATGGATGAACGTGAAGACTTGATCGATACTACGACAGTTTTAATGAAAGTAACCCTTATAATATAGCTGATGAATGTGAGCGTTATTGCGTGAATGATGTGCGCGTGCTTAGAGTATGTTTCAGGCCTTTAGAAATGTACATAGCCCGTTTCAAATGCGATCCACTGCAAGTCGCAACCACCATCGCATCATTATGTTTTACGGTGTTCAAGAATATAACTTCATGCTAAAGACACCTTAGCCATTATCACCGAAACAACCCCGCAGTTACGGACACAAGGCTATTTACTGGCTCATACACCTGCAGCAACAAACAGGTGTATACATAAAGCACGCCCGCAACACGGGTGAAGTACCCATTAAGATTAATGGACGTGTTTTTTGGGTTGATGGGTTAAGTGAAAACCGTGTCACTGGTGTGAAGACTGTGTACTCCTTTAACGGTTGCTGGTGACATGGATGCCCCGTCCTGAGTGCGGAGTCACCGGAGATATCAACGGTAGGTCTCCTGCCGACTGTCTTGCATCGACCCGCACCCGCGATCAACTTATAGGATCACAGTTCACTCACAGTCTTGTGGGAGCATGAATATGATGCACGGATGGAGACAGACGATGTATACCGTGAGGAAATAAAAACGATCAAGCGTTCAATGGTGCTGGGTCCTCTCAAATGTGGTGATAGCTTGTTTGGAGGACGTACAAATCCTTCAGACTATACTTCCCACCTACGGAGGCGTGAAGCTCCATTACTACGATTTCTGTTCTTTATACCCATACGTGATGAAGAGCAATCCGTACCCCGTGGGCGCTCCTGAGAAACTGGTGGGGCCTAGCCTACCCTCCATCAATGAATTTTCAAAAAATTTGAATGATCATTACTTTGGGCTCTCTTTCGTAGACGTACTCCCCCCACGCAATTTATGGATGCCGATCTTACCTGTCGTTATCGACGACAAGCTCATGTTCCCCTGTGCGTGAAGTGCGCGGAAGAGGATAACGGCGAATGTAACCATATACCCCACCAGCGTAAGATCAGAGGCGTATATACAAGTCCTGAGCTGGCCTAGCTGTACGCCATGGTTATAGAATACTGAAGATACACGAGGTGTGGAGGTTTCAGAAGCTCCCCAACCTTTTCACACCATATATAAACGCCTTTTTGAAGGATAAGGTTGAAGCATCAGGGTATCCGCGAGGAGTTGATACCGAAGATGAAAAGTCTGCCTATATCAACGTTACCGCGACCGCGAAGGTATACAACTTGATCGTGTCCAAATTGTAAAGAATCCTGGCAAGCGCTTTAGTGCAAAGTTGTGTCTAAACAGTCTATGGGGAAAATTTGCGCAGAATACCGGCAGAGGGAACATTCATTTGGCACAAAGTTATAGCGATGTCTGGGATTATGCCAATGCCCCGATAAAGAGGTCATGGAGATCGTGAATGTAGGTAATACTTACGTAATAAAGTACAACAACACGGAATTGCCACAGATACCTCAAGGGTTACAAACATACCTGTGGCGAGCTTCACAACAGCCTACGCCCGTATAAAACTTTGGGGTCTATTGCATTCTCTTGGGCGGAGAGTATTGTATGCCGATACAGATAGCGTGATATTCACAGAGAGGGAGGGTGATTACATGCCCGCTATTGGGGAGTTCCTCGGCGAGCTCACTGATGAGATCAAGGATGAGTATGGGGACGACGCATACGCCGACTCTTTTATCTCAACAGGACCTAAGACTTATGGGTACGGGTCAGGGTAGGGGATGAAATGAAATATATCGTGAAGGCAAAGGGTATTACGCTCAACCATGCGAATCGGGAGGTTGTTAACTTTGAGTCGTTGAAGGATCTAGTAGTTTGCAACCTCACCAACTAATTGTAGGCACCCACAATTTTCGGGCGCAGAAGCTGGGAGGCGTGAAGGAACTTAGGGGTACGATGGTGTGCCGTAACACCTATAGGAAACGTTACCAGTTACCTGGCACCTATGATACCGTACCCTTTGGATACCAATGATGCTTCTAACTCACACGTCTTGTATATAATCGTATCTATTTGTAAATATGTATATATATATATAACTTGAATATCTCGAATCGTATTTGTAAATATATGAATATCTCAATAAATCAAATAGCGTTTCACTTTCTCCTTTGTGGTGTGTGTGTGTGTGTGTGTGTGTGTGTGTGTAGGTGAAAGTTCTAAGCTCCGCCCACTGCGTGAGTCATGCTACTATCTGGGAGTCCCTGCGTGGTCAGTCGACGCAGTAAGCCCGAGAGATCAGACGTGTATTCAGATCAGACGTATATTGAAATGGCTACCTTTAATATCGCTTGCACAACGTTTATGAAATGGTATTCAGTAAAGTGTGAGGATGTGGTGGATACCGAAAAAACTTCCTATTCCCCCCTCCTATGCCTCTTTTAAAGCCACATTGGATTGTGCGAGTTCCAAGATGTACAAATACTCTACGGATGTTCTGGTGAGACTGTTGAAGGCTTTCGTTGCACAGACGATGTGCTGAAGTATGCTGCAGGGCTAAACTTTATAAAGTCTCACATACACCGTGAAGTAAAAGAAACAAACGCGTGCAGAAGAGAAGCAGCAGGTATGGATAATGAGCCTTGTGGATGGGTGGTGTGAAAGCGGTATTACGTCATGCTACACCATGTCGATTACTCATACCCTACGTCTGAAAATGTGAATCTCGTGATCATGGACAATCTTAGGTGTTTTTATCACTATATTAACGTATATCATGATGAGGTTCATAGTGAGGTTGTGGCTAGTGCCATGCGTGAGTTTTTAACAGATTTTAGAGACGAGTATCGTTTGATGGGTAGAAAGGAAAAATATGAGCATATGTTCCTCTCAAATAGTGCGCCGGAGTGCGGAGATGATTAGCGCCTAGTTCTTATCCAAAGTGCGTAGGCTGGTAGTGACGAAACGGAAAAACAAATATGTGCAACAATTCGAGTCGTACGAACATGCCCATTCACGTATCATCGAGTCAGCCGCCCGTCGAACCGTTCCTGCCTGTGCCTCACACGGCTCATAGTTATCTCAGAGCTTGAACCGAGTAGACGTGCGCTCCTCGAATACGATGGAACTTCCTTTGAGCAGCATTCTCAACGCCTCGTACGATGTGTCCGTGACGAAATCGTTGCGCGTGTTCAGGCGTAATTCCGGTACCATTAGCTATGTACTGGAAACGGAATGTAGACCGACAAACAAACGGTTTATTTAAGTATCGAGGAGATGAATAGAATCTTTGTGATAGTTGATAAGTGGTGTGAAGATCGTTATAAATACCTGCTAACGTAGGTACAAGAAGAGAGCAGATTAGTGACGCGCTCTCATACGCCGTTGTATGTACGTTGTGTATAAATAACGATCGGCCATGCATTGATATAAGGCTTATGTGGAAGAATGCTTCTGATAATAACGCTCTTATTCCTACGCGAAACCGTTTCATCCTCGACAGAATGTTTGAAATCGTCGGATTCCGTAAACTGAAACCTATATTAGACGCGCGTGTTACGGATATGCTTTATTTTGATACAGTTCTTGAATACGCATACACTGCTCTGCTCGATGGGTTTACCGAGTGTAGGACTGGTGAGAATGGTCTAGTGCTGGATGTTTATTTAAAAAGTGTAGACTCTTTGAAATACCATGAACTTTGGTACAAAGCAATTGATCGGTACAAGGCTGAGCTCACCTACACCGTTCACCCTGAAGAACTATTTCTTTATATAACGCGCAGTTGCCGTAACGATTTAGAAGATTATTTCAATTGCCGCTATGTTGAGTGAAGAGTTCACGATTGAAAAGCTCGAGTCGGTAGAAATAAACCCTCGATTGGAAAAGCATTCTTATAAACTTGCGTTTGATAATGTAGCTAACGATGAACTCTTTGTGCGTGCTTTTGATTGTATTCTAGACGTATTTAAAGATGACTTGCCAACCGGTTGTAAAGTGGGGACAAAAATAGTACTGAACGATATGAAAGCCATTCATATCGAATACAGGTTCCCTATACTTTAAGCGGTGTGAAATATATTAAGCCGCATATACTGCGTAATGCAGAGCAATAATGATGTAATTGTAAACTCGATTAAGACCGATTTTAGTATTTTGAAAAAAAAGTGAATTGTATATATATTTTGATTATACGCATATTTCTATTGATTTGTGTATATATATATATATATATATATATATATATATATATTTTGCTTGATATTTCTCCTGTACTGTTATGTACATATTGAAGTGTATATGAAATGTATATTTTATTTTATATATCACCATAATTGTGTGTGTGTGTGTGTGTGTGTGTGTGTATATTTCTCCTGTACTGTTATGTACATATTGAAATGCATATTAAATGTATATTTATTGAAATGTATATTTATTTTATATATAATTATGTGTATATATTTCTGTTATGTACATATTGAAATGTATATGAAATGTATATTTTATTTTATAATATATATATCCATAATTGTGTGTATATATTTCTGTTATACGCATATTCCTCAAATGTATATATTTATTTGAAATGTATATTTTATTTTATATATATATATATATATATCCATAATTGTGTGTATATATTTCTGTTATACGCATATTCCTCAAATGTATATTTATTTTCTATATATTTATAATAAAAAGAATGATGCAATGTTGTTTATTGTTATGCCTTCTACTACCGGTATTCTGTATACAACAGGTATCTGGCAATATTTAAGCCTTCTAAGCCAACTGGCTGATTAGGAGTCTATAATAGTGTATACAATGGTATCTGGCAACTCTGTCTTCGGAATACATGGAGCTATCTGGCAACTCAGCCAACTGGCTGATTAGGCGTATATAATAATAATGTATGCAATAATACTGCTAAAAAGAGGTATCTGACAACCAGCCAACTGGCTGATTAGGAGTCTATAATAGTGTATACAATGGAATACATGGCGCTATCTGGCAACTCAGCCAACTGGCTGATTAGGCGTATATAATAATAATGTATGCAATAATACTGCTAAAAAGAGGTATCTGACAACCAGCCAACTGGCTGATTAGGAGTCTATAATAATGTATACAATGGTATCGCGGTATCTGGCAACTCAAGCCATTTACGCCAACTGGCTGATTAGGAGCCTATAAAACAACGCCAGCACGGCTGGAAGTCTTAATGTGCACTTGGCTCCTGCCAGGTGAACACCTCTCCTCCTTTCTCTCCTCCTCCTCCTTTCTCTTGGGGGATAACGCCGCCTCCAAGTTCCCCCCCTTTGCAACAACCCCCACCCCCTTTGCAACAACCCTCCCCATTTGCAACAACCCCTCCCCCTTTGCAACATTACATAATAACCTACAACATTCCTGCACTCTCCCCTTTTGCGGCTATACTACTAAGGTCTTTTGAAGACCTCCACATACACACAACTTTTAACGAAATACAGGCTTTTTTGTCATCGACTGTAGGCATTAAATCTGCTGGAAATTTTTACCGGATCGCCAGGTTGAAAGCAATCAACCATAGGCCTACATATTTTTTTCACAGCTAATTTGTTACATAGGAAATCAATACATAGAACTTGGCACTAATTTCTTTCTCTTGTGGATGATCAAAAAACACAATTTTCCACAAATCTGTCAAATTGATCAAATTCGTAATTAACCATGCGAGTATCAGATTTGAGTTTTGGTCTCTTAAAACCAATGATATTGTCAAGAACCATATTGGTATAATCAAGGCCTGATCTCAGATTTGAAGAGTGATTCTGAATAAAGTCTAAAAACTCACTTAGTTTACAAATTTTCTTCAATGCATCAACGTGGGCTCTGTTCACAAGATGCATTAAGTCCCATCGAAATTTGAAATTTTCTCCAAACAACTTTTTCATTTCGTTTTTAAATGGCTCGTTGTCCTTACAAAAAGCCCCATCTCCAACCATTCCAGATACCTTGGATTTAATTGCTTCTTCAGATAGTTTCAAGTGATTAGGAGACTTCAACACATCAAAAATTTCATTGGCCAAATAAACTCCTGATTTGCTGCGTACTAAATTTATCCCAGCAAGTTTTACAGTCTTATCTTCTTCACTCATAACTAATACAACTAGCATGCTTAATCCCAAAATTGTTCCAATGTCAGCTGTTATTGTTACTGAAGTTTGTTCTAAGAACCACTTTACAGTTTGTTCTTTAAGTTGATTATCTAATAGCTCACAAATTGTCTCGCACGCATGTGTGCTATGATTCAAATTTCCAACCTCACAACCTGACCTATGTAATACAGCTAGAAGTACTGGATATAGAGCCCATGCAGTGTTTGTTTTCATTATGTAGTATAAGATGTTGCCACATAAGTCTTCTATGCGTTTAGTAGTGTTCCGAGAAGATGTTTTCATCACTTCATAAACAGCAGCTCTTTGATGATGCTGAAGTTTAATTAAATGTCTCTTCAGGTGGGTTTTCAGATTTCTAAACCATCTCTCTTGATTTTCTCCTTGTTTGCATACATAGGTTAAATCTTTAACATTGAAGTAACCTTTTATGTTAGAATGTTTGTCTGAAGCACATGCTTTGGGGTCTCTGCAAGCTATGCAATATAATGTAAACATTTTATCATTTGTTTATTTTATCATTTATTTATTTATTTGTTGGGTTTAAAATCCCAGCTGAGCCGTGAACGGACAAATTCTAAAGGGCCAGTTCTATCTGAAGCCCAAGTTAAGCTAAATTAAAACTTACGGATTTGAGATCCTATTAGGTCCTACCTGAGGGTAACCTCAGGGTTGCTGACTCGATGCGGGCCTACCTTAGACCTTTGTTACATGAATTTAATATAAACAAAAGGGGTACTATTTATGGTCTTCTTTCTCAACCTTGCAACAACAACGCAACCTGGACTATTGCACGATGCAACAATCTTGTATCTACACAACCAAACTGAATTGCAAGAGAGCTCTCTAATCTCTATCAGACCACACCCTGTACGTACGACATCCCACAAACGAGTAGAAAGAACGCACAGCGCCCCAAAATGATGCCAACAGTGTGACCAAACAATGATGCCACAAGAGCTCAAAAATGCTAGCTCTAAATTAAGTTAATTTTTCACTAACCTTACAATTATGAGATGGATATATACACCTTAACTTAATATATACAAGCAATGCTGCATCAATCAGCTTAGTCATCATATCGCCTTGGGACAACAATGGTTCTTCCTCTTCTAGATTTTCTAACACTCCCCACCGAAGAGCCATTGTTGTCATTACCTTCTGCAAGGTTAGCCAAGCCTTCTCCATGAGGCTGGAACTCAAATGTTTCATCTTGACTATCTGTGTTTTTGCTGATTTCTAAAGCATAGAGTTTTTGTATAGGTCTCTTTAACTTTCCTCCTGAAGTCTTTACCAGTGCAGACCTAACTAAATTGTCTTTGCCAACAAACAACTCTTCAATTATGCCAAGCTTCCAGCATTGCCTTGGTCTTTCATCCCCAATCATTACCACTTCTCCCACCTTGATACAATTTGCATTGGAGCCCTTTACCTTGCCTGATGGGTAATAATTGAGTTCTGGCAAGTATTCCATCTGCCACCTCTTCCATAACTGATCTTGTAGCTCTTCAAGGTACCTGAACCGTCTGGTTAACTCTCCTTGAGTGCTCTGGATAGGCTGCAAGTCTTCTGGCACACTGGGGTTTGATGTTAATCGTTTACCACAAAGAAAATGATTTGGTGTCAATGGCTCTGCATCCTGCCTACTGTTGTAAACAAAAGTGATAGGCCTACTGTTCACCATTGCTTCTACTTCACATAAAACAGTAGAGAATTCTTCTTTGCTCAAATGAGCATCAGCTAAAAGTTTCTTTAATGGACACTTTACACTTCTCACTAGCCTTTCCCAAAATCCTCCCCACCATGGTGCTCTCTCAACAATAAACTCCCACTGTACCCCTTGGTGTGAAAAGTAGGATTGGAATCCTTCCTCTTTTAGCAAGGACCAAATTTCTTGGAGTTCCTTTGCAGCCTTTTTGAAGGTTTTTGCATTATCCGATATGATTTTATTTGGGAAACCCCTTCTGTTCACAAACCTTTTAAAGGCCAAAAGAAATACATCACTACTTAAGTTGCTTACCAACTCCAAATGGATTGCTCTGGTGGTAGCACAGGTGAAAAGACATATATAACCTTTGTTAGACTCCCCTCGCTCATACACATAGATAGGGCCGGATTAAGACCTTTAGAGGCCCTAAGCACTTAAAAGATTTTGGTGCCCCATATATATGTAATTCAAAATATAAACAAAAATAAACCATAAAATAAAATTTTATTTTTTGAAATGAAACAAAACTTACAGTAAGATGGAAAATAATGTTTATTTTTGTATACTTCCACTTCATTTATATTTGAAAAGTTTTCTCCTACTTTTTTTAATTGCAAAGTCTTTGATCAGATCCTCAAAACTAATCTTACGTAACACATCTGCTTCTATACTTAGTAGAGATAAGGCATCCAGCCTGCCTTGTTGCATAGTTGTTCTGTTGGTATTTTTAATATACTTCAACTGAGAAAATGAACGCTCAGCTGAGCAATTTGTGACCATTAATGTTAAAAATATACGAAAGGCAATTTCTACATTTGGGAAGGCACACTCAATATTGTCTTCTACAATTATTTTATAAAGTTCAGCATGACTGAATCTTGTTTTTACATTTTTTTTTGCACTAAACTTATGGCACACATATGAGTGAAACTGCTGAAGCTCAGCAGAGAAATTAGTGTTCAAGTCCTCTGGGTAAGCATCAATCATCTTTTTACAACCCTGAGAATACCTTTCAATTTCAGTAGATGATGAAGTGGTGACATTATGTGGCACATCACTTAGAAAAGAAAATCTCTCTGCTATTTCTTTGTATATCTCTCCTCTTCTTCTCATCTCAGTTTCAAGTTTGTCAACAATTGTGTAAAAGGTGGTGATAAGAAATCCGACAATGGAAAATTTCTGTGGTGCCCCCCTTCCTTGATGCCCTAAGCACGGGCTTATTTTGCTTAATGGTTAATCCGGCCCTGCACATAGACTGGCCCTGCAAAGTCTACTCCCACTCAGTGGCGGTCCTAGCTTACATGACGCCCTGGGCGAACCTCACCTTCAGCGCCCCCCCCCCCCCTGTTCGCCAACACACACACATTCGAATCCCCCCAAAATAAAGGACAGACATAACTCTTTCACAAAATAACTTTTTATTGGACTAATTGTTGGAACTTCAGAACCAAAACAAAGACTCAAATTTCTGAATTTTACAAATCCTTCATCACGTAAATAGAATAACTCACTTAAGAGAATGTAATTATGATACGATGAACAGGAAAAATACAAATTAAATTGCACAACTGCCATAAATAAACTAGAGAATCAAATTTCTAAATTGTACAAATGCTCTATCACATAAATAGAATAAGACACTTAAGTGAGGGTAATTATTATGCTACACTTTGAACAAGAAACAAAATAAATTGCACCACAGCACAACTGCCATCTAAAGCCTGACTCTTCTTACCTTCCTTGATGCAAAGTCATTGATCTTTTATTATTTATTTTATTTTATTTTTTATTTTTATTTATTTCTTTATTTATTTATTCTTATTTTTATTTTTATTTTTTTTGCAGGCGCTCATGCCGCCCCTCCACAAATGCCGCCCTGTGCGGCTGCCCATATTGCCCATATGAGGAACCGCCACTGCTCCCACTACATCAAATGGGGCAGTATAGACACACCGTTCTCTTGGAAGTGGAGCCACCTTTTCATAATAAGGCTTTGCACTCCAACGCTTGCAAACCACACATTTATGCACGACCTTTTTTACTACTTGTCTAATTTTGGGAATCCAAAACTGTTGTCTGATCTCTATTATCACTTCTCTAACTCCAGCATGTAACAGCTTATGATGAGTATCCAGGATCAAAAGGTCCACAAAGTGCCCCCCAGAAGGTAGCAAAATTGGATGTCTTTTCTCCTCTGGAAGCCCAGAAAACTGTAGTCTACCTCCTACTCTCAATAAATCCTGATCCAAAAACACATCCAAACCCTTGAGCGCAGAATGTGTTGGTAGAACCTGTAATGGATGGCTGGTGAGCAATTCTCTCTCTTCACCAAATTTTTCCTTCTGCATGTATACCACCCAGTATTTCCTGGCTTGCTGAATCTCATTACTGTTCAGAATTCCTTCCCTTCTTGTTTCTCCCTTAATGTTGTTGGTAAATCTACATACCCATGCTGTCACTCTTAACAATCTTTTCAGACTGCTAATGTCCTCAAGCCTCAATATGGGGTCCTGCTGCATAACTTGACAACTGTTCACAGCGCATTTTCTCACCTCACTCACCCATGCTTCTTCAGCCTGGCATTCTCCTACAATAGGCTGATTAGAAGGCCAGTTTTCACTTCCAAGTTTTAGCCACTCTGGCCCATTCCACCACAAACTTGACTGTGCAAGATCTTTCACTGAAATTCCTCGTGTTGGTAAATCAGCGGGGTTTTGGGTGCCTGGACAATGCTTCCATTGCTTGGGATCTGTGTGCGCTTGAATTTCCTCCACCCTATTGGCAACAAATGGTTTCCATTTCCTTGCCTGGCTTCTTAACCAGTGCCAAACTATAGTGGAGTCTGTCCAATAATAGCTTGGAATTTCAGAGAGGGCCAAAGACTTTTGCACTATAACTGCAAGCCGACTAGCAATAACTGCACCCATCAATTCCAACCTTGGAACAGAAAGCCTTTTCAAAGGTGCTACTCTGCTCTTTGCAGCAACCAACCTGCAACTTACTTCCTCTTGCAATGCGCCTCTTATATAAATACAAGTTGCATAGGCTTCCTCACTTGCATCACAAAAGATGTGCAGCTCCAAATTGTCTGGACTATTGTTCAACTCTCCAAAGTACCATCTTGGGATTTCAATGTCTCCAAGATGTGCCAATTCTTTGAACCAATATTTCCACCTTACCACCATATGATCAGATAACTCTTGGTCCCAACCAAGTCCAATTTCCCAGAGGCTCTGAAACCAAATTTTTGACTTTATCACAAATGGAGCCAGGAATCCAAGAGGATCAAAGACCTTTGAAGCCAAACTAAGAGCTGTACGTTTTGTCCACCTTGTCTCATTCTCAGCCAGCTCTACTAAAGATTTCCCATTGAAGGTAAACAAATCATCATCTTGCTGCCAAACAATGCCTAGCACCTTTGCGTCTATTGCCCACAACTCCTTAATACCAGAATCCTCAATACTTTCTGCTGCATCAGGTACTACACAGGAATGACTCATAAACTCTTGTAATTGCGAATGATTGGTCTGCCATTTTCTAAGCTCCATGCCAGCCTCCCTCATTATAGCTCTAGCCTCCATGAATATCTGTTTAGCCATTTCTGTATTATCCACGGAACACAGCAAATCATCAACATAAAAATTTTTCCTTATGTGTTCAATAGTGTTAGGATAGACTTCAGAATATTTCTTAAAATGGTACTGCATAGTAGCTGCCAACATGGACTAGAGCTGAGGCCAAACAACACTGACTTCATTCTATATGCTTGAACCTTAGGTTCATTTTCCAACAAGTCTTTCGTATCCATCCACAGATACCTTACTGCATCTCTGTCCTCTGGTTTTAACTTTATCCGCAAAAAGGCTTGCTTCACATCTGCAGTCAATGCTACTCTACCAAACCTGAATCTCAGTAACAAGGAAAATAAATCTGCATTTAAATTTGGCCCAGCATCCAAACAGTCATTCAAGGACACACCACCTTTGTCCTTGGCTGAGCCATCAAAAACTACCCTCAGTTTGGTGGTAGTTTTGTCTCGCCGTACCACTGCATGGTGTGGCAGATAATGTGCCTCCTGGCTCACCAGCTCACCTTGCACCCTTTCAGCATAGCCCTCCCTTACATAACTTAGGATGGCCTCATCGTATTCAATTAACAACTCCTCATTTTTTTCTTAGCCTGTACAATGAAGTCTCCAACCTCCGATTAGCGAGCTGAAGGTTTGAACCGGGTTTGCAAGAATCCTTCCATGGTAGGCCAACTTCATAGCAACCATCTCTAAACCCAATCCCTTTTTCAAATTGCTTTAAAACATCATTGTTCACTGTACTTGCCTGGTTGTCCTTTATGCCAATAGATTCAAGTTCCCAAAACGCTTTCAAATGCCTTTCCAGGCCATGGCTGTTCTCCTCAATCTTAACAAAAGGGCCTTAACTTCCATTTCATTGCAATAACTACCATGTAGCATCCAGCCTAGCTTACTTTCAATAGCTACCGGGCCTTGAGATGTACGGACAATATTACCAGTGATGAAGTCCCAATAATAGTCAGCTCCAATCAAAAGACTAATATCTTCTGTTCCCTCAAACTTATTATTGCCCAAATTAATTCCTTTAACTTGCAATTCTTGGACACATGCCATATCTAAACAAGTAGTGACTGGAGCACAAAGTTCCTCAATCTCTACAGCTTGGACCTTGATAGTGGGACTTTGCGGTAACAACCCTTTAACCAGAACTTCTACCTTCTTAAATTTGGTTCGGTTTTGAACGGAACCCCCAAACCCAGAAATTCTTAAATTTTCCCTCTTAAGTTCTTTAAACTTCAATTTTCTGGAAATTCTGGTCTTAATAAAACTACACTGGCTACCACTATCAAACACTCTTACAGTAGCTTCTCCCTCATTCCCAATTAATAAGGCTGCAGTTGTTTGCAATAATCCCCCTTTACTTTTACTCCCTTGCATAGCAGTGGCATGTGCCACTGATGTCTCTACTTCTGGGGTAGGCCTACTAAGAGTGTTTTCACACAATAATGGCTGATGCCTACCATGACATTTTTTGCACAAAATTTTAAACTTACAAAACCTTGCTCTATGACCTTTCAAAAAACATTTAAAACATGCTGTGGACTTAGTTACCCTGTCCTTTCTCTCTCTCAAAGGGTAAGGCCTCAGCCACCTCACATTTATATGACTTGTGGTTGCCTTCGCAAAATATGCATTCCTTGATTCCCTTTAATTTATTCTCAGAGGAGGCATGTAGAGCTGACACTGTACCTGGGCTATTCCTTTTTGTGGAAACTTTGGTGCTGTGCCTGCCTTTGTCCCCTTGTTTACCATCCCACTGTGCAAACTCAACTCCCTCTCGTCTTGCTAATTCTGTGCCTAAAAGACTTAACATCTGCTGAAGGGGGCTGTACACATGTTCTGCAGAGTGTCCCCTACTTAATTCAAGCAAAATTGAGCTAGGCAATTTAGACTCTAGTGTAGGAACCAACATTATACCATACTTTTCCATTCCTACACCCAAGTTGTCCAGGGACCTAGTTCTAATTTCAAATTCATCATATAACTGCCGTAACTCCTTGACACTATTAGGATTATTAACAGGAGGTATAGCTAAAAGTGCACGGAGGTGGCTTTTAATTAAGATATCTGGCTTACCAAACCGTTTCTTTAATATATCCCAAGCCACATTATAATTAGCCTCTGTTAATGCTAATCCTGCTATAGTCTTTGCTGCCTCCCCTTCCAAGAGGGACCGCAAATAATTAAACTTCTCCACGGCACTTAACACTTGACTAGAATGAACTGCTGATTGAAAACTGTCTGCCCATCCTTGCCATTCCTGAATACTCCCAGAAAATGTTTTGAGTACAAGCCTCGGTAATTGAACTACAGATCTGTTAACCTTAACTTCACAAACATCATTTGTTAAGTGTTGTGTTTCATTATCAGACCTGGTCTCTAACTGTACTGAGCTACTAAACTCTTTTGCTTGGAGGCCTACGTTAATTATATCATCAATAATCTCTTCAAAGTAAATTATGTTATTTTCTATTTCATCCTCTTCTATAAGAGCCTCAATTTTAACATTTACCTCACTTAGAGCAACCTTTTTAGTTTCTAATATGGAAAGCTGCGCAGTCACTAAGCGTAAATCCTCTTGCTCTATGGCAGAATCTATAGTGGCAATGACCTTTGTAATTAGACCTTTGTAGGCGCTTCTCCTTTTTATAAATTTGTTCAATTCAGATGCACTCATCTTCAATGCAAACAACAATTGGGCTCAATGCCAAATAAGCTGAATTGGCAGAAATACTTAACCGAACTGATCAAACGTAAATTTTACTTTCAAATAAACTGAATTGCTAGGTGGGGTACTAACCAACACCAGTATGGAATACCAAATTTTCCACCCAAGTAACTGGCGCACTGGTCTGCAACCTTCGCCTACGAATAATAAACCAAATTAACCAAACTGGTAAATGTAGGCCAAAACAACGACAGACGACTGGCCAAGTTTCGCAATTGGGCAACCAAACTTTCTACCCTGGGACCTTAATTCAATAATAACCCAAAATTAACCAAACCGGTAAAATGTAGGCCAAAACAACGACAGGCGACTGGCCAAGTTTCGCAATTGGGCGACCAAACTTTTTACCCTGGGACCTTAATTCAATAATACTCCCAAAATTAACCAAACCGGTAAAATGTAGGCCAAAACAACGACAGACGACTGGCCAAGTTTCGCAATTGGGCGACCAAACTTTTTACCCTGGGACCTTAATTCAATAATACTCAACTCGTCTAGGCCTAACTTGGGCTACAATTTGCACAATCAGAACTTTGCCGAAAAATAGTCACTGACTCAGTCTTGGGGTAGAATCCGGTTCGAAGGATCATGTTATTTTATTTATTTGTTGGGTTCAAAATCCCAGCTGAGCCGTGAACGGCCAAATTCTAAAGGGCCAGTTCTATCTGAAGCCCAAGTTAAGCTAAATTAAAACTTACGGATTTGAGATCCTATTAGGTCCTACCTCAGGGTAACCTCAGGGTTGCTGACTCGATGCGGGCCTACCTTAGACCTTTGTTACATGAATTTAATATAAACAAAAGGGGTACTATTTATGGTCTTCTTTCTCAACCTTGCAACAACAACGCAACCTGGACTATTGCACGATGCAACAATCTTGTATCTACACAACCAAACTGAATTGCAAGAGAGCTCTCTAATCTCTATCAGACCACACCCTGTACGTACGACATCCCACAAACGAGTAGAAAGAACGCACAGCGCCCCAAAATGATGCCAACAGTGTGACCAAACAATGATGCCACAAGAGCTCAAAAATGCTAGCTCTAAATTAAGTTAATTTTTCACTAACCTTACAATTATGAGATGGATATATATACACCTTAACTTAATATATACAAGCAATGCTGCATCAATCAGCTTAGTCATCATATCGCCTTGGGACAACAATGGTTCTTCCTCTTCTAGATTTTCTAACAATCATCAATATCTTCTTGATTATCATCATCTTCATCCTCAACAGCTATATCTACATCAGGCATATTAGTGTCACTATTTGCAATGTTTTCCATTATATCACTTGGTACTGAAAATGAATCATCAGCATGCCCTAGATCCTTCTTTTCCACCAATTTGAATGTAGATTTGATCAAATCATTGTTCAGGATTTCTTGTATTGATTTACACTTGCTTAAATGGGCTATGGAAATGTCAAATTTGTTGCTTTTTGCTTTATTAGATTTGGATGCAACACTTGAACTTGAAGGCATATTTTGACTCTTCTCTTTATTAACCACAACAGCTTGGTGAGTTTCTTTTGTTAGGCGCAAAATTGCATTCAATGTCTTCTGGATTTGGGAATTTTCAAATTCCTCTAAAGCAGTTTTGTTAGTCTGATGCGCAGATTCCTCACTTACCTTTTGTTTCTTAGGTGGAGGAGAAGCACTTTCTTCAGTCTGTGAAACATCTAGTGAAAAAGTTTCATTTTCTAGATTAGCAGTTGATGAAGTTGGTTCATTTTTCTGAGGTCTAGCACTAGCACATTTTGTGAACAAACTAAATGACTGCTTTGCCGTATCTCTTTGCTGCACTTCATCCTGGTATTTCTTTACTGCAATATCTAAGCTGTGGGCCCAAACTCTGGGACCTCTTGTATTGTAACAAATATTTTTTTTGGAATTAAAATGTTCCTCCCAGTTTTGCTTCTTTGAATATTTGTTCTTGCATTGACCACAAAAGTAACCCCTTTTAACACCCTCACTTTTCTCTCCAACTTCATCAATATTAGGATCCATTATTGATTATTGACTACCTGAAAAAATACAAAATAAGTAAAAGTTAGTAAATATAGTATGGTAAAAGTGAGTAAAAGTAAGTAAATATAGTACAATGAAAGTAAGTAAAAGTAAGTGCTTTAAACTTAGTAAAAGTAAGGAAGAGTAAGTAAAAGTAGGTAAGTTAAAGTAAGTAAAAGTAAGTTTAAACTTAACTAAACTTTTCAATTCTAGAGTCATGGTGGATTACTTAAAACCGCACAAGTAATTATCTGGCCAATTTATCAAACCTGGCCGAGATCAATGGAACATAGTCCAATCCTGATAATTTTATATTAAAAAAATATACGTTTTAATAAAATTTTAATTATCAAAACATTGAAGCTTAACAAAAAATAAAAATAATTGTTAAATATGGAATTACCAACTAAACTTAAAATAACTAAATTTGTAATTTAAAAAAATTGGTTTGTACAAGAACGTATACGCAAAAAAATTGCATAACGTCTAGCGGATGAACAAAACCCAAACCCAAATTTACTTTTTCTCATGGTCAAATTTACTGGAGCAATGCTCCCAAGATCCCAGGAATCTGGAGTCATGCAATAGGGTAGAATCAATATGGGTTGATACTTGTGTTTCAGACAAGGAGTACATTCGGATAGGTGCATTTTACAGGCCTCCAAACCAAACACAGCAAGTTGACGGCTGTAGGACTAGTAGTATGGCTGAAAACAAGACGAGTGCAGAACAATTGTAATGTTGATCAAATGAGTGTCAGTGCCAACCCCATCCCCCTTGTTGCAATGTGCCACTCCTCCCTCCAGGGTGCAAAAAAAGGGTGGAATCCCCCCAGCTGCCACAAACTGGGGGAATCCACCTAACCTAAGAGACAGAGGAGAGAAAGCAGGAGAGAAGAGACTATGGGGGAGAAGGTGGGATGTCTTCACCCCCAAAGGGGTATACCTAATCTAAGAGAAAGAGGAAGACATAGCATCCTTCACCTGGGGCCGCCAGGTGCATAATAAAGCTTTTCACAGCATTACTTGGCTTAGAAGTGTCTTTCAGCCAGTTGGCATAGAAGCCAGTGCCCGCCAGGCATATCAGCCAGTTGGCACAGTGTGTATATATATATGTATATATATATATATATATTATATATATATATACATATGATGAATAAAACCACGAAGGAAAGGAAACACAAAATGGTGCTCAAGCGCTTTCGTCTAATGACATCCTCAGGAACACTGAAGTACATAAAAAGGTTAAGCCTATATATAGGTTACAGAAAGAAAAAAAAAGAAAAAATAAATAACATACATACACACACACACACACATATATATATATATATATATATATATATATACATACATATCTATATATACAAATAATACATACATACATACATACATATATATACAATAAACAGAGAAGTAAAAATAATAAAAAATTAAAAATTAAAACCTTAAAGGATTACCAGTGAGGCGTACAGATTTGTAAGGAAAAATATCGATTTTTAGCACAAGATCAAATGGATTATAAAAATACAAAATTATACTGGAACTCTGCCGGGTTTTAACACAATGCTGCCTATGGTCAGGTTTCGATATATAAAAAAAAAAAAAATATATAAAATGCAAATTAAAAGTTAATCGATTTTTAGCACAAGATCAAATGGATTATAAAAATACAAATTTATACTGGAACTCTGTCCGGGTTTTAACACACTGCTGCCTATGGTCAGGTTTTGATATATAAAAAAATAAAATGCAAATTAAAAGTTAATAAAGTAGAAGACAAGTTTACCAAAGATTTAATGTTTTACCCTTCTTATTTAAATCTGTTTTAAAGGAATTCAACATAACAGGATCGAGTTGAAAAAGACCTTTGCTTATGTTGAAGTTATTTGAAAGTTGGATAATGGCAGACTCAAGAATATTTCTATTAACAATGTTGCTTGAATGGAATAAAACTGAAGCATTATTCCAATCAATACAGTGGGCTAACTCTGACAAATGGACAAAAAGGGCACTGGACAACTGTCCTGTTCTAACGGAATATTGATGCTGTTTTATACGTGTGTGCAAATCCTTTCCCGTCTGACCTATGTAAAAGGAATCACATTGTTTACAACCAATTTTATAGATAATGCCTGAATTATTGGTAGGGCTATTTTTTACTATGATATTTTTCACAATATTGTTATATGAAAATACTACATTAATATCCAAAAGTTTAAGTACATTAGTTAAATGATCAAGTCCCCTCCATTAAGTTTACTTTAGAAGTTGAGCAAGACAATTCAATCCCATTTTTGGATGTGCGTGTACATAGGGAAAGCCCAGGTTTTAAGTTTAGTATCTATCGGAAAACGACAAACAATTTGTCCTACGTACACTTTTACTCGGGACATGATACCCCCACTAAGAAGGCCATATTTTCATCAATGTTTCTCCGCGCCCTTAGGATCGCCAGTCCGGAATACATCGATGCCGAATTGGAAAAAATCAATGGTATTGGAAGTGATTTGTGTTATCCATCTGCGTTTATGGAATCTTGTCTCAACAAGGCAAAACGAACTTTCTATCGTGTCAATATTAACACTCGTACTTTGTCAAAAAATATTTTAGTACTTCCATTTTTCCCGGGCTTTTTAGGCATTGCTAATGTACTTAAACTTTTGGATATTAATGTAGTATTTTCATATAACAATATTGTGAAAAATATCATAGTAAAAATAGCCCTACCAATAATTCAGGCATTATCTATAAAATTGGTTGTAAACAATGTGATTCCTTTTACATAGGTCAGACGGGAAAGGATTTGCACACACGTATAAAACAGCATCAATATTCCGTTAGAACAGGACAGTTGTCCAGTGCCCTTTTTGTCCATTTGTCAGAGTTAGCCCACTGTATTGATTGGAATAATGCTTCAGTTTTATTCCATTCAAGCAACATTGTTAATAGAAATATTCTTGAGTCTGCCATTATCCAACTTTCAAATAACTTCAACATAAGCAAAGGTCTTTTTCAACTCGATCCTGTTATGTTGAATTCCTTTAAAACAGATTTAAATAAGAAGGGTAAAACATTAAATCTTTGGTAAACTTGTCTTCTACTTTATTAACTTTTAATTTGCATTTTATTTTTTTATATATATCAAAACCTGACCATAGGCAGCAGTGTGTTAAAACCCGGACAGAGTTCCAGTATAAATTTGTATTTTTATAATCCATTTGATCTTGTAGTAAAAATCGATTAACTTTTAATTTGCATTTTATATTTTTTTTTTTTTATATATATATCGAAACCTGACCATAGGCAGCATTGTGTTAAAACCCGCCAGAGTTCCAGTATAATTTTGTATTTTTATAATCCATTTGATCTTGTGCTAAAAATCGATATTTTTCCTTACAAATCTGTACGTCTCACTGGTAATCCTTTAAGGTTTTAATTTTTAATTTTTTATTATTTTTACTTCTCTGTTTATTGTATATATATGTATGTATGTATGTATGTATGTATTTGTGTATATATAGATATGTATGTATATATATAATATATATATGTGTGTGTGTGTATGTATGTTATTTATTTTTTCTTTTCTCTCTTTTTTTTTCTTTCTGTAACCTATATATAGGCTTAACCTTTTTATGTACTTCAGTGTTCCTGAGGATGTCATTAGACGAAAGCGCTTGAGCACCATTTTGTGTTTCCTTTCCTTCGTGGTTTTATTCATCATAAATATTTTTCACGTGTTACCTTCGTGAAATAATTTTCATATATATATATATATATATATATATATATATATATATACGCTCATAGATTCCCTATTATCACACACACACACACACACACACACACACTCCCCAATTATATATATATATATATATATATATATATATATATAAAAGGTGGGCACCCGGGCCTCATAAAGAACCGACGGTCCAGGTCCCGGTCCTTGCCTCAAACTGGACCGACGGTCCCGGCCACGGTCCATTCTGAAGATAGGACCTAGGAACGACTCGATCCTAGGTCCTTATATATAATATAAGTGAAAAATTTGATTAAAATGAAAAATGAAATTAAAGACACCGGAAATCTTTAATTTTATTAACGTAAATTATAATTAATACAATACATAAATGATGAAAAAAGTTATTAACATAAATGCTTGAGTTTCCCTTCAAGAAGATTAGCATTTCAAAATGGCTGTCACTGAGCCCTGACCTTTTCGGCTTGAGGACGTCCTTCCCCAAAGAGAAAAGCCTCTCCACGGCGGCACTGGATGGGATAGGCGTGTTAAACTTGATGAACAAGTCCTTCAACGCCAGGCTGGGGAACGAGTCCTTGTTGAAGATGAAGGGTTTCACAGGCCTCTCGCTGAGTTCAGTCTCAGTCTCTTTCTGAATCTTCTGGAGGAAACGATCCATCTTCTTTAGAACTTCAAATAATCACTAAACACACTAAAATCACTAAAAAAGACCGCCCGGACCGGACCGTCCGGAATTGCTTAAAAATGGACCGTCGCTCCTCATTTCGGTCCTCACTGAGAAAAGGACGACTTTCCCGCTCACGGTCCTTTTGGAACTCGGTCCTGCCCACCTTTGTATATATATATATATATATATACATATATATATATATACGCTCATAGATCTCCTATTATTAAAATGTATATACATTATTATTCATTATTAAGAATAATTATTCAGAATATTTTCTCCAATCGTCACCCTGTAAATTCAAATATTAAATGCTCATACGACTATATATATATATATATATATATATATATATATATATATATATATATTCCTTTGAGGCACATATCTATAAATTAGTCGCTATTCAGATTTTTTAAATATGTTTCTAAATTTTTTTCGGGATAAACTATTTGAAACTTCTGTTTTACCTGTCACCCTACCACGCAGGTGGGCGTTTTGGTCCATTAACCAGTGCTGGACCAACTCACAGCTCCATCAAATTCCGACGCTAATGGCTTTCAAACTACATTTTCTGAATTTATCTTCACAGGTGTTTTGGCCCTAATCTGCCGTGCCCAGCAAGATAATCCTTCTCAGAACCTATAGACCGTAAAGTGGTGCTCTAAAACTACAAATTTTATTTTCTATTTCTCCACAGCTATTTAAAATACTACTAATAATAACAACTTCTCTTTCTCCACATACACTTATACCGCATATTCCAAATGATTCATTCATTCACTCATTATTGCCGAATGAAAAAAACGATACACTTTTAAAGAACGTACGATAATGTCTCCCATGTACCAACCAATGTTGTTTATACTCGTACTAAAAGCCACCAATGTTATTATTATTATTATTATTATTATTGTACACAAGACATCCACTTATCCCTCGACAACGTTTCTTTATATGTGTATATAGGCGTGTTTGTATCTTTCTCTCCTTTTTCCACCACGAAAAATAGCGTTAGACGTTATTTAATAACAGTTAGGAGTGATTTAGTGTTATTATAACACTAAATCACTCCTAACTGAAGTCTTCAACTGAAATACGAGACATTTGTCATCGGGTTAATACAGTTCAGTATCGGGCAGGTTTCTTTAATTTAATACATCATAACCATAACTATCTTGTTGCCTATGCCTTCGAGATGTGCTTAAAAATCTACAAAATCACAAGATATATATATATATATATATATATATATATATATATATATATAGGCTACAGTATTTTGCAGAAGAGCTGATTCTTGGCTGTTTGTGTGTATATATATATATAATATATATATATATATATATAAATATATATATATGTAAAAAGTGAACAATGAACAATTCCTATACCATCATTATATGGATTCATTGTCTTCATGCAGTACTTATGTTCGTATAGTTTTTATGTTCGAATGTCCATTTTTACATAAGAAACCAAAATCGCCTAAGCGAGTTTTGGATAGAATTTCGATTTATACTTCTTTATTCATTACTGTATTTCTCTAATTCATCTTTTCTAATAATGACTTATACACTATGACGTCATAAAATAAATATTCTCTTTACGTTTCCCATACTTTGTACACTGAATCACGTTCTTAGTATTTGGACATCTTCCGTATTCAATGTATGGTAAATTCTTTAGTAATAAGGTTGTGGTGTTATGTAGTATAAACATTATTATTCAACCATATTCATCCATACGTCACGTTTTCCCGTCATTAATTCCCCTTGATCATTATCCTATATAAATTTTATTAAATATTCATTTTTTCTCGTTCGTTCGAAAACGCAAAAATACGTTCTCGTATTGTTTTTTTTATTATTTTTTTCAAGTGTGTTCACCCCTCGCACGATATTCATAAATGCTTAGTAAGATCAAATTTCGCGAACTATGCATAAGTGAACGCTTCAAAGATAAAAATTCCTCCTCTCGCTCTGATTTCAAATTTATAACATTATAACATATTATGTATATAAATCCAAACCATATGTGCCCCATGTACTTTGTATTATATTTCTAACATCTTAATTGTCTATTAATATGAAACACTGTAAAAACAAAACAAAGTTATAGTAACTGTTTAATTGTAATTAACTGTAATACTTTAATTTAATATAACGTAGTGTACTTTAATGAAACTGTAATTAATAATAACTTGTAATGTACTTCAATGAAACTGTAATTAAATGTAATGATTTAATTTATAATGTAAGAATGTACTTTAATAGAAGTGTAATTAAACAATAAGTGAATATGAAGTAATCCATAATTGTAATCGTAATTGTAATGAACCAAAATTAATACGTACTCAGTCGTGTACTTAATTTGTACTTATGTGTACTATTACGAAATGATATCGCCTTCAGAAATGAAGATTCGACAAAAATATACGATTAGTTTTTATTTTATTTTTTTTTATTATTTTTAGTTGAAATTTTTCAAACCCTCTGATCATGTGTTTAAAAGGGGGGGAACTTAACCTTCAACTGTCGTCCCTCAACATTTAGGTTTATATTATACATGTACTTGTAAAATTACAGCACTTCTTCATTAGACTTCTTCATTATCGTACTTCATATTAGCACCTCATTAGGACTCCTTTGTTAGCAGCCTTGCTGCGGGGAGGGGGCAGAGGCCCCTTGCCTCCTTAACTTTTTAGATTCCGGCCTGAGCCATGGTCGAAAGAGTTCAAACCTCTACCCCTGTAAATTCAGAGCACTACCTGTAAATTTTTAAGAAGTAAATTACCGTAAGAGAAACTTTTTATTTTTCCCTTCGAGCCGTGCTCTCTTCAGGAACTTAGTCAGTTAAGTCGACAAGTTATAAAAGAAAAGTCGATAATTTTAGTATCAGAGAAAGTATCAGAGTATTATAGAAAGAGAAGAATTAACAGAGTGGCGACCCTTTGCCCAAATTAAGAGACAACCCAAGCACCATAGAAGATATCAGCATAACAGTCTGGCGAGTCTGTAGCCAAGAGTTTAACAAGAGGCGACCGAAAAGAATTAGAATGTTATAGAAGAAATATCCGTTGCTTGCCTCCTAACCAGAACCCTCGTCGATTCCGAACCGACTCAGGGCCATAGACGGAGGGGTTAACAAACTGGCGACCCTGCCAGGATTAAAAGAAGATTTTAAGAAGAAGATTTTAAGAAGATTTTAACAAGAAGATTTTAACAAGAAGATTTTAAGAAGAGGCCACTCTTTGGCCAAGATAGAAATTACCCTGCATCAGGATAAAACCAGTTGACCGGCGTGTCACGACTTCTAGTTCGTAACATCCACCCTTGAACTGGTGTGTCACGACTCCAAGTTCTCCACGCCTAGTTTTCATCCAAGAAGAAGTAGCTAGCAAGACGTCTTCAGGACACGTCTCAAGGATTTCCCCATAGAAAATTTTGTTAAGTCAGAGTTTGTTTGTTTTTAAGAAATTTATAAACACTTGAAAAGTCAGCATTATTAACAGTTAATATTTAGTATGGAGCCAGAATTAACACAAAACACAGTGAACACTTCAGACACCAGTGATACTTTTTTTTAGTGAAACAGTAATTTCAAGAGAGTTAATTTCAAAGAGAGTTAATTTCAAAGAGAGTTAATTTCAAAGAGAGTTAATTTCAAGAGAGTTAATTTCAAGAGTTATTTTCACTGTTATATTCAGTATAGAATAATTTTATTTTATGTACCTTCCGTACATTCGAATGAAATGTTGTTTACATTTTATATTTCTGTTTGCAAATTTTTTTCAAATTATTGAATTTAATTGACTTGCAAATTAAGAAAGAGAGTTTTTACAGAGAGTTTATAGATTTAGAGAGATACTTGAAGTAATTTTGAAGTCATTTTTTGAAGCCAATTTTGAAGTCATTTTTTGAAGTAATTTTTGAAGTCATTTTTGAAGTCAGTTTTTGAAGTCAGAAGGTTGCACCAAGAGGGTCAACCAAAACAGAGGTTAATCGTCTCCACTTGAATAGAGATCAAGTGCAGTCATTTTCCATTTTCAGTTAATTTCAAGTTAGTTTCAGAATACTTGATAAGAGGTCAAGTCAGAAGGTTGCGCCAAGATGGACAACCGCCCCAGAGATTTATAGAAATACTTGATAGAGTTCAAGTCAGAGTTTTATTTGAAGTTAGAGAGTTCAAGTCGAAGTTATTTTTCAAGTCACAGTTTTCTTCCAAGTCAGTATTATTCCAAGTATTCCGAGTCCCAAGTATTCCAAGTCCCAAATCATTTTTATTTCGAGCCCCAAGTTAGTTTTCAATGCAGTCAATTGAATTCAACTTTTTCTTTGTAATTTAAGAGAATTTAATTTAAGAAAAATGTAAGTTAAGAATTTAATTCAACCTTTTTTTGTGTTGTAAAAGAGAATTTAATTCAACCTGAATTGACCGGGTTGCGTCTTTAGTTAACCTTTCTTTGTTTTGTTGTGAGAAGGAAATTGACCGATTTGTCTTTTCTTTTCATGCCAGTTTTGCGTATATAAATATATAGTTATGTAATTCATTATTTGTAACAAAAATAGTTTTTTTTACAATTGTTTGTAACAATTTTGGTAATTATTGTAATGTATATGAGGAACATGCCGTCCCTCCGTTTTGTTTCAGCTTTTTTTAATTTTTGTTTTAAGTAGTGTGACAAGCAATCTTTTTTAAAAAAAAAAGAGCAACGTGCTCACGAAAGACTTATTGTCAATTTCAGACTTATATCCCCCGCTTAGTCACTCAATTCCCCCGAATGTAGTACTCCAAACTTTGTTTTTTTATTTTATTTTTATTTTAACACCTCAACCCCAGTTGAACCCAGTGTCGACCAAAACCGTTTTTACAAAAGTTTTTAACGAGTTTTATAATTATTTTGATTATATGATGACAGAAATAGCGTAACAATTAATCGATCATGTACCTAATTTATCCTGCTCTGTACGATCGGGAAATTTACCCGTATGACCGCACATACCCTAAATTTCAGTCATTTAATTTTTAATAAAACTTCTACACAATAAAACAAATGTATTTGTCTATATGCAAACAAGTTTTCAGATTAAAAAAATCAAATAATTCAAATTCTATCAACATTCAACGAAAGAGTATAATTTTTCTACTTAACATACAAAAATTATTAAACCTTTTTAATATTTTTTTCATTATATAAAAATAATTTTTAATGAAAAATTTACCTGTAATTTAGAATTTTATAATAATTGACCTTGAGCTTAAAGGATTTTGTAATAATAATAATGATGATAATAATAATAATAATAATAATAACAATAACAATAATTGACTTAAACTTAAAAGATTTTATAACCCTAAACCCATCTTAAATTATTATACATTATTTTTAAACTTTGTTCATTCAAAAACCTTCCAAATCCCTACACATACACACGCATGTATGCACACTATATATACTATATACATACAAACCTTATGCTAAAATCATTGAATATCACAATAAAACTATTTCATTACGTAAGTGCAAACTATGCTATTTAGTCTTAATCATTTTTGCTTTCTAATATATCTTGCTCATGCATTTATTCAGTTACTTGAACAATCCTATCAGCTAATCTGTCCCTCGAAATTGTAAAATACACACTTTGCACCTAATACACCCAAATACACACTAGACCACAGGTCTATACATCATCGATTACGTAATTCTATTTTTACCTACACTAGTCAATAAAAATTAGCTTATAGATTGTACGATTTACATTTTTCCCTTTTATCTACTCTATTCATTATGTACATAATTTATCCCACAAAAAAAAATAAAATTTGGTAAAAAATTTTAACCATATCATTGTTTGTCTAACTTAATTGTTTGTCTAAATTAAAGTATTAATCTTTGAATTTTTTTTTATATTATATAATAACTCACTTGTTCTGTATAAAAATTTGTAATGTAAAGAAAAATTCGTCATCTAACTTGAAGTAGTTAGGATGTTATTTTCTCATTGTATTGTATTAATGGTACCCTGTTAGGATGTTATTTTCTCATTTGTATTGTATTAATTGTATTATATTATTGTATTAATACCATTTTGGAGGGGGAAACACTGTAAAAAGTGAACAATGAACAATTCCTATACCATCATTATATGGATTCATTGTCTTCATGCAGTACTTATGTTCGTATAGTTTTTATGTTCGAATGTCCATTTTTACATAAGAAACCAAAATCGCCTAAGCGAGTTTTGGATAGAATTTCGATTTATACTTCTTTATTCATTACTGTATTTCTCTAATTCATCTTTTCTAATAATGACTTATACACTATGACGTCATAAAATAACTTTATTCTCTTTACGTTTCCCATACTTTGTACACTGAATCACGTTCTTAGTATTTGGACATCTTCCGTATTCAATGTATGGTAAATTCTTTAGTAATAAGGTTGTGGTGTTATGTAGTATAAACATTATTATTCAACCATATTCATCCATACGTCACGTTTTCCCGTCATTAATTCCCCTTGATCATTATCCTATATAAATTTTATTAAATATTCATTTTTTCTCGTTCGTTCGAAAACGCAAAAATACGTTCTCGTATTGTTTTTTAATTATTTTTTTTCAAGTGCGTTCACCCCTCGCACGATATTCATAAATGCTTAGTAAGATCAAATTTCGCGAACTATGCATAAGTGAACGCCTCAAAGATAAAAATTCCTCCTCTCGCTCTGATTTCAAATTTATAACATATTATAACATATTATGTATATAAATCCAAACCATATGTGCCCCATGTACTTTGTATTATATTTCTAACATCTTAATTGTCTATTAATATGAAACACTGTAAAAACAAAACAAAGTTATAGTAACTGTTTAATTGTAATTAACTGTAATACTTTAATTTAATATAACGTAATGTACTTTAATGAAACTGTAATTAATAATAACTTGTAATGTACTTCAATGAAACTGTAATTAAATGTAATGATTTAATTTATAATGTAAGAATGTACTTTAATAGAAGTGTAATTAAACAATAAGTGAATATGAAGTAATCCATAATTGTAATCGTAATTGTAATGAACCAAAATTAATACGTACTCAGTCGTGTACTTAATTTGTACTTATGTGTACTATTACGAAATGATATCGCCTTCAGAAATGAAGATTCGGCAAAAATATACGATTAGTTTTATTTTTATTTTTTTTAATTTTTAGTTGAAATTTTTCAAACCCTCTGATCATGTGTTTAAAAGGGGGGGAACTTAACCTTCAACTGTCGTCCCCCAACATTTAGGTTTATATTATACATGTACTTGTAAAATTACAGCACTTCTTCATTAGACCTCTTCATTATCGTACTTCATATTAGCACCTCATTAGGACTCCTTTGTTAGCAGCCTTGCTGCGGGGAGGGGGCAGAGGCCCCTTGCCTCCTTAACTTTTTAGATTCCGGCCTGAGCCATGGTCGAAAGAGGTCGAACCTCTACCCCTGTAAATTCAGGGCACTACCTGTAAATTTTTAAGAAGTAAATTACCGTAAGAGAAACTTTTTATTTTTCCCTTCGAGCCGTGCTCTCTTCAGGAACTTAGTTAAGTCGACAAGTTATAAAAGAAAAGTCGATAATTTTAGTATCAGAGAAAGTATCAGAGTATTATAGAAAGAGAAGAATTAACAGAGTGGCGACCCTTTGCCCAAATTAAGAGACAACCCAAGCACCATAGAAGATATCGGCATAACAGTCTGGCGAGTCTGTAGCCAAGAGTTTAACAAGAGGCGACCGAAAAGAATTAGAATGTTATAGAAGAAATATCCGTTGCTTGCCTCCTAACCAGAACCCCCGTCGATTCCGAACCGACTCAGGGCCATAGACGGAGGGGTTAACATATATATATATATATATATATGCAAAGTGTGTATATATATATATATATATATGTGTGTATATATATATATATATATATAAGTATAATATATATATAAGCATATATATATATATATATAAGCATATATATATATATAAGCACAGGGAAAAGGAAAAGGAAACATGAAATCCGAGCGCTTTCGTGATATATTCACATCTTCAGGGACAAGAAAGAAATAGACAGAATTTACCAAGTAAACGAGTTAAATACACAAGCAAAAAATTTCCCAATTGGCAACTCAATTTAAAAAAACAAAACAATCTGAAGATTTTTTCCCAATAGATAACTTAATCTAAAGGCTACTAAATTATTGAATACATAAAAACTATATAAAGGAAATTAGACAATTAACATGTACACAAAAAAAAATTATTATAACAGTTATTAGAAATAGTATTTAATTAAAACAGGCAATTAAGTGGCAAGAATCTAAGGAAACAAAAGACATCGTGCATATATATATATATATATACTTTTTAATTTAATTTCATGAAATGCAACTATTAAGCACACAGCATATAGCAATAATTTAAAACACAATAAAGCCCAATAACACAATCGCGACATACAATCATAACTGAATTAACCAAGAACGATGAAGTTTTTAGACCCGCCTTGGCTCCAGAAGGACGCGTCGAACACCTGTATATGGGAAACGTATCGATAAGAAATCTCGTACTAATGACTCTCAAAGAGTGCGTACATCGAAGCGTAAATTTTAATCCCCAAGCAGCTCTCTCTCTCTCTCTCTCTCTCTCTCTCTCTCTTATTTCTCTGTTCTATTCCTGAAAATCTGCTAATTTATACAAATGAAGTATAAAATTTTAAAATAACTTTACTAAAAATGCAATCTCAATAAAGTATAATTTTGCATTTAAGAAAAACAAAATTCAGAATTTCTACTTTTCAGAAAATTGCTTTTTTCTATATTTCAAACCCAATTTTCTATATAAACTTAAATGTATCCTTAAAATAATATCAAAATTTATAGTCTTACCGATTTAATTTATATCATAAATCAGTGGTCTAAGAAACATAGCAGTTGTTAATTTATTTCCATTACGTATATATATAATATATATACTTTGAATAAATTGCCGAAGGATTGCTATTCAGGTTTTTCAAAAAAAAAAAATTTCGGGATAACCTATTTGAAACAACTGTTTTACCAACGGAGTTTTAGGTGTATTGGCGCCAGGTTGACGGATAGGGACAGATAATTTCGATTCGTTAATAATTAAGCTTAATGCCCATACCAGTCTTACGGTCAAGCATTTCGCCGGACACCTGGTATTTGCCTTCCACTTATTAAAGATTTCCCTTTAATGGTAGTTAAAGCTTACAACTTCAAAAGTAAAAACGCAAATCAGAGATTTGCCGCGTCATTAAACTAAACGGGGTGAACACGGTCAGGGATTTTTGACTCCCCAATTCTGAACAGGTGGTCCTCATATAATTCTGCTCCTTAACCGAAATGTTACTCCAAATTTTTATTTTCCAAACAAAACTTTTTTTCTCTCTCTCTCTCTCTCTCTCTCTCTCTCTCTCTCTCTCTCTCTCTCTCTCTTACTGCTCTGTTCCATTTCTGAAAAAATCTGAGGAATGAATAAGTCAAATTTGGTAAAGATACGCCCCCAGAATTCGCGGCTCTTACAATTACAACCCAACGGGAGGAGTATGAGAACGAATCCATGGTCTCTGGTTGGTGAAAAACCTCGCTCACACGTTACAGCCACACCCAATTTCACTGACAGCCAACAGGAAACTTGCGAATCGAATATTGGTCTTCTGAAGGGTGGTTACAATCGGGAACCATGCATATAAAAAAGGGGGCATTTTCAGCTGGAACCCACAGCAGTTATTTTTATCAACGAGTAACCACACATTCTCTCGTCATGGAAGCCTCCTGTCAGACAGGCCTCTACTGTTCCCCACAGGTGTTTGAAGTCGGTGACTCCTCTGCCAGGGCCACACTCAAACTTCTCGCAGCCGCCGATGGAGGAAATCTTCTTTTGACACAAGCCGTGGAAGAATTTTGTGATGTTGAGCAGAGTGAACCAAGCATATTTGAAATGTAAGTAGAAAAATTTATGTACCTGTGAAGTTTTTCTCTTAAAGGTGATTCAAATTTTCTACTTTTATGGATTATTTATATAATAGATCCCGTTGTTTTGAATTCTGGTAGCATTTCCTTATAAACTTATTTTCATCATTGAGGACACCAGCTATTTTAATGAAACATTTTACACCAAAATGTTTCATTAAAATAGCTGGTGTCCTCAATTTTTAATTATATTAATTAGTTATTACTAACTGAAACTAATCTATAATTAGTAATTTAGAAAAGACCAATATTATGGTAAAGTCCTGTTTTGGTATTTCTATTCATTCAATTCGTTGAATTTTTGCCTTTCACAAACAATTAATAATAATAATAATAATAATTATTATTTCAAATTTTAGGGTGAAATAATGTTACGGAAAACAATACCAAAAAGTATTTCATAATAATTTTTATTATGCCATGAAAGTGTTCTTTGAAAGTGAAATTTTATTACGCATTTGTTTCCCTGGGTAGAGTTTTGTAAAATTGGTTTAAGCTCAATGTAGGGCCTTCTTTGCATGATGTATGTTTACTACAGGGTACTGAGCTAGGCTTTCTGTAATTAACATACTCTATTAAGTATTTAAAGAGTGAATTTTGTTTATCAAATAATTACGTGTCAACTTAAAAATTTATAGAAAGTTCTACAGGTAGGCATTTAGAATTACTAAAACTTTAAAGGTAGGGAATTCCAGCGGTCCTGGGTTCGATACCTGGTGATGGTAGACGATGCGTAGTATGCCTAGCTAGGATAAAAGTATTTCCGGCGCTGTAAATTAGTGTACTTGTAACTCCTTGTAACGCTCTCTTCCTATTATATATATATATATATATATACACATCGCATCATTCAGTGCTTAATCCATGCAAATGATAATTAATTTATAAAAAGACATAATAAACGCATTTTGAAGTGTAAAACTAGTCGACCTGGTTCGAGACCCAGTGTCGGCAGACGATGCGTAGCATACCCAACTAATCTTCCTTTTGAGCCCGGTTAGACTAGTTGCTTGCTGTTTATTATTTGATCCGGGTACCCTATTCGCCATTTTATCTTATTGTAACTCCTTGTAACTCTCTCTTCATATATATATAAATATATATATATGTTCCTCTGTGTGTATTTTTGACGAAAACAAATGGATTTTAATTAAAAAAGATTCAGAAAAATGTATGAACAGCCAAAAATAATTTTCTGTCTACAACCGTAGTCTTTTTTCTTATAGGTCCGATGAGGAACTGATTCGTGTTTTAGAAACTTTTCGTGATAGTTTTGAAGAAACGCAAATAGCCAACGGCAATTTGGAGGTTGAAGTTTTACTGGACACTCGATTCAGTGACCTGAATATGGAGGTCGAAGTATTAGATCACATTCGGTCCAACGAATGCCAGGTCGTCGGGGAACTAACGTAAGCTTTTTTCTTTTTGTTTCGGTTAAGAACAAGACGCAGTGTATTTTCATCAATCTATTAAATGGTAGAAACATAAGGAATGTTTATAAAATAGTAAAATTTTTATATTCAACTTAAATTAGTTACAGAATTAGCATCCATTAAATTTTAAGTAAGCGACAGAACACAAGACTAACATTATTGGAGACATCTTATATTTTACAAAATATTGTTGCAATTACTCAAGTTAGAATTTATATACGCGTAAAACATCATACAATACATCGAGTGCGCACAAACGGAAAACGGTTTTTTATCTGCATGCATACCATTTCATCATTCAGCTCAGTGTGGCACGGGTCGAATAATTTTTTAAAAATTATAAAATCCTTTCCACATGCCATGTGTAAGAGAAATGAAAGGCAGTACATGCCACATACGTTACTAAAGTATCCCTGGAATCGGTGAGGATTCAAGACAGTTTCGGGGATATGCAACTGTTCGAGAAATTTTACAATAATAGCATTATTCCAAAGATGAGACTCCCATCGAGTTAAAATAGTACGAGGGTACTTCAGTAAGTATCCGCACTTTTTAGTTTAGTGATAATATAGTATATATAATATATACTCGCAATAACGAGCCAAACTGAGGTCTGTAGGCTTATTTAGGCTAGCAACAGTATAGGCTTATTTAGGCTACTCATAGCTGTCACATATCGTATGAGTAATGAGCATGTCTGCATCTCTTTCAATTTGCACTCTAGAAGAACAGAGATCCGTGGTTCGTTTTTTGTGGGCAGAAGGTGTGAAAGGAACTGAAATTCACACGCGTTTATGTGCTCAGTATGGGAATAATGCGTTACGACCATCAACATCAACCAATGGTGACAAGCAGGAAGAAGCCAGAGCCATGATTTTCGATGACAGAAGATTAACAATAAAAGAAATTGCATCTTCATTAGACATCAGTCAAGGGTCAGCCTATCCGATAGTTCATGACATTCTTGGCTTTCACAAGATTTGTGCAAGATGGGTGCCCAAACAGTTGACAGAAGAGCACAAGCGTAATCGTATGGACGTCTGCTCTCGTCTTTTGGCGCGGTATCATAATGAAGGTGAAAACTTTTTGGAGCGCAATATCACTGGAGATGAAACCTGGATCCATCATTATGAACCAGAAAGCAAACGACAGAGCATGCAATGGAAGCATCCAACATCTCCCGTTGCAAGGAAGTTCAAAGCGCAGCCGTCAGCAGGTAAAGTTATGCTGACACTGTTTTGGGATACACGAGGCCCTATCCTTGAACATTATCTAGAGCGTAGAACTACAGTAACAAGTGCATCGTATTCTGACATGCTTCGGAATGAGTTAAAGCAAGCAATTCGCACAAAACGGAGAGGGAGATTGTCGGAAGGTGTTATTCTGTTACACGACAATGCGCGCCTTCATACCCCCGCACAGACTAGAAAATGCCTTCAAGAACTTAAATTTAAAGTTCTCGACCATCTAGCCTCCAGACCTGGCGCCTTCGGATTTTTACCTGTTTGGACTACTAAAAGACGCTTTGCCAGGTCAGCGATTCCAAGGCGATGATGACCTGAAGGAGGCGGTGCATTTTTGTGATGGCATTAGGAAGCTTGTAGATCGCAGGATTAAGTGTATTGAGAAAAAGGAGATTATGTTCAAAAGTGATGTGTTTATAATCTATCAGATGTGAAAATAAAATCGTGAAAATAAAAAGTGCGGATACTTATTGAATTACCCTCGTACATTCTTTCCCTATTTTTAAAATAGAGGGCTATCCAATGAATCCCTTCACCACCAATAACATCCGTGTTCAGAATAATTGCACCGCAGTCTCTCGTAGTTGGCAATTTCAATGTTTTAGTCTTCGCAAACACACCGATAAATTTGGAGCGTGTGATTCGGTCACTATTCACTACTCTCTGGAGTGTATAGCATCCATTTTAAAAATCAGTGACTACACTCCTGAGGCGGTCAATTTCTATTAGAGCTTGTGATTCGAGGTATTAGGAGCATTAATAGGGGCGTCTAGCGGCCTGGCGGATTCCAATCTGACTGAGATGTTCTCACTTTGTTGTGGACTTAAGTGTGTATTCACACTAGCAGATAAGTCAGGTGTGATGTCAAACGGATAAAGGTTAAATTGATCGATGTATTCTTTCCCCGTTACCTCAATCCCAAGCTCATCACAAGCTTCGGCAATATGGGCCAGATTACTATATGCCCTCGAGCAAAGCGGGAACACAGCGTCTGATGAATAATCCGTCTCCATTGTCTCGCCCAGCGCAATGCCATTGATGTATAGAGTTATATTTTTAAGGCCGAAATTCTCGAATTTAAAGGCGTTCTTTTTATATTTTCCATTCACCGAAGCGTGTTCCTGCATTCCAGTTAATAAACTTTTAGGTAGAACTCCCAGGGCGATGTTTTCTATCTGTTTCGAGGCCAACCCTGCGGGCACCGTATATAGTTTGATCTGTACTCTGTTAATTAGGTATTTTACTGTGGCATGCAGTAATTTTTTTTTCAATTTCTATTTGTTTGGGCAAACTTAGTTTCACTCTCCGTACGCGAAGGAATGTTTCCATAACATGAACCTCAACAGGTTTTGCGCCCTCTTCTTGATCAGCTTCCAGATTTATGCAGATCTCAGGATTCGTGCGAGTGAGCTTTATTTTCATGTCGATACCATTCACAAGCAGTTTCTCCTTGAATGTGAAGTCTGTATGCAGACGTCCGAAGCATTCGTATAACTTCTTTTTAGAATTTGTAAATTTGTCCTTTCTACTACTTTCGTCCTTAGTCTGATAATAGCCCTCGGTAGTTAAAAAGGTATCCTTCGCTTCTTTGGAAAAGCTGAGGACATTTTCCAGATAGGCTCGTAGGTGATAATAATCCGTCCCTGACGAGATGTTGACCTGCTTTAAATACACATCACACTGACTGAATATGGAGTGTAGAAAGTTTGTTTCTGGGTATACAACGTATTTATCATTGCAGTCCGTTTCATCTGAATGGGCCATACGTAGTTTCGCGTACATGTGCATGCAGCTTGAATAATAAAAGTAAGGGCCTGAGCTGGGTATCACGAATTCTATACAAGCACTCCGGGAACTAATTGTGTTTAACGGGTTAATCGTAATAAAGTCACTGTGCTCAATAGAAACTTGTGTTGGGGGCATGTCGAAGAGGGACAGCTCCGATTTACAACATTGTGGATTACATGGATGGATGAAGCGTGCCATGACGAGTCAGAAATAGTGCCACCTCTCTCGACAAGTAGGAAGCAGCCTATAATTTACAAGGGCAAAGTCCTTAGCTTATATCAGTTAAAAAAATGATCAACCATAGGTTTCACTCGCTTAGAGCACTTCTTTTTTGATGTCCTTTTACGTTTAGCGCCACGTGCTGGTAGCCCCTTCTTCTTCTTCTTCCGGACAACCCTCTTCTTCTTCTTCCCACCACCAAGCATTTTTCTGTTTGCATCTTTGATGATTTCGTCCCGTGTACACTTTAAGTGCTTTTTTAGAGCTTCTTTAGGTTTAGTCCCCGCCATCATGTCTTCTACCGTGTTAAAACCTGATTGTAACGCCTTTCTCCCGAGGTATCTGGCGCCCCTCTTCAGCAAGGGGACAGCCGTACGTAGTATGGCTGTAAAAATGGATCCAAGCCCACTCCCACGCTGGTGTCTCACCCCTCGATAGACAGTGAAAGGCCTTCGAGCTATTATAACTCTGTGCGTCGAAAGTGCAGCTTCACTGTTAAGCTCCTGTCACCGAGTGGGAAACTTTTTTCCCTCAATCGTTCTTATATATATTGAGATATTGGTTAATAGATTAGTCGCGACATTCACATAGTGAAGTTTGTCACATGTAATGCTCAAGCTCTTCCCTCTATGGTTGGGGATATGAACAATGCGCAGCAGGTGTGCCTGGGTATCCCCAACAAACTGGTGCTCCACGATGTTGCTCTAAATATAGCACATGTCTAGGGATGTATAGTAGGGTGGCCCACTTTTCAATTTTTTTTAAAAAGTATAGGTTGTCGTAGTTTTTCCCATTATTTGGCACTATACTAGCACTTTGGTACCATTTTTACAAAAATTGATCAATATTTAGGGGTCTCGCATCGACCTTGAAATTACGAGTTTTTTTTTTTTAAATGCGTACTTTTTAACTTTTTACTGAATCAAGATAAATCATTAAGTAGGGATGTTTTCTGAATCCTTTTGATGAGAGAAGTCGTTTGGTGTGCCTTCCAATGTCATACGACTAACGGTTTAAAAATTGTGCCTGTATACAGGTAATACCAATGTGCTAGTATAGTGCCAAATAATGGGAATAAACCACGATCACCTATACTTTTCAAAAAATCAGCAAATAGCAGATAAATAAGGAAGAAAGAAACAATAACTTAAACAATCACTTTTGCATTGTATTGACCACTATCACACGTCACTGGCTGCAACGTTGTCCCTCTGTGCTATGTCATCGTGGCGAGTGATGACTTCTTGAAGTCGCCGAGCTCTTTCCGGTTCTTTTCCACCACTTGCAGAATATCCTGCAGCTGTGCCTCGTCCTTTGTGACCGTGTTCGCATAGTCTTGTATCAGTTGGACTCCTCTTTCAGCGACGTCATTGGTGACCTGGAGATTAGAGATCACATCCTTCAGACGACAAAAGTCCTCGTTCTCGTCCCACTTATCAGTTGGCAGGGTGAGCCACGAAGACCCATACATCTTCAGACCTGCAAATAAGAACCAGGAGGACTCGTCGATCAGGTCGGGGAGTAGCGTCATCTCGTCGACTGAGACGTTCTCGTATGTGAAGTCTTTGGCGTGAAGGAGTCCTTCACAGCCGTCGCCACTTCACGGCGATGTGACACTCTTCCCCGGCGAGCCGTTTCTTTCGAGATGCTGAACTGATTGAGGTCTGCTGGTGGATCCGCCGAACGTGTGATAGCAGCCACAATGCTTACTACCTATGTAGAGAATGGAAAGTGGAAAGGAAACTGTCAAGAATACATGTGGGTTACGGGACACTTTAAAACTGACGCTATCGATGAATACTATACACAATACGCACCTGATTATTGGACATGCGGAAACGATCAGCCACTTCCATGACAGCAGGTGCATTAAGGATGCGGCGAGGAAGATTGACAGACACACTTGGCTCTTTCGGCAGGGGGAACGCTAGTTCTGTCTCCGACTCTCCTGACATGCCAGTATCATCATTCTCCATGGCCTCATCTCCGGTTTCGTATGCACACTTTGAGGTTTGCGGCTCCTGGCGAGGACGTTTTCTTCCTTCCTGTAGCTTTCTTTTTACAGCGAAAACTTTATCGTTCCCGCTCATCGTTGCCACCCGAGGACCACGTTGATCGAGGTAGAAGTCAATGTCTTCTTTCTTGTCCTTGTCGGACAGCAGTCGATTCTTCTTTATATCTTCGACAGCGTCAGATGCTCCGATATCCCACAGCTTGTCCACACTGTCCGAAAACTTCTGCCGTTTTCCTCCGGCGTCAGTTTCTCGTTTTCTGCTCTTTTGGAGTAAGTGCCACTCTTTCCACAATGCCTCTAGCTTCCGTTCGCAGTTGAGCTTTGTGATTGTTTTAATGCGGGCCATGTTCCAAAACTTTAAGACGTTGTTTACGGTTTCTTTGAATGCGTCTTTCCTGTTAGCAGTGTACTGGATAACACTGAAGAAGTATTGCAGAACCTGCCGTGTTGTTGGGAATTTGCTACCACTGATGGAGGACGACGGTTGGCCAACTAAAAAAATTTCCGAGGCCGATCTTAGAGAAGGTAGCGATGTTATTTTCGCCTTTCCTTTTGATGACTCTCTATTTGTAGCTTCAAGAGTTCTTCCAGTTATGGTTGCCATCGATTTGTCCATGACAAAGGATGAGGAACTCAGACAGAATTTCAAAATGTTATGATCTGCAAAAAAAGAAATAGGTTAGGTACCTGGCACAGGCATAGTGCATTTTCTAATTACCTATATACATTATACATTCCGCCCGGGTATGGTGACTCATTTTTTTGAAAAGTATAGGTGATCGTGGTTTTTCCCATTATTTGGCACGATACTAGCACATTGGTATTACCTGTATACAGGCACAACCTTTAAACCGTTAGTCGTATGACATTGGCAGGCACACCAAACGACTTCTCTCATTAAGAGGATTCAGAAAACATCCCTACTTAATGATTTATCTTGATTCAGTAAAAAGTTAAAAAGTACGCATTTAAAAAAAACTAGTAATTTCAAGGTCGATGCGAGACCCCTAAATATTGATCAATTTTTGTAAAAGTGGTACCAATGTGCTAGTATAGTGCCAAATAATGGGAAAAACCACGATCACCTATACTTTTCAAAAAAAATTGAAAAGTGGGCCACCCTAATGTATAGCTATCGCCCAATTTCTCCGATTTCAATTGATACATTAGAGTGGACAAGTCATGTTGTGCCTCGTGAAAGGTATCTCTTTGGATGGCTGCTCCATATCGGCCCTAGGTTATAATTTTGAACAGCCGTTTATCTTTAATATTTCTATTAGCCTGTGATTTTAGGGTCAGAGTATGTGCAGGGGTTTCTTTGTTTACGATTTTGTAAACTAAATCAGCCGTAAGATTTGAGCTTTTTAAACCAACGTTTAAGTCTCTCACAACATCCTCGGCCGCACCATAACGACCCAGGACTAGTGTTACTACTGTAGTGTAATATCGTGCATCCCCACTCCGGGCGGCACGCATGGTTTCATCCCGAGTTACCCCGGCTTTTTTCACACTCATCAAGGTCTCTAAGAACCGTAAAAACGAGTTCTTTATAATCACTACTTAAATACTTAAGAAACTGGTGGATAGCTGAATTTGCATATCCCCACCTCATACGAATCACGATCCAATTCAATGGGCCCAGGGAATTTTGTTACAAAGTTGGCCAGGGTGTTGTTAGGACGTACAGACAGAAGAAGAGGACGGTAGTGTGACATAGAAGTGGTTAGTCGCCATGTTGCATACTATTTAAGCTTCATTATTGCAGCAGCTTTTATATAGGTGTTGAAGTTTTCTGGATACCCTAGCCAATTCACCAGGTACATTTTTCTCTTTCCTGAACCTTTGCTGCCTAAATTTTTTTAAAATTTTAAACACATTTTTACCTAAATTAAATGTCACTTTCTGCAACTCCTCGCAGTAGAAGCCTCATGCGATTTCTTCTCCATTCAAATCTTCATCGCAATGCAGCATTTTCTCGCCTTTAGGTCTCACAGCCTAACTTTAAAAATCTCAAGTGTCCATCCTTGCTCAAATCCCTTCGCGAATTTATTTCCTGAATGCAACAGTCTTACATAATCATTGATTTTGAAACATATAGAGTGTGGCGGTGCTCTACGAATATCTCTTCTCACCTTTCGCTCTGTGTGTGTACCTCTTTCTAAAACCTCGTTAAGTGTTGTCCCAATTGTGCGATGGTGTGAACGGTTGTATGATGAGGCCAGTGATTCCAGAATGTCTATATATCTGTATGCGTTTTTATGTGTAAAATATCGATGCATGCGTTCCTTTATGGTACGGTGAACTTTTTTCAGCTAAAGAGGCCTTATGTATAGAATTGCTAGTGCTGTAGCTGATATTAAACTCTGTCAGCATGTTCTAAAAAGTTCGACCTATAAATTCTTTCCCCATATCCGTACAAAAATAGCCTGGAATTTTGTTTTCTTTCAACATCAGCGTTTTGGTGTCTTTAGCAACTGTTTCAGGCGATTTATTTTTCAAAATAATTGACCACAGATATCTAGAGAATACATCTATTATGAATAGGATGTAACGGTAGCCATCATTATGCACTGAATATCTTTGCATGTCTGTTAAATCCGCTTGCCAAATAGAGTGAATCGAAGCCGCTGTTGTCTTGGCTGTTTTAAACCTTTTTCTCACCGGCATATGAAGTGTATAAGCATCTTGCTCCCGCAAAAACCTCTCAACATCTTTTTTTTCCTACTCCATCATTGTAAACACCTATGTACAGTATAGTCTATCAACACCGCTTTAGGAGGCTGGGCTGGAAATGTCATAATAGCATCTTCTTAATATGCTAGCCATTCGCGTATTTTAGAGGCACGTGGAGAGGGTTGACCGTTGTTGTTTGGTCTCTTCTTTCTCCGCTTTAGAGATGTTGCCGTTGGGGCTGATGGCGTTCTCAGTTGTGGCACATGCGAGGATTGTTCCAAGTCTTTTAACCTGTTCAGATTTACTATCAATGTTTTGGGGACATTTATTTGCCGTAGTCTTGCTTTAATATGCTTCCATCCTGATAAATGCAAAAAACCACTTTTTTTCTACGTGAAGGTCAAAATATGATGATAAAAACCCACTCTAATAGGCAGAGTTTATTTTCACAACAGTTTCGATGCCCACTGGCATCCTCTTCGGGTGGGTACAGAAAAACGAATGAACCAAAAACAAGAGGGAAAACAGTCCAGGGACCATTAAGAAATTCGCACCTAGGTTAGATCCCGTTCTCCCGACACTGGAAGGGCATTTTTATTAAAGGGACCCGCTTATAAGTACATTCGCACAAATTTAAAACTATCTTCTTGTTCTATACATACAGATTCTATTATTATTTTTACATAATTATTACATTTATTATTAAATTTATTACATTTACTATTGCATTATTATTTATTACAGAAATTATAAATTTATTATTACATTGATTATTACATTGTTGTTCATTACACAGAACTTATAAACCGATAAACGAATGAAAAAGGCGAGAAGGAAACAATCCAGAGACCATTAAGAAATTCGCACCTAAGCTGGAGCCCGTTCCTCCCACCCCAGAAGGGCATTTTTTAAACTCTGTCTATCAGAGTGGGTTTTTATTATCATATTCCATCCTGATGGTGAGGACCTATCCCACTTTCTCACCAGATCGTGGACGATGTCGACGATATTCGAATCCTGTACCTTTGTTCCTTCAACAATGACCTCACCTGTATCGGTCCACTGTATGATCGGGTCCTCACTCAATAGATTATAAAGACTTAAGCCTTTATTCCTCAATGTATGTGGTAGACTGCTTTTTAATACATGTTCGATATGTTGTGGAGGCACACCATTATTCTTTGGTTGGTCATCTCTAACGTCGGCCCCAGGTCCTATGTCGCCATGCTCATCGTTGTCCGCGCTGTGCCTAATAACCATGGGGATCTCTATCGGATTCTTATAATTTTCGCACTCATGCGCCTCGGTGGTGTAGTGGTTAGCGTCGCTGACTACGAATCCATCGGCCCCGGGTTCGAGACCCGACGGCAGCCGGCGCGCAGCAAAACCCAGCTCTTCATCCTTCCACACAATAAAGAAAGTGGTTGGTAGATAAATGGGTAGCCTAGGGGGCCTATTGGTGACGACGCTGGGCTGCTGATGGGGCGTGGTTCGGATTCCACGTTAAACTGTAGGTCTAAGGTGGAGTGAAAAGCTTGACCTTCGTCAGAATGAACAATTCGGGCGGAAGCTAACCAAAGGTTATAAAGGTTAAGGTTATGAAGAAATCTCTGCAGAGCTTCTTGGTATAAGATTCTTTTCTTATCAGATGACTTTTCACTGTTTAATAGGTCTAACAATTCGTTTTCCATTCTTTTAAGCCTGCTTTTACGGGGTTCTAGAACCGTGTCTGGACTCTTTGAACTTTTCAATGAAGCATACACCTCGTGTGGTATCACGACCACTTTCTTCATTATATTATTCTAGTCAGTAAAGGCCCCAAAACTGAAAATAAGATGGGGAGGAATGATCCCCCTCTTTGTACAATAATTCGCTTTTTCTTCCCCACAGTTTGACTTTTACGAGCGAGTGTACGTATTATGTTCTTGTAACAGCGTAGGCGAGCCTTCTGAGGAGGTTTCATTGGTACATTACATAACATTAAGACAGATTTCACAGATGCATTTTAAAAAGTCCGAGTCGATATTTTTAACAAACATCTGCTGCAATGCCCGGCAAGTCGATGATAGATATTTATTAATTCATGGTATTTCTTTAGCCTCTTTGTCATTCTGGGATATACACCGTTTCAGGCTCGTTTGGGAATATAATCGTTCTTAGAAGCACTCTAAACGTGTTTCGCGGGTGAAGGTCCCAAAACAAATATCCGTAACGTTGATTTGTAGCTTCTTTATAAACTTCCAAAAACTCCTTACGCTGATTCGGGAACATTTGATTGGCTAACACCCCAATTTCTGACATTTCTACTTTGCGCGAATAAGACTAGATATTGTGTATGTAACGACACATCGTGCATGTATCTATTTTTGAAAAATAGATTCTGATTGATGAAGAACACGTTTATGTTAAGATGGTGGGAGAACACTGTAAATGTTTCTGTAAACGTTTTATCCATTTCCAACATGAGATCGTCAATTACAATGACTGTATGTTCATCCCCTTTTAACAAATTAACGTCATATACACCTTTGTAGAACAGAACATCATCTTGGTACTCGTTGAATACTGACTGGTACGTCTAATAGCACCATTTAACTTTATGCACAAATTTTGAGAAAATTTCTCCCTTTTCTTTAATGATTTTAAGCATAAACACCGTTTTACCACATCCTATAGGGCCAGATATAATACATGTGGATGGGCTCGTGAACCTGAATTTTTATACAGAATCCATCTCTAACACGTCACACCCCTATGTGGAACATTTACAAAATATAATACAAATTTAAGTGGTGTTCCTGATATTCTACAGTCTTGTTTTTCCTCTTCTTCCACAGAGCCGTGAATGACGACGAGGTACAGCATCATGTCCCCATCATCGATATTACAGATGATGACAGTGTAGTTGTGGTTACAGACTCCATCCCCGCTGACGAACCCACACCAGCGACAACTGTAGCACCACCACGCGACAGTTCAAAGCGGAGGCATAATGAAGAGCCTTCCACGTCAGGTATAAAGTGTGCCAGGAGTGCACCGGTTCTTAGATCCCCAGTAATAGAGCCCCAGCCGTCTACGTCTTACGACACAACCCCAACACTAGCTCCTTCCTCAAATAAAAATACGTCCCCTTATTTCTGTTCAATTCCGGGCACATCCTCCACAACAGCAGCAGCAGCTTCTCGTTCTGTAGATGATGGTATAGCATTCGAACTGGTGCGCACCGCCACCCCCTCCAGCCCTGACTAGAAATCGGCATATAGTCAGGGTTGACTCTGGATCCATGTATATCAACGGTGTTGAACACGGGTTGCGACGCAATGGAGTTTGCCATTCAGAACAGCGACGGTCGTGAAATCAGGACGAGGTTGTCCTTTGGGTTCTGGTCAGATGACGGGGATGTAGATGATTTTTGGGTAGTAATACCATTCAGACGCTTGGCTGCTGTAGATATAGATTATGTTTTGAACCGTATAACGCAGGCCTCTCAAATTAGTACAACCTTCAACACGGACAAGTTCACGATAGATATTGACAGATTATTCCGGTTATTATGTACGGTTGTACAGCGTGGCCGTAAACTGGCTTCAGATTGCAAGCTTGAGTTTGAGTGTAATATGGATCCTGAAGAGCTGAGAAGGGTAGAGCAGGAAATGAATGTTCGTATAGTTGTATTTGGAATGGATGATCGTCGTAGGACTGTGTATGTTTTTAAAAGCTGTGTGAGAAATCGTACAAGACCCCTGCTTGTTTTCTTGTTTTAGGATTGTCAGGACCAACGTATCTCCCCATCCGTAATATAAGGACTCTCTACGCGAGTTATGATAAAAGTCGAAAATATGGAAGGCATCATGATTTGTGTAAGGGGTGTCTCGAGTTTGCGGAAGATATAGTGAAACATTGTAAGGAATGCCACATGGTATGTGAACAGTGTAAAAGCTCCAAATGTGAAAGCCGTGTAGTTGAAGATAAGAGGGACTGTAATGTGTGTAGACGTATATTTTTCAATAATAACTGTTTCGAGTTCCATAAGTCAATTGGCACGTGCAGGAAAATGAGAATCTGTGAATGTGGTATGTTTCATAGGATGGACAATTGGGGGAAATTCAAGCATAAATCTGATGAAATTCACTGTCCTACATGCCATGAGAAATATAAGGCAGATGGTGTAACGCATGTATGTTATATGAAAGATGCTAAACCTAAAAATAGACCTTGTATAACTGTGTACTACGATATAGAAAAGTATACGGTTGCTGAAACCAAAGAGGTTGTCCCACATCTACTTGTAAGCCAGACTATCTGCGATGAGTGCATGGAGGCTGAGTGTGATGAGAGTCAGAAATGTGGTAAACTGACAAATGTTTTTAAAAAGATCGCACACGACAGCCTTTGAAGCTCTTTGTGTCCTATATTGTCAAGTTGGCGGACAAGTTAAAAAAAATGGCTGTATATTCTTGCCCATAACGGGGCAAAATTTGACACACAGTTCCTTTATAAGGAACTGCTTGAACACGAGTCATCGAAGATATTTACAGGCAACCTCTTGAAAAGGGGAAACAAATTTATACAAATACAAATAAGAGGTAATGTTCAGTTTAAAGATACTTTATTATTCACACCTTGCAAACTAGCCAAGCTACCCAAGGTGATGGGTGTAGTCGCCGAAGTTTCAAAAGGGTATTTCCTTTACACTTTCCTCACTAGCGATACTTTAAATTACATAGGACTACCACCCCCCCAAACATTACTTTAACTATGTCAGCATGTGTGATAGTGAGCGTGAAGATTTTGACCGCTACTACAACAGTTTTAATGAAGATAGTTCTTACAATATAGCGGATGAATGTGAGCGTTATTGCGTGAATGATGTGCTTAGAGTATGCTTCCAGGCCTTTAGAAGGATGTACATAGATCGGTTCAACTGCGACCCGCTGCAAGTCGCAACCACAATCGCCTTATTGTGTTTTACTGTGTTCAAGAACAATTTCATGCCTAAAGACACCGTCATTCACAAAAGTAACTCTCGCAGTTATGGGCATAAGGCTATTTACTGTCTCATACACCTACAGCAGCAGACTGGTGTATACATAAAACATGCCCGCAACACGGGGGAAGTACCCATTAAGGTCAATGGTCATGTTTTTTGGGTTGATAGCCTAAGCGAATACCGGGTCACTGGTGAGAAGACTCTGTACCCTTTTAACGTTTGCTGGTGGCATTGATGCCCACGTCCTGAATGTGGAATCGTAGGAGATATTCACGGTAGATCTCTTGCCGACAGTCTTGCATGGACCCGCACCCGCGATCAGCTTATAGGCTCCCATTCACTCACAAGATCTTGTGGGAGCTTGAGTATGATGCACGGATGGAAACAGATGGGCAGTACCGCGAAGAAATAAACACCATCAAGCACTCAATGATGTTGGACCCTCTCAAATGCGGTGATAGCTTGTTCAGAGGGCGTACAAACCCATTCAAGCTATACTTTCCGTCTACGGAGGGCGTGAAACTCCATTACTACGATTTCTGTTCTTTATATCCCTACGTGATGGAGAGCAATCCATACCCCGTAGAATCACCTGAAAAACTGGTGGGTCCAGCCCTGCCCACCATCGAAGAGTTCTCAGCAAATTTGAACAAGAACTATTTCGGTCTTTCTTTCGTAGACGTGCTCCCCACTCACGATTTATGGATGCCGATCTTACCCGTCGTTATAGATCACAAGCTCATGTTTCCCTTGTGCGTGAAGTGTGCAGAGGAGAACAATGGGTCCTGTAATCACACACACAACCAGCGGAAGATCAGAGGTGTATATACAAGCCTAGCTGGGCCTAGCCGTTCGCCATGGCTACAGAATATTAAAGATATATGAGGTGTGGAGGTTTCAGAAGGTACCCAACCTTTTCACGCCATATATAAACACTTTTTTGAAGGATAAGGTAAAAGCATCAGGGTATCCGTGAGGAGTTGATACCGAAGATGAAAAATCGGCGTATTTTCAGCGCTACCGTGACCGTGAAAAGATACAACTTGACCGGGCCCAAATTGTTAAGAACCCTGGCAAGCGCTTCAGTGCAAAATTGTACCTAAATAGTCTTTGGGGACAATTTTCACAGAATACAGGCAAGGGGAACGTTTATCTGGCCCAAAGTTATAACGAGGTGTGGGATTATGCCAATGCCCCCGATAAAGAGGTCATGGAGATCGTGAATGTAGGTAATACGTACACAATAAAGTACAACATCACCGAATTGGCCACAGATACCTCACGTGTTACAAACATATCTGTAGCCAGCTTCACAACGGCATACGCACGCATCATCAAGCTTTGGGGACTGTTGTACTCTCTTGGGCGGAGGGTCCTATACGCAGACACAGATAGCGTAATATTCACAGAGAGGGAGGATGAATACATGCCGCCTATTGGGGAATTCCTCAGAGAGTTGACTGACGAGATCAAGGATGAGTATGGTGATAGTGCATACGCTGACTCCTTTGTATCAACAGGTCCAAAAACTTATAGGGTACGGGTGAGGGTGGGGGAAGAGATGAAATATATTGTGAGGGCGAAGGGCATCACGCTTAACCAGGCGAACCGACGGGTCGTTAACTTTGACTCGCTGAAGGAGCTAGTGTGCTTAGAAGATGAGGGTGACCAGCCACCCCAACTGACTGTAGGGACCCACTATTTTCGGGCACAGAAACTGGGGGGCCGTAAAGGAACTTAGGGGCACGAAGGTGTGTCGTAACACCAATAGGAAACGTTAGCAGGTACCTGGCACCTACGATACGGTACCCTTTCGGTACCATAGTACTTGAATGTTTCGCTATATATATACATATATATACACACACACCCATTTACCTGTTAACGATATGTTTATTTTATTTACTACGTATATTTGAATATGTTTATTAAATAAATCATGTTTCAATTAGGGTTTCATTTTCTCCTTTGTGTGTGTGTGTGTGTGTGTGTACAGGAAAAAGTCCTAAGCTCCGCCCACTGTAAGATTAATCAAAGGGTCACGTGACTCCTGCTACTACCTGGGCATATCTCTACCCCTGCGTGCTCAGTTGACCGCTGCAAGCCCTGGGTCTCAGACGTGTATTTGAAGAATTTTCACGTAGACGAAAAATAGTGATGGCTACCTTTGATAATGCATGCTCGACGTTTATGAAGTGGTATTCGGTAAAGTCGGAATATGTGGTGAATACTGAAAGACTCCCTAGCCCTCCCTCCTTTGAGACTTTTAAGGCTACATTGAACCATGCGAAGCGTGAGGGGTAAGAGGTTCAAATACTCTATGGATATTCTAGCGAGAGCATTGCCGGATTTCGCGGCACAAACGATGTAATGGACTACGTTGTAGGAGTAAACTGTATAAAAGCGGACATATACCATGAAGTGAAAGAAACAAGTGCAGAAGAGAAGCAACGTGTATGGGTAGTGAGTCTTGTTGATGAGTGGTTGACAAGCGGTATTATGTCATGCTGTATCATACTGAGTACGCGTACCCTGCGGCTAAGAATGTAAATCTTGTCATAATGGACAGTCTCAAATATTTTTACCACTACATTCATATATACGAGGGTACTTCAATAAGTATCCACACTTTTTATTTTAGTGATAATATAATATATGTAATATATACTCGTAATAACGAGCCAAACTGAGATCTATAGCCTTATTTAGGCTACTCGTAGCTGTCACATATCGTATGAGTAGTGAGCATGGCTGCGCCGCTTTCAATTTGTACTCTGGAAGAACAGAGATCCGTGGTTCGTTTATTGTGGGCAGAAGGTGTGAAAGGAACTGAAATTCACACGCGTTTATGTGTTCAGTATGGGAATAATGCGTTACCACATCGAAGTGTGTACGAGTGAATTCAAATGTTCAAGGAAGGTCGGACCTGTATGACAGGTGCTCAGCGCTCAGGACGACCATCAACATCAACCAGTGGTGACAAGCAGGAAGAAGCCAGAGCCATGATTTTCGATGGCAGAAAATTAACAATAAAAGAAATTGCATCTTCATTAGACATCAGTCAAGGGTCAGCCTATTCGATAGTTCATGACATTCTTGGCTTTCACAAGGTTTGTGCAAGATGGGTGCCCAAACAGTTGACAGAAGAGCACAAGCGTAATCGTATGGACGTCTGCTCTCGTCTTTTGGCGCGGTATCATAATGAAGGTGAAAACTTTTTGGAGCGCAATATCACTGGAGATGAAACCTGGATCCATCACTATGAACCAGAAAGCAAACGACAGAGCATGCAATGGAAGCATCCAACATCTCCCGTTGCAAGGAAGTTCAAAGCGCAGCCGTTAGCAGGTAAAGTTATGCTAACACTGTTTTGGGATACACGAGGCCCTATCCTTGAACATTATCTAGAGCGTGGAACTACAGTAACAAGTGCATCGTATTCTGACATGCTTCGGAATGAGTTAAAGCAAGCAATTCGCACAAAACGGAGAGGAAGATTGTCAGAAGGTGTTATTCTGTTACACGACAATGCGCGCCTTCATACCCCCGCACAGACTAAAAAATACCTTCAAGAACCTAAATTTAAAGTTCTCGACCATCCAGCCTACAGTCCAGACCTAGCACCTTCGGATTTTTACCTGTTTGGACTACTAAAAGACGCTTTGACAGGTCAGCGATTCCAAGGCGATGATGACCTGAAGGAGGCGGTGCATGACTGGCTACGCACACAGCCAAAAACATTCTTTTGTGATGGCATTAGGAAGCTTGTAGGTCGCTGGACTAAGTGTATTGAGAAACAGGGAGACTATGTTCAGAAGTGATGTGTTTATAATCTATCAGATTTGAAAATAAAATTGTGAAAATAAAAAGTTTATTGAATTTCCCCCGTTTCATGACGAGGTTCGCAGTGAGGTTGTGGCTAAAGACCTGTGTGTTTTTAATAGAATTTAGAGACGAGTATAGCTTGCTAGGCAAAAATGAAAAATATGGACACATGTTTCTCTCAAATAGTGCGCCGGAGTGTGAATAAAATGTGTTTAGTTCGTGAAAAATCACCCTCAACAAAAATGTCTGGGGCGCAATCTGGAGAGTGATAAAACATTAAAGCTAATATTACTTCGTGTGTCGGAAAAGTTCTGATTGGCCAGTATAATGGGGCACAAGTATTCACATAACTCTTTCATGTTGGAACAAACTCGTACACGAAACATCACGAAACTGAACATTAACGCTTGGTATGACTCATCCGTGTGACTCTTTTCCCACACCTGTCTCCGGGCCAAACCGCGCACTGGCTGCTCATAGTCATCTCAGAGTTTGAACCGACCGGACGTGCACTCCTCACAATAGAATACGATGGAGCTTCCTTTGAGCAGCATTCTCAATGCCGTATATGATGTGTCCGTGACGAAGTCATTGCGTGTGTTCAGGCGTAAAACCGGTGCCGTTAACTATTACTGAAAACGATTTGTAGACAGGCAAACTCTGGTAAACGGAATGTTGTTTATTTAAGTGTTGAGGAGATGAATAGAGTCTTCATGATAGTCGAGAAGTGGAGCGAGGATCGTTATAAAATACCTGCAGGTGTAGGTATAAGAAGAGAGCAGATTAGTGATACCCCCTCACATGCCATTGTTTGTACGTTGTGTATAAATCCCGACCAGCCATCCATTAATATACGACTGATGTGGAAGAATGCGTCTGATAATAATGTTCTTGTCCCCACGCGAAACTGTTTCATCCTCGACAGAATGTTTGAAATCGTCGGTTTCCGTAAGCTAAAGCCTATATTAGACGCACGTGTTGTCGATATGCTTTATTTTGATACGGTTCTTGAATACGCATACACCGCTCTGCTCGACGGGTTTACCGAGTGTAGGACTGAACAAGGCGAGAATGGTCTGGAACTGGATGCTTATTTAAAAGGTATAGACTCTTTGAAATATCATGAACTTTGGTACAAAGGACTTGAGCGGTACGGTGCTGAGCTCACCTACACTGTTCACCCTGAAGAATTGTTTCTTTATATAATGAGCAGCTGTCGTTACGACTTAGAAGATTATTTCAACTGCCGCGATGCGTTGTGAAGAAGAGTTCACGGTTGAAAAGCTCGGATTGGAAAGAAGTGTTTATAAACTTGAATTTAATAATGATGTTGTGGCAAACGCCACCCTCTTTGTGCGTGCTTTTGAATGTATTCTGCCTGTGTTTAAAGAGAGTGATAATTTGCCAACCAATTGTAAAGTGAGCACAAAAATAGTATTGAACGAATTGAAGGCCCTTTATATTGAATATAGGCATCCGCTCACCTTGAGTGGTGAAATAATGTTAAATCGTATTTATTGCATAGTACAAAGCAACAATTATGTAACTGTAGATTCGATCACGTACGAGTTTAGTATTTTAGTTAAGCGCAGTAGAACATAATGTGTGTATAGATTTCTCCTGTACTATTATTATTTTGATGTTTATATATTCATTTTTTAATGTACAGTATATTTATTTTCTATATATTTGTTGAAATTTTGTTAATATTATTTAACATAAATGTGTACATGGATTTCTCCTGTACTAATATAATTTTCGAATGTATATTTATATATATATCGCTTAAAGTGTGTATAGATTTCTTCTGAACTATTTTGAATGTAAATTTATTTTCTTCATATTTGTTAAAATTTTATTATTTAATATAAATGTGTATATAGATTTCTCCTGTACTATTATTATTTAAGAATGTATATATTTATATATATCGTTTAATGTGTGTATTTTTGTTGTATATTATTTTGAATGTATATTTATTTCCTATATATTTCATGAAATTATTTCCCTTAACTCCTCTAAATAAACAGAATGATGTAGTTGTGTTTTATTATCCAATAAATGCTTTCCTGGGGGTATATATAAACTGTATTAAGGAATAGCTGGGTGATGGGAATATATATAAACCATGCACCTTCAATAAATATATATATATATATATATATATATACACTATACAAAATGGCTGGTTACGCCTTCTAAGCCGTCTGACGGATTTCTAAACCAACTGTCAAGAATATCTTCATTAATTAAATAAATAGCGCAATCTGACAACTCAAAAGTTATTAATATATATACACATACACCAAAACAAGCCATTTACGCCTTCTAAACCAGATTAAGCCTTCTAAGCCAGATTAAGCCTTCTAAGCCAAATGGCTGATTAAACCAACTGGCTAAAAGACATTTCTAAGCCAAGTGCAGAGACCAAGAGCTTTATTATGCACCTGGCGGTCCCAGGTGAAGGATGCTCTGTCTTCCTCTCTCTCTTAGGTTAGGCATACCCCTTTTGGGGGTGAGGACATCCCAACTTCTCCCCCAAAGTCTCTTCTCTCCTCCTGCTTTCTCTCCTTTCTTTCTTAGGTTAGTGGATTACCCCAGCTTGTGGCAGCTGGGGGGATTCCCCCTTTTTTCTTTTTGTGGTACCCTGGGGGGAGGGGTGGAACCTTGCAACAAGGGAGAACGGGGTTGGCACTGGCACTCATTTGATCAATATTGCAATTTTGCTATGTACTCGTCTTGTTTGCGGCCATACTACTGGGTTCAAGAAATAAATACAGGTTGTAGTGCTAGAACATTAATTAGGGGAGATTTCAATCTGTCTCAGATAGACTGGAGCTTTTTAGAAGGAAATAATAGGAAAGGTAACTTCTTCATTGACTGCTATAATGACTGTTTTCTAACGCAATTTGTAGACAAACCAACTAGGGATCAAGCAATCTTAGATCTGGTTCTTTCCAATGATCATGAGCTTATTAGGGAACTTGCAGTAGGAGAGTCATTAGGGAATAATGTCTATTTGATCATACATTTTAAGATAAAATTAAATAGGGATCGAGTCAACAATGATCATCTAGTCCTTTCCTTCTGAAAGGGTGACTATAGTAAATTTAGGGAGTTGTTAGGCTCATTAAAGTGGGATGAGTTTTCCAATAAAAATTGTATCGAGAAATTTTAGAGAATGTACAATTAAACGTCCGCAGAGTCTGAAGTTTTTACTAAATATTTCAGCGCGGCCTATCTGCTCATGCAAAAATCACCAAAGTCCACTATTACCATATATAATTCCAATTTTACCATTCCAATATTAACCACACAATTTCCCATAAAATGGTAAATTATAAATCTTAATCAACTAACTGAGGGTTGCCTAAACTTTTTTGGCTTGTGCCACGCCTGACAAATTCATATCAGTGTTTGCACCCTTACTTTTAAGTTCAGAAGGCAGCAAAAGGACAATTTTTAAAACTTGAAAGCACAGTTTACAAACGGCAACTGCGTCAAAGAGAGATCTATAAAAGTAATGCACACATAACAAACAGATGTGACACCTTACGTATCTTGTGTGATACCATTTGTTGGGGGAGCCCGGGCTCCGTCGGGTACCTGTGGCATGACGCCACACACACACACACACACACACACACACACACACATACTGTGTGTGTGTGTGTGTGTGTGTATATATATATATATAAAACATCCTGTAAATTATGTGCTCAATTGTATAAAATATAATATATCAAAATAAATTAGTTGCACACAAATAATAAAAATATGTTAGTGCACAATTGTAGGAAAAATATATAATTTAATGTAATTAAGTATAACTTAATATAATTTAATGTACTACTGTTTGTGGTTTCTTATGCGTCAAGTGCATGGAAAACAATAGAAAATCAGTACAGAGAGGAACACAAAATGTTGAAATAGAAGAATCAAATACAGCAGTTTTACCGACAGAAAAACATGAAACAGAAAACGCCCGCACAACCGAGAAAGAAAAAGAAAACACACTACAGGGAGGGGCGAAAGCAGCCTCAGAAAAAGAGGTACCCACGGCAGAAGAGGGAGATACGAAATACACTCCGAAGAAAACAACCCCACTGAGTGGGGAAGAAGTGGTGGCGAAGCAGAAGGAAATCGAATCACATAAGACTCAGAAAGAATTTAAACGACGGGCCATATGCGAATATTATAAAATAGGTGCGTGCAAATATGGCTCAAACTGTATATACAGTCACCCTACAAAATGCTTCTATATGATGAGGAATGGGAAAGGCAAGTACGGACCAAACTGCAACTTTTTTCACCCTCGTATGTGCAGACAGTCAATTACTGAGAAAAAATGCCTGAACATAGAGTGCCCGCATTTTCACATAAAGGGTACGCAAAGAAGAGAACGGGAAAGAACAGATCATATTCGACATAGAAAAAATAGCAAGAGTAATGAAACATATTTTTTAGAAGAAATGAGGATAATAAAAGCTCAGCTTGCCCTTCTAACAAGGAGAGACAGAACGCCGCAAACATATGCACCACAATATTACGCACATCACCCTCCTCTTCAACACCATCCACCAATAATACAACAACAACAGTGGTATCACGGGCCGCAACCCCAATACTCCTAAATGCAGCGGCCCAACCAATAACACCAAACAGGAACGGACATCGACCAGGAAACGACCATCATTTAGGAGAATCGAACATGAAGATTAGAAACCCGGTAAATGTATTATACACAAATATACAAGGCCTCTATCGGACCATGCAGACTGCAAATTACAATACTTGCAAAATTTAGCTACGGAAACCAGCATAGATATCATATGGCTAACGGAAACACACTTACATAAGTGCGAAAAAGGCTGTGAAAACTGCATTGAGAATACTGAAATAGCATTGCTGGACTACAACATATACAGAGCAGATAGAGTGGCTAGACGAGGAGGAAGGTGTTGTATCTACGTGAAAAACACTTACATATGTGAAGTGAGGGTAAAGAAATCAAACAGCACAGTTGAAGTTATGATATTAAAAGAACTGAACCTAACCATTATGAACATCTACAGACCACCAAACACCACAAAAAGTGAATTCCAATTTGCTACAAATGAAATAGAAAACATATTAAAATTACTTGAAACTCCAGCAACAAATATTCTAATTTTCGGAGATTTTAATTTCCCATTCATATCATGGACGAAACATGACGAAGTTATATATGTTGAGAAGTTTTATGGCAACATTACTAAAGATGACAGAACCCAAGCAACAATGCTATTAGATATTATGGAACATTACGCCCTTACCCAGGAAATCGGTGAAACCACGAGAAAGGAGAACGTTTTGGATTTAATCTGGACAAATAACAACGAGATAATAATAAATAAAAAAGTAACGCACACAAAGTTCTCCGACCATAACCTCATCGATATACAATTGAAGTTAGCACCCAGAGGTCCGAAAACGCATCCTAGAGAGGCAGATGGAATATTTGAAGGCTTAAACATAAATTCAAAGAAAGTAAATTGGGAAACGTAAATAAAGATTTAAAGGAGGTAAATTGGGAATTGCTACTACACGAGAAGACTCCACAAGAAATACTATGTATAATAGAGACGGAAACCAAACCTATAATACTGAAACATATTCCAGAGAGACAGGAAAGAAAACGTAGCAAGCTCGAGAGGAAAATCAGGACTCTATTCAGGCAATGAAGACAAACCGTAAAACATCTCCACAGATGCAGAACTGATGCAAAGAGACTCAAACTAGAGAGGAAACTTGGCGAAATAGAAATGGACCTAAAGCAAACATTCATACATAAGACAAACGAGGAGGAAAACAAGATAGCAGAAAACATAAAAAATAACCCAAAATACTTCTACACTTTTGCGAAAAGGAAAATGCAGTGTAAGGAGAGTATTGGACCGTTGATAGACGGGGAGGCCGAATACACAAATGACCGAAAGAAATAAGTGAACTGCTTAGGGAACACTTTAAATCTGTGTTTAGCACCCCTAAGTCCGAGATGGAAGTGGAAAACCCAGACGAGTTTTTCACATTGATACAGATCAACCAAGAACAAATCTCGGCACAAACCTATTAATGGACTTCGAGTTCACGGAAGGAGATGTAATTACGGCCTTATCACAGATGCGAGACAATTCAGCGCCAGGGCCAGACACATGGAGTGCCACATTTCTGAAGAAATGCAAAGAGAGTATTGCAAAACCGCTCTACTTACTATGGAGGAAATCACTCGACACAGGACAAATTCCACTCCCCTTAAAGAACGCGAACATTGCCCCTCTATTTAAAGGTGGTAACAGAACAATGCCCAAAAATTACACTGGTATGCATATGAAATTGTTTTGTCTGCTGTGAGGGTTTTTTCAACTCATATTATATAATTCGACCATGCTGAATTCGAAAATGACATTCGTTTTCTTCAATCAGGTCAGGTTTTTTCTCTATTGGCCATTTATTATAAGTCCAATTTTATCCCAAAATTTATTGATTTTTTTAGCTTAAACACTGTAGATACGAGTAATATTATAAGAACACTCGTGAAAAATGAAAACATTGTGTGAATAAATACTTTTATTCATACAATGAATATGGAAAAAAGTTTATTGAGGAAGGAATGAAGTTTTTTTGGCTTTCCGTCTGTGTTTTTCTTCGGGCACGTCTCGCTTCAAACACCAGCAATAGTCTGCCAGCATATTGATATCCCAGTTTCCCTGGTACCTCTCTTCCATTATTTTGATATCTTGGTGAAATCGTTCACCCTGTTCCTCACTATAATCCCCGCAATTTTCAGGAAAATAGTCCAAGTGGGACCACAAACAGTGCATTTTTATGGACATGCGCGACCCATGAGCTTTGAAAGCTTCCATCAAGTTTTCGACAACGGACTCGTATTCTGAACTTCTACGCTTGCCAAGAAAATCAGTGACAACTGATTTGAATGCCTGCCAGGCATTCTTCTCAATTGGAGTCATTGCGTTTTCGAACTGAGTATCCTTGATCAAAGTTCGAATTTGAGGACCATCAAAAACCCCAGCATTTAGTTTAGCATCAGATATATGAGGAAATTTACTCTCGAGATATCGGAATGCTGAACCCTCCTTATTCATTGATTTGATGAAATTTTTCATCAAGCCCAGCTTAATATGAAGTGGTGGGAGCAAAATTTTTGTTGGTGGTACAAGGGGCACTGAAACGACATTATGCGACCCAGGTTCAAAATTCTCTCTGGATGCCCATTCACGCTGTGCTTAGTGCTTCTCATCCGCTCGGCTATCCCATTTGCAGAGGAAACATGGGTATTTCGTGTATCCCCCTTGCATTCCCAATACAAATGCCACAATCTGAAAAAAAATGAAAATATTTAAAGAATTTAGAGAATTTGTTCTATCAGATAAAAAAATCTATGCATTGGACTGTATCACTTCTGTGGGGAAGTTAAGTGTTCTTATACGCTCTCAAATAACCTTTGGAAAAACAACATAGTCAATAGCAATAGTTTACTTATGATATTAGTATTACCTTCAAATCTCCACAGATCCTCCAGTTATGTTGGTCGTATACGAGAGCATCCAGTAAAATTTTCATGTTATCGTAGCTCTCAGTAAATTGTACAGAATGTGCTACAGGGACTGATGCAACCCTATTCCCAATGTTGAGAAGTACTGCTTTCAAACTTCGTTTAGACGAGTCTATAAATAGCCTCCATTCTGATGCGTTATATGGCAGGCCCAAGGATTCGATTAGCCCCTCAACATTGCAGCAGTACACTAAGGAAGAGGTATTTTCGTGCACTGCAAAAAACTTGCGGAATTCTTCCTCTCGTTTCCTATACCAGGAGAATGTTGTTCCCGGAGCCAGCAAGTTGTCCTCTCGAAGTCGTGAGCCCAAGATCTCGGCAGCTAATTTGGAAAGTCCTAAATCCCTGGTAAGATCATTAAGTTTGGCCTGGTTGAGAGGCCTCGGCTCATTTGAAGCGGTATTTTGAGGTGTATATACGACTGGGACTGGTCATTGGCATTGGTAATTGATTCATCATCAGAATCATCGAAGTCCAGGGTTTGAGGTGGGTCGGGTATTGGAATTCCAGGACCATGGGGTACAGGTCTCATAGCAGAAGGAATGTCAGGGCAGGCACGTGCACAGGGGGGGGGGCTTGGGGTGCTTGAGCCCCTGCCCTTTTTCTTCTTCATATCAAAAGTGCCCTTTTAGTCAAAATTCATAAATATATTGATTCGACTTAAATTTGAATTAATTAGTTATATTTTTATTTAGTTACTGCTACTTCAACAGATTTTCAAAACTGGAATTACTTTGATCTATGATTTTTTTATTAGAATAATAAACTTAACATACCGTTACTATTATTTTGTCAATCAGGGAGGGCGTCCCTAGTGGTAACACTGACTGCAGCTGTTCACTGTTGATTGCGTCTCTCGGGTATGTGGGTGTATTGTTTAGTGTTTGTTTATTTTACGTTAACCTAAGCTAACTAGTGATTTCTCACTGATAATTATGGTAAGTTGGAATCCAAAGCAGTGTGACATTACTCCAAAAAATATTGTATGACATTACTCGTAAAGTTGGTAAAAACGTCCACGTCCCCTACTTAGTCTTAGGCCTACTAGGCTAGGCCCATCAGTACACCAGTGTGTCAAACGATGGATTTTGGGTTTTAGTACTGGCATGAATTTCATTAAATTAATAAATGATTTATTAAACAACATATCATAACCTTTTCATTTTTAATATGAAATTGATTTTTAAAAACAATACAATTTTCATTAAAAGTTAATAAAAATACCTAGATTATTTATTATAAAACGAGACAGGAGACAACAGGAGACTGCTATTATGATTTATTAAACATGTTGGCTTCCTTATTCTTCAGTATGCATTTCATTGTAGATGATTAAGAATATAATTTTTGCTTTTGTATTTTCCTGATAAGAATCAATATTTTTCTATTGCTACTTAAGAGCTGTGGCCATCATATTAAATAGCCCACAGTATATTTCTATAAATCTTTAATTTATAGTTTCATATTATTCCATATTTAAATGTATATACAGCAGAATACTGTAATTTATATGATGAGCAAGCTAAAGTCAATATAAGTAAAATTGAATAATAATTGTAATACACTCCAATATTTCAATATCTTCATATCTTTTGAAAATCTTGCAATAAAAACATGCCTTTTTACAACAAATTTTCATTTATTTTCTTTAATCAGCTTTATATACAAAAATAATGCATTGAATTTAATGGAATTTAAGAATATTTACCACATACAATTTTAAAATTTTTCTTTGTGTGTGTATACATATATATAGCCTATATGGCATTGCGGATTTCATTTTTAAAAATGTTAGGGGAGTGCCCTTTTTTCAACTGAGCCCCTGCCCTTCTGAAAGTCTGTGCACGTCACTGTGTCAGGGTATACAACAATGTGTTTATTCTTCTTGTTAACTCCTGAAAATAGAAACACAGAAACATGGATATAAAACTTGCATATGAAATAGAAGAAGCATTCAGACAGTGGCGGCTCGTGAGGGAAGGCTGCGGTCTGTAAGATATGAAATAGGTCGATGGAGTCTGTATATTTTCTTTCTTTTTCATTCATATTGTCTTGCAGCACATATGAGGGGCGAAATTTTTGTCCTGGTCCCCTAGCTTAATTCCAAAGTATGCTCTATACATTGTCTTCACAAATTTAGTGATTTGGGACTGGTTATTTGGCATGGTAACCGTCCCACATATGTAGCAGAATCTATTGGGATCATTTTTACACGCTCTATTCATTATGAAATATTTTATCTATATGCCTGAAAAGTAAAAAAGATATTATACAAGTGAAACAAGTGATGATAGATGTTACTGTTCCAATTCCGCTTTGACAAAATCACGAAAAATTCTATTTTACTTATGAGGCCATAGCCGGATAACCTGAGTTGATTGAGAAAAACGGATTGCAGATTCGAAATCAGCAGGAAAAACTCTATAAGAATCACTTACAAAACCCTTGACAGCAAAATTGATGCATACCAGTGTTATCGGCCAGTGGCTCTCACCTCACACCTTATAAAGTGTTTTGAATGCATAATTAGAGGCAAAACTACCTACTACCTACAAGAAAAAGACTTATACAACCCAAATCAACATGGCTTCAGGACGGGTAGAACATGCCTGTCACAGCTACTAGACCACCAGGAGAAAATATTAGGAACATTGTGTCGAGGACAAAACATTGATGTAATATATACTGACTTTGCTAAAGCCTTCGATAAATGTGACCATGGAATCATAGCACACAAACTTAAGGATACAGGAATTACTGGAAAGCTATGAAGGTGGATATTTAATTCCTTGACGCAAAGAACGCAAAGAGTGGTGGTAAACGGAGTTAAATCGGAAATCTCGGAAGTCGTGAGCTCTGTCCCACAAGGGACAGTATTAGCTCTCTTGCTGTTCATAATAATGATTGCAGATGTTGATGCAGATATTAAGAACAGTATTGTATCATGCTTCGCAGATGACACAAAGATATGTAAGGAAATATTGAACGAAGATGACATAAGAAACTACAAAACGACATTGAAACATTATTCCAGTGGGCAGAAGACAACAATATGAAGTTCAACGAAGAAAAATTCCAACTTCTAAGATATGGTAATAACAAAGAGCTACAGAAAAAACGGTACAAAACTCCGCAAGCCAAACAGATAACACTAAATCCACAAGTCAGGGATCTTGGAGTAATAATGTCGTCGGATGCAGAATTCAGAGAGCACTATGAAATCAAAATCACAACGGCTAGGAAAATAATGGGAATCATCTGGAGGAGCTTCCGCAGCAGAAAAGCAAACATCATGCTCAAATTATGGAAGAGTCTAGTCCTACCAGTAATTGAGTATTGTTCAGTACTCACAAGCCCACACAGAAAAAGAGACATAGCGATAGGCTGACCATATTTCCTTGAGACAAAAACGGGACATTGGGATGGCAAAAAAGGGACGGGGGTTATGTAATATTCTGTATTCATGAAAAAGTAAGTACATAAACCGGGACAAAATTGACATTTTTATTAAAACGATGGGACGGCCAGGAAATATAAAACAAACGGTACTGTCCCGTTCAAAACGGTACGTATGGTCAGCCTACATAGCGAGCATTGAAGCTATACAAAGGACTTTTACGTCTAAGATAGAGGAAACGGAAGGTGAAGACTACTGGTTTCGACTACAATCCCTGGAACTCTACTCTCTTGAAAGAAGGCGCGAGCGGTACACAATAATATACATATGGAAAATACTTGAGGGCTCTGTCCCTAACCTCAGAAATGAAATAGAGACAAACTGGAATGAGAGAAGAGGCAGATTTTGTACGGTCCCAGCTGCGGTGGGACAAGAGGCCATGAAAACGAGGATGGAAAATACCCTCAGAATACGGGGCCCAAAGCTTCTTTTCAATGTCCTTCCAAAAGAAGTGAGGAATCTCCAGCACACCGACCTGAATAACTTCAAGAACCAGCTGGACAGATTCTTGTGCAAAGTCCCTGACCAGCCATGCGTGGCTGGCTACGAGGGCAGGAGGAGAGCAGGGAGCAATTCCCTCCTTCACCAAGTCCCGCAAGTGAGGCGGGATGCTGTAGAGGGGTCGACCGCAAATCGATCCTGAACCGTCGTTCAAACTCAACAAGAGTAAGTAACCAAAAGTAAGTTAGTGTAATGATGTTCCTGTGAAGTAATTTGCAATTGTGTCTTAACAGTTTGAGATACCCTGAATAAATTGGCATCGAAACTTACAATATTGTATAGTACAAATAATTTCTTCCAAGGTACAAATTCTCTCACTTCATTTTTTCCCCCAAAGTGGGAAGGTGATCGTTTCAGTACAGTATTGCAATGCACTGCATGGATGTGACGAAATTAAGTGCTTAAACATTTGAGGGGTCGCGCGTCTTACGGTACCTAAGCGCCACCACAGGCGAAAACGTGTTTTTTGATGGATATCACTATTTTCACCCTTCCTCTATCGCGTGGTTTGGGTTATAATGACCTTACGACACTAGAAGTATGGTTGAAAACCTTATGAAGCGAACTACTTTCTTCACTTCATTCTGTGCCAGAAATCGCACCCAAAGTTTGGCATAATAAGAAAATCAAAAAATTAAAAAAAATATATATAAAATATAAAATATGAAAATCTATTCCAAAAACTCATCAACATCTTCATTAGCAGGGCCGGCGCTAGGAAGTGCGGGGCCCAATTAGAAAATTGTTAGCGCCTAGCGGGGCCCTCTACCCTACAAAACCTGAAGATCGATGCTTTATGCTTCGTGCAGTACGCCAGTCCCAGCCAAAAAGCGTTGAGGGCTTGAGGCTCCACCATTAGCCACAATGATATACTAAAAATTGAAAGCCCATATGAAAGTTTTAATGTTTTATTACAAGTCAAGATATGCATGTATGCATCTAATGATTAAAGCAAAAGATTTCATGATTTTTAAAAGCCTGGGAGTAAGAAGAAAAGCGCAGGGGGCAAAAGAACAAGCTCTAGTAAATAGACATGTAAATGCTCTCTATGATAATGAGGCAAAAACTAGTTAATTTAATATGTAGGATCTACTTACCACCACGTTTCTCTGTTACATGCAGGCTTAAGACACTTCAAGTTTGCAGTTTGGACATATAAACAATTTGGACATATTTAACAAACAACACAACTTTACATTCCAAGCTTTATGTTATATAATCTCATTAACAGCGCTCTTTCTGTGTTGAGGGTTTGAATATCGTCCACAAATTACCTTTTTTTTAAAAAAGCTAAACGGCGACGATAAACTGAAATTACAAAACAAATAAACAAACGATTAGCAATAAAACATTGAAACATAGATATACGAGGACGGACTGAATAGTTTCACTGCCTTCACAGTAACAAGAAACTTCGTGCACACTGGACACTCATTAATTCATCATAGCGTCCCCCACTCGAGCGCGTGCGCGGGGTCCCCTCGGGGCGCGGGGCCCAATTTGAACAAATCGGTCTAATCGGCTTAAAACCGGCCCTGTTCATTAGTATACTTGGAACTCTAATTTAGCAAAAAATGAACGTTCTAGCTCAATTAATAACAGAGATACTATTGCCAGAATATTGCTGAACTTTGGAGGCGATTTCTGACGAATTTTAATTTTGGCGCTTAGGTACCGTAAGACGCGGGACCCCTCATTTAAAAAAATATTTTGTTTCAAGCTTTTGTGATGCTGAAAACTAATTAATAGCGTAGAAAAAGAGGTTAATTGGGCATTAAATATAAATATTTAAAGTTAAGGAATCCTTAACTTCAAAGATCAGGTTTTGTCCAAGGCGATAGTATGGTGTTAGAATTAGGGTTGGCAGTGCTCCGGCTCCGGAGCCAGGATCCAGCTCCAAGATTCGGAGCCGGAGCGGAGCTGGAACTGGGATTGTGGAGCCGAAGCAGAGCCGGAGTCAGACTAATCGGAGTGCTGCGGAACTCGGAGCTGAAGCCTGGAGCTGCTCCACTTATAGTAGACTGAATGTCAGTAAGTTTAGGGGATGGGATCCGATCACTAGCGGTTCGTGTTTTGACGGTTTGACATTGAACGGTTTGCTTTGAGCGTGTAAATCACTAGTTGTAAACAAACCGGACCACTGATGTTGAGTGTACGAATGTACGTATAGTATTTTTTAACCGTAAATACGGTTACGAGAAAAGGACACGTTTTTTACAATAGATTGGAATGTTATAAGAAGCAGGTACTTTTGAACACCCTAAAACCACTACTGTGATCAATTAAAATTCAAACTGTATAAAAGCTGCAAGCACTTAATACTTATTAGAAACTCTATCACACAATTCAGAGAAATTGCAACTACTCACAATTATGTATCACAATTATTAGCTTTAATGATTTTGCTATCCTATTGCACATTCAGTTTCTGTATATTAAGAGCTGTAGCGCGATAAAAAGACGCTAAAGTATCAGTCCAGAACAACAACACTGTACTCTGGAGCAACTTAGTTAGTGGAGCAGCTCTGGAGCTGGAACTGGGCTAGTGGAGCATCTCCGGAGCTGGAGTTGGGGGTCATTCTCAGCTCTGGAGCCGACCTGGAGCAGGAGCTGAGTCACTGAAGCATTCCGGAGCTGGAGCCAGCAAACTCGGAGCGCCGCAAACCCTAGTTACAATTAATTTTTTCTTGTTTAAAAAAGAAAGTGTAACCGGATTTTAAGTAAGTCTGTTATTTTATTTAACTTGTTTTCTAGCCACTTAAAAAATATCGTTGATTAATTATTTATTAATCAAATTATCAGAAAAAAATCGTATCAGTGTTGGCAACGTCAGCTTATAAATTGTCAGCTCTAAAAAATAAGAAAAAATTAAAGCTGATTTTTGGAATGAGGTTAAAAGCTGGTTTTTCTTTCTATGGACTGAATTCATTCTGTGAAGTTAAAAAACATTTAAATTCTAGTCATTCTGCGGACAATTCGTACTATCTTTCACTCAACGATGTAGAGCTTTGTCATTGTTACCTATACCGGTTTTTTACTCAGTATACTCTCAAATGTCATAAATGTTATTTAATATAGTTTCATATGTTCATAGAAAATTATGATGCCGCTCATAACTAAAGTAATTCACCGATACCTTTGGATTCACCCCTAACCATTTCGGTTTGTAAATGGAACTGATTAATCTGACTGACGTCAGAGAAGCGAGCTTTCATTCAGAGTAAAAAAGCATTTTTTTGATCGTTAGTATAATATGTTTGCTTTATGGATTATATATATACACACCCTCTATTTTGAACCAAAACCGTTTATAATCAGACGAACATCTTATCATTAACATTTTTTTATGATAACCTTTGAGTGACTAATTAAATCACTAACATTTTCCTTTATTGGTGACTTTAATGTATTAAGGGATTTTTACACCTAAAAAAATATTTGGTTGCAGTTCCACAACCAAGGCAATGCGGGTAGCACAAAAAGGTGATGATGGTTATTAAAGTGTTCTGCCACATACCTTTTGACAATATTATTGGAAAGTAGCACGTAACATTTTAAAGGTTGCACACGCGTTATCAGATCATATTAAAATTTCTTTAAAATATATTTAATGTTTAAAATGTTTAAAATGTTCTCTATAATGTTTTAATAACATGAAAATTATGGTGGGAAATGTTGTGATAACATTACTATACAGTATGTTTCATTAACGTCTTTAAAATGTTTTTGTGACCGTTATAATGTCAGCGTCATATTTTAAAAACATTTTAAACATGTTTTTTTATTAAATGTCATTTGATAACATGTGTGCAACTTTTCAATAATGTTGTTCAAATGTTATGCGCTACCTGGGAAGTATGTAGCAATGAACCACTCCATAACGGTAATTTTGCATATAGTATGTCAGGGAAAGTGTTGATAAGCGTAGAGCAGGAAAAAGATTTAGGAGTTATAGTCACTGGTGATTTAAAGGTAGCGAAACAAAGTACAGCAGCGGTCAATAAAGCGAACAAAGTGTTAGGTTTTATAGCTCGGAATTTTGAGTACAAATCGCGCGATATTATAGTTCCTTTTTATAAATCATTAGTTACCCCATTTGGAGTACGCGGTCCAATTTTGGAATCCGCATATGCGCAAAGATATAGCCAAAATTGAAAGAGTTCAAAGACGAGCAACTAAGATGATTCTGTCGCTTAGGTCAAAGTCGTACTAGGATAGGCTTAAAGAGTTAAAATTGACTACACTCGAGACTAGGAGGCTAAGGGGTGATCTAATCCAGGTTTTCAAAATTATGAATGGGTTCGATAACGTAGACAGAGATAGCTTTTTCGAAATATCTCAATATAATAGGACTAGAAATAACGGGTGTAAGTTGACAAGTAGAAGGTTCGAGACAGCAGTTGCGAAAAACTTTTTTACGCATAGAATAGTAAATAGCTGGAATAGTTTGCCGGTAGAAGTAATTAGTAGCACGTCTATAAACATGTTTAAAAATCGATTAGACGCATATGTTGATAGATTGGGTATAGTTTAAGGTAGTAAAATTAAGGGTTGGATAAGATAGATTTTGATTCTCTTTTCATTAAAGATCACAATAACCAGACTAGAGGTCATAGTATGAAATTATTTAAGCCAAGATGTAGAACAAATTTAAGAAAACATAGTTTTACAAGTGTTGTGGGATATAGGAGGCAGCATCTTGGGTTAGGGATACTCTCTGTCCTTACACACCCTATTTAAAGAGATTCCTCTGCCGAGCGGTGCCCCCATAGTACTGTGAGGTATTGAAAAACTCATGATCTTCACTTGCCCCACAAACACCTTTAAATGGGAGACCCATAATGGGTGCACACACATTTCTACATTACTGTACAGTCTTTACAGCCACACCTACACTTTTCCTCCTAAGTATATATATTGTAATGTACGGGGTGTCAGGAAATGATTGCCCCCCCTGTAGAGCAAAAACTAGAAGAGATAGATAAAAACCGGCGAGACCACTTGAAAGAGCGTTAAAATCTGAATAAAAACCATTATATTCTATTCCTGTGATTTTAATTCTTACCATTTTTTTCCACACAGAAACCATGGCATCATCTATTTTGAACGATTCAGAGAAAAAGCGAGTTCTTGACCGCATTCGAGCTGTCACATTTCGTGAAGCAAAGGAAGCTGGTGCAACTTTCATAACTCGACACTGGGTGGCTGAGAGATTAAAAAGATCAGAAGACTTTGTCAAAAGGAATTGGAATAAGAATCCTGAAGATTGTGAAACAGAATTTCGAGGAGGAAGACCGGAGAAATTATCTCAAGAATCGAAAGACATTGTGCTTGCTGCATCACAGCGCCGAAAGAAGAGCTGCTCTGAGGTAGCGAAAGAGATACTTATCCGTCGTGGTAAGATAGTCAATCAGCAACTTGTGCATCAATTTCGAGTTCGCCAAGGCTTGAGTGTTTGGCATGAAATAGCTAAGCCACGGAAGAGTGATCTTAATATTGAAGATCGGCTATGGTTTTGTGATTATCTTGAGGAATGGACGGAAGACGATTTCCTTCACTTGGTTGTCAGCGATGAATTCTTCGTTTATGTCTCCAGAAAACCAAATTTTCAGAATGATCGGGTTTGGGCAACAACTCCTGATGAAGTCCCAGACGACCAGAAGTATCGAGAAATAGTAAAAAATCCAGCATGTGTGGGTGTTTTCATTATGTTCTCTATTCGGAAGCTCATCTGGGTTATCAAACCAAGAGGAACCAGTTGGGATGGGCCTTATTTTCGAAATGTAATTTTAGCCCAACATGTAATTCCGTTTTTGAAAGACCCTGAGTGTGTTTTGGATGTTGAACAGGCAACCTTTCTTCACGACAAATCCCCCTGTATGAAAGCACTTGCGACTCAACAACTGCTTAAGGACAATAACATTGATTTTTTCGGAAATAATGAATGGCCTGGCAATTCTCCCGATCTTAATGTCTGTACATGTCGGATCCATCATGAAGGATCGGGTGGAGTCCTTAATGCTGGAACAACCCATTCAGAATCGGTATTCAACAGAAATTATGACTGCAAAGATCAACGAAGTCCTTGAAGAAATGAGTCATGATACCGATCTCTTTGAGACACTTCTGGGATCATACCCCCGTCGATTAATGGCCGTCAGAGCTGCAAATGGGGGCAACACCCGATATTAAAACAAGTGTTTCTTATTCAAAATTAAACGCTCTTTCGCGTGGTTTTGTCTGTTTTTTTCTATTCCTTTCAGTTTCTTCTGTACAGGGGGGGGGGGAATCATTTCCTGACACCCTTTATATGGTTGTAAATTGTGACTTGGTCCGCAATTGATATGGACCGTGACTTATTTTTGGTTGGCAAGGTACTGGTATTGATGGATACCGTAATGAAATTGACTGGATTCTTTGGATCTGATATATTTGCATGTCGGTTATAAATAGATATAGAGTGTAACATATTTGTGGATAGTAGTCTATTATGACTTGATCCTCTGGATCCAGAGATTCTATCTTCAGTTTTAAATTGATAATTAATTAGTTTTAAATTGATAATTAATTAGTTTTAAATTGATAATTATTTAGTTTTGTAAAAATTGGTTGTTGCCAATGTACAGGCAGTTTTTACATAGTGGAGCCACCTCGATGGGCCGAAGTGGCCCTTAGTGTGCCCACTATAAAAATTTCATATGTTCTTATGTTCTTTGTGGTTCGGAACCCACGTAAAATTGTAGGTCCCCTCCGCCACCACGGAGGACATGCACAATGCACAATTATGAACACAGTTAGGTAGACCAGCCTTGAGTGGATCCTAGGGTCTTTGTTGGTCTGAAACACTATATAACATTATATTATGTAATTGCACTAAACAATAAAGTTCGAAAGATCGTTGACTGGCTAAACTAGCCATTTGAATTGTTGTCCAGTAGTTAGCTATGTTATTTAGGTGTTTTAATCATGTACTTTTTTCTGTGTACAAACAAACTTGATCCTTGGTCTACATTCTCCGCTTCTTGATCAGCTGCCCCAGTTTGCTGAAGAGGGAACAAAAATCGTCGATTTTCTCCCCTTTATCTTGAAGTTCACAGTTTTTTCAAATTTTTTTCAGTTTTTTTCATTATTCTTTACTCGGAGGGGTCCGATTTCTCCCGCAGTAAGTTGTATCGGTGCGAATAGAGTATAACTTCATTCTCGAATCTTAAAAATTTTGTGTGACAGTTTCTCTCTATAGATATGCGTGTGAACATAAGCGTGGACCTTAACCATCCTATTCACTGCAGAATATAAAGTGAATATAAAGTCAGTGCTTAAATAAAATCGTGGTTTTCTTTGTTATTCCTTTATGTAGTGGAACGTATTATGAATGGGTTGGCTTCAGAAATGTATTAGTCACTGTATAGATGTCGGAGAAGGCGAATTTAAGGCAGACGAAACAAGAACTTTTGAACTGCATACCGAGAAGTCATCAAATTAAAAAAAAGGGGTTGATTTCCATTCGCAAGAACGTTCGGATACTACTTGGTTGGTTTGACATGGCACACTCAGACGGAACTTTAAGCTAATGTATAATGGCGAATGTTTGTACGTGTAATAAACGAAATAAAATAAAAGATATTTTGAATGTTTTGCTATAATTTAATTAACATTTATGTAAAATTTAAACATAAAGATCTCAAACGACGTCTTTGTGACATTTACTACCAACTTCTATTAGGCCAAACTCAGACTATATATTACATCACTATGCGGACTGTGTAAAGATTTATCCGTTTTCTGTTTGTGGTAAGAAGTTCATCCGCTAGTTTCAGTGAGAGAGGGCGTGGCTTACAGGTGCGCGATCTGTCTATTTCCGGTACGCGCGCAGTGACGAGTCTCATCCGCCATTGACGCAGTGCCCACAGACCCAAAATACCCCGAGACAAGCTTTTTTGGAGTGCCAGCACAGCCGGGTCTTCAGTGGGCGTAAGGAGAGGGCGCAGTGGTGCTTCTCACGAGGCCGCAGACGCAGTGCAGTGCTAGAGTGGTAGAGTGAATCCGCAGCTATGATGCGCGGACCCGCATACGACGACAACTATATCGCCAGAAAGATGCAATCCCTCCAGTCTGCACCCACCTTCAACCCGCCCACTCATCCATCCTACAACTACATGCAGGTGGGTCATGCCGACGAAGGTGCGCGTACTCGGGTGCTACCGTCCCTATAGACCTTTTTGTCGTATCACGACCCACACGCTCGAATTGTTTCCATTAATTAAATAAATAAATAAATAAAGAATCGGTGGCCATTGATAATATCGTCAACTCGTTTGAATGAGTCGATATCTCATTTCTCGAATGGAACATTTTACGTCAAACTTTCGATCATCGAGAAACTTCTCCTCAAAATAAATTTAGACCTAAACTCATGATGGATGATTATGAATCAAAATTTTACAATTTATAAAATGAATTTGGCAAATATTAAATAAAATATTTGAAAAAAAAAATACAAATACCTTAAAAGTATATACGAAAATAATTATATTAATCACTCGTGTCTATAGACTGATACATTTTGGAATGTGTTCACAGTAATGATCAAAATTCAAATGAAATATCGCATATTTACGAGTGAAATAAGTTCGCAAAACGGAAATTGTAAATAAAATAAATTAATCTATTCAATTTCGCGAACAATATCTATTTAAAATCGTAATTAATATCGTCCAAATATGACTTAGATTCCAAACCGGAACAACGTAGCAAAAAGGACAAGAACTAAACAGGAAGTAAAACTCCTTCCATACGCTCATATTTAATGATACAGATGAATAGTATATACTCGTAAATACGCTGCCGATGTTGAAGTACCGTTAAACGTTAATCCTATGTCAAAATTCGATTATAATTAACAAAAGCCTTTCCTTTTTTATTTCGAGCGAACAAACAGAAATTAACTAGGAAAAAGAACTTTATATATATATATATATATATATATATATATATATATATATATATATATATATATATATATATATATATATAACTTTCTTTTTTTTTTTAAATTTATGCTTGGCATTTTTGTTGTATCTCATACCCATAATGGTTTAATGGTTTGACTTTTATATATATATATATATATATATATATATATATATATATATATATATATATATATAGAGGTCAACACTGTACTCTTTCGTTTTTCATTCCTCTTTACACAAGTATCTCATTCCTGTGCAGAATTATCATATTTCGGAATGATTCATAGCATAATTATCGGAATTATGTATATGCTGAAGGATTTTTGATGTGAAGTTTTCGTATCTCAAATAAGAGACGCTAATTCAGTGCCACTTTTCACAAGATCAAAAAGTCTTGGCACTGATGCCAAAGATTTGCCTGGCATTGGACTATAGTCCTCCGTTTGTTTGCATTTTATTTGTTTGTTTGTCAGATGCTTTCCTTCTATATAACATTTCTCTTATAAAATATATAGATTCCGATTTATTTATATATATATATATATATATATATGTCATGAATCCTGTAACAGTGTTTGTGCAGAATATAGAAGCAATGTAACTAGAATGACCTTTTAATAAATATCAAAGAATAACAATGAAGAAGAAATAATAGGATAGAAAACATTTAAAACAGGATGTAGGAGTACGAGTATATGCCGAGAGAGTGATAAACTAGAAATTTAGTGGTTGTTAAATTAGGTAAATTTCAAGCTAGAGTCCAACGTGGAACGGAGAGTGAAGAAAACAACGCAGCTAACTAAAGCTAACTAAAGCTAAAGGCAATAAGTAACACTAGATAATAATCATATTCTTTAATAGACTTGGTAATGATAATAATAATAATAATAATGATAATGACATCATTAATGATCCCGAAAAAGTATTTGATCTCTGAGCTACTACATATGACATGGATAGTTTGAATGTACTGAATGGCGAATCTGAACAAAACCAGACGCGAATGAAGCCTCTTTTTTTTTTTTGGTTTGTTGTTAAACCCACAAATGAGCAAATACATTTCTTTATTTATATATATATATATATATATATATATATATATATATGATATTGACCTAGGCGGGCTCTTGTTCCGTGACAGTACTCTGTAGTGAAATCCTAACTTCCATCTGTGACATATTTGCGAGATTTCCTTAAAATATATTCATGATATTTCATTAAAATAAACACACACATGATTCTGTCATTAATTTTTGCCTTATTTTTCTTCCTCGAAATGCATCAGTAATAACTGTGAAATAAATAAAATTTTAAACTACCGAAAACACATTTGCCAACGCTTGCCAACCCTTTCGTTGTTATTTCTATCTGGTGTCAGATTACCTCTACCTCTCTCTCTCTCTCTCTCTCTCTCTCTCTCTCTCTCTCTCTCTCTTCTCTCTCTCTCTACATGTGTGTTAGATGAAATATTCAATTATATATTATATATATATATATATATATATATATATATATATATATATATATATATATTTGAATTATCAGTAGTTTCTTGCATAAAAATAAAGATTGGTTGATTTGTATATAAATTGAAAATTTACAGAAAGTGAACCAAATTAAATTTGTTTCTCAAAACCCGCACATGAGAGGAGGCAAGTTAGTCAAATAGAAGTTTCTTACACAAAGTTCTTTATGTAACAGAGTAATCCATAGTTTACTACAAGTCCGATATGAAGTCTTTTGGTGTTTGTCAGAACGAAATCAATAAAGTAGACGATGCGCGTTCAAGGGTAAAATGTTATACTGTACATAACATCCCGTTAAATATCGCGTTGTTCTTCTCTTCCGCACCATGTTAAAATGCATGGTTAGGTTTTGACCAGTTTCCCTAAGTTAGGTTCAGTGAAAACGTGCTCGAATGTCGTATCATGAATATATTCTTTTTCGGAACAGTTGGTTGGTAAATTTAGTTATTAAAGGAAAGTGGAATCAGTTTCAGTTCCTATCAAGAAGCTGATACGAGTAAAAAAACTAACTAGATACGACGGACGGTTCCATTCCTTATCTAGACCGACAGATCCTTTCTACTCCCAAGACCGTTCCCTCCACCTGACCCGAAGTTAGTGATCGCAACTATCGCCTTCGTTCGGCTTTGGCACTTTGCAACCAGAGATTAAAGGTGTCGGAGGCCTTGGAGGAAGATTGCACCATGAAGCCTCTTTCTCACCAGAGTTTCGGGGATGACGAAGCAACGCGAGTGTATGCGCCGCTATTCCTCCCAGAAGGCTGATTCTACAGGGTGTCCACAATGTCTCGTCACCCCAGTAAAATACTAACTGATTTTCGTTTTTCTTTCAGACCCATTTATTACTTAGATGACCCGTCAGTTCTTGGTTCATCTTTTACAGTTGCTGTTGGGAACAGTTTCTTTTCCCATTTCAGCAGAGTCCTTTTTGGAGGAGCTGAACCATTGAATCGATCCTGGAAGTCTGCAAGAATATTTTCAATAGTTTTGCCGATACGTGGCCGCTCATGGACCCAGGTACGAGCCAATACGCGTTGTTCAATCGTATGTGCTATCACACATTTCAAATGAGTCTGAAAGAAAAGCGAAAATCAGTTAGTATTTTACTGGGGTGACAAGACATTGTGGACAATCTGTAGAGTTCGAAAACACTTCGTATGAACGAAGAAGCGAGACTCTCTTCGAGCTGCTGAGAAAAGTATCAAGTTGTTCGCAGTTTTTACTTGATGTGGTTATTTAAAAGTCCTGTTTTTAAGATCGGAATAAACTATAGGATGAGTATAGGTATCTAGAGGTGCGTATGGGAAAGTTACGGTGAGAGACGGGGGAGGGGTCATGGAGTCGGAAATTATGGAAGTAGAGTCATGGAAGTGCAGAATCAAGTCGTGAATTCTGTTCCATTAATCTTCTCTTTGGATTTAAGAATAAATTGCTGGCAATTTATGAACTTCACAAATAATTTTTTCAGTTTTAAATAACGTTAATATTAAGTTTCACGGACACCTGATTACGCTAGGTTAGTGGTCATTTTACATTGGTTGTTATTTCCCACATTATCAATTTCGACCAATCAGGATCTTTGTAACAAGTTTCAAAGAAATGATCTCCGTAAAACTTAATATTTACCAAATAACTAAGCGCCTCTCGTGAGTTTTACAGTTGATTAGTTTTAAATTGGTGTCAAGGGTGAACTTTCTCACTCCCCCCCCCGCTTCTTTGCGCATGCGCAATACTCCAGCTATTACTATCGTCATGCCCAAATTCTAAAACTTGAACTTATACTATACTTTCGTAATGTGCGCAGTGATGCGAAGTTGAGCGTCATCTATCTTAATCACGATTTCTGAATGTCGTTTTAAATGCTGGAATTTAATGACTGGTTCAGAATAAAAGCCGAAAATTGGGAAATGGGACTATTTTGACCTTAAATTTAAGAACCTCACTTACCTTTAAATTACTTTATAGGATTAAAATCAAGTTAATCCCCCCTTCATTGTCATTCCCCATTTTGAGCGTGTTTCATAATCTTTCGTACGTGTTTTCACCCTTTTTATAATGGTCAGGGAAGGAAAGACTTATTCTGTTTACCAATACACGAACAAACACTTACAAATTGCACAAACAATATATTACAAAAATAATAATTTACTTTGGTTTTCAGGTGACATATATATATATATATATATATATATATATATATATATATATACTATATATATATATATATATAGTATTAAAAGTAAATAAAACTTTCAGTTTGCAATTTACATCTGAACGAAATAATTATAAAAAATATAGCTGAGTTTAAGGTTTCATTTTAACTTGAATTTTAATTTGAATACTTAAAAAAAATGTTTTTAACTGATGCTAAAAACATTTTAAATTTATTTTTTTTCTAATTTTTTTTTAAATTATCGTTAAAAGAAACTAACAAAAATGTTAGATTATACTTCAGATTTAGGTTCACCTGAAGATCAGGGCCCCCAGCCTCAATTACTAAATGATATCTTCGTTAAAACTAACGAAAATATCACGATTTAACCTAACCAATCGTCAAAAGCGTACAGTTGACCTAACCGGGCATTCAATTTAGTTTATTATTATATTTTGTACTGTAAAGCAAAAAAAAAGAATACATGGGGGCCCTGATCTTTGGGTGATCCCAGATTTCCTATTCTTACTGAAGGATTTTCTGCTTTAACCATTTGTCGGGCAGTGTAACTTTACTAATTTTGTTCTGGCTAACGCCAGACGTTTTTATTCAGTTTCGGAAAGACCTCTGTGCAGTAAAGGATTAAGCAAACGTCTCTTAACCCTTTATTGCACAGAGGTCTTTCCGAGACTGAATACAATCCTCTGGCGTTAGCCAGAACAAAATCAGTAAAGTCACACTGCCCGACAAAGGGTTAAATTAAAATTTTCGTAGAAAATCCCCCCCCCCCCCGGAGCCTCAGATTGCATTGCAGTTTCTTTTTCCCCTTTGTCAAATCAGGAAAACACTTCGAACGTTCCCATTTTCGAACCGCGGTTGGGGATGGGAGTGAGCGCGAAAATATCGAGTCGCACTGTTCATGTACTACTTCAGTATATCGCGGAAGTACTCCAGTTCACTTTTACTGTATAGAGTACCCCTCTACGTATTATTTGAACTCGCAAGGGTAGCTTCGAGATAAAGCGCCGGCCTGTTAATTTTCAGGTCCTCGGTTCGAGTCTCGGCTCACGATTAAAGGGCATCTCTGGGTAACTTTTCCTGGAAGAGTGACTGGGATCCAACGTAAAACTGTAATCCCCACCCCCCTCCCCCGTCATGCGACTTTTAGATGTTGCTAGTTAAACAACCCCAAACATTATTGTACTATCATTTTTCTGAAGACTTTGCGTAGAAAAACGATAATTTCCTTTGGAATGATTAAAATATTAGTAAAAGGGAGTCGTAAACGCCGAATAGATGTCACGCGCGGTCAAGACCATTAGTTTTGACCATCAACTTCGAAATTGGTGAGAAAGTTTTGGAAAATGTACTTTTACTTCGATCCGATATTTTAAATGTACTGTTTAAAACTTGAGAATTTATATTAAGACTCGTAGATTTTGTTTTCATGAAAAAACTATGTGGTAATTGAGAAAGATCATTAAACAATTTATGAACACCCTGTATTGTAATTGACTTTGAAGGAAAGACGCACAAATGTTGATACGTATTCGGGTATTCGGTTATTAGGATGCATTTCATTGGTTCATAAATATACACGTTCATTTGCGGGATTCATTTGGTCTCTTTCCGAGTCCGAAAGAGACCGTTTTGATGAACAATAGGATGCTATAGATCATTAGCGTATATATACGCGCGGGTTATACGATATACCTTCCTAATAATGAAATAATATACGAATAAGTTCGTCGTGATAGGTCGGTTCCATCCCTTTTCTCTCAAAAGAAAACTACGAACCTTTTCTGAAGAAGGTGAAGATGTCGTTTTCACTCGTTTTTGAACATTGCGGGGGAAAAATCTTTCCAGACCTAAACGTGCCCAAAGAGAGAGAGAGAGAGAGAGAAGGGAAAAGTCTCGTGTGTTGACATATACACTAAAGTGAAAATTTATGTTGTTGGTAATAAGAGGGAAGTAAATGTCAAGGAACTTGAAGGGTTGCTGATCTTCGCGTGCGGTCGGTAAATGTTAATTTTTAGGAATACTTTCATTTATTTGATGTAAATGACCACCTTTTTACCATTTCCGATGCTATTACGCTCTGTCAACCTTGAGAATGAAGTCAGGCCTATATATATATATATATATATATATATAGAGAGAGAGAGAGAGAGAGAGAGAGAGAGAGACATAAAATAAGTGAAGTTTCAGAAAAGTTTTGGCTCTGTAAAAATACATTAAGAAGAAAATCAACTTTTTGACGTCCGAATTTCGTTTCTAGTAAACACCAAGAACGAAAATTCATTTCACTTATATATATATATATATATATATATATATATATATATATATATATATATGATGCACACCTACAAGGAAAATTGAAGTGTTTCCTTGTGGATGTGTATAATTTATTTATTTCACGCGTTTAATTGTAAAATTCACCCCATATATATATATATATATATATATATATACACATTTGTAAAGAACGATGCTTGTATAGGAGAATATTCCGCGCAAGATGAGAGAGAGAGAACGAAACAAATGAATATTCTCCTATACAAGCGTCGTTCTTTACGTTAATTATACTGCGTGTTTGCAGTTTAAATGTATATAATGTACGGCATGCGGGAGGTGCCCCCTTGGGGCATTGGTTTCTGCGCGTATGTAGAGGAATTACGGCATTTGATTGAGTGAGGCCCATGGTGTAATGGTTATCATATCTGACCGGCAATCGGAAGATCCCGGGTTCGATTCCCGGGTGGTTACCTCATTTTTTCATTTGTTTCGTTCTCTCTCTCTCTCATCTTGCGCGGAATATTCTCCTATACAAGCGTCGTTCTTTACGTATATATATATATATATGTGTGTGTGTGTGTGTGTATATATATATATATAATATGTGTGTGTGTGTGTGTGTGTGTATATATATATATATATATATATATATTGCCAAACGTTAGAAATTTTTCTTATCTGTGTTTATACTTGCTGTTTTAAGGCTTTCGTTCAAGTAAACGTTTACAGAGTGATAGATCAGTCTTTGAAGCATTTGTATTTGAAGAGCTGGAGTGTGTCATTTATTTAAAAAATACACACGTAAATATACGTACACACGTACATATATAAATCATTTTAACAAGTTAACATATTTTCCTGATAATTAAAGTTTTGGTATTTACTAAATACATTTAAATATTAGTGATATACCTTTGACGTACGAGAAACCCGATAAATTATTTTCCTAAAAACAGATTTTCACTCGAGAATTCAAAGTTGAAAACGGGTAAAATGTATTTTTTACATAGTTTAATAATTACGTTAGAGTTAAGGTGGCGATTGTACCTGTATTAATTATAATAATAATCTGATGTTCACCTTTGATTTGAAAATTATATGGTAAAGGTACGAATGGGAAAAGTTCACCTAATAAAAGATCATAAGTGAAAGGGAGCAATTATTGTTTTTATGCGAGCTATTATCCTATTATCTTATATTTATATGTCTTAGCCATTTGTAAACGCGGAAAACGTAAACGTCTAAGCCTTCATGATAATTAAAATGATGAATTAATTGTCGATAACGTTTATATACTGTATCATACTATTAATAATAGCAATTCAGTTTGATGAGAGATTAATATACACGTATCTCTCCACGAAGACTGCAGGGTTGCCAACCGCTCAGTTCTAACCCATGAAATGGTTATCATCATCGGTTACTTTGCCAAAGCTGAAGTTGATGCGCGAGGGTGCCAATCCGGTATACACAAAGCGCAGAGACAGGGGTGCCAATCTCTTACACGAGGTCTTGTTTTGAGGCATGAACTGTACAGTATACTGTAATATAGAAAGATTTTCTTTTGACATCTGGTGGGATCAGACTTTACGGTTAAGTCCTTATTTTTGACATTTGTTCGGTTGGTGAGGCCGAGAGTGTCCTCCCTTTGACGTTTATGAAGTTGAAAATGATCATTAAATTGAAAATGAATTCAGTTCATTCGAAATATGTCTGACTTTGCCAACGTAATTCACTCCGACTCATTTTAACCTCCCAAAAAACTTTAATGCACACATTTGGTCCGTTTCAAACTTTCAAACGGGGGAATTGTATTAAATATAAGTTTTTATTGGTCGTTTGAGTACAAAATTTTATTACGAAACTGCTATGCAGATCCACTTTCATGTCTTCGCCTAACGATGTCTTCTCAGGTCCCGACGAAAAAGTCAGTGGTTTCATTGGACATATATATATATATATATATATGATGAATAAAACCACGAAGGAAAGGAAACACAAAATGGTGCTCAAGCGCTTTCGTCTAATGACATCCTCAGGAACCCTGAAGTACATAAAAAGGTTACAGCCTATATATAGGTTACAGAAAGAAAAAAAAGAAAAAATAAATAACATACATACACACACACACATATACATATATATATATATATATATATAATACATACATACATATCTATATACATATCACGTGTTACTTTCGTGAAATAATTTTCATATATATATATATATATATATATATATATATATATATATATATATATATATACATATACTTTTTTACTTGACATAATTTCAATTACAGATCGAAAGGGATTCGAGACTCTCATCCTAAACAACCAATTTCGCTGTGCCGACTTTATCTCCCCGTATTTAAACGGATGGGTCTTAAGTCACGGATCGGGACACGACCCGATTTGGCTAATGTCTTAATGGTTTGAGTTAGTCCCATGGCAGACATATATAGGACGTTCTCGCATCGAAATCCGCCTGTCTGGGATTACTCTCATTGGAAAGTGAAGATCCGTGACGTCACTTACATTAAAATGGTTCATTTTTTTTGTTACGATGATCAAAATACGAAAAATTAAAATAAAAATAAATGTGATTCATTCATTAAAATCTCCATTTGCAGACTCATTTTAATAAAATTGGCAATGGTCTAAATATAAAAACTATTAGGAACACCCTGTGTGTATATATATATATATATATATATATATATATATATATGTCTAGAGTAAATTTCTAGAAAAAGGAAATGATTTTGTGATGAGTTCATTTCTCCATTTATAGTAAAATGCAAGTTAATCACAAATTTTGGTCAAGTTTAAGACTGCAAAATACAAACATTTCTACACTCTACTATCGACATATTTATTTTAAAACTTTCATCGCCTCATAAATGCCAAATGCTCTTCCTAGCTGTTTAATATATATATATATATATGTTTTATTCATCAATGCATTCATAGTTTAAGTGAAAGTATGAAGAGTTTATATATATAAACCTTTGGTTAGCTTCCGCCCGAATTGTTCATTCTGACGAAGGTCAAGCTTTTCACTCCACCTTAGACCTACAGTTTAACGTGGAATCCGAACCACGCCCCATCAGCAGCCCAGCGTCTTGACCACTAGGCCACCTAGGGTACCCATTTATCTACCAACCACTTTCTTTATTGTGTGGAAGGATGAACAGCTGGGTTTTGCTGCGTGCCGGCTGCCGTCGGGTCTTGAACCCGGGGCCGATGGATTCGTAGTCAGCGACGCTAACCACTACACCACCGAGGCGCATATATGTTGCTTTTGTTGAGTTTGAACGACGGTTCAGGATCGACCTGCGGTCAACCCCTCATATATATATATATATATTAGTGTGGACCGGATGTCAGTTTTTCAACATCTGTGGATGCGGATCTTTAATTTCAATATCCGCGGATGCGGATGCGGATATTTAGTTAATCTATCAATATAATATAGAATTATGAATATATGACAATTTTTCAAATTTCGTGATATTACTATTATGGCAGGCAATGTATAAGAATTAAAATTAATATTAATGTTTTCATTATGATAAAAATAATAACTTTCTCAAGAGTTTCAGCCACAGTGGAGTACGCACAGCGGCACAGGCGGTGTTTGTTGATTTAATGGTATTTATATTTTGAGGTTTATATATTTGTTTGTTCATTAATAATTAATACTTTACATGAAATGTGCATGACTGGGTCTTATAAGCTACTTTATAAGCTAATTTAATTGTAAATTGCATAATTTATTACAGGTAATATCCGCATAACATCCGCAGTCAGAAGTGCGGATGCGGATGTTAAAATTGATGCGGATGCGGATATCCGGTCCACCACTAATATATATATATATATATATATATATATATATATATATATATATGGGATGAATTTCACAATAAAACACGTGAAATGAATGAATGCTGCAAACTCACAAGGAAAAAAAAAACGATTCCAAGGCCTTTCGTGTATTCAAAGCTACACCTCCCTGACGAGGTGTAGCTTTGAATACACGAAAGGCCTTGGAATCGTTTTTCTTTTTCCTTGTGGGTTTGCAGCATATATATATATATAATGACACTCAGCTGCAGGTCCGAACAAATGGAACGCATTATTGATTAAAAACTAAAAATGAAATAGCCACACCCATATACTGGATATGGAGAAGATCCTTAGACTCTGGGGAAATACCAAGTATCTTGAAAAGAGCAAACATTGTCCCAATATATAAAGGAGGGGATAGATCTCAAGCAAAGAACTATAGACCGGTGTCTTTGACGTCCCATCTTACCAAAATATTTGAAAGAAAAGTTAGAGGGAAAATTTATGATTTCTTGGAGACACTGGAAGATCATGCCTATCACATCTTATAGGGCACTATAACAATATCCTAGAGGCACTCGAAGGAAATGAAAACTACGATGTCATATACACGGATTTTGCTAAAGCTTTCGACAAATGTGATCATGGTATAAGGAAGCAAGAAATTAATAAACTAGAAGATATTCAGAGACATTTTACAGCCAAGATCGATAGCTGCAAAGAACTCAACTACTGGGAAAGACTACGTAAACTAAATCTGTACTCCCTGAAAAGAAGAAGAGAGAGGCACACCATAATATATATATATATATATATATATATATATATATATGTAAAGAACGATGCTCGTGTAGAAGAGCGTCCGCACAAGATGAGGAGGGAGAACGAGCAAATGAAAAATGAGGCACCTCCCAGGAATCGAACCCGGAATTATCCAATTGCCGGTCGGATATGCTAACCACTGCACTAAGGTACCCGATGCAGTGGTTAGCATATCCACCCGGCAATTGGATGATCCCGGGTTCGATTCCTGGTTGGTGCGTCATTTTTCATTTGCTCGTTCTCCCTCCTCATCTTGTGCGGACGCTCTTCTACACAAGCGTCGTTCTTTACATTAATTATACTCTGTGTTGTTTGCAGTTAAAAAAAAAAATATATATATATATATATATACCTTATGAACCTTATATTGTTTCGTGCGTTGGTCTCTCTTCACACGGAGGTCAAGCTGGTGGCCCCGCCCCTAGGTCTGGCTTGGTGGAGGAGCGAGTTGCTTCGTGCGCTCTCCACCGTACATAGCCAGGCACGCCCGGCTCATCTGGTACCGTCCTGAGCCAGGCATCCAGTCTTCTCTTGAAGACTTCAACTTTGACCTCCGTTACGTTTCTGAGGTCCTTTGGAAGCTGGTTGGAAAGTTTTGGCCCCCTGACAACCAAGCTATTTTCCTTCAGAGTTGAGGAGGTCCCTTGTCGGGCCTTTAATTTGGGAACACTACACATTCTGCCTTTCCTATTTTCCAGTGTTGTTTGAATGGTAATTGGGTTTAGTTTTAGGTTTGGTACCAGTTTTTCGATCATTTTCCATATGTAGCTTATGGTGTACCGCTCTCTTCTTCTTTCCAGGGAGTACAGATTTTATTAGTTTCTTCCTTTTTATATGGGGACGTCAAAACTGAGCAGTATTCAAGGTTTGGTATAATCAGTGTTTTTAGCAGGGGAATCATTAGTGTCCTGTCCCTTCTCTTGAACGTTCTTAGTACCTGTCCGGCGACTCTTTTTGCTTATTTATCGCTATCTGATTTTGTGTTTCGAATTTCGCATCATCTGTCATTATTATCCCGAGATCGATCGCTTTCGTGCTTCTCTGGATTTCCTGTCTATCTGTAGCATAATATGCAATCTGTTTAAGTTCTTCTTTTCTACCATATCTCAGGAGCTGAAATTTCTCGGTGTTAAATGACATGTTGTTGTCTTCTGACCATTTGTATAGTTTGTTCGTGTCCCTCTGCAAGGCTTCCACGTCATGTACATCGCTGATTTTTCTGCTGATCTTTGTATCGTCTGCAAAGGATGTTACTATACTGTTGCTGTTTACTCTGTTGTCTATGTCTGTTAGCATGATAATGAACAGGAGTGGGGCCAGTACTGTCCCTTGTGGTACTGAGCTGCGTACTTCCGATTCTGATGATGATATACCTTGAATTTTGACGACCTGCTGACGTTCTCTGAAGAAGTTGTAGATCCATTTTCCCACTTTGCCTGTTATTCCCATATATTTAATTTTATGTGCTATTATACCATGGTCACATTTGTCGAAAGCTTTAGTAAAATCTGTGTAAATAACATCGTAGTTGTCATTGCCTTCCAATGCATCTAGGATATTGTTGTAGTGTTCTATTAGTTGTGATAGGCATGATCTACCTGATCGGAATCCATGCTGATTTTCGTTGAATCTTTCCCGTGTCTCCAGGAAGTCATAAATTTTCTCTCTAACTATTCTTTCAAATACTTTGGTGAGATGGGACGTCAATGACACTGGTCTATAGTTCTTTGCTTGAGATCTGTCCCCTTCTTTATATATAGGGACAATGTTTGCTCTTTTCAAGATGCTCGGTATTTCCCCAGTGTCTAGGGATCTTCTCCATATCCAGTATAAAGCTGTAGCTATTTCATTTTTACAGTTTTTAATCAATAATGCGTTCCAATTGTCCGAACCTGCAGCTGAATGTGGTTTCATTTGTCCTATAGCTCTCGCTACATCTTCTGGTGTAAAATCAAAGTCTGTTATATACTCTCCTTGCAATTCCTCTTCAAAGAATACATTCATGTCAGGTATCGCTTTGTCACTTTTTGGGGTACTGAAAACTGATTCATATTGAGCTCTCAATGTGTCAGATATTTCTTTTGGATCGTCGGTTAGTTCATAATTTCTCGTCCTTAAGGCTCAATAACGGCGCGCGTTTTTGTTCTCCTTTTTGCATAGCTATAGAAGTATTTTGGATTTTCCTTTATTGCTTCTACCGCCTTTTCCTCTTCCCTCTCTGTATGGTCCTTAATCAGGGCTTGTATTTCCCTATCGATACCCTCCAGTTTTTCTTTTATTGCTTTCCTGTCATTATCTCCGCAGTTGCCTAACTTCGCCTCCACTCTCTTTTTTTTTGCGGAAAAGTCTTCTCTTTTGCCTCTCTAGCCAGCTCCTCTTTCCTTTTGGCTGTGATTTCGGAGCATATTTTTCTAAAATTCTCAGCGTTTTTTCTTCCAAGGTTGTTAGCAATTGTTCTCCATTCTATTTGGGCCATGTGCGATCTGATTGCTTCTCAATTTATAGTCTTGGAGTTTAAGTTAAAGGCCCCGAATTTACTTCTTTCCTCAATATGTGTATTGTCTTTTAATGCTGTCGTCATATTTGTTGATATCTTGATTAAGTTATGGTCTGAGATAGTGGTTGGGTTATTTTTATATCAGCAATCAAGTTCGTGTTATTCGTGAATACCAGATCCAGGCAGTTATTTTTTCTGGTATTTTCTGTTATCTCCTGTGTCAGCATAAACTCATTTGTGGGAGCCGTCAACATTTTTGCTTCCTCCTGGTTTTCTCTTGTGCCCCCCTTGTTCTGGTGAATATATATATATTCCTATCCACCTTTTTGTATTTTATAAATGGGAAGTTAAAGTCTCCGCAGATCATTATATTGGGGGATGGAGGGTTTATGGCCTTTATTAGCTTTCTGATATCATCAATGGCTTCCGAGAATTTTTCGGTTGGGGTGATTGGAGGTCTATAGATGACTATTACTATCACGTTTAGTTTTTCTATTTTCACTGCTAGGAGTTCCACATAGCTGTTTGATTTACTTATTATCGTCTCTGTCATATGACCTTCCTGTACATATATAGCACAGCCACCTTTACATCTCGTCATTCTATTCGCTCTTAGTAAGTTGAAGCCCTCTATATTTATCTCTTTCTTATCAATACAATGTTCGCAGTTTTCACAATTTTCTTGGCAATCTTTAAGATGAATTTCTGTGAGGCACGCGATGTCCGCCCTTGTTTCGTTCATAAATCCTTTCAGGTACGAAACCTTATTGAGTGATTGGTTTGGTCTTATTCCTTGAATATTAGCCAGGACAATTTTTATGTTCTCTGTTTTTCGTTGCCCCTTGCGCATTTCAAGTTCGTTTTCCTTCGATATCGCTTGATTCGTTGCCCTATGATCCTCCGAGAGATCCTTTTCCGCCTACTTGTACTGGTAGCTTCTTGCCCGGTAGCGGTTTGGCTCGGGGGCTCCAGCTGTGTCAACTGCATGTGGATGACATTTAGCATCCGTAACGTGTCCGCGATGTTGAAAAAAATTTCTCGTTCGCTTCTTGCGTTCCTATCGTTTTTCCTATTGTTGTTCCTATTGTTGTTATTCCTATTGTCATTTAAACTTTTTCCTTCGTTCTTTGAGTCCGTCGGGAGATGTTGATAGTAGCATTTTTTCCCGAATTTGCAGGTTCCATATTTTGCGTAAGTCCTGCAGATGTCTGGGTGGTAGAATTTACATCCGTCTCCAAATTTATAATGACCATTATTATAGAAGAAATTGCATACTGGGGGATGTTCATATATACATTGTCCTTTTTTAAATCTGCAATTATCTTTTATATAATACCCGCATATAATTTCTTCCCCATATTTACTCTTGGCCTTTGTTTTTTGCTCCTTATTGGGGGACAGTTTCACTCCGTTTTCTTGACTGCCCTCTTGTCTTGTCCTATTTGTGCTATTTGCGCTAGTTTTGTTTGTGTCCTTCGTTGCCCTTATGCTGCGTGTTGTCTTTACACTCTTTGTCGCCTGCGTGTTTTCGGCCTCGTTTTGTGACGGTATTTGATTTTTTCTATTTCGCCTTTCTCCGTTTCTTCCGTTTTCCACTATTCTTTGTTCCCACTTTCCTCCTTCATTCTCTTCTCGTAGTCTCTTTCTGCTTTAAATACTGTAAAAGAGTTTAATTCAGTCAAGCAATTTTCGCAGAAAATTTTTATCCCATTAAACTGCTTTGCGCTCGTTATAAGGGAGATTTTTTCATCTCCCCATTCTAGGCATTTAAATCAAATATATATATATATATATATATATATATATATATATATATATATATATTTTTATGCGGAAAGGGAGGCCAAGGGCGAACGCTCGCAAAAGTGCCCCCACCCCCAGAGAAGAAGAAGAGAGCCAAAATCAAGGTCCAGGGTTTTGAAGATGCCTAGACACTGCGTTTGAAAAGTGGGAGGTCATAAACAGGGGGAAAGATGGATTGAGGAAGATTGTTCCAGAGTTGACCGGCTGAGTAGATGAAATACTGGAAATACCGATTAATCTTGCGTTAGAAAGTTGGACAGAAAAGGAATGAGAATATGTAGAAAGTCTGGTGCTGCTGTTCTCATGAAAGGAGGAGGCATGCAGTTAGAGAGTTCAGAAGAGCAGTGTCCGTTATAATAGCGATATTAAAGAGAGAGTGGGGCAACATATACGTGGAAAATGATCGAAAAACTGGTACCAAACCTCAAACTAAACCCACTTACCACCCAAACAACACTGGAAAATAGAAAAGGCAGAATGTACAGTGTTCACAAATTAAGGATCCGACAAGGGACCTCCTCAACACTGAAGGAAAACAGCTTGGTTGTGAGGGGGGCCAATACTTTTTAACCAGCTTCCAAAGGACCTCAGGAACGTGACAGGGGTCAAAGTTGAAATCTTCAAAAGAAGACTAGATGCCTGGCTCAGGACGGTACTAGATGAGGCGGGGCCACCAGCTTGACCTTCGTGTGAAGAGAGACTAACGCACGGAACTGCTTAGAGGTTACGAGGTGTGCATATATATATATATATATATATATATATATATATATCATAGGGATGTGGCGAACCACCGCCCGCCAGCTCCGCATCTCCTGCTACATACATGAGAGGAAGGATTGGGCTGGGGACCCATCGTCCCCTCCTTCTTCCCACAAAGGGTAACAATAGCCTCGGATTTTGTATCGGGGTTCTTTCTTCCTTCTTACCCCCATTCGTTGGGAAACGAGATTTTTATAATGTATGTGTGTATATATATATATGTGCTTGTTTTTTATTAATTTTGTTGCGGTATTCTGTTGTTTGCATGCATGTAATAATAATAATAATAATAATAATAATAATTAAGGACAGTCAGAAGCTGGCACGACGCTTAGGTCAGGCGAACGTGGCCATTAAGCTAACTCCTGGATTATCATTGATCAACACCATCAGGAGTCGAACCCCAAACTTCAATGTCCTCACCTCGTTTATAAGGAAACGATTTTATCCACTGAGCCACGAACGCTAGCTTGCATGCTTGTAAGATTTAAATTTTCCTGCCTGACCGCAAAAGCTTCAGCGCTATCCGCACTAAAATATATACAGTACTCCGAATGTCATAATTATACGGCGACATTATATTATTGGTATTTATCGCTCAAATTGTATGTGATGCACAATGTTGAATTGACGCTGTGAAATTCTGTAATAATTTAAAATTGATTAATTCCTGGCGGCAAATATTGTCTGAAATTATCCTTAAATTATAATTATCTTTAAAATCTGAACCACTTCAAGTTAATAAATCAATAAATTCTGTTTAACGCTAATTCGGTATTACCAATCTTCGAGCGATAAATTTGTATAGCAGATTGAGGCTTTAATGGTAGCCGCTATCAATTTATCAGTCGCGTGACGCGAGTTGCTCATAAAGTCAACCTCTTTGACACATTTTCAATAACTCATTTGCGCATATTAGAGCCACGATATCGATAAAACATCAATAATTCTAAGACCTTTTGTTTGCTTGTCAATCTTTAAAGCGTTTACTTTGACGAGTATCTTTGTTGAAGATTCAGAGGGGCTACTGCGTGGCCACGTCGCAACACCACCACCACTTCCCAATAGATCAGCGAAGTTAAGCGACATTGGATCTGGGTAGTATTGTAGTTGGATGGGGCCCTTTCTCCGTGTTCAGGTGATTTGGTGGCTTGCATCCTACGCAGGTATAGCTCTAGGTCCCCCTCCGTCATGTGACCTTTGTCGTTACGAACGAGGTTAGACAACCCCAAAACATATATATATATATATATATATATATATATATATATATATATATATATATAATTCCACCAACCCGCAAGGAAAAATATAAAATTAATTATAAAACAGTGTTTAAAAAGGCTAATTAATTTCGGCTGGTCACAACCAAGCCCTTTTCAAAGCCATAAACTAAATAATTAAAATATCTAAAAAAGTTATAAAACTTCCGTCCTACGGAAGAGCTAAGGTTAAAATGACCGTGAAGGCATAAACACAGACAGATACATGGTAGCTGTCGTACGTCTGGCAGTTGGCAAAGGCAAACTATTGCCAGATTTCAAACCTTTGAAATGAGAAATCCATAAGTAAAAATCAATCCTGTACATCTGGCAGCCGGTCACGACCCGAAATTGCCCTAAAATATTTTAAAATGTTAAAAATAAAGCTATCCATTCTGTAGGACAACTTAATATTGGAAATGGTGTTTTCTGCCAAAATATAAAATGCCTCATATATTTGTCTCTGTTCCTGGTCCCTGACCTTTATGATAGGTTTAAAATCCTGGAAGTTAAAAATATGATTATGCTGTTCCCTATGCTGAACTAGGCTACTATAAGTATTACCCGATCTCACGTCACGTTTATGGGAATTAATCCTTCTCTGTCTCTGAAAATCAATTGTCTCCCCGATGTATTTTTGAGGGCAGCCTCCACATGGGATTTCATAAACCGCCAGAATTGTTGGAGGCTTTAGGATGACGAATGAACAAAGACAATTTATTTGGCACAACGGAGACCAACTTAATCTGCTTTGGTAAGAGTGAGGAAAGCCCTTTGTTAACGTCAATACAAAGGGCACTTTCAGGAATGAAACGTCTTTATCCCGTTCCCAATTTTGGAAGAAAAAGAAAGGTCTCCTAGCGGCGAAATAAGATTTATCGATGAACAATTTGGAATAACCCAAACCTATAAATATACTTTTAATATGTAAAACTTCATCGTCAAGATAAATGGAGTCACAAATCCTGAAAGCTCTCAAAAAGAGACCGGAAATAACACCTTTCTTAGTACGAAGAGAATGATTGGAAAAAGCATGAATGTAGCTGTCTGAATGCGTAGGCTTTCTAAATACTTTGAAAGAAAGTCTTTAGGTGGGATCTCTTAAAATAAGAACATCCAAAAACGAGAGAGATCCACTATTTTCAACTTCATACGTAAACTGTATTGAGGGTACAAAACTATTAAGAACTCCCACCAGCTCATCCAGATCCACTTGAGATTCCAAAATAACACACGTGTCATCAATGTAACGGAACCAATTGACCCCACGGCACCAATATTGCGCAGTTTGGCAAGTAGCAAACTTTGGTTTGTGTTCCGTTCTGTGTTCTGGAAACCTGTAAACGTAATAAACTTGCATATAACTTTTTTGTGTTTATTTCTCCAAGAAACGAATTGCGGAAATGGAATCGGCGTAAAAATCTACGTCTACACCAAAAATATGAAAAAAATCCAATGCCGGACCTAAAACCGAAAAGATCCAACAGCATAATCATATTTTTAACTTCCAGGACTCTAAACCTATCATAAATGTCAGGGACCAGAAACAAACAAATATACGAGGCATTTTATATTTTGGCAGAAAACACCATTTCCAATATTAAGTTGTCCTACAGTATGGATAACTTTATTTTTAACATTTTAAAATATTTTAGGGCAATTTCGGGTCGTAACCGGTTGCCAGATGTACAGGATTGATTTGTACTTATGGATTTCTCATTTCAAAGGTTTGAAATCTGGCAATAGTTTGCCTTTGCCAACTGCCAGACGTACGACAGCTACCATGTATCTGTCTGTGTTTATGCCTTCACAGTCTTTTTAACCTTAGCTCTTCCGTAGGACGGAAGTTTTATAATTTTTTTAGATATTTTAATTAGTTTATAGCTTTGAAAAGGGCTTGGTTGTGACCAGCCGAAATTAATTAGCCTTTTTAAACTGTTTTATAATTAATTTTATATTTTTTCCTTACGGTTGGTATAATTTTATATTGTTGCGGTTATTGCAATTAAAGTTTATATATATATATATATATATATATATATGCAGTAAAATCACAGAATAACACGTGATCTTATTAATAAGCAAACAACCACAGGGAAAAGGAAAAAGAAAAACGAAATCCGAGCGCTTTCGTGATATATTCACATCTTCAGGGACAAGAAAGAAATAGTTATTTCTTTCTTGTCGCTGAAGATGTTAATATATCACGAAAGCGCTCGGATTTCGTGTTTCTTTCTCCTTTTCCCTGTGGTTGTTTGCTTATATATATATATAATATATATGTGTGTGTGTGTGTGTGTGTAACTATTAATTTACTGTTCACTGTAATTTGCGATCTGTACAGTACAAGTTCAGCTTCCGTAGATGTTGGTAGCCGACATCGAAAAATAGAACTTGGGGGAAAACATTTCGGAGTTCATTGTGTCTTTTGATATTGAAAAATTAATGGCTATTAAAAGAAAGTTAATTTATGCACTTCTCTACTATGAACTACGTTAAACGATTCTATCTTTATTCATTGAAGTTTCAATACAAAACACTCGAGTTCACTTTGACCTTCGACATTCACTGAAAATATACAGTATGATTGCCAATTAATTCAGAATTTTTTTCATGGGAAAAAGTTTCAAAGGATTTATATATAATGTCAATGTGTACATTACGTCTAAATTTATGCAATGCGAATGGGACCCAAAGTACGAGAACATTCTACGTTTCAGTCTGTACCTCTTTTAATTATGAAGAGAAAATATTAATTCTCTCTCTCTCTCTCTCTCTCTCTCTCTCTCTCTCTCTCTCTCTCTCTCTCTCTCTCTCTCTCTCTCTCTCTCTCTTTGTTTCAATACTTTGACCAATTTTTTCTTACTAATCTATTTGTAATTTAATTACCAGTAATACTGACGTACACTGCATTTTATATTATATATATAGGATCAAATGTAGAATTCGGACCCCAGCCTCCTTTAGTTAGCTTTATAAGGCTAACTAACGAAAATATCATGACCTAACCTAACCAATCGTCAAGGGCGTACAGTTAACCTAACGATTGGTTAGGTTAGGTCGTGATATTTTCGTTAGTTAGCCTTATAAAGCTAACTAAAGAAGGCTGGGGTCCGAATTCTACATTTGATCCTATATATATATATATGTGTGGGTGTGGGTGTGGGTGTTAATTAATATCCTGCTTGGAATTTGAATTAGGTGTGGAATAAACGTGTGAGGCAGTTTCGATCAATAGACCATTTGGTCTCGCTGATAAACAGAGCCGAAAATAAGTGGCTTTATTTACTAAAGGAAACATGAAAGATTTTCCCATTTGCATAATTTGCACTCCAAACTGAATACGCGCGTGTGTGTATATATATATATATATATATATATATATATATATATATATATATATATATAAGTAAGACGTTTGATGTAATAAACCATAATATTCTACTTAATAAATTATATTGTTACGGCTTTAGAGGAGCAATCAGTGATTGATTTAAAAGTTATTTGTCCAATAGATATCATTTTGTAGCAGTAAACACGTTTTGCTCAATTAAAGCGCTTGTTAAACAAGGTGTGCCACAGGGCTCAGTTCTGGGTCCACTGTTATTTTTATTATATATAATAACGTTCATCTGATATACAGGGTGTCCCGTAAGTCTGGACCCATAGGGAAAAATAATAAAATTACAAAAGTCCAAAAATTTATTTATAATATATTTTTTTATTATTTTTATTATTATTTTTATTATTTTTTTTATTATGATCTTACTCCGCTGGAGTTTTATTTGTGGGCCACTTGAAAGCCAAAGTGTACGAGGTCAAACTTCAGAACATTTTCCACCTTAAAGCACGCATTGTGGAGGCGTGTCAAGAAATTTCTGCGACTGTGATTCAGAAAGTGCTGTCGCAGTGGAGATTGCGTCTTCAACTATGTGTGCGACACAACGGCGGACACTTTGAACAGATTATGTAATAAATTTTTGGACTATTTTGTAATTTTATTATTTTTCCCTATGGGTCCAGACTTACGGGACACCCTGTACTAAACTTCACAATGTTTGCAGATGATACAACTGTCTCTTTTTCTTGCAAAGATGTTAATACACCTAAGAATATATTTCATTCAGAATTCATCAGTGTAATGAAATGGTTGACCACCAATAAACTCTTCCTAAATACCAGAAAACAAATTTCATGATTTTTACTAATAAAAGAAATGTATATTTTGATGAACTTAATATTGATGAAACCGCTGTAAAGGAGTGTACTGTGACAAAAATTATTGGTGTAATGCTCGGAGTGATCATGTAATGTTATATCGCGAAAAAGATTTCCAGAAACATTGCCATAATGTTTAAACTTAAAAATGTAGTCCCTAAACAGGTTTTATCGACTCTATCATACTCTTGTTCTTCCTTATATAACGCGCTGCACCTCGTTTGGGGAAACTCCGCTGACAACGTTTTGAACGGTATCTTTTGTCATAAAAAAAAAACAATAAGGTTATTATCTGATGCTGATTTTCCTTGATCACTCTAGTCTAGTGCATTATTTAAAGAGCTAAAACTACTAAAGCTCAAAGATGTAATCAAACTGGCACATTTTATTTTTATTTACGAGTGTAAGAACAAAATCACTAACTTACAATGGGTAAATAGATAGATAGAATAACCTTTATTATTAATAATAAAATAAATAATTTTTTTTTTCAATTTACAATGACATGAATAATTGTGAAGCTCGACTATTTATTTTATTTAATTTGGCCCTTAAGCTTTAGGCTTTACTTGTCTCTTATTAAAAATAAGCAGCTAGTTGTTATAAATTAATAATAATAAATAAATAAGTAAGTAAATAAGTATTATTAATAGTTAAAACATGTATTACAATATTGAACAATATTAATGGACAATATTAAACAATATTAGTGGACATTAATCCTAGATTTTTGTTAGTATGCCATTAGTTAATTGGGATTTCAACTTGGTTTTAAACAAATTTACATTCACAATATTTTTTATATCGGCATGCAAGTCATTCCATAGTTTCAATCCAATGAAAATGGGTAGTTTTTGAGATGAAGACAATCTAAATTGAGGTATAACAAGCTTTGATCTATTTCTGGTCTGATATGAGTGGATGTCTTGATGAGTTACAAAATATCTATTTACCCATTGCAAATTAATGATTTTGTTCTTACACTTGTAAATAAAAATAAAATGTGCCAGTTTGGTTATATCGTTGAGCTTTAGTAGGTTTAGCTCTTTAAATAATGCACTAGAGCAGTGATGCACAAACCCTGGCCCGCGGGCCAAATGTGTCCCCCACGGGTCTTTTCAGTGTCCCCACGGGTCTTTTCAATTCAATGAAAAAGTTAGAATATAAAAGTGACCCAATTTATGACTTAGATGGAAAGTAAGTAGGCTAATACATTTAGTTATTTTCTTCGCTTGGCCTTCACATCAAAAAAGTTTGTGCACCACTGCACTAGAGTGATCAAAGAAATCAGCATCAGATAATAACCTTATTGCTCGTTTTTGGATGACAAAGATACCATTTAATGCGTTGTTAGCGGAGTTTCCCCAAACAAGGGTGCAGTATGTTATACTGTATAAGGAAGAACAAGAGTATGATAAAAAGTCAATAAAACTTGTTTAGGGACTACATTTCTAAGTTTAAACATTATAGCAACGCTCCTTGAAATCTTTTTCGCGATATAATTTACATGATCACTCAATGCAAATTCTTATTTATATACACCAAGAAATTTTGTTACAGTACACTCCTTTATGGCGATTTCATTAACATTAAGTTCATCAAGATATACATTTCTTTTATTAGTAAAAATCATGAAATTTGTTTTACTGGTATTTAGGAAGAGTTTATTGGTGGTCAACCATTTCATTACACTGATGAATTCTGAATGAAATATATTCTTAGCTGTATTAACATCTTTGCAAGAAAAAGAGACAGTTGTATCATCCGCAAACATTATGAAGTTCAGTATATCAGATGAACGTAGAAGGTCATTTATATATAATAAAAATAACAGTGGACCCAGAACTGAGGCCTGTGGCACACCATGTTTGACAAGCGCTTTAGTTGAGCAAACCTTATTTACTGATACAAAATGATATCTATTGGACAAATAACTTTTAAACCAATTACTGATTGCTCCTCTAAAGCCGTAACAATATAATTTATTAAGTAGAATATTATGGTCTATTACATCAAACGCCTTATTCAAATCCATAAATATTTATATCATTATTTCTTTGTTCTCCTTAGCTATATTTACATTTTCCATAAGATTTAAAATAGCCATTTCCGTTGTTTCATTATTACGGAAGCCATATTGATTTGGAGATAATAAATTGTAGGATTCTAAATATCGCTGCATTCTACTTTTTACAATTTTTTCAAAAACTTTGCTGAACACAGATAATGAACAAACCGGCCTGTAATTTGTTGCTAGTGTAGGATCACCCCCCTTTAAAAAGGGGTGTTATACAACCAGTTTTTAGCATTGCTGGGAATATTCCTTTGGAAATACTTTGATTGATAATTTTAGCCAAAGTTACAGATATCTTGTCTTTAACAAGTTTCAATATAGGTACAGGAATGTTATGAATATTATTTTTTGTATTTTTTAATTTACCAATAATATTTTGGACTTCAGTAGAGGTAGCAGGAACAAAAGAAAATGAATTTAGTGGGCTGGGTGGCATATATTCTAGAGGTGAGTGATCATTATTTATTAATTGTGCACGAAGCTTATCCGCTATTGAAGTAAAGTGTGCATTTAAAGAGACTGCAATAGCAGTATCATCAGTAATTTCTTTATTATCAACATTTAATTTCTCTGTTGAATTTTTCTTAATTTGTTTTCCGAGAAGATTGTTTATGGTTGTCCAAGTGTTTTCATGTCTCCTTTATGTTTGAAAAATTGATTGTTATAATAGTTATATTTCGCAATTTTGATTATTTTAGTTAATTTGGTTCTGTGTTGAGTATATTGTATATTAGGAATTTTGCTCTGCAATTGCAATTTTAATAATTTATCTCTGTTCTTTATTGAAGTGATAATTCCTGGAGTGATCCATGGATTTGCGACACTTTTGGGCGAAACTGTTTTTCCCCTTAAAGGAAAGCAAATATTAAAAATATGGAATAAGGTGTCATAGAAGAACTGAAACATATGATCTGGGTCATTTAAAGGTTCGTCACAATCAAGTCGAGTATTTTCTACAGCCCCAATAAATTTTCTTTTGATAACCTCTGAGAATATTCTGTAATCAATAGTTGTTTTGTCCGCAACCTGAACAATGTTATTGAATATAGCGTAAGTAGGAAAATGATCACTGATGTTAGTGGTTATAATTCCAGAATTTACGAGGGCATTGCTATTTACAAATATATTATCAATCGTAGATTCTGTTCTTCGATTGCCATAGCTGCAGACTCGAGTGGGTTTGGTAATAGAATGACTAAGATAGAAAGAATTCATTAAGTTTAAAAATTTATGAGAGATTGCTTCAGATTGCAAATTGATGTTGAAATCTCCCGCAACTATGGCATTCGATTTATGAAAGTTGCATAACATGTTATCTAAGTGAATTAAAAAGCTGTTGATATTAGTATTAGGTGGTCTATATATTGCATGGACAGAATATACATTACTTTTGTCTTTTATATTCACAATCAGGTTTTCATTGTCACTATTACATAGAGAAAATACTTCGTTAGAGTCGTAAGTTTGATACACATACATAGAGATACCCCGACCAATCTGACCATCTCTTACAGTATGATAAGCAACGTAATTATCTATATTATATAGGTTTTTAATACTACTATTTAACCAGGTTTCCGTGAGAATTATGACACTAAATTTGACCGTAGAAGTTTTCAAAAGGGCCAATAAGTAGTTATAGTTACTAGGTAAGCTTCGAATGTTTAGATTTAGCACTGAAAGATTTTTATAAATATCTTTTTGTAATACAAAGGCATTAAACTCGTCTATCGATGAGACCATGCAATTGCCTACACCAGATTCCTATTCTAGATTCTCTAAACTAGATACAGAATTCTTTGGTAATGAACTGAAATTATTAATATCGGCACATATACTATGAAAGTCTTTATCGATGAAAGCCATTTAACAGTAGTTCTCAAACAATTTCACTAAATACAGAATACGGGAATAAGGGGTTACCGCCCAGTTGAGCCGAGAATGGGAAAGTCGACTGTTGAGATTGTATGCAAAGTTATTCGCCGGCCTCCTGTGTGCCGACTGTCGGCTGGCGTTTTCGTAGTTCTCATAGCTTCGAATGCTTCTTCACTAACAAGGTGAACTCCTTTGACCGAAGTATTCCGCGTTGGAGGAGTCTCTCTTTCTTTAGTAATTGACTTCGCTCCAAGGAAGTAGGCAACTTTCCCCGAGTCTCCTCGCTTCTATGAGTTTAGGCTTTAGGGACTAGAAATAGATGAAAGCTCGTTATACCTCAATTTAGATTGTCTTCATCTCAAAAACTACCCATTTTCATTGGATTGAAACTATAGAATGATTTAAGTGCTGATGTAAAAAATATTGTGAATGTAAATTCGTTTAAAACCAAGTTGAAATCCCGATTAATAATGGCATACTAATAAAATTCTAGGATTAATGTACATTACTATTGTTTATTAATTTCTCGCGTGTAATCTAGGATTAAAGATACATTACTCGTAATTGTTCAGTTCTTATCTCTCGTATATAATATTGATTGATTTGTATGGTATGGTATAACACCTTCAATAATGACCTTGCATTTGTGATATCGATAATGATAATTTAAGATTAATAATAACTATCTGCTTTATTTTTAAGAAGAGCCCAGTAAAGCCTAAAGCTTAAGGTCCAAATGAAATAAAATAAATAGTCCAGCTTCAGTTATTTATGTCATTGTAAATTGTAAAAACAACGTATTTATTTTATTATTAATTAATAAAGATTATTCACTCAATCAATCAATCAAAAACACTAAAAAAAAAAGATGCCAATTTTCAAAATATTTACCAGTTTTCTGCGGTATTATTAGGTCTTTTTCCATTCTGTTTTTTATCACCCTGTCTCTGTTTGTTTATCAGAAAATTAAATCCTGTCCTGATATAGTTAATTAAATTTAAAAATTATTTACGGAATTTGCAATTTTTGTGTGTACCCTGTTTCGTTTGTAACACGTGACAGTGAACCCTCTTTGAAATGGTTACGGGAAATTAGTACAGTATCTTCGTTGCTAATTCTTTATCGTTGCTTACAATTAAAATCATGAATATATATTTTTGGAATATTATTTTCCTTTGTAATATTATAATAATAATATTAGTAATAAACGTCGATAATATATATATATATATGGCATTGTTGGAGGAAATAATATGGCGTACTCTCTCTTTCATGGTTTGAGTAGCCACGTTGAAAAGACAGTTTAAAAAAGTAAAAGTAATGTATAGTGGAAATAAAAATAGTGTACCCCATTACAGTGCACCATATCAGTGAGGAGCTATTTTTATTTGCACTATTTATATTTTAGCTTAATTTCAGGCGTTCTCTTTCAGTATGGCCACTCATACCTACCAAAGAGAGAGTGGAGCTCAAGATGAGAAATATTATACACCAGTGACTCATCTTCCGAATCACTCTCTCTCTCTCTCTCTCTCTCTCTCTCTGCAGTGATTTTAATTGATATTTTTAGTTATATTCACGAGCGTAGAACGTTCTGTCGAAATACTCAATACAGTTTCTCAGTGGCCTTCGTTCCACCAAAGACGGACCTCTTCTGGCGACCTCTACACTAGTCCTCTTTTCGGCTCATTTCCCGTCACGTCAATGATCTTTATTCGACTATTTTCATCAGGTGTGACGGGTATTACCGGGCGTAACAATGCATAGAAGATATCTTTTTTTTGTTCGTCTTAAGTTTGGCTGTTCTCTGAGAGCATTTGAATTCCTGCAAGTTTTTACATAATAAGATTAAAGTATATATATATATATATATATATATATATATATATATATATATATGGAAGCGTCCATTTGTCTTGCAGTTGTTTCTTTCCTGTTTTAGTGTTTATCTTCATGTGGCGAAGTGCGTAAATTTTTCTTAACTTACTGTCTACAAATGGAGAAGAGAAAAGTCAATTGTGCATTAGTGTCAACTGTCTCATATTTGGCTCATTTACCATTTTTCCCCTCTTGGGGCTTTCTTTTCCATTTTATTTCCATTCGGGTCCTTTAGAAGATGAATAAAAAGTGGCTGAAGAAGAAGAACAACAAAAACAACACCGACAACGACAAAATTCGTTTATATTCTTGTACAATAAAAAGAAGGTATTTCAATATAAAGTATATACTTACACTCTCCAATTAATTATTTTCTTCACTGAGCCATTATTCTTTTTTAATTTTTATTGCTTTCGTAAACACTTTACAAATAACGAATGAAAAAAGAGGGAAAAACAGAGAAAGAAAAATGTTTATCCTTCAAATGCCAAACTGTTTTGTGAAGGAAAGGCGTTTGTTCTCACACGAAGGCAGATATGAGGTGAAATTAGAATTATTGCAGACCTTCCTCACAAAACCATCTTGCGCGCAACGTGTAGCAACATTTTGTGAACGAACATCGATCGATCAGTCACTAATTTTCTAGGATTAATTAAACCGATCATTTCCATGTAATAAAAGAGAGAGTCAAAAAGTTGTTTCAAATAAATATATATATATATATATATATATATATATATATATATATATAATGCGGGAAGGAGGGACCCAAGGGAAATGCCGCGAAAATGCCCCCTCAATACCATAGGAGGAGAGAGCCGAAATCAAGGTCCACAATTTTCGAGATATCTGAACACTCTGCGTTTGAAAGATTGGAGGTCATGGACAGGGGGAAAGATGGATTGAGGGAGGTTGTTCCAGAGTTGACCGGTTTAGTATATGAAAGATCGAAAATACCGATTAACCCTTGCGCTAGAGCGGTGGATAGAAAAGGAATGAGAATGTGTAGAAAGTCTGGTACTGGAAGCTCTCCTTAAAGGAGAAAGCACGCAATTAGAGAGTTCAGAAGAGCAGTGTCCGTTATAACAGCGATAGTAAAGAAAGAGTGAGGCAACATTGCGGCGAAAAGAGAGGGATTGAAGAGAGTCAGTAAGAGGCGGGAAAATGATGAGACGAAAAGCCTTTGATTCAACCTGGTCAAAATAGAGCTATGTGGGTTGAGCCACCCCGCACATGAGAAGCGTACTCCATACATGGGCGGACAAGACCCTCGTACAGAGATAGCAACTGAGTGGGATTGAAGAAACTGCGGAGGCGGTACAACACACCTAACCTCTTAGAAGCTTTTTTAGAAAGTGAGTGTATGTGATATTTCCAGGAAAGAACAAGAGAAAAGGAAACACCAAGAAGATAAGGGGATAGTCAAGATAAGGGGATAGTCATGTGGAAGATTGTGACGAGTAGACAGATGAAGGAACTGGGTTTTTGAGGCACTGAAAATCAGGAGGTTTTCTCCGCCCCAATCAGAGATAGTAGAAATATCAGAGGTCAGGTGCGCCATAGCCGTCTTACTAAAAAAATGGTGCGACTGTTAAGAACTCTTTATAAACCTTCATTGGTTCTTTCTTAATATGTATACTAAATTTGGTGCAGATTACTATAGCCATTTAGACGTGTGTAAACGAACATGTACAGGCAGACAGACATCATCATCAACATCATCTTAGGGTCTTTGTTAGCCTTAGCTTCTGTAGATCTGTAGATCATCATCATCATCATCTCCTACGTATATAAATGAGATTATATATATAATATATATAGCGTGACAGTCTCGGATTAATGGATACGCCATGTTGGAATAAATAATCCTGTTTCGGCGCAAACATTAACGGCACAAAATCGCTCGTTAATCAGTTTCATCAATGAAATGCCAAACGACCTCTAATTGAATTTTCTCTTTTGTGTTCTGTACTTACGAAGCTTCTAAAGGATTGCTTGCATAGTCACCCTTTCCCAGAAAAGAACGATGAATTGCACATTTTGTTTCCAGTCAACGCGATAAATGGTGGAGGAATTTGGTTCACATTTATCGAGATAAAACGAAGGACAGTTGGAGCCGCTGACTTAAATTATTGGTACGATAAAGCTGGTTGGTTGTTCCCTTTCACTTCCTCCCAACTTCCTTCCAACTTAGGGCAACGAGGCGGGAATTGTAATGCCAATTTACATGAAGTTAGACGAGTTCTTTCACACCCTAATTTTATGGTAAAAAATGAATTACAGTGAAAATTATTTTCGATAGAAAGTAACATTAAAAACGATCGTGTAATTGTCATCACAATGTTATATTTGCAAAGGAACTATGAATTTAAATTTATACCAAGTCATGTCCTAAGTAAACGTTCGAACACGTCGTTCTTCTGAGCTTTCTGATTGGCTTAAAAAAAAAAAGTTGATATCGGTTCTCCGATTGATCAATGAAAGACGCTTCTCGTATCCTACATGGAATTCATGCCTAATAACAATGAATGAGAGAGAGGAACTAGCACAGCGAGGCTAACTACAGTTGTGTGGTTCATTGCGTTAACTCCTGTATTATTATTATTATTACCAGCATCATCGGGAGTCGAACACACAACTCCAGTGGCTTCATTTCGCTTATTGGGAAACGGTTTTATCCACTAAACCACTGCCGCTGTTCGGTTCAGGCTTAGTTCAGTACAATAATTTTAAGCTGACAAGGTGTAAAGCCTCAAAGAAAATAGTCACAGGTTTAACGTTAAATTAAGACATATGAATTATGGTTTGTTTTTATAAAAACATTCACTTTAAATTAAGAATTTAGGCCTTGGCGTGTATCCTGCAAAAACAGCATGTTTTTGTTCTGAAATAACTTAAAGAATGGCTGCATGCGCGAAATATTTCTAACTTAGGTTAAGGCGTGGCGAACTTCAGTAAAAAATGTTGAAAAAAAATGCAATGCTTTGTAGGTCCAGGTTTATATGTCAATGATCGAAGCCTTTGTTTTTTTTGTTAAGAAACTACTACTACTGCTACTACTACTACTTCTTGACAGCGAGCCTAGTCGTTGGTTGGTTGGTTTGTTGATCTGTTTACGTCCTTCGTCCAAATGAGAACGCTGAGACGGAATCCAGTCGTTATCGCTGTAATAATCGATTTTTTCTTCCTTAACACAATTACTCTATTGTCCCCTTTCTTCTCTCGTCTTGGCCTCTTCCTTGATCGTTTGGAACAACTCCATGATGATACGTAACAAGCAGTGAATTCTCCCATAATCCCATTCAGTCACCAATTTGCAGAGGCGGGGGGAACTGGGAGCGGAGCTTCCGTATTGCGCATAAGGGGAAGGGGGATTACAAGCTCCTTATTAATTTCTTAATCGTATTTTTAGTTCTTTTAGTTCCCCATTCCCACTCCAACTCTTTCCCCTTTTATTTGATCCCCATTCACCTTCCATTCTCAGCAGTGAATGGCACGAAGAGACATTAATCCTCCCATTTAAGGGCGCCCTCTCGCGGAAGGAGAAACTTTAGCAGTTACTCAGCGGCCGAAGGGAAAATGGTAAGGCAGGGAGCCAAATCTTAGGCTGCAAATATGCCAAACCGATAGAAAGGAAGAAGAGAGAAGAAAATAAAGAGAGGAAGAAAAGGAGAGATAAAAAAAAACAAAGATAGTCACAGAACTCAAACAAAAGAAAGTGGAAAGCCGTAAAAATGAGATTAAAAAAAAGGAGAGAAGAAAAAGATGGGAAAAAGTTAATGAAAAGTAATATCAAAATACTTCAGGATAAAGTTCCCTCAAAAAACAAAAAATAAATTAAGGCTAAAAACGGAAAAGAAAAAGAGAGAGAGAGAGAGAGGTTTTGTTTTTAAATTATATTTATTCAGTCATAACTTAGTAAGTACGGTTGAAATAAAGGGAGACAATTATATTTAGAAATTTCTTTTACCTTTTAAAACAGAAACACACACACACACACACACATACACATATATATATATATATATATATATATATATCATGCTGCACATCCATGAACTAGAAATTTGTTTTCGAAAAATATTATTGAGACTTTGCAGTTATCTTTATTACTACTATAGTCTACATGGTGTTCAAAAAGAAAAACAATCCATTGGAGATTGAATATATCATTGTAACCTAATCCTTTTCTTTCTGTTTCGAGTTGCATTTCTTTTTTAACACCCTGTACTACACTACTACTACTACTAATTGTTATTATTATTATTATTTGTTGTTGTTGTTGTCGTATTTGTATAAGTCGGTAATGAGCAATGCGTACAGTCGTAGATGCTCGTTCTAATCAATTATTCACTGGTGTGAGAGCGGATCTGATGATTGAAACATTTAGAGAAACGTCGGTAGAGGGAAACAAAGACTTATGAAGTATTCGTTTCTTTCAAGAAACGAGACCAAGAAGCGTAGAGTGGGTGGAAATAAGTTCTCAGCTTAACATTTTTAGCCACGATTACTCGACCATTTATGGTAACATCGCGATCAATGTGAGATATTTCATTTTTTGTCTATTATTTATAGACTTCCTGCTCGCTCTGTGTATATATATATATATATATATATATATATTTCCGTTATCTCATTTATACGTCACTTACTCATATCCATCTAAATATTATGAACAATCGCGTCAAATGCCTTTTCAAGGCGTAAACTCGGTATAAGTTTCGATTTCTGGTCTCCGCCGAAGACGAGGAAGGTTAAAGAATCTCGCTGCGGATTGTCTCGTACATCTGGCAAGTATAACTGCATAAAACATTGCTTTATTAAATTTTTGTGATATATATATATATATATATATACACACACACACACATTTTAACTGCAAACAACACACAGTATAATTAATGTAAAGAACGACGCTTGTGTAGAAGAGCGTTCCGCACAAGATGAGGATGGAGTACGAACAAATGAAAAATGAGGTACCTCCCAGGAATCGAACCCGGGATCATCCAATTGCCGGTCGGATATGCTATCCACTACACCAAGGACCTCGATCAATCAGGAGTCGTAATTCTCCTACATACGAGCGGAATCAAGTGCCCTGAGGGGACACCTTCGCGTGCCGTACATATACACATTTTAACTGCTCGTATGTAGGAGAATTACGACTTCTGATTGATCGAGGTCCTTGGTGTGGTGGATAGCATATCCGACCGACAATTGGATGATCCCGGGTTCGATTCCTGGGAGGTACCTCATTTTTCATTTGTTCGTTCTTCCTCCTCATCTTGTGCGGAACGCTCTTCTACACAAGCGTCGTTCTTATATATTACATATATATATATATATATATATTATAGCTAAAAATATGCGTTTCACATAACTTTATGGCAGAATATTTAATAAGATTTCTGAAAACAATAAAAAAAGGGTTTTATATTAAACAGTATATTCTTTTATTTGAATTTCATTTCAAATATATAAGTTGCTAAAAGCAGTTTAGATTGTAAAAAGTGAACTTTTATGTGTTAAAAATAAGATAAAATCGTATGATATCTACTTGCAGCGAAAGCTATATATATATATATATATATATATATACATAAGGTGGTGCAAAAGTCAGGACACATAGGGACTATGTTTTTTCAATGCAAATACACACACATATACTGGATATATATTTGCATTGAGAAGCATCGTTTCTCTGTGTCCTGACTTTTGCGTCACCCTATATATATATATGAAAATTATTTATGATGAAAAGAACCACGAAGGAAAGGAAACACAGAATGGTGTTCAAGCGTTGTGTTTCTTAATTATTCATGTTTACAAATTCTCAAATGTCTCACGGTGACGTCACTCCTGACGTCATATCAATGACTGTTGCCATCTATATATTATCAAGTAGAGCTTACTAGTCTAGCGTCGTAGTTTTACTTTTAAGGTGGTGCTGCTGCTGCTGCTGCTGCTTTCTAATAAATTTATTTATAGGAAAAGTAGGTAATTACACGCATAAATGCTACATATCATTTAATCATTTATTGTAAAAAGGTTTGTGCACCATTTTGAAAGTATTGTGTTCAAAATAAGTTTCGACAATGCGATTGAGCAAGGCCTTCGCAGACGCAGGTGAAACATTGCCAAGTGTATGAGCAGTGAATGTACAATGGCAACACTTTTGTACTTCTCTCACTTCTCTCATCGCCACGGGAAGGAAGACTCACCGTTCTGGGAGAATATATTATTGTCCATTCGGGCATTTCATACTCGTGTATTTACTGTACAAGGATGGGCATTGAAGATACATGATTCAAAGCGCATGATTCATCAGGAACAAGGTGCGCATAAAGCTCGTACTTCCCCCGTCATTTCGCTTCCTAGTTTACAAAAACTGTACACATATTTATATTCCCTCCAACTTGTTTTTTACACAGGTTGGACCACAAACTAATCACTTAAGGTCTAACATACAGCCATTATAGGACTGTGTTTAAGTATATTTACTACATTATACGAGTACTTTCAGATTATTGGGAAACAATGTTACAAAGTTATATGGATTTGGTTAGGGAGTCTTTTAAATAGATATAAATAAACAAACCACACCGGCATAAAGTCAGCTTGCATATCGATATAACAATGTCACGAGAAAGCTATAGAGATAAAACTAATGATTTAAGACTAATTATACTATTAATGCCATAAAGACTGTCTCATTAAAGTAGATATAATCCTTTCATGAAGGAAAATGCAAGATGAGAAATTATATGTGTGCGTGTGTGTATATATATATATAATGAGAATAAAATATCTTAGATCAAAGTGATATATCCTTGATCTTAAGTTATAACTTTTACCTTTTTGAGGATAATTACTTCGTCATATTACTGATTACTGAGTTTCTGAGTTGAATTACCGAGTTCTTCCATGAGTTGACTAATTCTATGACGTCTCTGACAAGTTCAAATGTAGTTACAGTGGATTGGTAATTTGATCTTCATGTTTAGGGAGTCAAAAGGTCAGTGATTAAAATGTAACTGAGGAGCTGTCATTGAAAATAACGATTTAAAGAGTTTTAGCTATATTTTATGCTTGAAGGTCAGTTGTTGGCAAGATCACGTGTTTAAAGAGGTACTGGCATAAATATTTGATCTCGAGTGCTATTGTATTGGTATTAAATAGTTGGGTATAAAGGTATACAGTTATACAATTTCACTGGTTATAAATAAGAGCGGCTTAGGGATTTTGTTTCATTTCGGTACTTGTGGGTTATCTGTCGCCACTTTTTAATTTAATTTTCCAACTTTTTCACAAATACAGATGTGTGTTATCATGTTGCCATTTTTACAAAAATGTTTTTACGCCTCGTGAACAGGCTCTCATCGATCTCAACCACTATTCCTTCTAACCTAACCTAACCTAACCTCACACTAACCTAACCACACACTAACCTAACCTAACCTAACCTAACTAAAAAATAAATGACCCATTAGGTTAGGTTAGGTTAGGTTAGGTTAGAAGGAATAGTGGTTGAGATCGATGAGAGCCTGTTCACGAGGCGTAAAAACATTTTTGTAAAAATGGCAACATGATAACACACATCTGTATTTGTGAAAAAGTTGGAAAATTAAATTAAAAAGTGGCGACAGATAACCCACAAGTACCTTCATTTCTTTGAAGGGGTAAGCAAAGATTAGCTGCCTAAATTTCTAAGGTGAAAATAAATGAACTTTATATGACCAATTGGAACTAAAGAAAATCGTCAAACTTGTTTTCTGCAGCCTTGGTACCGGCGAAATCAGTCCACTCACCGAAAGTACTTTACGCCTAATTCTGTCATAGACGTGTGGTACCTTCCGCATCAGTCGGATCAACTGCGGTACTTGCGAGAGAACCTTGACTCTTCTTCGACATTCCGGTGCTGCGATGTGGTACGTGATCATGCCATCGCCTATAAAGTCGTTTATATACGTTCGCTTGCTTTTGTTTCTTCCTTTGCAAAAGGCCACTTCTCAACTTCGACCCACTGGCCTTTTGCGGGTGACCTCTAGTCGTCTTTTTCTACTCTTTGACTCGTTTCTCAGTTAACTATTAACCGAGATGTTTTGATAATACTTTAACATCTCCACTGTAATGTTAACCAGAGTTACACGCAGAGAAGGAATTGAGAGTCTTTTCACCGTTGATTTCATTTACATTTCAACAAAATGAATCAGTTTCTCATTTTGTTTTTCTTTCTTGCTTTTTGAGATCGGATAAATTGTATATTTGTTCAATTTTACAGCAAACTTGCCATCGAATTGCAAACTGTAAATTTTTGTTTTTTTTATATGTGAAGCATCATCAAAAGAGATATTTTTATGCATATAAACTTACAACTTTACTAATTTTCAACAATAAATTTGCTATAAATAATAATAATAATAATAATAATAATAATAATCCATTTTGCCTAAAGCCATTAATATAACTTTCACGTGTTTCATCAAACAATCAACCGGAATGAACTCAAAATAATTTCTCACAGATTCAAAATAACCAAAAAAAAACTTGATAAAATCGCTTTAATTAATAATATTCAAATGCTTTGAGGGGTTGATGAGAGATGGCACTTTCGAGGTTAAATTAACTGCATATTTACTACAATCGCTAACATGCATTGGAGCTTTTAATTAATATGAGTTAATAATAAACTTTTTTCATGATAATACCATTAACGATAATTATCATTAATACCATTAATGATAATACCCTTCCTAAGGGGAAGCAAAGAAGTTGCTTCTTTCGGATTCCTACATTTTTTTTACCTTGGATTCGTACGATTTTTTGTACCAGTGTCAGTGACGCTTGTCAGTTTCATACTTCTTCTTATCAAAATTAACAGTGTTTAAAGTCTGTTTACCATTTGTTACTGCTCCAACAAAGTTGTAAACGTGCCAATATTACACAGTTACAATCTCATCAGATAATCTACATTACTTAACTAATAATATTACATAAAAAATATCTTCAAATTTTTCTAGCGACATCCGGCACTACCTTCTTACTCCAACAGGGAAACAACGAACGAACGAACGAGTGATCCTTAGACATACGATCGAACGATTGAATTTTAACTAAAGTGACCAAAATCTTAATGTAAATCAAGAACGTTCTCTAACAATCGAGTCAAATTCTTTCATTAAGACTTCCAAAAGCTATCAACAAATATCTAAATTTCAAGCGAATAAACTTTACAGAAATGGCAAAAAGAGGAAACAACAACAGGCATCTCCCATTCCCCCATCTATACTTTATCGGTGGACCTGGAGTTCCAAAAGGCTCCCCAAGTGAAAACTCCACTGAAATTGCCAGAAACGCCATCAAAGAAAAACTATGTATAAACATTCATAAAAATGTCATTACGGAAAGGCATATCGAGCCGGTGAAAATAATAATGACACTGACAAAAGAATCATAAAATTAAAATTGAGTGACCGGCTGCGCAAATCGGAAATAAGAAGTGCAGTTATAAATATAAAATATAATATATATATTAATGAATCACTCTGTGCGTACAGAAATTTTTTTTTTAATAAACTATTAAAACTTAAAAAAGGAAAACTAATTTATTCCTGTTATGTACGGGACGGTATAATATATGCCCGTAAGTCCCGAGAAGGACAAAGAGTGTCGATTCATACTCAACATGACTTCGACAAATCTCGGTGCCATCTACAAATAGAATTGCCTTCAGCATAACCTGTATATTAAGTAAACCTATCACTACATAACCTATCATTATGTATCAGTACTCTTATAAAGGAAGAATTTATAGTCACCATTTTATCGTCGGCAATATAATAATAATGATAATAACAATAATAATAATTAGGTTAAGTTGTTAATGTTAATGGTTATGATTGTTATTATGAGGCTAGGGTCACCAGATCTTTTCAGATCAAATAATGAATTAGGAAATTAATAGAGTGAGTTTTCTTCCTTTATTAAACAAAATAAATTATATATAAGTGAGATAAATAAAAGTTGTAGTTGTTTGAATGCAAGTTCAGTTGAAATGTATGAATGTGCACTTGAATAATGACTTCGATATTATAATAACGCGCGAGGAAATGAAAGCCTTTATATAAAGTTAGGTGAATGACACCAGGCCAATGGGGGTCTGTTACAACGTTGTTGCATGATGAGATCTCACGTGCCACAGAGGTTTTCTTCGAGGAGAGAGGCGCGTGGTGTGATGCTCAGGACACAAAAGGAAAGCTTGATGGAGTCTCGCGATGTGACGTCATCTTGGTCGCCGGTGTGTCGATAGAGCAGTGGGCTTATTGTCAAGTGGAAATCGCGAAAGTATCTGAAGGCTCTGTCGCTACGTTCTTATATACAGGGTGGGCCGTAAGTTTCCATACATAGGAAAATAAACATTTTTTTATGGACAACCATTTTTATTTATATAATATGCTCTACATGGTTGCCATTGTTTTGAAAACACATTTCAATACGTGTTCCCCACTGTTGATGAACACGCATTAGCACAGTTGACGTTATGCTTGTAATGGCGTTGGTGATACGTTCCTTTAGATGATTTATGTCTCGTATCTTTTCCTGATACACCATGGCCTTCAAGTGCCCCCAAAGATAGAAATCAAGGGGGGTGAGATCTGGGGATCTGGGAGGCCACTCCACAGGACCACGCCGACCAATCCAAGCATCCGGAAACTGCTGCTGATCCAAATACCGACGCACGTGAAGACCATAATGAGGTGGAGCTCCATCTTGCTGGAAGTAAACTGGGAAGTTACCTTCCTCGTTTAGCAGGGATGGGAAAATCTCTTCTTGCAACATGTTAAGATACCTTTCGGCATTAAGATTTCCACTGACAAAAATTGGTCCAATAATTCTGTCACCCCATATCCCGGCCCACACCATCACTTTACCGGCACCTTGCATCTTCGTCGGACTCAGCCAGTTAGGGTTAGCATTACTCCAATAACGTATGTTTTGCCGATTAACCTCTCCATTGACGTAAAAATTTGCTTCATCAGTAAACAAGATCTTACGTCAAACGCATATTCTTAGGGTATCTGAAACATAAAAACAAACGTTTAATTTTTCCTATGTATGGAAACTTACGGCCCACCCTGTACATAATAATAATGAAAAGATGTAATAAATTTATGCGGTGTTGAAATTTTATAATTTTATAATCCTTATAATTTTATAATTTTGCTATTCTCATAATCCTTCAAATTCTGTAATCATTAATTTTAAGATTTTATAATAATATAATTTTTAATTTAATTTTTTTAATTTTAAGTTTTTATAAGTCTGATTTTCTAACTTTCAACTTTATAGTCTCAATATGGATGAATAATTATAATATTACGTTCTTACATATGGTCTTGCTTTACTACAACCACTTTTTGTTTTACATATACTGTTGTGTGTGTATATATATATATATATATATATATATATATATAATATATATATAATATATATATGTGCTGTATATTTTTTCTTACCTGCTATTATTTCTGTTCCCGTATTACCCTAATTTTCACGTCATGATCAACACTTTAAATACTCTCAATATTGTAAATGAAATTATTGAATGTGAAAACGTAGTCACCTCTGATTATATCTCAGTAGACAACTTCTTAAACAAGAAATAGAACTGTGGCAACCTGTCTTTCCTAAATTTAACATTCGTAGTCTCCCAAACCACTTTGACGAATTGACAGCTAACCTACAACACAAATTCACGCGCATTATATTAACTGAAATCTGATTAAATGAAAATCAGATTTTTTTTTAACACTCCAGGATACAGAAGCTACCATGTATGTAGGGCTAACAATAGGGGAGGAGGTGTAAGTATATTTGTAGACTCAAATTCTAAAAGAATCGAAGAACTGACAAGCATAAACAATACCTGAGAAACACTCGCAATTGAAATCTTTATTCATAACACCCAGTATTCAATTTTAGGCATTTATCGACCATCAACTGGTAACGTACCAACTTTTATTACAAATATCGATAGAAGTCTAACCTCCAATTATATTGGTAACAATTGCGTCGTCATTGAGGGAGATTTAAATATTGATTTCACAAAAGAATATTCAAATAATAACGCAAGATTCCTTCACAACATCATGACTGCAGTCTGCAAGTGGTTTCAAATTAGCTGTTACAAAGACAATGTCATTAGAAATTCGACTCTGCTAGATCAGAATTGGGTGGAGTCCCCGCATGAACTGCATCTCGGGTAGTGATGTAGCGGATGTCATTTTTTTCACATCCGCGGATGCGGATGAGGATGTTTGATTTCAACATCCGCGGATGCGGATGAGGATGTTTGATTTCAACATCCGCGGATGCGGATGCGGATGTCTACATTTTCGTTATTGTTTAGGATATATTCGAGATTTGTTGTGTTTAACGTATATAATAAGTTATTATATAGAGAGAGCTGTAGCTATAATGTAGTATAATTGATTAATTGTACAATAATTGCTGTACTTTTCTCTGAACATATAAAATAATATCAAGCATCTAACTAATATAGAAATCAATTAGTGAATTCGTCTGCAAATAAATTCGTTATATTTTGTTGAGTTTCAGCCACAATTAGAAACCATAATTGTGTTACCAGGATGCGGGACGTGAACCCAACTCAAATGCACCCCACCGACCTCTTTCCCCAACCTCCACCCTTATAGAAAGAGCTCTTTAATTAGCTTGATAACTATTTATAATTAAGTTTAAAGTTTTATTAGGCATATTTATAAATGAGTAATTAAAATAAAGTAAACTAAGATGTTCATCGTTTAATGTTCAAACTTAATTATAGGAAGGTTATGCTTAAGGAACATTAATTTTTCTGCCTTTTCTGCTGCCAGTCTGTTTCTCTTTTCATCATATATTAATCCAGCACTGCTAAATAATAATCTCGCTTGGTACGTTTGTTGGAGGACAGGCTAAATGTTTCCTTGCAAGTTTACTCAAGTATGGATAGATATTCTGCGTATTTTTCCACCAACTAATAGGATTGTCACATGCAGCCAGGCGTTTTTCTTGGTGATAGCTCTCGATCATTTTTACTACATCTTTTGACATCGCGTAGGTCTCGTCATTGCTGCTTGACTCAAGAAACTGAGAAACAGATTCTGTGATAGATTTGTTTGTTGAAGGTGTTGGTTCTGTCACTGAAACTTTTATTCTTTTGGTGGGTGGCGAAGCGACAGATTCAAGAGATTGAAGCTCTTCAACTGCTTTGCCAAGTGATGATTTAACTCGTTCTAATGTACTAGGTGAAAATAACTTAGCTTTGTAACGTGGATCTAAGTAGGTTGCAAGAGAGTAACTCCATACAAGAACAGCCTCTCGTCTTGTCGCTTGCATCACTCTTGCGCACAATGAACTAGTTCTATTAATATAGTAGAATTTGATAATTTCCGCTTATTAATGACGTTTTATCTCAACGGTCCACATCCGCACGACATCCGCAGTCCAAAGTGCGGATGCGGACGCGGATGCGGATGCGAGAAAATGTGCGGATGTGACCTACATCACTAATCTCGGGTATAATTATATTAAATATCGAAGATCATTTGGCCGCATACGCCATGCTAATCACCCATTTCTCATCAAAGGAAATTATAAAAGTTGACTGAAGATCTTACAGTTATAATAAATTAAAGTTCCTGTGAGAAATTAGGCTTTTGACAGGACTAAAATAACCGAAAGTAACCATGACATTGGAACAAAATTTGAAGCATTCTCAAACACACGAATGGATAGATTCGATATAAACTTTACTCTCAAATCAAAAGTAATATTTAAAACTAAATATAACAACCAATGAAACACCCCAGCACTCATTGTGAGTATTAAACGCGAGCATATACTCTCTTTAAATTACAAAAATTACCGTAACACGCTTAATGCAATCATTAAAAAAGCAAAAGCAGACCATTACTGTTCAAAATTGATGAACAAAAATCCAGTCCGAAGAGATTATGGAGCATTCTGAAAGAATTAATTAACGCAAAGAAAGTTAAAACAAATCCCTTGTCCTCCCTCACACAAGGCGAAAATTCTTACAGTGATCCCAAAGACATAGCCAATTTATTAAACAACTTCTTCGCAGATATCGGCTCCAATACTGCAGTCTCGATCCCAATTACAGACACTCACTACCGACAATACATGCCACAACCAAATCCAAACTCATTTTTCTTTGATCCAATCTTACCAAACGATATCTCTCCAGCAATAAAAAATCTAAAAAATAAAGATTCTGATATCAATACGATCCCGGTAAATATATACAAATTAGTATCCGATAAAATTGCAATACTACTCAGTAAGCTAATGAATAAATCATTAACACTAGATACAGTATATTCCTTGACAGTCTAAAGCAGGGGTCGGGGAATTTTTTTGGGTATTACCCAAAACTCTATTTGAGTAAGGTGAAATTACCCCCAGACTTCAAAGTAAACAAAAAAAAGCCAATTGCTCTTAAAATTGTTGCATATTGTATACAAAAAATTCAAATTAAAAAATGGAAGTGTCTCTCATACCGCAAGCATTACCTCCAAAATTTTTAAATTTACCCCCATTTGGGGTAATTTACCCCTGTTCCCCGACCTCTGGTCTAAAGGAAGCCAGAGTATGCCTGTATTTAAATTGGGAAATTCAAACACTCCATCCAATTATCGTCCCATTTCCGTTTTGACAACTTTAAGTAAAGTATTTGAAAAAATCTTGGACAGTAAATTTACTAAATTCTTAATCAAATACGATAATTTAATTAAAACACATTTTAGGTTTAGAGGTGAACATACAACGGAAGATGCCATAACATCCTATTAGCAAATGTGTATCAGAACTTAAACGGCAAAAAACACACTGCCTTAATCTTCCTCGACTTGCGAAAAGCATTTGATACACTTTCGCGGAAAATCTTATTGAATAAACTTCACTTATATTGAATAGGAGGAAATATCCTCAATTGGTTTAAATTATATCTGTCAAATCGTCATCAGTAACATCAGACTAAAAGATAATTTATCCGACGAGGCGATGCTAACTAGTGGAGTTCCACAAGGATCTATTCTTGGCTCATTACTATTTCTAATTCATGTCAACGATTTTCATCTCTATCACATTAAATTGAGTACAATACGCAGATCATACCACACTCGCTTCTTCCTGTCAGAACTTAGACTTTCTGATTAATGAAATGAACAGGCAATTAGAAGATGTGTATAAATGGGTGTGTGCTATTAAACTTTCATTGAGCCTGACAAAGTCATCTTTTATGATTATTACCACAAAACATATAAATACAAACTATCAAATAAAAACTGGGAATACTACTCTTGCAAGGGTGAATAAGGTTAGAGCACTTGGCATTAATTTAAACGATAAACAAAATTTCAAAAGTCATGTACAACACATCAAATCCAAAATATCAAGATTTCTCTTCATATTATTTAAAGTAAAAAATACCCTTCCTCCAAACGCACTTCTTACCCTATATTATTCCTTCATCCATCCACATTTATTATATTGTATTACAGCATGCAATAGCTCAAAAATATATAAAACATCGTTTGGAAGTAATTCATAAGAAATGTCTGCGAACTCTCTCGAATAATGACAACAGACAAAGTCACACTTCCCCAATGTTTAAAGAGATAAATATTTTAAAACTAAATGACCTACAAATTCACTGTTGTTGTCAATTCAAATTTATCAATAAAAATCATCATACATCACCATTCAAAGAGCAAACATCCCCATCAAATACACCATCGTTATAACACCAGACTGCCCAATGATTTTATATATGATACAACCCTAACTATACAATACAGGAAATGCACTGCAGGAAATACACTCTCTTTCAGGGGAGCAAAAATATGGAATGTAATTCCTATATATATCAGAGGCTTCATCACTAATTGTATTTCGGAAATTCCTACTGATGTATAGGCCTAAGTTTATTACTGCCATTTTTAGCATAATAACGAAATAACGAATACCCATTTTATAATTAACTATTTAAAATATGCTAATTTTAAACACTTTAATTTTGTAATTTATTCTTTTTATATTTGTATATTAAGCATCATTTATTTTCTATAAAATATACAATAAATCATTTAATTTAAAATTATGTAACATTTTGTATACTTTATATTTATTTATTATTATTGCTCTTATTGTTATTATTTTTTGTTATCGCTATTACTATCACTTGCCACTTCCACTTTTTTATGTAATAAATTAAATGCCATTAATTTTGACTAAAAAGCCTCCATGCTTTCAACGGCATATTCAGATGAGAGTATTGTGAATATATTAATGTCATATCAAATATCTAAAAATTGTAAAACTTTGTCACTTGTATTCTTTTCTGAATAAAGATCTTTTAATATTTTTTTGAAACGTTTCAGATTTGATGTACTTTTTAAGACTTTATGTTGTTGAACCCTGGCTGTGGTACAACCAAAATTCGCAACAGTGACAACATACACAACGATACATAGATAGATATAAAGTTACTATTGTTTAGTCTTCTAAAAACAATAATGAAGTTAAATTAATTCATTTTGATCCTCTATATTTCATACCTCTAAAATTTAATTCAGTGTCTCCCAACCGGAGTGCCGGAAGTGCCTCCCAGGTATGCCGCGAAATTTCATAAAAAGGACAAATATAAATAACTGAAAATTGAAAAGTTAGCGAAGATATTACGCACATTTCAAATGAAAAAACATTCGCCATTTATTATGTCCATAAAAGTGAGGAGGGGGAATTGGATGTTGAACAGTGGGGTGCCACGAAGCAGAAGAATAGATGGCATTGGTGTGCCTTGAGCCAAAAAATGTTGGGAATCACTGGTTGAATTAGTAGACAAACTCAACTTTCAATTGAAGAATTAAGAAATACTGTATATGAAGCGCCAGAAAATGAACTACTGAAAACTCCCTCTCCGAAACCTGTTTGCGCTGGATTTTTCAAGTTATTGGTAACGCAAGACACCTATTTTTTCTTATATATATATATATATAATATATATATATAATTTTGTACCTCTGTAGTAATGCTTCAACATCTGAAACTTTTATTTTTTAACTACAGTACAGTTGGCACTAAGCCAGAGATGAAAATGATAGGACACAGCAATCACCACTAATTGATGCCATGAAGTTTGATACTTTACTTACTCTGGCAGTGGATTCGAAAGTTCTTATCCTCTCTTCTCGGATAGCGAGGGTGTGGTCTACCTTTGATGAAAGAGGGAGTTGTTCTCAGTTGCTTTCATTTCATTCCAACGAGGATCGTAGATATTTTTTCTTTAAAGTTGACGTAAAATCTATTCACTGGGCAAAAAAACAGATTAATCTTTTTGAGTTCGAAGTTGACACGCCACAAATTTCGATCATGCTTGAAGTAAACCACATTTTCTGAGTTTCCCCTCTTAATCCTTTTTAATATATCCCGTTTCCTCTTTTTCTCTTTTCGTTTATCTCTCTTACTTGAAAATTTGTTCGCTCGGCCCATTCATCGGATGTTGTGGATTGATAACTGTCTTCTTTTGACATTTCGTTTTGACTTATTAAAACATAAAATTGTTCTGAATTCGTTTCTTAATTTTCGACAAGTATTTTTTTTTGGCTTTTTTAATGTTGTTCAAATTTTATTGAACTTTTTTTCAGTCTTCAGTGAACTTTTCATTTTTGATTTACTGAATTTTACTCCACAATTCGACCATCCTATTTGCTCTATGTCGAATTTTATTGAAGAATGTTTTAGGGTTAAATTGTCTAGTTAAAGTATGTTAGCGTGGGTTAGGTTAAATTAGCCGATTAGAGAGTCGATACTGTAGGTTCATTTTCACCTCTTTATTTTATCATATCGGAAAGCTAGAAACTGTCGCAATGCTCAGGCCAACTAGTGCGGCCTAACTTCCGAATTATTATTATTATTACTATCGGTATTCAACACCATCGGGATTCGAACCTCCGACCTCAGGGTTTTCACTTCGCTTATAGGAAAATGGTGTTACTTACTGAGTCACGACTGCTGACATATTTTAGAATATACTCTAAATACATATGGAATGTTCACAAACTTGTATTTGTCACAATATATATATATATATATGTGTGTGTTATACAGACCGTGTATGGAACAAGGAACTCTTGTGGGAAATTAAATCCATTATAGTTCGAAGTAATGGTAAATGACAAATACTATATATATATATATATTATATATATATATATAAATATATTGTAGTTATTGTCATCATATATATATATATATATATATATATATACGATCATTCTAGTCTTCATTCAAGAATGACAAATACGAAAGTAGAAATCTCAAAGGTGGAAATTCTCAAGTCGATCCATTCGGATTCGTATTTTAAGTTAAAATTTTCATTAAAAATGAGCCCCTCCCCACAACGAGGTCACAGTCTCATTTTACCATTTATTAAATCTGGAAATCCCGCTTCTGGGCTGTAGGAGAATGGGAATGAAAATGACGCTGAGCGGGAAGTAATCGCGGAAGTAGTTGCGGAAAAAAGTTCGCCGAAAAAATTAAACAATTGAAAAGTTACTAATTAATATTTTTTTGTTTCTTTCCTTTGACATTTTAGTGTTTTCAACGAAAATAATAAGAGTTCAGCAATTGGTAATGTGTGGGTGTTTTAAGTTTAATTGTTTTTCGGTGTACTTTTGCCCGCAACTTTATAGTCGATTAAGAAAGTCGCGATACACTGAGCTACCTATACCTTTGAGCCAAGGGGATTCCGACTTTTGGAATCGATGTTGTATATAGAGAATTACACTCCCATTAGCTGTTGTTGGAGTAAAAGTAAACTATACTTAAAACTAAGCTGTTATACTGCAATTTTAGTCATGCGTAAAGACATCCAAAGGTCAATTTACCAAATTTTAATATCATCGTCAATTATAAAGATAGAAAGTGAAGAAGTGTGTTTAGAAACCAAATGAATGTTGATCAGCAACGCGATATACGCTCATCTGCGAATATACATACGGGAACGACACACGAAAGTCTCAGAGTTCGAGATTTGGGTTCACTCCCGAAAAGTAAAAATTTAAAAGATACGTCCATCCCCGCTTTACGTATCACCGATCGTGGCGTATCTTTACTCGAGAGGAATCCGCCATATCACAAATAAGTAACTGCAAAGGAATCGCCGTGATAGACGATGCTAGTGTAAAACCTTTGCCAAATAGCTCATTAGATTTTAAAAGTTTGGCAAAGAGTTGTTCCTTCTCTGTAGAGCTTAGAATATGTTAGCGGAAAACGCATTAAATACAACTACCACACGCGTAATACGATAATATTTGTACTATTTTGTACTATTTTGTAAATGGAATACATTATGTTTACTGTACATTTAATTATTATGTTTTGTTAATACTCTATCCATAATGGATGACTCCTTTTAGCGTTTTGTTTTAAAAACCTCATTTTAACGCAGTGGAAAACTCTTTCTTTTCATTAGAAGATGTCCAACACCAATTTTGACCGTGATTTTATCCGTAAAAGTATCTGAGTTCAAAGATTTTTGTTTAGTGACTAGAGAGTGTATGTAACAATTGGTTCCCTTCGTTTGCTCCCTCCTTCAGGAAAATGGCGTAGCAGAAATCGACGACGACTCTAAACTTACTTCTGAGGATACTTACCTAACCTCAGAAGGAATAGCGGGTCCATTGGCGCGACCAGGATACGTTCCCTCTGCGAGAACTCAACTGATCCTAAATAGAGTTGCCCTGAGTCAGGCCAGGGTAAGCAATCCTGGCGAGCAGTCATTCGGAGAATCACCGGCCTCCGCGGGCCACCTTGCCCGCAAACTTTCTTAAATTTAATTTTTAAACTCTCTCTCTCTCTCTCTCTCTCTCTCTCTCTCTCTCTCTCTCTCTTAATTTATACGTAGCTTACGTCGCTTTTCGCAATTTCAGTTTTTAGTGCATAAAATTCTGATTAAAATTACTATTTTTAATTTATATTTGCTTCACTTCAATAATTTTTTTTCGTGTTTAGTTACGGTGCCTAGAATTAAACGGCCTAAATATCATGCTCCTTTTTTTATCCCCCCCGAGTCAGTTCGTTAACCCGCAACGCACATACCTTCGACTTTATCACTTTAAATTAATAAAAAGTAATTAGATTTATTTACATTTATTTTCATTTGTTTGCAAAAGCAATTGGAATGTCTCTTCCCAAATAGTTTCATAAATTTGACTATTTGTCTAGACCTTAGGCCTAGGCCTATCCTGTTACTTCTCTATTTTTTTCTATTTTCATTTCGACTTTTTCTATTTATTTTAACTTCGTTCTAATCTTTTGATTTAGGAGTCTTTATTTTCTCCGACGGATGTATTTTCTTTTAATTATTATTTCAACATATAGACCTTTTTCATATTCAGATGTAATGACAGCTCCGGATGTTTGTAACGAGTTTTGACCCATTTTACGAAGAAGAAACTATAAACTTTGAATAAATGCGCCCTGCATTTGCGTTTTTTTTTTGTTTTTTATGAAAGAGGTCTATAGTTTGCTTCTTACTGCGATATTATCTTTCATTTTTTTTTTTGTGGTTTCTTTTCGAGGCTTACGCACTTTTTATGTTCCATAATTCATTACAAATTTCTTTAATTCTACTTCACTTTAAACCAACCCACGAACGAGGTAAGTAAGTGGTTTATCATCGTCCTGTTGAAATGTGTCTCAACGCGAGGTTTAGTCATTCACTTAATAAGATTAAATCGTCTTAGACAAAGATTTGCTTCATCTTCATTATCATCTCGAGTAAATTTATTAATACTGGCAAGGGCAACCTTCCCTACTATAGTCACTGAGTGATGTCTATTCGGATAAAAGAGCGAGTTTATTGTTGTTTTAACGGTCACACTCGTGGTTAAGCACGGTGAACTAGAACACTTTTAAGTTAATTGTACTATTTTTTCTTTCTCTTGCTTCGGTTTAAATTGACGCCATTTTGATAATTTTTCAGGGCTACAACCCAACACCGAGACTTCCCCCTCGCATGGGTCCCCCACCTCCTTACTACGATTACGACTACGGCTACGGCGGGTATGGCGGTTACGGAGGATACGGAGGATACGGCGGATATGGAGGGTATAGGCCCTACGGAGGGTACGGTTACGGCTACGCCCCTCCTCCTCCTCCCCCACGATACAGGTCAGAGTTTCATTTTTTGCGTGTTGTCGTCATTGTTGTTTCAGATTCTCATCTACCATTTGTGTACTCGTGTCTCGTTCCATCTCTGCTTTATATACTGTATTTTAAAGTTCTACAACCTTGAGGACGCATAACAAGCAGTACACATGTTGCTTTTAAGTTGTATGTAACTGAAAACTATCAACGAAATTATTCAAAGCTTTGGTATATTCTACAACAATAATTGTCCTTATTCTGTATTTGTCTTTCATTTTTAATTAATTCTCACACACACACACACACACACACATATATATATATATAATATATATATATATATATATACACACAGCGTGGTAAACAATGATTGCCCCCTCTGCACAGATGAAACTAATAGAGGTACAAAAAACTGATTGTTGCATCTTTTAGACAATTTAATTCTACGTCTAAACAAAACCACTCAATAGTTGATGTTGCCTCCTTGTGCTTGGCGGACGGCTTCAAGTCGGCAAGGTAAGAGGTGAGGAGAGACTCGAAAAGGTCAGTGTCGTACTCAAGATTTCGGAGGATTGTTTCGATGTGCTGCTCCAGTGCTCCATGGTCCGGCGGCAGAATCTTTCAGGATCCATCCTGAAAGACCGAGTGAAATCCCTGATGCTTGCTAAACCACCAGCCATTCGATTCTGCCGCCGGACCATGGAACAGTATATCGAAACAATCCTCCGAAATCTTGAGTACGACACTGACCTTTTCGAGTCTCTCCTCATCTCCTACCCTTGCCGACTTGAAGCCGTCCGCCAAGCACAAGGAGGCAACACCAACTATTGAGTGGTTTTGTTTAGACGTAGAATTAAATTGTCTAAAAGATGCAACAATCAGTTTTTTGTACCTCTATTAATTTCATCTGTGCAGTGGGGGGGGGGGGCAATCATTGTTTGCCACCCCTTATATATATTACAAAGTCCTTGAGCAACTTTAAACTTTAATAACTATTGATGTACACATTATATAAACAAACTGTAAACAGTATATAAAAGTATAATTATTTAAAGTTTTCAACACATTACATTACAAATTTCTAGTTTTCAATATAACCGCCATCTTTCTTGATACATAGTTTAATCCAATTTTCCAACGACCTGAAAACATTCTCCAGTTGCTGTTGAGTGAATTCATGAATTACATTTGTGATCCTGGCCTTAAGTTCATCTGAAGAATGTGGCTTTGATGAGTAAACAACACTTTTAACATTGCCCATATAAAAAGTAGTCCATGGGGACAGGTCAGGTGAACGAAGTGGCCAGACAATTGGGCCACCTCTACCGATCCACTTGGCTTGGAAGACTTCATTCAAGAACTGTCGCACATTCAAAGCATAGTGGCAGGAAGCACTGTCTTGTTAAAAGAAGGCACTATCTGAAAGATTTAATCGTCTTAGTTCAGAGATAAAGAAATTCTGCAATATTGCAAGGTAACGTTCACCATTGACTGTTGGTTCTTAAAAAATAAGGTTCAATGATACATGACTTTCTGAGAGCGCATCAAACATTGATTTTTGGTTAGTTTCTTTCATGTTGCCAGACTTCATGAGGTTTCTCTGTCCCCCAAATGCGGCAATTGTGGCGGTTGACTTTGCCACTAATGTGGAATGTTGCCTTATCAGAAAATGTCAACTAGTCCAAAAACCCAGAGGACTTCTTGATTTTTAATAGGAACTGTTCACAGAAATCCAACTTCACATGGTAATCATCTTCCAGTAACATTTGGACGATCGGAATCTTGTACGCATGTTCATGCACTCTCACTTTGAGAAGTTTGCGTACTGTTGATTGTGGAATGTTTAATTCATCCGTTTCTTTAAACTTTTTCATCCAGTTGTTAACTGAGTTCCTCCGTGATGCATCTTTCTGGTAATGAGCAGTGAACTTTCTTCTCACAGCTGTTATGGACTTCAGTTCTGCTAGCCATAAAACACTGTTAACCCTTTCTTCTTCTTCTGTCGCCATTTTCAGTTTCAGCGTCTACGCCTCATATGATGCGACCTGAAATAAAATAAAGAAAAACTTTACTAATTATATTTACAGTTTGTTTCTATAATGTGTACACCAAACGTTATTAAAGTTTAAAGATGACCAAGAACTTTGTAATCACCCTGTATGTATGTATATGCATGGAAGCTAGCTGTTTCGCAGAAGTGACGTACTATTTATTAATATTTTTTTTATGTAAGATAAATAATGAACCTAACTCACCAAACGTAACTTTGGTTATCACCGTTTGGGCATACTGGCAAGAGGTTCAACCCCTTTGTAGCCTTGCATTTTATTTTTATTTTACGGTATCCATAATTGTTGTTTCGCAAAACAAAGGTACCCTTCAAGGTCTGTGAATGATTACATACTCGAACTTGCTAATACCCCTCTGCGAATTCACACACACACGAGTTGCCAGGTTTTAAATATCAAAACACGGGACAGCTTCGGGCTAGACCGTGAAACTTTGGTTAGAGCTCAGTTTGTCCACACTTTGCTGTCACCATCATGGCGTACGGGATAAGTAGTCTCTGGGGGTGGTCCAGGTGTTTGGACCCGACAAGAAAGATGTTGCTCAGAGCTTCAGACCGACATTTCCATAACCTCAGAAAAAAATTATTGATGTAGCACATTAGCGTCTGCAGGAATTTTTCTAGTGTAGGGCTGAACGAAAATGAAAGAGCCAAGCCATAAAAAATGATGCCAGTAGAAGCAAGGGGAGTGTGGACTGTGGAGTGTTAAAAATGTGTACGTCCACTGTTTGGTAGTACATAGTATTTGTAGGAAGACAAAGCTGGATTTTTATGAATATGTTAATTTGGGGTTACATAAACCGTAGTATTGTTATGTCATGTATTTATTATTATTTGTCGCGTATCATGCTGGTAAACAGTATTACTGTTAACTCGTGTTAAGCTTAAGTCTACAATACAAAATTCAGATTAAAACAAAAATAAACACTTCTTATATCTAACTTAATGCAAAGCGAACAATAGCTTCAATGGATCTAATCATCTAATACTACCATTTGATATGAATACAGTTATCTAGGTTTACGTACTACGACAGTATTTAAAATGAGATGCATACGAGACAAGACAACTGTACGGGTGTATACAACCATACGAGTGGTCAAATAAAATTAATTTGTAAAATAATTTCAGTTCACAGTATTGCCTTCTAATCCTGTTTTTGTCCCGTTTTAATTTTTCTCTCATTCACATGATGTGATGGACCCAACAAAATGAGGCAAAATGGACCCGACACAAAGGTTGACTAGGGGGGGGGGTCCAGAACCCCCCAGACCCCCCGCCTCCTACGCCCATGGTCACCATGTATTAGTTTTCCTTACATGAATACTTAAAATTTACACTTACCTGAGTTTACTTTTTATTTTGTTTACTTCATATGGGAATCTGTACTACGAAAACATGACATACGCTTCGTGGTATAGTGGTTAGCATCGCTGATTACGTATCGTCCCCGAGTTTGAGGCCCGATGATGATAGGCGGCGCGCAGTAAACCCAGCTGTTCATCCTTCCACACAGTAAATTTTTTTTGGTAGATAAATGGGTAGGGTGGGTAGTCTAGTGGTTAAGACACTGGACTGCTGATCGGAAGGTCGTGAGATCGAGTCGGGCGAGGACTTTGTAGTTTCTGACCGCCCGTGTTGGGGCGTGGTTCGGATTCCACGTTAAACTGTAAGTCTAAGGTGAAGTGACAAGCTTGACCTTCGTCAGAATGAACAATTCGAACGGGAGCAAAACCAAGGTAACCAAGTATACGGGACACCCCATATAATATGGAATACCTGGTAACCCTAACACACACACACACACACACAAACATCACATAGGTAAGGTACAGTATAATGCAATTTCCCTTGCCCACTAAAAAACGCAACATTTCTTATTTCGTACGCTTTCTGTAGGATGGCGGCGATTGGTTGACGCACGACGCAATTGACCTGTAAGAATATATATATATATATATAGAGAGAGAGAGAGAGAGAGAGAGAGAGCTTGATTTGCCGTAAGCCCTATAATAAATGTAATTGCTTTTACTCAAATATGTGTTTGCTTGAGGGATCACCAAATGAATGTCATTAAAGGGAGATTAAATAGGCTTCGTGGATTTTGATTTAATTAACAATCAAAACCAATAAATGTCACAATAAGTTACGTTATAAAACTGAATGAAAATTGTGATAAGAAATGTGCATAAATTGCTGAAATTAACGTTAAAATGAAGGACAAATGCAGAGTGGGTGAATTAGATTATGTAAAATCATTGTAAGAGTATGCGTCAATGAAATTAAGGTCGTTAAGTTAAAGGAATGATAATTAATAGGCCGAAGTGGAGGCCTGCTAATTTAGGTGTGGCATCTCGCGAGAGCTAGCTCTGACTGGTTTGGAGGCTGCTAGCAGATTTCAAGGATATGGTGGGACGTCTGGTCATTATGAACACGTTCTTATGAAAGCGGTCTTCTATTAAGAGCGAACAAAGAGTGTTTCTCGTAAGGATGTAAAGCAAGAGTGAGAAGCACAATTGGTCCTTTCATCCAATACACAAGTGAGAAAAACTGCTTACCCATATAAGGAATGCCTGAAGCGTGTCACTATATATATATATATATATATATATATATATATATATATATATATATATATATATATCGTACGTCAACCAATCCCCACATCCTACAGAACACATCCGAAACACTGGAAACGCTGTATTTTTGAGTGGTCAAGGGCAATTGTGTGATATCGTACCTATATTTTAATTCCATATACCAAATATAAAAATAAATGTAAATAAAAATAAATTACCGTTAGTGTCGTCGAAGCGAGAATATGTGATAATAAATGTCCCGAACCCTGGACGGAATAATTCAAGGGTCGAAGGAGTTTTTCTTTGAAGTACAGAAATAGTGAGGTAGCACCTTACAATTTAGGGTGTGTCAATTTTAGGGAGCAAAGTGAAATCTTTAGATTTTCAAAGACTACTAGTGACCAAATGATGCATTTTTATGTGCTAAATCGAAATATGGCTTTAAAATCCAGATTTGACCACTCCTAGCTACCTATATTTGAAATTGAAGTTTACGAGAACTCAGCAATTTTTGCAAGTATTTTTTTATTGTATATAACTACATTTTATATACATTACATACAATTAAAGACATTTTGATTGTATTTCAATATTAAAACTTAGAAATATAGATAGGTTTCTTGAACTTTGCCAAGGATGACATATATAACTACATTTTACATACATACAATTAAAGATATTTTCATTGTATTTCAGTATTAAAATTTAGAAATATAGATAGGTTTCTTGAACTTTGCCAAGGATGCAATGTCTGCCTTGCTCTTGTTCCTGGACATGAGCTCCCTACTGGCCACCTGGTCACTGATGTACGCCTCCCTCCTCTCTTGTGAGTAAACATGTTGTGCTGCTTCAGTTGTCATCCTTACACACCTCTCTACTGACTGTGTGTGTGAGGGCCATGCAGGAACTTCCATTGGTCTATCCAGAAACTCCTCTATTGCAGCAGTGGTGAGGGAGCAGGTCAGAGGAGGCTCAGTCACGCCAGAGTTCCAATCAATAAGCTCCGAGAGTTTGGTGGCATCTGGGTTGATGTCAGGAGTCTTCCTGGGTCTGAAACTGCAGTCTCCTACCTGTGTGTCCTCATCTCCTTCACCTCTGATTTCCAGTATCCTCTTCACTGCCTCCCTCCTCTCCTCCTCCACCTCACTGCACAGCATGGCCTGGAGCACAGCCTCAGAGTGTGCATACCAGGCTGATCTCTTCACTGTAGGCATCACTATTCCTATCACCGCCTTCCTCTGACTTCTGAGCAGCTCCAGCTGGTATAGTACATGCCTGGGACCCTCCGCCCAGCTATGATTTAACTTGATGTTGAACCAGTTTGGCATGTAGACTCCCACTATGAATTCCACAATTATCCTCAGATTCTTCAGGTTCCTACCCTTCAGTCCATGTTTGGAAATCCACAATCTGTAGAACCTTAGAGTCGTGGTGACCCACCTACTGTGACAGACTGGCCCAATCTCCAGGAGAGCTAGATTCTGAGGTACCTCTCCCGCTCTGATGGCAGTGATGATTCTGTATCCATATGATTGGGCTGTGCTGAGGTCCTTGACTACCTCCTGACTGAGATGGGGTAGAGGAGGATCAACAGTGATCCTCGTGAAGTTTTTGTTGATCTCCAGCTCAGTGGCAGTGTCTAACATTTTCCCTAGGGACCCAGACCACTTGTTGTTGCTCAATGTCTTGCCATCTAGTGCAGTCACCAGGTGTCTGAGATTCAGCTCCCCAGTGTGCAAGTTACAGACAATCCACACCAACTTCCTGCTAAGCTTGGCCTCCACATAATGCATTACTCCTCCCTCCCAGCCAGTATTCACATTAGTACTGTCACCTCCTATGGCCAAAAAGGGTCTGGTCTGCTCCTCTCTCTCTTAGCCAGTTCACCAGATGATCAGCAATGACCTCAGCATGACTTCTCTCCTCTGCAGTTTCCTCTGGTACAAAATGCCACAAGTATTTCCCACCTGGTTCTTTGCACACTGTGTAGTGTTCTTCCTTAATGAGGCCAGGAAACTGCCTGTCACTGCCCTCAGCTTCCATCACCACTTTAGTGTCATCTCTTTTCCCATCAAAGAAGATACAGGTGCTGCCATTTCCCCTAATCTCTTCATCAAACTTCTTGACCAGCTCCTTAGTCAGCCTCTCCTGAGCTCTCCTCACCTTGTTGTGGTCAATCACCAGTGCTGTGTCAAACCCTGTGATAAGACCAGCATCAATCCAGGCAGCAGTGGCAATCTCTGCACTCTCTCTCAGCCCAGTGTGATGTCTCAAGCTAGCCAAAGCTATGTTGGTGATATCTTCAGTGTTGTATTTCTTCTTCTTAGCCACAGGCAAGGAAGAAGTTGTCGCAGCCTCTGGTATGAAGTCTTCGTCCTCCTCTCTCCTCCCTGCCTCCTCCAGTATATCTCCAGTCTCATCCAACTCCATCTCCAGCAGTGACTCCTCCCTCAACTCCTTTCTTGGCTGACTCCTCTGCCTTCCTCCTCCTCTTCTCCTCGGCCTTCCTTCTCTGCTCCTGTCTCCTGGTCTCAGGGTGATCAGCTAGACCCATCTGGTGTGCCCCCACACTTCCCACCTTTTCTCTCTGACCTTTAATGAAGGCAAGCTCCTGCAATGGTATCTTCTGCTCGCTCCTGCAGCCGCAGTCAATGTGAACCTCACTGTTGCAGACAGGGTTGTACCCAAGCTCACTGCAGCTCCTGATCACACAGTGACAAGTCAGGATGTCCACCAATTTGTCCAGTTTCATCATGAACCTATCTTTGACCTCTAGCTTCACATTGCTAATGGACACCTTCACTGCCTCATCCCACAGTGCCTTCACTTTAGCCCTGATCCTGACCTCAGTGTTGATTACAGGTCCTGTGAATAGAGCGTTGGCCTTTCTCCACTGAGCCAGTAGCCCTGGAACAATGCTGTTATTAATCAGGTCATTAACTGGGTAATTCCTCATGTCTTCCTCACTCATCTCTCTCCTCAACAAACCATACCTCAGCAGATCTCTGGCTGTGGGCAGCTCAGCAGGGGAAAGTTCCCTCCCAGTCCCCAACAAATGACTTAGGTGACAACTTGATTTGCTTCGGGTTCTGATTTCTTTCTGACTCATCCTGTGGGCTTGTGAACAAAAGAAATGTCATTGAAATTTGGATAGGCCTACTGATTATGATTACATAAAATTAAGTTAATTGAAATTCTTAATATCTTCCTATAAGCTCAGATAAGAGGTTGTGTTGTTCAAAGTAATGACAATTTCATATATCTATCATATCAAAATATACAGAAAGTTTGGGTCACACATAACATTTCGAATAATTTGAATTATACAATATTTAAATTACGAAGTAATCAAAATTGTCAAAAAGGAGGGAAAACACACGCATTCACAATAAAAACTCCAGCATTTGTGACTATGTGAAACTTAGAAACCATACTGCACACCAAAAATAACCAAAGTTGACCACACATATCAATGGCACATTGATATACGATGCTACAGTCATATTTAGGTTATATTTCAAACCTTTATGGTCAAATATAAGTAGGTAAATGGCTTTTTTAAACAACACTAAAGATATTTCTAAGTTTGCTAGATAATATGACATCATTTGAGCATTAGTAGTTTTTGAATTGTTGACTTTACTAAAATTGACACACCCTAACCTTACATATCGTACCAAATCTAACCGAATTTAATCAGGATTAACATATTTTTCTCGACATTAAAAATATTACCTCACAAAACTAATTAGTTCTGTACATCTGTGAATTATCATACATTCACAGCTTCACTTATATATATAGTAAATATTAGGTTTCGCCAAGACCAGAGTTTTTAATAAAGCCGAAATTTGTTACAACGAAGATCCTGATTGGTTGAAATTGGTTACATGGGAAATTACAAGCCAATCTAAAACCACCACCTAACCTAGTATAATCTAGTCTTCGCGAAACTTAATATATATATATATATATATATATATATAATATATATTACTCTTTCATATGAGATGGCCTTCACTGTCATTCAAATTGCCAGACAATAGCATTCATTTAATGTCAAATATGAACTGTTCCAACTGTTTTCCTTTCATTTACATAGCTCGAAAATGCAAACGTTTCTAGATCCAGACAACATCAGTTCCCCCCCCCCCCCACTTTAGCCCCTCCCTTTCCACTTGGGAATGACATGTAATTAATATTAGGTTATGATGCATCTCAACCACATTCATTTGATGTGTATCGAAATGTAAAATTAATTTCGTTTCTTTATAAAATGTTGAGCCATTCGCAACTACGTGAATATGAGCGGAGGAATTATGAACTTTGAGGTCTCGCCCTTAAATTTCTTTCGTTTCTCATTTACTCTTTATTTTTTTAAAGGAGTTACGATCCCTACCTCGACGACGACTACGATCTCAATTACGTCCCAAGATATCGTCCAACTCGTCTCTCCGACACTCTCGTCGAAATGGAGAAAGACAAGGTAAGAAAGACTGTTAGGGTTTAGGAAGAGAAAAAGGCGATGTCTCAGCGAGGCGAGTTATTTGGCTCGATTTCTCTTCAGTTTATCCCATTCGTTACGAGCGCATCGACTCAGCATTCTTCTGTCGATAACGGAACTTCAACTCTCGCGTAGATTCGCCCATTTGAGGACGTTACGGACGGATAAACGAATTTGAGTCTTCCTTCAGTGATTTTCAGTAACTTGGGTCATAGCTTATTAAGGAATTTGGAGGATTTTTTTTTTCTAGTAATGAGCTTCTTATCAGCTTATCTTTGTATTAGGCTACTGACACACTTTTACTTCATAATGAAAATACAATACGCAATTACAGTACATACATTTTGAGACCGGAATTATACTATACGTGAATATAGATACGCGTGTTTAGATATCTGAATTGAAAGTATAAACTCATTCAGATATATATAATAATTATATAAATCAAAGTAGTTTACATTTAAGAACACTGCTCGTCATCCTTAAGTGAAAAAACAAAAAAATAAAAAGGATAGGGTTAGCCTAGGCCCTAGGAGGACAACAAAAAAAATATATGTTTCCGTTTCTCCCAGGGGTTAGCCTAGATGGAATAGTTTCATAAATATACCCTCTTAAACAAAAGCCGGAACACTCGTTCAAAGACCACAGAAATAAATTTAGTAAAATAAATCCCTCGTCCTCGTTATTGTAAACTGTCCCGCGCAACTCAGGTTGCATAAATATATGTAGTGATAAAACGTGTGCCGTATTTTAGTGTTTATTCCCAGTGTCGTCTTTATCCATTCTTCATAAATAGAGAAGTAAAATCTGAAGGAAAATATTTACATTTTGGGACCCGTTTTGAATGCAAGAATCGGATATAAAGCCAAAAAAATATTAAACTAGGGAACGTTTTGTTTATCGAACAGAATAACGCCGCGAGATATTACTATTATTGTTATTATTGCTATTATCATTACCGTATTTCTTATTATAGACGTAAAAATCCACGAAGAGTTTTATATTTGTCTCTGGAAGTTAGATAAAACTCATTTTATAAACTCTTCCTAACGAATCGGATCGATTTACGATACAGTATATTTTCATTCTAGGTCAGATACGCAGTTTTCCCGAAAGATAATTAAGTTTAGCCCTTATCTTATTAATATTTACGTGATTATTAAAATAATTCAATGAAACCAAAGTATTTTAGAAATAAAATGACTTAGTGGAGAAACGAGAACCGTAAATCTAAAGCGAAGCGACGAATGTAGACAGTTATTTAGTGAGGAAATTGGAGATTGAATATCTCCTCTGAAGGAGTCCTTCAAGGTGAAAATAAATCACCTTTCATTCCCTAAAATATTATAAACTTTACGTCACCTTTTTTTTTTAGAGACATAGTGGATGTATTCGATATAAAAAAGACGTAGCAAATAATAAACGTGCGGAAAAAATTAAAAGATAAAGTATTTACGGGAATTTTGCATTTTAAAAATTGGAAATAAAATTGTCGATATTCTTTGCTGTAAAATTGAGTCACCTGATATTTTTTTAGTAGTTGTCGCATAGGCTCAGTGTTTACTTCTCGTATATATGTCACTATGTATTTGTTAAACGAGAACATCAACATTCGTGATTGTTGATGCGTTTGTTAAAGAAAAGTAAATCACTTACTTTGATCACTGTAAAAAAAAAAAATGTCGTCAAAGTTCCAACGAAAAAAAATTTTGTCGCAGTGAAAAATTATTTTTAAATTGGACGCTTGGAAGTGAAAATGAACGCCAAAATTGAAAAAAAAGTGATTCAAGTACTTGAGTCAACTCTGATTACGATTTTCTTCTTTCCGCAAAGCGAGGTTTGAGTCACTTTGAGTTATTTGAGTCACTTCGTGGGCACGTCCTCAGCGTGCGGAGTGTGGATTCAAGTACGTGAGTCACTTTTTGGCAAAAGGAAAAAATCGTTAAAAATGCGCGTGAATTACTTTCACTTCCACGCATCCAGTTGTTCAGGAGTAAAAGACTAAAAAGAGTAAATATAGCCACTTTTCATAGCTTTTAAGACCTAATGTAATTAAGTATATTGAGAACATTGTCAAAAAGTTAATCATAACTGGCAAATAGTCCGAAATGGACCAGTTTTCGTGTCTAGGATGTTTAACTCAGTTTTGGAAAGTTTGTTTTTTTCATTATATTCGTGCGAAGTCTTAAAAAAATATGAAAATGGTTTCAAATCACTTTAATTCCTTCGCATTTAAAAAGGGGAATTTTCATGGGTACATTTTTTGACTTTTCTGAGACATATTTTGTAGTATAGTTGTCGTTATTGTCGTATAGATTAAGCGTTTATTCGTTACAGCTAAGGAGCTCCCTTAGCCCCACCAGAGACACTACTACCACTCGTACCTCCGCCACCACCACTACCGGTTCTACCTTTCCTACCGACTTTTTGGCAAGACACTACTCTCCTGGTGTAAGTGACTGTCCTTTTGTCAACATACTCCATTACTGACAACCTTGTCATGCTGTTGTTAAAGAGTCACAATTATTTTTGCAATAAAAGTGGTCAGAAATCAATCAGTATTTATATGTTTTAACGATACAATGAGCCACTTTTGTCATGATACAAATTCCATTCATTAACTTTTATTAATGCTCTCTCTCTCTCTCTCTCTCTCTCTCTCTCTCTCTCTCTGAAAATAAAACATTTGATTTTCCTTTATTCTTTTGCATCGAGCTACGCAACACCCGCTTGAAACCATTGCCAAAGATGGATAATTATTATTATTAATATTAATAAAACTATTGCGGAGCTTGTCATTATAATAACTATAATTTCTTTTAATTTTCTTCTTATTTTTGTTGTGAACAATTAAACGCCTATAATGTGACAAAAAAAAAAAAAAGAGTCGCATTTTTCTCAGTATTCCTCGAAGTGACGTTACAAACGAGCATGACCATTATTTTTCCGTCAATTCACTGTCAATCCGTGTAAATTATGCTGTACAAATCATCTCTGCATCACGAACATCACTCATGACACGCTTATTAACTCGTACTGAAGAGGAGTTTTTTCAAACCTTAGAGAAAATTCGTCTATCGTTAACAACAATATGATGAGTGTTGCCCGATACAACAAAGGATTGGATAGACATAAAATAGATATAAATTATGAATATTAACTGTACACTGTGTACATAAATACATAGACATAAATAAGAATAGATGTAAATTTCATCTCTCTCTTGCGTGGTATTTTTGAGGAGCAAACCTTTTCGACGCGCCCTCTTCTACTATTTTTTATTAATGTAATTATATTAGACTGTATTTATTGTAATTATCATACGTTCAGTTAAGATTACCCCTAGTTTAGCTCAGTATTCAAAGAAAATGAAGCGTGAAAAATAATATTATCTATTTTTTTTTAATATTTGCTGTTATCTTTTATATTTCTTTGTAATTTATATATTTTTTACATTTTTCTATCTGTCTTTTATAAAAAGATTCTACCTTTTTCACTTATTTTGCCTTTAGGCAAGAAGTAGGCTAAATGGACCCATTGTATAAGGTTAGAACAGTCCTCAGATCATTACAGTACTTATCCTTATCTACTTTAATGTACAGTTTAATAATATATTTTTTTTTTTTCCCATTTTAGGGATAATTCCCATTTTAATGATCGTCCAACATTGGTAAAAATTGTCATACAATTGTAAAAGTCATAAATTACAAATAAAAGCTACTTTTTCTTTTAAATATTTAAAATCATGCGTTCGGGGTGGGTGGGGGTGGGGTAGGGGGGGGGGGGAATTGGGTATAGTTATTTAATTTTTCTCAGACGAATCAGACCTTATAAGTTTATTAACTCTGTATTAAATAAAAGCGTGTCGCGTCTTTTCTTATTTATGTCTAGAAATATTTGAAAAGGACTTTTGAAAACACTTCTTTGGAAAAAGTTATTTTGTATTCTTTAATGTTATGTTTTGTTATCAAATTCCTTATTCCACATTCCTATACTTGCTTCCTCTTAGCTTACTTACATATTATATATATATATACACACACACACACTCGTGTATATATAACAATTTACATTTACTTTTTCCAGACATCTTATTAATAATAACACTCGTGCACTTACTTTTTACCTAATACAAACGCTTATTTTTAATAATAACTTATTATTATTATTATTAGTATTATTATTATTATTTTTGAGGGGTGAAAATCTTTTCGCTTATTTTAACCTTCGTTTCAGTTATTTCAAGTAATTATGCTTTTATTTTTATTTTAGCTAACTTCATATTACGATGTTTTGGCTTATATTAAGTTTAGTTGCCATCTCGTTTTCGGCGAAGTCGAAACCACGCCATTTTCAGTGACGTCAGATGGCAGAGTCGAACGGGATGAATCTTATTCCGGGTTAGCCGTACATTAGGTTAGATGGTTGGTACGAGTCTGATTAACACTTCCTTACGTCACCAACTTTCGGCCAATCAGGTTTCATGGGCGTGGTTTCGACTTTGCCAAAAAACGAGTTGGTTTCTAAACTTAATATTTACCGATGTTTTTAATGCTTATTTAATAGTTTTACATCTTTCCTTTTAGGATAATTTATATTTTTTAAATATTATATATACATATATACAATTATAGCCGATTTATATATTATTATTTTCACTCTAAATGCATTAACTTACGCTACAATAACTTATCACCAAGCGTTCTTACGAGTAGCCCTACAAGACGTCGCTGTATGTATGTATATTATGTATATACAATTATACATGCTACCGATATTGATCCAAGAAGCGTATTAACTTCATTATCATCATTATCATTATTAATATTGTCATTGTCATCACTATCGGTATCGTGTCATCATTATAATAATTATCATTATTTATAACGTTATTAATGTTAGTATCTTTATATTTAATTAGTTTTTATTAATAATTTTTTATTTACAAAACCTCTTTGATGAGATTTGGAATTTATTTTATTTTAACAAATATTTTGGGTTTTAATTTTTTTTAAATCTAATTTTTAACTTTTAGTACCAGTAAAACTTTGGTGTTCATGAAGTGCGTCATAACATGCATGAAGGAATTAACTTTTGGTATCTGCTAATATATATATATACACAGGGTGAGTCAAAAGCCCTGCATTAAAAATAACTACAATAAATACCTTTGAAACGGGACTTTTAAGTTATTCTATATACTGTATATATATAATTTTGCATGAAGATTGCATGAAAAATCACGCATTTTAAAAAAAAATTAACTGCAAATGAAATACATGACAACAATTACATGATTTTAATGTTTTACATCATCAGCATATTCGTTCATTATTGTCCTTATATATATACGGTATATATATATATATATATATATATATTTAATGCACACCGAAAAGAAAACTTAAAAACGATTCCAAGGTTTCGTGTAATCAACCGTACACCTCGTCAGGGAAAGAAAGGGGGGGGGGGAGCAAGAAACCTAAAATATTATTTTCTATACATGGTAATCAAAATAGCAATGAGAAATTAACACAAAATTAACAAATATTAATTAAAAATGAGAGATATTTTAACAAGATTTGGTTAATTTTATACGTTGCCGAAATGTTATTGAAATTAATTAATAAAAATATATAAATATACGTTCTGAAATGTTTCTTTTCAATCATGTCTTTATTTTTAACGAGAATTTTAAAACTGTTTCTATTTTTTCATAAACAATTTTCATCACAGTTCGAGAGAACGTAAAAAATGGACCAAATCTTGTTAAAATGTAATTTTTCTTTTAATTAATACTCGTTAATTTTTTGCTAATCTCTGCTTACTATTTTGTATATTGTATATATATATATATTATATATATATATATATATATATATTTTCTGCTTCTTGCCTTTTTCCTTCTTTCCCTGACGAGGAGTACGGTTGAATACACGAAACACCTTGGATTCGTTTCTTATTTTTCATTTTAGATTGCGCCATTTATTTATGTGTTTCACGCGTTTAATTGTTAATTGTTAAATTCATCCCATATATATATATATATATCAGCAAACAACCACAGGGAAAAGGAAACACAAAGTCCGAGCGCTTTCGTGATATATTCACATTATCAAGGAGGCAACAGAAAATATATCACGAAAGCGCTCGGACTTTGTGTTTCCTTTTCCCTGTGGTTGTTTGCTGATTAATAAGGTCACGTGTTATTTTGTGATTTTAGTGCATATATATATATATATATTATATATGTCTTTTTAATATATTAAATTTTTTACTATTTCCATCTCCTGACTTGAAAAGAACTTTAAAGAACTAAAATAAAAAATAAAATACATAATATAAAGTATATTAATTGACATATTGATATAATATTATTTAATGATTTTAAATAGTTTCTCCTTGAAATAATTTGCTAACGTTTTCTATGGAAACAATTGTTTAAGGGCTGAAAATTAAGTGTAAGTATTAAAATTAACTATTGTCATTAATTAATAAGTCGTAGCGTTATAAATGCTTTTATTAATCATCTTTTTTTTACTCTTATTTTTATTATTTGCTTTTTTTGGGGGGGGATTAATTCATGGTTTTATTTAATATGGATTCTATATATTAACTTTCTAATTACCGTATTAGAAAGTTAATACAGTAAATCATTATTATTTTCTTATGCAGGAAAGAGGGGCCAAGGGCGAATGATCGCGAAAGCACCCACCCGCCAAAGGAGAAGAAGAGAGCCAAAATCAAGGTCCGGGGTTTTAGAGATTCCTAGAGGCTTTACGTTTGAAATAGTAGAGGTCATAGACGGGGGGAAAGATGTATTGAGGGAGATTGTTCTAGAGTTCACCGGTTCAGTAGATGAAAGACTGAAAATACCGATTAACTCTCGCGTTAGAGAGTTGGACAGGAAAGGAATGAGAAAGTGTAGAAAGTCTGGTGCTGCGTGCTCTCCTTAAAGGAGGCACGCAGTTAGAGAGTTCAGAATAGCAGTGTCCGTTATCATGGCGATAGTAAAAAGAGAGTGAAGCAACATTGCGGCGAAGAGAGAGGGATTGAAGACAGTGAGTAAGAGTTGGGGAATTGATGAGACGAAAAGCCTTTGATTCCATCTGGTCAAGTACGGCTGTATGGGTTGAGCTACCAGACACACGAGAAGCATACTCCATACAGGGGCGAACAAGACCCCTGTACGGAGACACCAACTGAGCGGGGTGAAGAAACTGCGGAAGCGGTACATCACACCTAACCTCTTAGAAGCTGTTTAGGAAAGAGAGTATATGTGATCTTTCCAGGAAAGATCGTGAGAAAAGAAAACGCCGAGAATGTTAAAAGAAGAGGAAGGATTGAGTTCTGTGTGGTTGAAGGTAAGGGGATAGTCGCGTGGAAGATTGTGACGAGTAGACAGATGGAGGAACTGAGTTTTTGAGGCATTGAAAGCTACAAGGTTTTCTCTGCCCCAATCAGAGATAGCAGAAAGATTAAAGGTCAGGTGTTCCATAGCCGTCCTACGCGTATCATGAAGTGACTGTTGAGAGGGACGCTTTGGGAAGTGGGTGGAGAAGTGAAAAGTGGAACAATCATCATAGGAGTGAATAGGACAGAAAGTGCGAATTAAAAGATCATTAATAAATAAAAGGAAAAGAGTGGGTGACAGGACAGAACCTTGAGGAACACCACTGTTAATAGCTTTAGGAAAAGAACAGTGTCCATCGACAACTGCGGCTGTAGATTGGCCAGAAAGGAAATTAGGGATGAAGGCACAGATAGAAGGATAGAAACCGAAGGAGAGCAGTTTTGAAATTAAAAATCTGTGCCAAACTCTATCAAAAGCTTTTGATACGTCTAGCAGAATAACAGTTTGTCACAGTTACAAAGAATTTACTGAAGAGAAGTGAATTTTAGGCGAGTGAATAACCCAAGTAAAAAAAATTATTGATCAATGTGGACCCAGTAGTCGACCAGTGTGGAGCCAGTATTGATTCAATGGTCCAACAATGATTAAACTTTTGTCACTCGGTTTGTATTGCAAACATCTCATCTTCACCACTAATTAATAATAATTACGTCATTAATAAACAACGAAGACTACTCTGTTACTAAATCTGTTATGAAAATAATCATAAAAGTGTTCATACGAATTGTAATTAAAGATTGATTGGTGTAAATGATAGGAAAAATTCGTAATATTTTACAGATCCTCAAAACTTTCACTCTTTCACGTATCCTAAATACATTATTTACAAAGGGTTAGTTTATAAAAGATTGTAAGCTAACTAAACTTAGTTTACAATTCTTCGTAAGCTAATTTGTGAAGCTGATCTAAGACTTCTGGAATCACTTTACATTTTTAGTAATAAACCTACTCTAAATGATTATGGTTCAGCCATTGAATTAAAGCTTTTGTAAGTTGCGATTACCACTGAAGATAGGAATTGGGTCTCCCGAAATGTATGGTAATTGAAAAAAAATGTTAGTTCAAGCGTTTGTCATTTTATTCATCTTGAAATGCCGCTTCCCTACGAACAAGCCCTTGTTCAGTGTATATATATATATATATATATATATATATATATATATATCATGGAGAAAAATAATGAATTTTGAGATTAAGAATGAATGGGCATTTTTTATCTTTATTGCTGAAATTGTGTGTGTGTGTGTGTGTGTTCATTCTTTCTATTCCCCCTCATTACTTTCTATTTTCGCTCTTCTTTTTCGTAGACTAAAAAATTGAGGAGAGGATGCAAAACAGTAATAAAAAAGAAATTCTCTCGAAGGCCTATTCTAACGAGGTTTTTATTAGGCACTTTATGGCTCTCCAAATCGGACTTTGCTGGCACTATTTTGGTTTTATATGGAAAAAAAAAATACTGTAAAATCTGAAATAACCAAAAGGGATTGTCAAAATTTGCTCTCCAAAACTTCGTCCTTCAAATCATCACTTGACGTCATACCCATCGTCATACCCATTGTGAATTTAAGCGTGAAGGAGCCAAACAGTTTGAATAGTCCAATAGATATATATACTGTATATGACTGAACAAATCTACTGACACATACAGATGAAAGTGTTACAGGTAACACGATGAATCGTACAGGGTGTTCAATTTTATTTGAATTTTAGTTCAGTATTTCAAGCATTTACTTTAATTTTATACGTTTAGAGTTTTATGTTGATCGATGGATTGCTTTGTTCTGTTTTGTAATTTTGTTTAGACTTTGCGATGATATGGTTTGCATTTTCAATACGCGCAAATAGCGTAAAACAATTGGAAAATATTCTAAATATTAATTTTAGTAATGATTATTTCATTCACATTTTGAAAAAATTTTCTTCAAAACTATTTATTTCGACTCTTTTTTTAATATTTTAACTTTCGAATTGGAATAAAATCGGCTTTCTAAATTGTCAATTTATTGAAGGCTATCGACAAAATATAAAATAAAGTAATTTATTAAACATTGGCAACTGTTTGATTTTTTGAAAACGCGTTAAAACTCGTTACGAACTCATTTTTGATTACTCGAAATGCGAACCATCATTGGCAATCATCTAAGGAAGAGGTTGCCAATACGTTACTTTCAGTTTTTAGCATTTGTTTTAGAAACTAACCACTAACGCCCGCAGCTAGGTGGTGAGGGCAAGGAGCGGGTGTCGTTCTCTCGGAAATCGCGCCCTGACACCGGCCGAAAGTCGTTCGAAAGACCGGCAATTGCGGCCTCTCCGGATTCGGAGGGTGACAAAAACCTTGCCCGTGCCCCCAAAAAGCGCTACAACGCTCTTTCTGAACCGCAGATGTTACAGGATCAGGTGGACAAGATGCGCACCCGCCTTCAGGCCATGGCCTTCTCCCTAGATCCTTCGGGACCAGTGCCTGAAATCGTCATCCCAGAACGGTCAAGGAGGTTAGCGGGTTACCCACAATTCTATTAACCGGTCTAGACCTAAACTAAGTTAATTTAACGGAACTTAATTTAAACCAAGTTAGGTTAAACTAGCATAACCTGAGCTCAGTTAAATTATCATAACCTGTCACAATTACCCGAAGAATCTATACTCACGTAACTCGCGGAACAGTGTTCACTCTTTGCAAAATTAACTATCCGTTCATTTCAAGTGATTTACTTTCAGGAAATTTATCTTTTCTTTCGAACCATGGTAAAAGCCGTACTCAGTGTTATTAACATACATTTGTTAAGTAAAACGCCACGAAATTCTATTAAAGTATTAAAAGTTAAAGTTTTAAAAACAACTTTCTTTAAAGCAGAGCTGTTTAACGGGATGAATACTGAGAAGCTCACTCCTTGTACACTATATATATATATATATGAAAATTATTTCACGAAAGTAACACGTGAAAAATATTTATGATGAATAAAACCACGAAGGAAAGGAAACAGAATGGTGCTCAAGCGCTTTCGTCTAATGACATCCTCAGGAACACTGAAGTACATAAAGAGTTACAGCCTATATATAGGTTACAGAAAAAAAAAAATATATATATATATATACAATAAACGGAGAAACAAACTTAGAGGATTGTGGGAGGGGCACACAGATTTATAAGGAAAAACTATCGATTTTTAGCACAAGATTAAATTAATTGTTTCCAACCAATGTTATAGATAAAAAAAAATATATACAAATTTATACTGGAAATCTGCCCGGGTTTTAGCACTCTGCCCTTTTTTGTATATAAAAATTGAAAAATAAAAGTTATTAGGGTGGCATACAAGTTTACCAAAGATTTAGCGTTCTACCTTTCGTATCTAAATCTGTTCTGAAGGAATTCAAAACAACAGGATCGAGTTGAAAAAGACCTTTGCTTATGTTGAAGTTATTTGTAAGTTGGATAATGGCAGACTCAAGAATATTTCTATTAACAATGTTGCTAGAGTGAAATAAAACTGAAGCATTATTCCAATCAATACAGTGGGATAACTCTGACAAATGGACAAAAAGGGCACTGGACAACTGTCCTGTTCTAACGGAATATTGATGCTGTTTTATACGTGTGTGCAAATCCTTTCCCGTCTGACCTATGTAAAAGGAATCACATTGTTTACAACCAATTTTATAGATAATGCCTGAATTATTGGTAGGGCTATTTTTTACTATGATATTTTTCACAATATTGTTATATGAAAATACTACATTAATATCCAAAAGTTTAAGTACATTAGCAATGCCTAAAAAGCCAGGGAAAAATGGAAGTACTAAAATATTTTTTGACAAAGTACGAGTGTTATTATTGACACGATAGAAAGTTCGTTTTGCCTTGTTGAAACAAGATTCCATAAACGCAGATGGATAACACAGATCACTTCCAATACCGTTGATTTTTTCTAATTCGGCATCGATGTATTCCGGACTGGCGATCCTAAGGGCGCGGAGAAACGTTGAAGAAAAAATGGCCTTCTTAGTAGGGGTGTCATGTCCCGAGTAAAAGTGTACGTAGGACAAATTGTTTGTTTTTTCCTATAGATACTAAACTTAAAACCTGGGCTTTCCCTATGTACCAGCACATCCAAAAATGGGATTGAATTGTCTTGTTCCACTTCTAAAGTAAACTTAATGGAGGGGACTTGATCATTTAACTGAAGGAGGAAGTTATCCAGGTCACGACTCATGGGCCAGATACACAAAATATCGTCGACGTACCGCAACCAAGGGATGCCAACCCCCAGGATTCTCGGAATGTAAGTAATTTCGAAAAACTCCATATAAATATTGGAGAGGAGGGGCGACAAGGGGTTGCCCATGGCCATCCCAAAAACTTGTTGATAATACTCGTTATTGAAAGTGAATTTACAGTCTTTGATGCGTGTACATAGGGAAAGCCCAGGTTTTAAGTTTAGTATCTATCGGAAAAAAAAAAACAATTTGTCCTACGTACACTTCTACTCGGGACATGACACCCCGACTAAGAAGGCCATTTTTTCTTCAATGTTTCTCCGCGCCCTTAGGATCGCCAGTCCGGAATACATCGATGCCGAATTAGAAAAAATCAACGGTATTGGAAGTGATCTGTGTTATCCATCTGCGTTTATGGAATCTTGTCTCAACAAGGCAAAACGAACTTTCTATCGTGTCAATAATAACACTCGTACTTTGTCAAAAAATATTTTAGTACGTCCATTTTTCCCGGGCTTTTTAGGCATTGCTAATGTACTTAAACTTTTGGATATTAATGTAGTATTTTCATATAACAATATTGTGAAAAATATCATAGTAAAAAATAGCCCTACCAATAATTCAGGCATTATCTATAAAATTGGTTGTAAACAATGTGATTCCTTTTACATAGGTCAGACGGGAAAGGATTTGCACACACGTATAAAACAGCATCAATATTCCGTTAGAACAGGACAGTTGTCCACTGCCCTTTTTGTCCATTTGTCAGAGTTATCCCACTGTATTGATTGGAATAATGCTTCAGTTTTATTTCATTCTAGCAACATTGTTAATAGAAATATTCTTGAGTCTGCCATTATCCAACTTACAAATAACTTCAACATAAGCAAAGGTCTTTTTCAACTCGATCCTGTTGTTTTGAATTCCTTCAGAACAGATTTAGATAAGAAAGGTAGAACGCTAAATCTTTGGTAAACTTGTATGCCACCCTAATAACTTTTATTTTTCAATTTTTATATACAAAAAAGGGCAGAGTGTTAAAACCCGGGCAGATTTGCAGTATAAATTTGTATATATATTTTTTTTTATCTATAACATTGGTTGGAAACAATTCATTTAATCTTGTGCTAAAAATCGATAATTTTCAATTTTTATATACAAAAAGAGCAGAGTGCTAAAACCCGGGCAGATTTCCAGTATAAATTTGTATATTTTTTTATCTATAACATTGGTTGGAAACAATTCATTTAATCTTGTGCTAAAAATCGATAGTTTTTCCTTATAAATCTGTGTGCCCCTCCCACAATCCTTTAAGTTTGTTTCTCCGTTTATTGTATATATATATTTTTTTTTTCTGTAATCTATATATAGGCTGTAACTCTTTATGTACTTCAGTGTTCCTGAGGATGTCATTAGACGAAAGCGCTTGAGCACCATTCTGTGTTTCCTTTCCTTCGTGGTTTTATTCATCATATATATATATATGAAACACAGCCAGGAGAAAAAAATGAAAAGCGATTCAAAGGTCTTGCGTGCTTTCATGTAATCAACAATGAAACTCATCAGGATAGGAAGGAAAAAGGCAAGAAATCGAAAATATATATTTCTATACAGGGTAAACAAAATAGGAAGGATCAGCCAAATATTAACAAATATTAATTAAAGGAAAACTATATTTTAACGAGATATGGTCCATATTTTATACGTTCCAAAACTGTTATTGAAATTATTTATAAAGTATATGAATGTCCATTTAGTAATGGACATATTAAAGTATATTAATGGACATTCCAGAATGTTCCTATCAGTTATGGCTTTATTTTTAACAAGAATTTTAGAACTCCCCGATTATATATATACACTAGATATGGTTAAAGAATGCATTATAATTATTTACTCTCCTACACGCATATTTTATGCCGTTTTATTCCGACGACTAAAATTATTATTGGCCTTTGGTCTGACAATTTGGATGTTGATGAATTCTTTGACAGGATCAGTAATTTAGTTCTGTCTGTAAAATTTACTGTTGAAAAGTAAAATGACGAATCCTTATCATCATTTTTGGCTCTAAAATTTGGAGATACGCAAATCAATTCAAATGTGAAATTTTTCGAGAATAATGAACTTGTATATTTACCTTTATTCTGACCACGATAAAATCTACTTTTTTCTTCTGTTTTTCTCAAAGCATTAAGAGTTGTTAGTCCTGAATCTTTAGAGTCTGTGTTATGCAGTATTATGAGTATTGATATTAAACTATGTCATCGTATTCCATATTTAGAAAATTGTTTAAGCAAATCTAAAAAAGAGTATTATAATAGCGTCATTGAAAAGGAATTTGATCATAAAAAATATCCATAGCCTCTCTTACTATGTAAATTTTAAACATCTTCCGAGCTTACTTAAAACAATTTAAATATCGTCTAATAAAGAACAAACTAGCTAATGCGGCTAGCTGCGTCTACACGAATGGATGTAAACTCAGTTTATATAGGTCAAACTGGGAAAACTTTTGACGTCAGAGTAAAACAGCATAAATATGCGTGTAGGACAGCAAATAATTGTAATGCATTCTTTAACCATATCTACAAATATAATTGGGGGCGTTCTAAAATTCTCGTTAAAAATAAAGCCATAACCGATAGGAACATTGTCGAATGTTATAATGTTTCAGTCCAACAAAGTCCTTAGGATCCACTCATGACTGGTCTACCTAACCGCGCGCATTCATATACTTTATAAATAAGTTCAATAACATTTCTGGAACGTATAAAATTAACCACATTTTGTTAAAATATAGTTTTCCTTTAATCAGTACTCGTTAATATTTTGTTAATCCTTCCTAAACGCTGTATTTTTGGCTTCTTGCCTTTTCCCTTCAGGCCCTGACGAAGTGTACTGTTGAATACGACGAAAGACTTTGGAACCACTTTTCATTTTTACTTGTGAGACTGCACCATTTATTTATTTCACGCGGTTAATTCTAAAATTCATCCCATATATATATATATATAATACACACACACACACACACTGTCATTGTATTAATAATATTTGTTATATAGACTATATATACTTATATAGTCTGCCAATAAACCTTTTCATTCATTTTCATATGTTAGGGTCCAAATATATTTCCCCTTTCAGTATGTGTTCAATGCGGAGAAAATGGATCGTTATAAATTTACACTTGAAAATAGGATGAAACAAACACATCAATAATTTACTGAAAATGAATTTTTCTCATGAACAAAATAAATATTGGACGAAAATTCCCTTGCAATATTTAGTCCCATTAATAATTTAAAGTAAGTTTGAGCTTGTTCATTTTCTGTTTTCAGGGTGGACTCCGGAAAAGACTTCAGCAAGAAGTATAGTTCAGGTAAATTAACAACTATAATATATATATATATATATATATATATATAATATATATATATATATATATAATGCAAACCCACAGGGAAAAAGAAAATGATTCCGAGCCCTTTCGTGTATTTAGAAGTACACCTCGTCAGGAAATATAAGGAATACACGAAAGGCCTTAGAATCATTTTTCTTTTTTCCTGTGGGTTTGCATCATTCATTTATTTCACGTGCTTAATTGTGAAATTCATCCCATATATATATATATTATATATATATATATATATATATATATATGAGATGTAGGTTATTATTTGCGCCTTAGAAAGTGAATGGAAGATAGGATATATGTTATATTTAAAGAAATAGGTATAAGAGAATAAAAATAAGTTAGCTAATAAATTCATTGGTATTAGATCAAGTAATTAAGTGTTTATAAAATGAGCTCATTAGTTTTTAGCTGGGATGTTTTTGAGTCACAGTAAAATTTTTACGCGCTCTTACAGTAAAATATAAGTTGGTGAAATGAATTTTGTTCCTAGAGCCTAGTTACAGTAGCTGTTCTTTACCAAAATAAAGAGTTTCCATCCCTAAATTAAGCTTTGAATATAAGTTGAATTCATAAATTGACTCTATCCGACTCTGACGACCCGAGTTATCGACGCTCTGTTGACGGACCGTCTTATAATGATGACACTATGACGAGCGTGAGAGTCTCTGCTGACAGGTCCAAAGCATTTGGCCTGCGTCGACTACGTAGGTACTTCTCCTCAATGGAAGCGTCGAGCCATGACTCGCTATCCCCCAGAGGACCCTGGCAACCTATCTGAAATAAGCCGTCAAGAGATAAAAGATGCTGAAGAATCCGCTGGTAGGTCTTTCGAACCATTTTCTGATCTTCAATACGTACGTGACGCGAGGCATAATACTGACGCAATACGACGTTTCGAGCGTTCTTCACCATCCTTCAGTTCCAAAGGTTTCGGATTGTTAATTTATTTGTATAAATACCCCCATTGAATTTGTTTGACATACTCGTAGTTTATTATCTCGAGTGACTAGTGTCGTTAAATAGATATTTATCGTAGATAATGTGTCCATTACTCCGATGTTTCTAGAATCAGTGCTCGATCTGTGCTTTAAGTGGAAATTCAGAGATGCAGAGTAAAGATGAAGTAGCGATTGCGCAAAGCAGTTTCCCCCAAATCCCGCTTTTATTATCTATTATTTATCAATGTATGCCCGCAAGAAGCCGCAGTTATTCGAGGTTTTTAGTTTAGCGATCGACATTTTATTTTGTTTTACCGTTTTATTTTGTAAGAATTATATTCATAAGTTTTCTCGAAATATATCACAAATGTATAGTTATGCGTAACTATGTAAATTATATCAATATAGCTTAACTGTACTTAGAGGAATGGAGATCAGATCATGGTTTAATTTCTATATAAACATTCCAAGATCGAGTCGTAATTTGAGTATTGTACAATTTAGTCCTGTTCAATTGCATGCTTCGTTTTGAATCTTGTTCCGTCACTAATTAATGGCGCGGGATTTCGTGACGTCATTATATCGTTAATTACTCGTACTTTTAATTAAAATAACCGCTATTACCGATAATTAAATCGATACTTTTTCATCCTTTCAACTTACGTGAAATTTTTGCTCGAGTATATTTACGTCATGAAGCAAATTTTGTGACATTGTTTTATTGATCCATTCTTCTTCTTGGAGGAACTCCGATAATTGGGGAAATTTCTTTAATGAGGGAAAATCTTTGTGGTCGTCACCCACGCGCGTATTAATTCATTGACGGAAAGAAATAGCGCGTTAGAATTCTCGTCATTTAATTAGAGTAAATAATTATTACTCGATCTTAATAAATTATTGCTTCTTGCCGTTGTCATAGTTACGAATTACTTTTTATTTATGTTATAGTGTGCCTTTATCGCTTGGTTCATTAACTTTTCTACGTTTCACGAGCTATTGAGAAACGTTTCTCATTCAAATTTTCACCCGTTCATTTTAGGAAATTTGTTCACTAAACCGATTTCCACACGTTCTAAATGACCTTTTAAAATATAATTTTAACATAATATTTAACTACAGCAAATTTTACCGGAAATCATTCATATTTTCACAATTTTAACAGAGATGATCCAGTTGGAAAAAAAAATAATAAAAATAAAAATCTGATTCTCAAATATGCTCGTGAAATTTTATATTATTTTATTTTTGTTTGCTTGTATTAGATATTATTATATTAATTACTCTTATTTTATTAAGTTTTGCTATTCATTTACCTTATTTTAAATTCCAACTTTTCTCTACAGTATTTTTTATATCATTTGTATTAAGTGAGGGAGGCACACGATGTCAAATAAAGTTGATTGAACGTGGTGCTGTAAACCCAAATGTAAAGATAAAGGCAAGAGGTTGATGACGAATTGTGACGTCATTTTGAACCTACCAGCGGTTTATATCAGTAGAATTTAAATTGAAATTTTGTTTTTCTTACGCATTCTGCGTATTCTTATTCTCAAAAGAATTGCTAGAAAATCTCCACACGGACTCAGTTCACACCAGTTGTTTTTAAATTCTTTAAAAAATAAATAAATAAATGAACGACGTATATAAAAATTATTTAATTAAATCAATTGACTTAATTTTTATAACATATTATACCGCCTTCTATTCGAGCATTCTTATAGCGTTGGAGATGGCAGAACTGCCTCGCTTAAGTGCCCGTAGACACCACCACACTTATCCCGAAGACGAATACATGAAAGATAACCTTAGGATCAAATGCCTCTCTCATTACAAGACCACGCGTTCTGCCGCCGGTAAGTCACTGTCTAAAACAAGTTTCAGACATAGTCATTGAGTGACGTCACATGGTTTCTCGCGCGTACACGATGCGCGAAGTGATGATGTTTTGCGATATTTTTAAATGGCCATCGTTCTGTCGTCTACGTAAATAGAAATTGTAAAAATTCAGCCATCAACAATATCGACTAGCGATTGTTATGTTTACGTATGACCAGCGTATGTTTATAAGAGGAAATGGGAAGTAAGATAAATACATTACAATAAGTATGTGTAAACTAACTGATCGAGACTTTTAAAACAAAGATTCTGTGCCCTCACTTACGTGTATAACATTTTTCTTTCGATATTTACAATTTATTTATATTTTTTAAGTTGTCTTTTCATTTATTTTGCATCATAACTTCTTTGCTGCTCTGAAACAGCTCGCTTTCCTCCTGCATTTAAGCCGCTTCGCAACCACTATTCGCCCAAAGTGATTCACTTGGACAGATCCTTCACAGAAACTCGCCATCACCAGCAATGAGTTTCTTACAAGTCACAACCGGTGTTATGCCTCGTTCCTTCCATGAATGATATAAAAGTCAAACTCGAGTAAATAGTTTTGTAAACAAACAAAACTCTCTTATATGATAAAGTTCGTGCAAAGTTCTAAGAATGACTTGACCTCGTATAGAAAACTCGTGAAATTCTCAGTCGTTGTCGTGGCGCCTTATTAACCCTTCCAAATCCTTAGAAAAAGATCCTGGGAGACTCGTGTTGAAAGATAGGCTTTCTTTGAAGATTCACAACTATTTCAGTGATGCTCTTAGTCCTGAGCAGTTCCAGCAGTACCTTAGGTCGTACCGAGCACCGGGCCCAAAACCAGTCAGTAAGTAATTAACCCCAACTAAGTTACAATAGAGTCTATTTATAAAGTACAGCAACGTACTGCGTATGCAGTACATACGTAGGGTATTTTTCGGACACAGTAGAAAGTTTAGTTTTTGATGTAAACGAATTTTACACGAATTCCTAGGAATTACTTCTTACAGAGTAGGGTACAGTATATACACGTCTAATTGGGCTTTACTGATATATGAATAGACCGAACTATGTATGATTAGTAAGGAGTACAATGAAAACATATGGAATAAAACACGCTTGAAAAGGACATCAGTCATCTATAGCAGTTATGCTAATGAAGCGCAAAGACAATATTCTTTTTACCGTCTTCTTCAAATGCAATTTATGGTTCTACTTTATTTTCTCACCTGAAGACAGTTCAGTATTTAAAATGGAGTCATGTTAGTTTAGAGCACTTATTATATATATATATATATTATAATAATAATGATCATTAGGATCTATTCTGATCAATAAAACTCGACAAACAGAAGCCTTTAATGCACGCAATAAATAATCAATATTTCTAATTATTATTATTATGCTTTAAATATTTTTATTTAAATGCTGTGGTATGACTATTTTATTTTCAAGCTTCGCTCTTCTTTGGTAAGTAAATATTATTTTTATTTCATATTTTTTCCTTTCGTCTGACTTGTTTATTAACATTGCATGATTTTGACGTTTATATTTTAGTGGAATAAATTTTAGGTTGTTGACCAGTTGGTAAACCCACAGCCCCCCCCCCCCAAATTGTGATGGGGGGGGGGGCTTAAAATTCGTCATAAAGGTAATAAAAATATTTTGAATTGAAAGGTTTTTATATCTTAATTTCTAACTCGCTTACACGATATATAGATTGTAGGCCTACCTCATATTTTAGGCCCATTTGACTCAGAATTTGTAGAATTTTAAATAATTTTTCAGTTAATAAAAACTCAAATTTTTGGGATGTAAATTTATACTCCATAATATATTTTTTCCCATACCTAAAATTTACATTAAAATTTAATTCTTTTTTTTGCTCATGCTTTTTATTAATTTTGTTTTATTTTTGAAAGTTTATACAATATAAATAAATTTACAAAAATGTACTTAATATGAATACGAATCAGTTTGGAAGACTAATTCTGAAGTCTTCTTCGGGCTAAATATAAAACAGATCATGCTGCATACACTTAGCGAACCCATAATAATAATTAATCTAACATAACACTCAGTCTTACAATGCCAGTAATGGAGTTGTATCGAAAGTGGGCTGAGCCTAACTTAACAGCTTTAAAGTGAATTAAAGAAAGAAAAGTCATATCACTTATGAAATAAGATGATAAACAATAATAATTGCAACTACACTCATTTCTAATCGCACAAAAATTACAATAATGGCTGCTTATAAAGACTTTTTCATTAAAAAGTGACGTTAAATGGGTATTCAAAAATCATTCATTAATTGACCTTATTGGTAACTTCTTTGATCCGTATCTCTCCCAAAAAATGTAGTGGGAAAACTGACACTTCGAAACATTTTTTCTGTAAGATGGTACTTTTGATAAGTTATCGGTGAAAACTCCAACTGTTGTAAGACTGATTGTTTGTTACAGTGTAATACAACCAACAATAGTATTATTATTATTATATATACTCGTATATGGCTTAGGTTAAGAACAATGGACAATTTTTTGGTATTACTTCAAAAAAATAAATTGTTTATTCGACTTTCAGGTGACGGTTTCAGTAGAGCATAGAACTACATATAAGTGGATTTTTGTAAATTGGGTTGGGTTAGATTAGGTTAGGTTAGGTTAGAGTAATTATTTTAGAATATTTGTTTAAACTTACTTTCGATTTCGCCAAAATTGACAGCCTTTTGCGTTACATTGCACGCATTTCAGTCTATATCCATCACAAACTCCATTGTCAATCCATCACAGACTCCAGTGTCAATAATTCAAATTTTTCTCGAATTTCTACTTCAACAAAGTCTTTCTCAAAAAATATAATCTTTTAATACATTTATCTTTAGTAATTCATTAATTAAATTCTCTTTTTTTCTCGCATAATTTTATGACATTATGAAATTTATCACATTTTCAAACCCATATTGACACCTTCCATAATAACAGTTAACTAGCCTAGGCCTTGCGAGGTGCGACTTGTAACGCATATCCAACACGCTTAAGTGAGGTGAAAACCTAATAGCTATACGCTACACCAACTAGTCCCATGTTTAACTATTATAAATTTATTTACAATTTTTATTTACCAAAACCACTTATATTCATGGTATAAAAGGCCATTTGGAATTTATTGATCATTTTATTTTTTTTAAATAAAAGAAAAAAACTGTCCACTATTATTAACTTTTACCTGTATATATATAATAACAATAATATATATAATGATTACTGGTGTATATACTTGTTAGTTTACTTCCTCACTGTTTGGAAATCATTGTAGTATATCCTACTTTAGGTGAAAAACCTTTTAGAACAGAAGATATTTTATATAAATAATAATAATAAACTTTCATAAGATATTTGGTACTGAGAAATTAGTATAATATTGTTTGATAAATCATATTTCAAGAGAGAGAGAGAGAATTCGTGTTCCATTGACAGAGTCCCTCCTAGAATACAATTGGCACCCTTTTGAGAGAAGAAAGTTTTATTGGCATACATATCACATTACTTAACGTGTCGTCAGAATAGGAGAAACAGTCATGAAATTAATATCAGGTGGCTTTTCGAAAACATGAATTTCACGAAGGGGTGTCGAACCTCTTGGCATAGAGATTTGTTAAAATTCAATGAAGAATTTGTTTAGTGCCACCACATGGAATGTGGAAAGAAATCTGCGCATTCGTAGTTAACATTGATGGTGTTGCAAACGTGTCCAGTAGGGTTCATGCGTGTCAGGGCTTCTAGATGACCAGTGAAGAACCTACGACCTCCTTTCTGCCACTGAGTAGCGAGTGATTTTGGAGATGTGGCATATGGCACAGTCTTTTTGCAGACTATGTGCGTTTAACGAATGGAATAGCAGGAGAAAAGGGTCCTCAAGAACTGATTTTTTTTCCCCCATTCAAAATCCCTGTTCGTACAGTCCTGCAAACAGGGGAACTGAAATGGTCGATTAGCCACTTTCCATACCCATGTTCCTCCATGGGTATCAGGCCGACATTATTCGTGATGTCCACAAGGTTTGTGCGTAAATTGGAGATTAGCTAGCGAAAAAGGGATCTTTTGTCCATTTTGTAATCACTGATGACCGTCCTCATCGATGGTCAACTGTCTCATTCCCAAATTCGAGATCATAACCTATCTGCCTCTCAAGTTTGTCCATGCTTTGATTGTACAATCACGAACACCAATTATAGCAGGCATTTTTCATGTTCTGATTTTAGGCCACACCATAACATTTTCTGTGCCATTAATTTTTCTGGGTGCTCAGTTTAATATGGAGGTTTCTCTGGTTTTCGTAGTTTCATTCAGGAAGTTCAGAAAACAATATTGTTTAATACTTTTTGAGAACCCTCTCTCTGTGTGTTCATGATGTAATGTAGTGGCTAGCGCCTTCACCTACTCAAGAGGTGGTGGGTTCGAATCTTGGGGGAGATTTTCACACACACACACACACACACACATATATATATATATATATATATATATATATATATATGATAATTACTTAAATAGATTGGAGTTATCTTTTCCTTCATCAAAATGATTATTTAAATAGGCCCTGTAACAGCTTTAAAATCATGTATGTTTGTTTAACAATAAAGAAGGTCAATTACTTATATAGTCTGTTTAAAGTAATGTACATGTAAAATAGTTGTAGTTAGAAATATAGATTAATATTTTTATAGAATACCTTTGATAGTACGACTTATATACTCCAACCTGTATACTACATTTAGCCTACCTAGTCTTATAATAGCCTCAGCCCTAGAAATTGTATATGCTCTGTTTTTACAAACTAGAAAGGAGATGATTTTTTAAAATAAAATTCATATTGTTCAAATTAGTTTTAAAATTTCTTTTTTTTTTTTTTTGGTGAAGCAAAATTGAATGTTCATATTCCTATTAATTTTGATATACGCTCTGATAACTATATTTAATTGAAAATTATTTTACCGGATGAAAAAAAGCAACTTTCCAGTTTGTATACTACGAAACGAATCGGTACATGGTAACAGAGTTTATACAGTTCCAATATTTTTTTAGACGTTATGCATAAATATAATAGGCATTTTATTTATTGACAAATTTTCTGCATGAATGTACGTGACATGTACTTCTCTTTTACAGATGCTCAGGTCAAAAGTGGTACGTATGAAACTGTGGAAAAAAAATAAAATAGTCCACCGTATCCCGAAATTAGTGATTCAGTTTTTGCTTCACTAATACTTATTCGAATGTTGTATTTATTGTATTATTGTATTTAATTTTAAGAAACAATTCACTTTTCCTTCAATGAGAAGATCAAATTAAATATTTGTCTATATTAAGGTAAGTTAAAAGCTATCTGTATTACCTTTTTGCTTCTAAATTTCTATTCTGATAAATTTCTGTTCTTGAAGGGTTCACTATAGATTTCATACCTTGTTCTTTATGGAAATATACTATATTTGTCCATAACTATTTGACGTATATTACTATTGTTAAATGATTATAAATAAAGGGTTATCATTTAAATTCTTAATTTTTATTATTTTTAATCATTTTTGGTTACCTGAACACTAATTGTAGTAATATCAGTTTATTTTAGTTACCGCTTACATTACTTTTTACGTTAATTAAAATAATCTAACTTTTATATGAGATATAACAATAGACACAAACATCCAGAAATTAATTCCTGTTATTATAATTATTTTGCGCTGTTTGAACAAATAGAAAATAAATATATTTATTAATAATGAAAACTACACTAACTCGCCAAACAATGGAGGAGCGTTGCTTTTCACAGTTTTGCGGTTTTGGTTGATTACTTACATTCCAATTTCTTTTTTTTACTTCTTTCCCGTTGATTTCTCATTTTCTTTATTTTTTTCCTCACTTAGTGACATTACAGATCAGCTAATAAATAATTAGACTGTCAACTTCCATATTGCTAAACTATTCCCGCCTCTCAGTCGTTGCTATCCGTCTTCGATAAGCCAGATGCGGTTTTAAACAATGATGACTGCAGCCTACAGCTAATGCCTCTATTTATGTACATATCCCCAAGTAACGGAATCACAACGAAATTCATTTAATAATTAATTTTATTTGTATTGTTAATGGTGTTGTAGTTATAATATTATTATACTTCGTTATCCAGTACTTCAAAACAAGTTATTTCACGGAGAAACTTTATAAATTGAATGTAATTTGAACGACACACTGGCCGTAGGCTGCAGCCAACGAACATTCTTCATGTTCAGAAGAAAGTAATATTTGTATTGTTTTCATTATTAATAAATAGTATAAATACAAAATGAGGTGCGACAGGGGTTCACAGTTAGAACCCTTATTTTTTATTAAGCATCCGAATGATTAAAACTGAAATATGTTATAAAATGTTACTATTTGTTCATGACAGAAATGGTTATACCACAATGAAGAATGTAGAGAATTCTCATTAGCTGCAGAAAGATCAGTATCGGTTAGAAACTCGGGAAGATAAGTGATATACAGAGTTTAACATTCAGAAATAAATAGGACTCTCATAGGCTAGGAACAGAGCTAATAAAATGTTACAGATATTATGAAGAGGGATGTTAGTTACAAAAGTAAGTGAGTCATTTGTAGATCGCATAAATCTAATATTAGTTCTTACTGGGAATTAGGGTAGCCAGACCTCCGGCTTTAGGCAGACAGTCCGCCTTTTGAGCACTCTGTCTTAGGGTGGCCATTTCCACATTTCCAAAAAGGAGGACACTGCGTATGTGGCCGTACGTTAACATATATATATATAATATATATATGTATTGTTAACGTACGGCCACATACGCAGTGTCCTCCTTTTTAAATGACCCTACTGGGAATGCTGCATTCAGACCTGGATATCTATACCTCACCATCATCCGAATATGGCTGAAGGGATTCAGTTTAGGATAACCGAATTACTCATCGGTTTAACAGTATTAGAATTTCAGAAAAGAGTGGAGGTATTGGGATATATTTAGCTTTGAAAAGACTTTTGTCAAAGAGGAGGCATAATGTAGGTATTCAAAATGTTTACACGCACGTTTAGGTAATTCAGGTGAATTTATTTTTTATTAGAGCCTAATAGTAGAACTGGAGAGCATAATAAGAAAATTAGGACAGATATCAAGAGAATAGGCTAGCCCACTAGTTTAGGGATATAAAATTAATGATAAACTTTTATATTTTGTTAATTTTACAGTATCAGTTTTGATTTGAAGTAGATAGATAGATAGAGATTTAAATAAGTAGCCTGTTTTGCATTTTTTGACTTGGATAACCGCGATAGTCAAAATGGTTTAATATTGTCCATGTATGAATAAAACAAACCGTACTGAGAGAGGAACGCCACGCAAAGGCATTCCGGTGTGACACCTGAATGGAAAATTTAAACAAAAAAAAATATTTAGAACGTTAGGAGGTGCATTTTTTAAACAAATTTTGTAAAAGTAAAATTTATGGAATATAAAATTTAAAACTTGATAAAATAAACAAACAGACAACGAACCAATGAAGAAATGAAATTAATCCCAGAATGTTGGAATCGCTAAATAGACCGGTACCTCGTGATTACGATGACGAACTCCGAGAGATGTGTCGGTTTCGCTCCCGTTCACTGGCATCGGGCGGAGTTGAGTTGACCGCTTACTTCGTTTCTGTTCTGGTTCAGGAAACCCTTGGGACTCACTCGCCCACACTTTATGGGGAAATGAGCTTCTTGGATGTTACCTTTTACTCATATATATATATATATATATATATATACATTAGTGAACGCTAACGAATCCTTCTCAATCCTCCAAAAATATTTACCAACGATTCGATATATAAAATGCAAGAATTTTTCATTTTGTAAAACGACCACAATTTAAAATTGTAGTCACTGGTTTTCGAAGGACTTTCCAGTTTCAATTTCATTTGAAGGCAGCGACCAAAGGCAGGCGGAAAGCATTAATATATATATATATCAAACAAATCCTGTTCACTTTGAAATTAAAAGGCGTTTTGGCGCTTCGCTGAATGGTTTAAAGCAGTGGTTCTTAACCTGGGGGGCGCGCTCCCCTAGAAACAGGAATTTCTCTAATTGTATTTGTTATTCTCTTAACGAGAGCATGGGCTAATATTGAGAAGTTATTGAGAATGTTATTTTGATTGAAGGGGGGCGTGGAGGGAAGGACCAATTCCTAGAGGGGGCATGGTAGTAAAAAGGTTAAGAACCACTGGTTTAAAGGAAAATCTGAAAAGCATGAAAAAATAATTCGGTTTATTAATATACCACACACACACACACACACACACATATATATATATATATATATATATATTTTTTTTTTAATTAATAATTAATCCTATATCGAAATAATTTTGTTTCGCGGATATAATAATAATAATAATAATAATAAATGATAATTATAATTTTAGGAAGAAAGATAAAAAAATAATAAATTTACATGTTAATTATATTTAATTTATAATTTTATAATTTTATAATTACTTTTTGATATTTTCATTCTAAATTTTAAGAGACTATTTTTCTTTTGACAAAAAAATATTATTTGAGTTTCCCATTTTCTCTTTATCTCATTTTCGTTAAATTACAATGCGTGACTATTTTAAATGGTCCTCATCAATCGTTATCTCACGAAATTTACTGTTGGCGTTGGAATTGGGTCCCTTTTTTTGTAAAACAGACGTACGAACAATGTACGAATGTGTGTTACAGAAACGTGTAAAATGTTTTCACTTGGATTCGTTTATATGACATGGTAAAAAAATATGGGACTTTTTAGTTGAAAGGACAGCTGGTATTGTTTGCCGCGAATCAAAGTTCGGCTTTCATTTTAAGTTACGTTTTATATATATATATATATTATATATATATATATATATATATTAGGGTGAAGTGAAAATATATTTTTTTAATTTCAAAATGCTTGGGGTCGGGAAAGTTGCGTATTTATGTGAAACTACTGTGTGAAATTTTTGTAATCGTACGGCTATAATTAAATTGTGCACACTAAACTCAAAGTTTTTAAAAATTGGCAAAATTACTAAAATTTCGCCATTTTTATTTTCAGTTTTTTTTGGACACGTACTGTGTGAAATTTTTGTAATTTTGTAATTTAATTTAAAAAACTGAAAATAAAAATGGCGAAATTTTAGTAATTTTGCCAATTTTTAAAAACTTTGAGTTTAGTTTGCACAATTTAATTATAGCCGTACGATTACACGGTGGTTAGTTCAGTTTAAAAGTGGGTATACTGTATATAAATAATAAGTCACTTACTTATTCTCTTTGATTCATTACCCCCTTTTCTCACCGCATTTCCTCGATGACTTTGTCGCTTGAAGAAGAGCGCGACGCATTTCGAGAAAGCGGTAAAAGTGACTTTACGGCGAAGGATAATCGCTGCATCAGAGTGTGATCAGTCTACAATCTATGGACATAATCATCTTAAGGAATTTTTGTTTTTATGCGAGTGTATACAATTCTAGGCTGATAATGTAGATTTTCTATAAATATACTTTTGAGCCTTGAAAAAATAAATAATTCTTCGGTTTCTTACGAAAAATATCTCCAAATTTTTATTTTTTGATCAAAAGTTCAGAAATTACCCTAAAAATTACGTTCTATTCAATGCTTGTTAGTTATTGTTGATGGCCAGTTAGGAGAAATTGTAAAAAATAAGTGAAAATTGGGACAAACGTTGTCCGAGTTTTATGGAAACGACAGACAACCATCGGTTTCACGCGATGCCGATGCTCGCCTCAACCGAGAATAATCATCAACCTGTTTTTCAGAGGAACCTGGCTATTGGCACTCACGCGACGTTCTGCGTGGAATGCATTCAGCTGTGGCTAGAGATCGCGGCGGGACTGGGGTTAGGCGGTGTAGGACGAGGATGAGTTCTGGCAGTTCTAACCGTTACTCTGAACTGGAATGTCGATCGGCTGATGCTTCGTTCGCGTCTAAATGCTCGTCTTTGTTCTCGTCTGGTTGTGGTCATTCTCGGTCTCGTTCTCAACTGAGAGCCGCAGTTTTATTTTTCCACACTGAGAATGACCCATAAACCCCCACTCTGCCCATACTTAGAGTCAGATGGGAGTTGATGGTTGTTGACAGTAATTTTCAGTGCAGTGGCTGTAGCTAAATTCTTTGATTTGTACCAACCATTGAGAAACCCCCTCAGTTCCCGTCTGAGGCTCGCAGTCACAGCTGTTAGAACGAAGTCAATAACCAGGTTCTCTTTGTTTACGATACTGAAGACTGTTCACGGTTTCAGGTGAAAGCATAAGCACTGCGGCCCCTCTATTTGACATATATATATATATATATATATATATATATATATATATATATATATATATATATAATTAAAAGCTAAAAAGGGGAAAGATTAAAATATCGTAAAATATTAAACAAAAATTAAAAGAGTTGCAAACGGTTTGGAAAGAATTGTTTCTAAAAATAAAGGTTCTTTTTATTATTTTCTATTCAGGAGTTTTTTAACCCACGAAAGAATTTCTCTCTCTCTCTCTCTCTCTCTCTCTTTCTCTCTCTCTCTCTCTCTCTATATATATATATATATATATATATATATTATAGAATATGATAATGTTATTTTAAGTTAGAAGATTATAGAAATATGATGAAATAGTTTTTCATACTATGATAATTTCAATATAGTTTTTTTTCCGTTATTTTTCACAGTTGTGAATGACCCGACCCTCGTGTTTCCCAAGAATCGAGGTCATAACGCGTTCACTCTTAGTTTGCATTTAGTAATTTCTGCTTGTTCAATATGGACCTTTTTCGGGCTTCTCGTAGATCACTCGAGCAATTCTTTAAGTTTTGCCCATTTCTGAAGCCACTTGTCAAAAACGCAACGAGAATGATTAATTAAGATTTAAGCAGCCTAAGTAAAGTTTTTCTAAATGTGACTTCTTCATTCTAATGAGCTGAAAAAGGTCTATAGTAAACCCAGAGACGCTCCTCGTACATGTGGCCTTTAGAAGGGTGACTTAGAACGGCTTATTGGATTTCATATTGTATTGAAGAGTTGAGTGCCCGTCGTAGTTTACGTGTGATAAGCGTAATTTTTAAAATGTACATCAGTAAATCGTCGTATGACGCATGACACCAAATACTTAATAAATTCTTTGCCACTAAAAGATACAAACTGAAAGAATTTCGATTCTGGAATTTCATTTTAAAAGTGGAATTTGGAAATAAAAAATACAAAAAAGTTTAAAGATTTGTCGAATGCAACAACCAACTTGACGAATATGTAAAGAATTGGTCAGACCCGAAGGTCACGAGCAAATTATAAAGCAAAATTACCCGGTCACCTTATTCGTCTTTTATTCATTTATATTAAAATGTGAATAACGGATTAAAAATTGTACGCATCCTTCAAAAAAACATCGTACACATCCATCTTTTATACTATGTACTACTGGACACGATATAAAATTCCTTCTTCACATCTCAACATTCCAAAACTTACTCTCGAAACAATGACGAGAATTTATCAAATAAAGTAACAAAAGATTTAAATACATTTTTTTAATTTATTTTCGTTAACATTTTAATTGTTTCGTTCGTTTATTTTCGTTTCTTTTAATTTATTTCTTCGATGTTCTGTTGCAAAATCATTTCAGAGTATTGGAAGCCTAAAGGGTATTATGGAGATGAGGTGATCACAACATACAGTAGGTTTCTAGGCTTCGCTCTTGCCTTGCTAAAACCTTTCTAACACTAACACGAAGCTGAGAAGAGATCTTGCTCTGGTCTTTTCCTCATAATAATAATAATAATAATAATAATAATAATAATAACACCCTCTGTATATGTACATATACTTATAACGATTTTTGAAAACCTACAATGTTCAGCTCCGCGTTTTGCCATAATAACTCATAACTTTTCATTTTTTATTTTCTCATGAAAGAAATTGTTGCTTAGAATTATTAATGGCAGAAGTGTTCGTCAGTCACATTTAATTAATCATTTTGACATTAATAAATTGAGGCTTGAATAATTGGTTCTCAAATTAATTGAAAAAAAAAATATTGAAATTGGTTATAAAAATGTTTTAAGGTAAATTGACACTTTTTCTCCTGAAACAGATTTACAATTTCGATGGATATTCTCAGAAAAATACAGGGTGGTTCAATAAAATGTTACTACTTTTCCTGTCAACGTTAATAATAGACATATCACTTGGCCACGTGGGTGGCTCATCTCGCACAGCCGTACTTGACCGGGTGGAATCAAAGGCTTTTCGTCTCCTCATTTCCCCGCCTCTTACTGACTGCCTTCAATCTCTCTCTCTCTTTCCCGCAATGTTGCTTTACTCTTTCTTTACTATCGCTATTATAACGGACATTGCTCTTCTGAACTCTCTAACTGCGTGCCTCCTCCTTTAAGGAGAGCACGCAGCACCAGACTTTCTACATTTTCTCATTCCTTTCCTGTCCAACTCTCTAACGCAAGAGTTAATCGGTATTTTGAATCTTTCATCTACTCAACCGGTCAACTCTGGAACAATCTTCCACAATCCATCTTTCCTCCTGTCTATGACCTCCCACTTTTCAAACGCAGTGTCTAGGCATCTCGAAAACCCCCGGCCTTGATTTTGGCTCTCTTCTTCTTCTAAGTGGGGGGGGTGCGCTTATGCAGGCATTCGCCCTTGCCCCCCCCCCTTCTTGCATACAAAAAAATTATTGGACCACCCTGTACGTATTACGTAAAAATGCACAAGAGTGTGTATATATATATATATATATATATATATATATATATATATATAAACTTTCAGAAACTGACGTACAGAAATAAAATCACTGCCTTTTTCACATTAATATATATATATATAATATATAATAATATATATAATATTGTACTCAATGTATTTTTTTATTAGAAGTGATCGTATACATATATATAGGGTGAACCAAATGTAGGTGGACAGTAAATGATAACGTTTATTTTGAGAATACATATTTAATTTTTTTGTATACTATAATACAAAATAAAATTTTAATAAATTTAGTTATAATATTTAATATAATAAAACACAAACACCATAGTTATAATGAACACCATAGTTATAATATAATATAACACAAACCGTATTCAACCAACTGTCCACCTACTTTTGGTTCACCGTGTATATGCATGAAAAATAGCGCATATTTTGGTGATTAATTTTTTGTAAATTTAGTCTGTTTTTCGTCTTGTTACAGTTGCAAGAAACTGTTAATTTTTTTCTTTTTTTTTAGTAAGTAACAGTTGAGTAGTGTTTTTTTCTCTTTATTAACAGAAAGAATAACAGTTTAACGGTAAGTATACACTGCAAACGTAAACTAGGATTCGTACCTTGGATACAGTTTAATGTCATTAGTATTTAGAATTGATGTTAAGATTCAGTACAGAAATGTTGATGGAAATTTAATTTAAAATTGAAAATTATAATCACTGACGTCATTTGGATAGTAAAATTCTTAAATAATTATTATAGGTTCTTTTATTATATTATTTACTAGAAAACAATATAATATATAATTTCTGTTATATCAGATACGCTATTACGTGTCTGTATTGCGCATTGCGTTATTCAACTGATTGTAGATTGTAGAATGACGCCGGTAGTTTGTATGTTATAATATACTGTCGGGGGTTTCAGCTCTTCCAAGCTACTCCTCGAAGTACGCCTCGTCGAAGGCTGGTAGCAGCGGAGAAGGTGCCAAGTGGGAAGAGCCTGACACCGTCTACTCGAAACTGACCGATCGCAAGCCCTTCTCGAAGGTAGAAACAGGTTCCTCTTTCTTCTCAACCTATGGTTATACTAATCGTTTGAAGGACAGTGTCGCAGCGAAGGTTCGTGATTATTACTACTTCGCAGACGCCAAAAAGGTTTGTTCTTCTCCAGTGATTCATTTCGGCAAACGTTGAAGGAGGAGATACTCTGGCCAGATTGTTTTTAACGAAGCAATTACTTCCAAACTTCTCCTATTATAAGGAGTTGACACGAAACCCATATTGTGTCTATCCGTAATTTGTTTTCAAGGTTATCTTTAAACGTGTTTTAATGTTCAAAATATGAAAGGATATAACGCAAAATTAATTTTATGGGATTAAAACTTGAGTTTTAAGTTAAATTTAATTCTATTTAGCAACTGCTTTTTCACCGAATTACTTACAGAATTCATGAGTACTGCGTTCTCTTTCACTGCATCCAACTTGAGTACAAAAAGTGTACGAAGAAATCTTACCTTTTCCAGCACCGTTTTGCGCATTCGGAAAATGTAAAAGATAATTGGATAATACTAAACACGCATAAAGCAGATTAATTTTCTCGCTTATTATATTGTTTTGAAGAAATTAGTAAGTAATCAGTGAAAATTTACATCCTTTCGGCTTCTGAGAATATTTGCCATGATTCACATTGAATTTAATATTAAATATACGTTATAAATATGTAGAAGCAACTGCAAAAAGTGTCGCATCTTATAAATAATAAGAAAGAACGCCTTTGAGTATCTCCTTCGTCAGATGCTGAAATACCACCGCATCGAGCAGAATTTCTGTAAGCCGAACTAGCTGAGAAGAAAGACCTCTCCGGATTCATTTGAGTAGCAATAGAGAAATCCGCTAAAAGAGTAATCATTGGGCAGTAGAGGATAATGAGTAAAATATACGCAGTATTGGCCTTAAGGACACAGAAATTGTACCATTTTTAAACATATATCTGGACTTGCGCGACATTTTATATATATATATATATATTAGGGTGGCCCTTAGTTGTATGTGATTTTCTGAAATGAAATATTTTTCATCTCCCAACCTCCAAAGTTGTTCTAATCCATGTAAAAATGCTCTGTGTGAAATTTCAGCTCAATCAGACAATATTAAGATGGCCCCCAAAGGCCCTAAAGTTTCAGATTTTAACAATATTGATATTTTTTCATATAAAACCGTTTTTATCTTCTTTACAGTGTTTTATTCGAAAGAAATATAGAATATGATCGAAAGAGAATTCAATTTACAATAAATTTAGTGAAACCATTATTTACTTAAAACCAAAATTGGACGAGATATTCACGGAAATTGAAAAGTATCATAAGTGCGTAAAAAAACCGCTTCTGGAAGGTTCTAGAAAGTTCTGCGCCTGCGGTCTATATAAGCGGCGTAATTATTTGTTGTTGGGAGCAAGTAATTTCAAAAGTTGAAAAATAAGGGCCACCCTAATATATATATATATATATATATATTATATATATATATCGTATGAAATAGTAACAGAATAACGTTTAAAAATGTTTGTCACTTTGTACTTGGTCACTGCCTACGGAAGCGAGTCCTGTACACCTCACAAACGTGTATTCAAACCAAGTTAGGTTATATTCCGTCAACTCCGCCTACTAATTACGAATTGTCCAATCAGGAACCATGTTTCATTTTTTCTAAAGGCTGACCAATTAGAAGAATAAAAATATTTTTATACCTAAAATCCAATACTATTTCGTCTCGCGATAAACATAAATTCAAATCTAAATACCGAGTTCTTGATGGTCAAAGTTTATGATACCACTTTCATATATTTAAGAAGTAAATCTAATAATAGAAAACTTTTTATATTTTATCCAATAATATAGTATGTCTCGTCAAGGAAGTATAGAATTCTCGTCACACAAATATTAAATTCTGAAATAACTCGTAACTAAGAATGAATTCGCATAAACTTCAAATTTCATGATTAGGAAATGCGCGAAAACTACCTCTTCGTCTCCTTAAACATTTAAATTAAGCGATTCAACGTAATTCGATATTTCGAATCTTTTAAGGGTTCCTTTTCAATTCTACAAGACGCCCCTTCGGCTCCCTACCCTACTACGGGTAGGGCTCGTGATAATTTCGTGAGCTTTAACGCCGCGCTCATCTTGAACCAGACGACTAAGCGAAAGATATTTGTTACTCCGCTCAAAACCGCGCAAAGTTTTTTATTTATTTATACCGTAGATAGATTTTAACTCTAATGTCGTTTTGGAGCCTTCTAACGAGTGTACAATTTCTGCGATAAAGAAAATACAAAAAATCTGATTCGTTAATTGAAAATTCTTTCTTTATAACAAACTCTTTGCCCCCAATGAAATCAAAACGGATTACTCTGTCTGTGGCCCCGTTTGAGTTGGGTATCTTTTCAAGTATGTGTTCGTACAATGTACATAGTGTATATAAGATTTTATATAACAAAAGGGAAATTATATTAAGGGACATCTCTATCCCGCGTTATTATTAAACAATATATATGTGTATATATATATATATATATATATATATATATATATATTGACTTGGACGAGGCCAATCTTGTACTAACATACTAACACGTTTCATAAAACATCAACAGTACACAATCATCTCTATGGGTTCGGAGACGCAACTTCTCTGTATGTTTGTCTAAATATATATAAATATATAAATAGAGAAATCCACCTTTCCAAATAGAGGAAAAAGAAGATGAAAAGAATATTATGCTCGTCACTGAATACTAATCTCCTTTGATTACCATGACAACGAATAGGAAGTTCTCTAACTCCACAAATAAATTGGTGAACAACCTTATATAAGCTTGTGTCAGTTTGAAAATTATGTTGTCATGGTGATTTGGAATTACCTTAAAGAATTTTCATTTTTTCCTCTATTTGAGGAATTCTTAACTAATTTCTGGTGTCCTTTGTCTGCGTTAATATTCCGCTGCTTCGTAATCATAGCGTTGTAATATTTAACATTTTCTTACCTTATTTTATGGATTATTATAGAATATATATATTTGCTTTATAAAAATTATGTGTGTGTATATATATATATATATATATATTATATATATATATATATATATATACAACTTTCATTAATAAGGCTGTAGTTTCATCCACACACTTCACATAGCCTACAATCATGTACCCAAAGTTAGAGTGTCATTTGCCAAACGAAATTAATAATCTGGACTATTCATGTTCTTCCACTTAACTTTAATATTAATATTAAATTAAATTTTAATATTAAAAAACTATATAATTAATTTGCTAATATTAAGTTTCATGAAGACCAGATTACACTAGGTTAAGTGGTCGTTTTAGATTGGTTAGTTATTTCCCACATGACCACTTTCGGCCAATCACGATCTTCGTAATAAATTTCGACTTTTTCATAAACACTGATTCCCGCTAAATTTAATATTTACCAATTAATTATATTTTGTTATAACCTGATATATCTAATTATTTAATATTGCCTTGATAATACTTCTATACGTTAAAACACAGACAAAATGACATTATTAATAAAAATAATAAATGCAAAAATATTTTATGCCACTCCAGAATTATAAAATATTTGGAAACTTCAGTTTTTAGTTGCCAAGTAGTTATTAAAATTAAAAAAAAAGTCTGATTAAATATTTCATAAAATTTTGCTCGGAAGTTGTGTTTTAACTGATAGCTAATGAAATTGGATTTTTTTTTTTTTAATATGAAATTATCATAGATTCTCCTCCTAAGTAACAGAAATATCGGTCTCTCCCTTTTAAAGCGATGTTACTTTCCATAGGAGTTCGTGTTAAAACAGCTCGTGTTGCATTTAGTTAAGGATCGTACGGGAAAAATGTGTTTCGTTCAAAAGGACGACCAAAAATTATTATTAGCCCACAAAATTAAAATATATTAAGCATAAATTATAAAGAATAAATAAAATAAACATTTTAATCAGTTCTTACGTGAATAAAGCCTTAAAACACATTAAATAATACAAAAGAAGCTATGAATAACATCGTAAAGGGTGCTTGGGTCCTAAGATGAAGATATCGTGGCAGAAGTCGTTGAAATGTGCGTATACTGGTGGAAAAACGCGGCGAGATGTTCATAACAATCTCTATACAGGAATGGATGTAGGACCATGTGCGCCAATGCTGCGGTAAAGGAGACGCTGATTGACTGCCCGAAACGTCGGTCAGGCACGGCGTTCTCTCGCGTTAAAATCTGAAATGGAAGCGACCCGTACGAGTAACTGGAGGACACGTTATTGTTAAATTACGTTACAATTATAGTAATACTGCGCCGCATAACGCCCATCAGATTTATTTTTGGCTAACGCCAGACGATTTTATTAAATCTTGAGGAACACCTCCATAATAAAAGAAAGGATTGAAGCTAACCGTACTTTAATTGCAACAACCTTTAATATCCTTTATATAAATATACTTTTAGTAATTAAATACTTAAATATATTGAAATTAAATATAATTGTAATGATTACATACGAGTATAATAATAATAATTGGCGAAATACTGAACACATTATCACATAAAACTCACCAAACCGACAACTAATCTATTAACAAAAATGCATGAATTCAACTGTTCTCAACTGTTTACTCGTCTTTTTCCTCTGAAATTTAAGCTAAAATTGAGGCTTTAATTTTATTAATTAAATCATATTTGTCAACGTGTCAAAACATGATAAGGAAAGGGATGACTAAACATTTTTGACCAACTGCACTCATATTTTATTAGCCAATATGTTGCTTATATTTTAGTGATTTTCAGTTTGTCTTTTGAAGGTGTACTATTTTATTTTTTTAAATATCTCGTTAAAATTATAATTTAATAATTTAAAATTTGAAAATTATATTTATTTTTGTCCTTCTGTCGCCAAATTTTATTTTGTATTAATTAAACATTTAATATTGTGCATCCATTTAATATTTCGGATCACCCGAAGATCAGGGCCCCCCAACCTTCTTTAGTTAGCTTTATAAGGCTAACTAATGAAAATATCACGACCTAACCTAACCAATCGTCAAGGGCGTACGGTTGACCTAACGATTGGTTAGGTTAGGTCGTGATATTTTCGTTAGTTAGCCTTATAATAAGGCTACCTAAAGAAAGCTGGGGGCCCTGATCTTCAGGTGATCCAATATTTCAGATATTGTTAAATACTGAAGTAAATCAATTCCTTAAAAGTATTCCAAAACATTTTCGAAATTCAAATTCCATAAACCATTATTTATTATTATTACAAAATATAAAGATCATCAAATATGAAACGGCGTAGTTCGGGGGCAGCAACCTTCCCACACTGTGCCAAAAATGTATTGACCAATTTTTAGAGGTTATATAATCGAGTGCCACGTGTGTATATATATATATATATATATATATATATATATATATATATATATTCCAGGCTATTCTCTGATCTTTTGTATTTAAAAGAAAATTTCATAATATTGTATATCTAAGTGTGCCAGCTGATATCGCTCGGCGTACATACTGGCACGAGTGCCCCCATAGGTTGCCGACCCCTGGTGTAGTTGGTCGATTTTAATATCAGTGGAATTAAAGTCCTCGAAATTTATTACTAAATTTATTAATAATCTAAAAATTATTTAAAATAAAATGTAAATATAATTAAAATATAAATATAAAATATAAATATAAGTATAAATACATATAAAATATAAATATAAAATATAAATATAAATAAAATATAAATATAAATTCCATACAAATTCGTAAGTAGAAGATGAATTATTATCAACTAATCCAATATAAATAATTATAAAAAATAATACTGTATATCAATTTTTATTACCTAAAAAATACATTTAGCAAAAACTTGACTTTTTTATAATTTTTTTTTTTTTTTAGAATTTCCCTTCTTGATTTTTATAATTTATTCAATTTTTTGAATTTCAATTATTTGGAATTCGTTAATTTTTTTATTTGCGTTTTTTTTTTTATGTTTGGTTTTTAAACAGCCTGAAGGCAGTAGTGTTGTTCACTTCGATACGAAACTGCACAAGGTAAGAACTCATACATAAAACATTCACTTCCTGTAACAGTCGTGTTGAAACGTGTTTGTACAAAAAATGGTTTTAGAATATTGCTTTTTCCTTCATTCTCTTTAGTTTTAAAATTTAGGTTTCAACTTTTAGGCATTATTCCACTTTCACTTTATTAAAGAAGACTTTTCATGGCATTTACATTTCTCCTTGTCATTGGATTTCTCCTAAATATTAAATTGAAGCTCTGTAGAAGCAACCCGCATGATTATATATATACACGGTGAACCAAAAGTAGGTGGACAGTAGGTTGAATACGGTTTGTGTTATATTATATTATAACTATGGTATTCATTATAACTATGGTGTTTGTGTTTTATTATATTAAATATTATAACTAAATTTATTTAAATTTTATTTTGTATTATAGTATACAAAAAATTAAATATGTATTCTCAAATAAACGTTATCATTTACTGTCCACCTACATTTGGTTCACCCTATATATTATATATATATATATATATATATATATATATATTATAATAGTTTTTTTATGTTTGTTTTTTACGCCAGTAATGTTATGGCAGTATTTGTTTACAGTTGAAAATATTTTTATAAAAATAATTTATCTTTTTTGAAGGTCTTCGGATTTGGGTTTTATCAAAAGAGAGAATCAAATTCTTGAGAGATTTTATAAATAATAAAGTAATTACTTATTAATATATATATATATATATATATAATATATATATATATATATATATTAACTTAGTCAGAAGTGAAGAAATGACAAAACTTTAAAGAGTTGTCCGATAAGCTCCTTTTATTTACAATATATCTTTGATGAAACATTCTTAAAAGGTGTTACTTGACATCATTCGTTTAACGGATCTGTTCAGTCTGATTCAGCTGTTTAATATTTCCGTCAGATCGCATTTCTTTTGTCTTTGAGAACTAAAAAGAAATGTGATGAAACAAAATATTGTTTCTCCGTTTAATGTGATGAAACAAAATATTGTTTCTTCGTTTGTTTATGCCGTAATTCGAGTAGAAGGTATGCTCTTATTTATAAAGTATGATCGCTGAAACGTTTCTTCGAGAGAACCTTTCTTGTTTTGCTCGAACCTTTAGAGAAGTACTGAAATATTGATGCGTCACGTTTACTATTAATAATGTCATTCTCATATGATGGTGTTTTAGTAAAATAATCAGTCGTAAAAAACGGTTTTAACATTTTTTTTTTCTTCAGTCGTCTGAAGGCGACGACGACGACGATCTAAAGAAGGAACGTCGCAAGAAGAAGAAATCGAAGGAACGCGACGATCCCTTATCCATTGACACCACCACCTCCGCCGCTGCCGCCGCTGCACCGGCAGAAGCTGCTGCTGAAGCGTCTTCCTCCGCCGAACTTTCTGCAGCCCCTCCTTCCGATACTGCGGACGCTTCTGCGGAAGCCGAACCAGAGATGGATGAGAAGGAGAGGAAGAGGCTCGAGAAAAAGAAGAGGAAAGCGGAGAGAGAGGCCGCCGCCAAGGCCGCGATGGAGGCCGAGCTCGCCGCCCTCGCGGAGGCGGAGGCTGAACTCGCCCGTCTTGAAGCCGAGTCCACTAGTCTGAAAGCTTTATCGGAAGCGAAAGCCGAACCGACACCCGCCCCAGAGGTTAAAGATAGTGAGAAACCCACCGAAAAATGTGAGTCGCCCATTGAGGCCCCGTGTGAAGTGTTGCCTGAGTGCCCCCCCACACAGAGTGAATGCGAACCTCCCCTCTTTTCCTCTAGCGCCGTCGACGCCGTAGAGGAACCTTTGCAGGGTAAAGTGGAAGAGCCCCCCGAGCAACCACAGTTTGCTCAGGATCTTTCAGCGGAAAAGGCTGTTGAAAGCGAGCCTGCAGAGCAGGTAATTGAGACCCAGGATGAGCCTCAGGTTTCTGAGCATTATGAGCCCGAAACGATAATGCCAGCTGACGATGTTGGACTTAAAGCTGAAGACTTCGATTCCGGTGACAAGCTTCCGACGTTTAAAACCGAATTTCATCTTTACGATGAACCGGTCGAAGCAGCTGTAGCTGACCAATCCAAAGATGCTCCTGTTTCGATGGGTGATTTTAATCAGCAAATAGGTTAGTGTGGTGGTGAAAGGCGGTCGTTGGACGCGTGCTGAGCAGTGCTCTAAAATGGCCGCCCCTCCACCACGATTCTCCCTAGGCATGGACGACATCTCCATTCTTCTTTTTCTGTCAGTTCTTTATCTTCGGTTCAATTTTATTTTGGAAATGAGGCACATCAGAATGGTCACAAAGTCAAAAATTAATATAAAGAAACCTAACAGTTGTTATTCCATTGAAGTGCGACGCTAAATCATTCTGGTCTGCCTCACCGGTCTCAGTTGCTTACTTATCTTTTCATTTATTTGCAACTTGATAAAGGTAAACAGCATCTACAGGGTCTTCCACGAGTATTTGTATCAGGAAATATCAATGAGTGCGAGATTACGAGTTGTTTGTCGCCCTTCGTGAATGCGTCTAGAGATATTTCATTAAATCTCTCCATAATGATATTTCATTAGGTTTGAAACTGAAGGGGTAGAGTAGAGGGAGCAATCCTAGCAGCCTCTTATTAAAAAAGAATTATTTAATATAGATTTTAGAAATTTAATGTGTAACAAATATATATTTTTGAGCCAATATTTATTCAGATCTGAACGTTATTCTATTCAGATTTGAATGTTATTCACAACACATCATAAACGTTGACCCGTACATATAATGCCTACATTCATTAATATAACGTTAAAGATCCTATTCTAAAAAGAACTTTAAATTATAATTAATTAATTAATTAAATGGATATAAATTACCAAATAACTATTTTAAAATTTTATAGTTAAAACAAAAACGATCTCAAATGAACGTAAATTAAACCAATTTGTCCGTCATAGCCTATAGATGCTGTTCAAATTTTTTTTTTTTTTCTGGCATGTGGGTTTTGAATTTTGGAAAAAATTTCTTTAATTTTTTAAGAATATTTCGTTCCTTTATTTAAGTATCTTTGTTTCATTTCAAAGTAGTTTTTAGTTTAGAAAAAGTAGTTTCAAATTAATAATACAATAAATAAATAAGTAATTTAATAAATAATAACCAAATTTTGTTACAGTAAATCTTTTTTTTTTACATTTTGGCTTGAAAAATTATTCGTTCTCAATTTAAGATTTTAATTATTAATTATTACTATTTCTCTTATAGTAATTAATATGTATTACACTAGTGTTGGTTTACGGAAAGCAATAAAATTATTATAATATATATATATATATATATATATAATATATATAATATATATATATATATATTAAATAAACATTTTAAAAATGTATTAAAGTTAATTATTAATTAATATAAACCAATAAATAAATTAATTATTAAAAATAAAATTTAAAACTAAATTTCAACATTTACAGAAATTTAAAAATCAAATCTAAATTTTTTTTTGCTTTTTTTGATTATTTAAAAAAAAATTTGAATTTTTATTTTACTTTTGTTGTGTGAATTTTTAAAGACTTTTCAAGTTTGAGATTATTAACTCCCAAAGTTAAAAAGTGAAGTTTGGAGAAGTTCTTCAGATTTCTATTTGGGGGTTCGAGAAGCTCGGAAAGGTTTTTTATAAAGATGTTCAGTGACTGACTGTCATAGATTATCCATAGGGAAAAATCTCTCTCTCTCTCTCTCTCTCTCTCTCTCTCTCTCTCTCTCTCTCTCTCTCTCTCTCTCTAGCTAGCTATTTTTACAGTAATGAAACTGCATTAAGTGTTTCACTGTACTCGTAAAAATGTCTCGGTATTTGCTGACCAATTTTTTTTATAAAAGCTTAAATTGATTTTCGAAATTTTATTTTGTAAAATCGATTCACAGAATGACTTAGAGCCTAAAAAAAAAATTGTTCCACAAAATAAAAAAAATGGTATTTACTTTTTGACTTCATGAACGGAAAGGCGTAAAAGAAGTTAATTTGACACTCCGAGTGCCAGAAAAGCTGAATGAAAATTAGTTTAATTAAAAGAATAATTGGTTTTTTATTTGTGCCAAATTCTCTCTCTCTCTCTCTCTCTCTCTCTTCTCTCTCTCTCTCTCTCTCTCCCTCTCTCTCCTTCATTTAAGAAGGACTGTGAATAATCGCGAGACTGCAGTTAATCCCACATTTGTACCTCGTCCAAAGATGTCCGCTTTTGAAACAAAAATTTTTTAACATCCATATTTTATTAAATTAGATTTTTTACCATTGCAATACTCTTTATAACTTCTAACGAAGAAGAAATGGCACTAAACCAAAGGTTACAGTTTTAATTGAACAACTAAACCACGACAATGGAACTGAAGTAAATTTTAATCGTAGAATGTCGTTCTTTTCTCTATGGAAACGGAGCCAATATAAGCTGATACTTTTTTATTAAAATATCTTTATAAAACACCTTTCGCCGAGTAGCAAATAGACGCGCAATTATATTTTCAAAGCTTTAATAAAGTAATAGAGCCATCATCTCGCGTAACAACCACGCTATCGCGTTGCTGTGGAAACACTCTTGTGACGTCATACTTAAATTTCATTCGATACTTTGTACATTAAATAGAGGCTATTTTAAACCATTGGAATATGACGTCATACTATTTTTTCCTTCAGCACACTGGAAATGGCAGTTAAAGAGAATGTGTTCACTTACTGCTTATATGAGACCACTCGTCTCACTATCGGGTTTTTATACTCATAACCTTTGAGGCGCAAATGCTTAATTTTTGTCGAGTGTAGTTCGTAAAGCATTATTTTTTTAGATAAGAAAATATGGTTCAGTTCCATTTTAAATTGCGCAAACACCTTAAAAATTGCCTGCAAAAAACTTTTATAAGACTTGAGAGTTGCTATTAATACAGTGTTCTAATCCTCACTAAGTTTTGTTAATAATAGTTTTAATTAGTTTGGCTTTTAGCATTTAAGGCTAACTCTAGCAAATACACATAAATGTCACATACATCATATTTATTTTTTAAATTTTTTACACAGGAAGGAAGGACCAAGGGCGAATGCCCGAGAAAACGCAACCCCCGTCCCCCTATAGAGGTAGAAGAGAGCCAAAATCAATGTCCAAGGTCATCGAGATGCCTGGACACTCTGTGTTTGAAAGATTTGAGGTCATAGACAGGGGGAAAGATGGATTGAGGGAGATTGTTCCAGAGTTTACCGGTTGAGTAGATGAAAGATTGAAAATACCAATTAACCCTCGCGTTAGAGAGTCGGACAGAAAAGGAATGAGAATGTATCGAAAGTCTGGTACTGCGCGCTCTCCTTAAAGGAGGAAGCGCGCAGTTAGAGAGTTCAGAAGAACAGTGTCTGTTATAATAGCGATAGTAAAAAGAGAGTGAGGCACCATTGCGAAGAGGTTCTTGGCTTCATGCCGAGAAGAGCGAGAATAATTAGAATTGGATAAGTTTTCACATTTTTGTCTGATGGAGGAATTTTTGGCGAGTTGAAGAATAGATTTTGCACGATTCCGGGCAGAAATATAAGCTAAGTGAGAATCAGGAGTTAGATGTCGACGGTACCTTCTGAAAACCTCTTCTCTGTTGCGGATAGCATTATTATAGGAAGCAAAATTAAACCAAGGTTTTTTAGCATAAGTATGAGGAACGAATAGAATATAGAATGTACGCCTCCATACCCGAGAGACCCTAGCCACGGAAGCAGTAATCATTCCATGAGAAATCAAAGAAGTACTGCCTAAGGGCCTCTCAATCAGCGTCGCCGAAGGGCCAAAGGCCAAAGGATCCAAAGGCCAAACTGGAGCGATAGGACAGGAAACAGATATAAGATTATGGTCGAAGGACCCAACGGGAAAAAGTTTGACAGAGTAAGAAGGATGAATGGTGAGAAATAAATCCAGAATGTTGGTCCTATCTCAAAGGCGATCGGGGATACGAATACGGTGCTGTACAATCTGCTCTAGGTCATTCAAGATAGAGAAGTTGTAGGCTAGTTCACCAGGGATATCAATGAAATGGGAGGGAAGCCAAAGGTGGTGGTAAATATTGAAATCCCCTAAAATGGAGAGTTCAACAAAAGGAGAGTGGGATAGAATGTATTCCACTTTGGAAGTGAGGTAGTCAAAGAATTTTGGATAGTCACTAGAATTAGGAGAAAGTAGACAGCGTATATATATTTAGTTTGAGATTGGCATGTAAACCTTAGCCAGAGGGTGTAACATTCGGAGGATTCAAGTTTGCGAATACGAGAGCAAGTTAGGTCGTTGCGTACATATACGCAACATCCACCTTTGAATGAAATTGAGTATAGAGATAGTGGGAGGGTACAGAAAAGGGGTTGCTGTCAGTCGTCCCAGATACTCGAGTTTCAGAGGAAGAGAGGTGGTGTTTAACAGATTAAAGATTTGAGGAAAGGCCACGAATGTTGCGAGAGTTTATGAAAAGTGAATGAGGCAGAGGCCCAGAACATCTCGAATGGCCAGTAGCAGAACCAGCCCCGCTGCCCAGGTCTGCGTTCCCGGTATCGCCAGCGGGGAAAAGAAGTGGGGACAGTTATAGTCCCCTCCCCAGGGGACTCCGAGGCTCTCGAGGAGGATGCCATTTTGTTGTTTTTTTAAATTTTGAAAAGATTGTGTAGTATGTAATATGCATGTATGTGTAATGAGGAATAACGAGAGACGTGTGTACTTCAGAGCATGCTGGACTGCTCACAGAGTATATGAGACAGAAAAAAACTAAGGAGGGCAGTGACACGAGAAACGGGAACGTCCTTCCCCACCCCCATCCTGGAGTACCTCACTGATCGATTGGTGTCTACAATCTTCTCCACTAATACCCATTCACTATAATGATCATTCATATAAAATAAGCACGCTTATATATATATATATGTGTGTGTGTAAACTTTTGACAGAAATTCTTTTATATAAATTATCCTAATGTTTTTAATTAAACGAATGTCTTCGCGCGTTAAAGGAAATCAATAGACGGAGTTTAATAATATCTTTTCATACACTGAGTTATTCTACAACTTCCGTTACCAGTAATGGAAATCCCAGTAAAAAACGTTACTGCCGATGACCTGGGACTTCGATTACATTAGCGTTTCTGTACCCACGTTAACTGGGTCTTCCATACCCTCTCGCTACAAATGGGAAGAAATGTCTTTAATGTAATTAAGAGAATGTAAATGGAAGTATTGAATTAAAAATTAATATTAAAAACTATCAATTTTCTTTGATACTTCTTGGGTTGATTTAGAAAATATATCCGTTGAATTTCGTCTTTACTCCGCTTCTCAAAGCCTCTCGCAAATTAGCCGTGGTGAAAGGGTATTATGGACCTAAACTAACCCTCTATAATACTTCTAGAAATAATAGTGATAGTAATAAAAGTTCTAGAATAACTATCGTTGTGAAAAGAATATAAATCAATATACATTTATACACGCACAAAATCAAGCATAGACAGAAATTTTAACAGACATATACTCCATAATATATATAGGCCCTAACTCACGCTCTAAATGTTAACGTGGCTTTAAAGCTAATAATAATAATAATAATAATAATAATAATAATAATAAAATAATTAACGAACTATAATGCACACCACTTTAGGCTCTTAATCCGCATTGGTGTCTCAATAACTCCGAGAATTGACTTCGGTGCCGCATTTGTATTTTATAGGAGGTGATGTGAGTAAGCCCCAAGCTGAAGAACAACAAGAGCAGCCGGGAGATGTTCTTCAAGAGCCAGAACAACAGCAACAACAGCAACAACAACAGCAAGAACAAGAACAAGAAAAACAACAAGAGGAGATCGCTGCCTCTGAACCTCAAGAATTCTCTTATGATGATATTTTCGCCGGAAGAGAAGATTAAAATCCGTAGAGTTTTCATTTTTGAAATTTCATTTTTGAAATTTGGGGGAGGGGGGGGGGGGAATGTTGTTCGTGAAATAAATTTGGGTTTGTGGATTTTTTTTTTTTTATTATTACGACTAAAAATAATTCGAACGATATAATTAATAATTAATAATAACGACAAATCTATCAATTATTAAACAAACAAACGATAGTTTAAAGATTTCATTACGATACAGTTCTCTTTTGGTTCTATAGTGTTCATTTATCATTATTACAAAAAACCGAAAGGTTAATTAATAATCATTAATTAATAATAGACAATTAAAGAAAATAATTAAGTATATTTATTAATAATTGAGTTGTAAATTTTATTTTAAAATGTTTTTTTTCTTTTTTAATCTGTCAATTCAGTTTCTTTACGTTTTTTTTCTCTCCTTTTTAAGAAAAAAAATTTTATTGTTGGTTTTTCTGTCTCATATTCTTCAAAATATTATCTTAAAACCCTTACTATTATATTAAGATATATATATATATATATATATAATATATGAAAATTATTTCACGAAAGTAACACGTGAAAAATATTTATAATGAATAAAACCACGAAGGAAAGGAAACACAAAATGGTGCTCAAGCGCTTTCGTCTAATGACATCCTCAGGAACACTGAGGATGTCATTAGACGAAAGCGCTTGAGCACCATTTTGTGTTTCCTTTCCTTCGTGGTTTTATTCATCACATATATATATATATATATATATATATATATTCGGTTTTGTTCAGAACTTATTGTACGAAACAAAAAAAAAATCTTAAAAAAATATTCAAAACCGTTTCATTGTAAATGTTTTCGTTCGTTCAAAAACAACCACAAAAGGAAAAAAATAACAATTTATCTTCTTAAACTTGTTTAGACATGTTTAAACTTCGTTCTACTTTTTTGTTCGCGTTAAAATATTGAAATATAACATGTTTACAGAAAAATTGTCTGTCTATCGCGTCTGTCAGTTCGTGTTGGTTTCGAAGCAGGTTAAGTATATATATATATATATACACACTTTTCTTAGTTAAATTAAAAGAAATATTATGATTAACTATTTGAAGACAGTTATACGATAAGAAACAATATATATATATGAAAATTATTTCACGAAAGTAACACGTGAAAAATATTTATGATGAATAAAACCACGAAGGAAAGGAAACACAAAACGGTGCTTGAGCACCGTTTTGTGTTTCCTTTCCTTCGTGGTTTTATTCATCATATATATATATATATATATATATATATATGCCATCCTAAATTTTATTTATGTCTTCAGTAAAATGTTGTCATAATTATGTTCTTTGCCAACCATTTCCACCAAGTATTTGAATGTATGAAAAATGCATTATTTTTAATTGCTAAATGCATTTATTAATAATAATAACAATAATAATAATAATAATAACAAGATTGTAATGCCTCATTATCATCATACTAATCCCTATGACAAATCTGAATAATATAAATTTTCCTAATTGGTAATTTTTGGTAACAAAATACATATCGTAATAGAAAAATGAGATTTTAAAATAAATGATGTTTGAATATCGAAAAATAAATATTAAATGAGATTGTGTGTGTTTTGTGTCCATTTCTAAAGATAAGTTGAGGAAATTCGATTTGTATTTGAAATTGATCTTTGAGGCGAACTTTGTGATTACGAAACAATTATTGTCACTCTCTCGGTACCTTAAAATGGGTTATTAAGAAAGAGAATTTCTAATGTTTTAAATAATAATTTTTAGGTTAAGGAATAACGAATGGGCTAATTTGTTTCTGTTGGAAATGTTGATGTACATTCAGTGCTGAAAAATGACCTTCAAACCATGGGAGGGAGAATATTTCGTATTACCCCATTTTTAATTACGTGAGAAGGAAACCCACGCTACGCGAATGGTATGTGGGTTACGTGGGTTATGAGAATAATGTTTTGTTTCTGTACACACCACAAAATTCACTTAAAAATAAATATGTTCTATTTTCTCTCGTATTATTTTCTTCTATAATACGCGAATATACGCGTGATATAATGTAACGGTGAGGAGGATAAACTCAAAAGTCTACGAATGTTAAATTTTAACCAAGTTCTAATGGAATAGTAATGGAATGGCATCTGAAAATGTTTGTTACGTTACAAAAATCTCCGTTTACGGAAGCGGGCTGTACAATGTACATCTCTTACCAAAGTGTATTCGAGCCAAGTCGGATTAAATTCAGTCAACTTAGCTTCCTAATTGTGAATTGTCGTCAGGAACCATGATTTATTTCTTCCAAAGGTCGACCAATCAAAAGAAGTAAAATATTTTTACCTTTAAAACCAATATTATTTCGTTAGAATATATATATATTCAGTAAGATTACTAACTTATATTCACTATTTATATTACTATATTTATCAGTGATGCAGGACTTGAGACCTTTTATTCTGGTCTCGGTCTCTGATGCTTAGGTCTCTGTCTCGACCATGGTGGTCTCGACTACATCACTGATATTTACTATATTTACCTTTATAAAATGGTGTTAAGCGTTAAGGAGGTAATTTATGTTAAAATGACCGTTTACTGAAACGGGACATCAGCAGTATTTTCGGTGAATGTGGCTTTGGACATTCGTGCGAGCGAATGGATGGAACTGCTGCAGGTAAACTTTGAATCTGGGCTCCAGTCACAACACGATGCAGAAGGGCGATTGAAACCAATTAAATAAAATTCCCGTTTATATCTTTGTACTCTTGACCAGTGGTGTAGTGCTGTGGGAACGCGTGGGAACGGCGTTCCCTTACTTTTTTTGGTAGACGGAACGGCGTTCCCTCACTATTTCAAATAAATCCGAACTTACAAATCTCTAACGTCATGAAATTTTAATTCCCACCCCTAGAAGAAATATGAGAAAGAATCATTAACTGTTTCATTTCTTTTAGCTTCGACTGAGACAATGCTAGCCTATAAAGATCTGGTGAAACAGTCACCACGGCGTACCAGTTGTTAGCTTTTTTTTAGTTAATCATTCCAGTTGTTAGCTATTTTTATTGATCGTACTGGATGTCATATATCTAATGACACTGGAAATACTGCATCTTCAACCTTGGAATATATCCCAATATCCAATGCATATGACCTCAAAATATCCCTGAAATTGGTCAGATTTCAAAAGATTTCCCGGGGGGCTTACAGTGCCCCCGGACCCCCAGCTGTATGGGCTCGTCGCGCTCGCCATTGTCCCCCCCGCATCTGAGTAACACTTTCAAAATGCGTTCCCTCACTTCTTTATTTAGCACTACACCACTGCTCTTGACCACAACATAGTTCAAGTTTTTCTTTTTCTTTACAGTTGGTTTATGCACAGTAAATAAACATAACAGATAGTCAGAAAAAAACAACATAAATGTAGGAGCCTCAATTTATATATAAAATTAAAGAAAAGCTTAATACAAACGGTAGGAAACTTAGAAAATTAAAAATTAAATGCAAAACTTAAAACAAGAGTGAACATTTTATTTATATATATATATATATGTACTGTACACACACATATATATATAATATATATATATATATATATATATATATATATATATATATATATATATATGGTGATATAGTGGTTAGCATCAATGACTACGAATCCATCGGCCCCAGGTTCGATTTTCGGCGAAAGCAGACGACGCGCATCATACCCAGCTGTTCATCCTTCTAGAAAAAATAGGTTGGTAGATAAATGGGTACCCTAGGTGGCCTAGTAGTTAAGACGCTGGGCTGCTGATCGGGAGGGAGGTCGTGAGATCGAATCCGGGCAAGGACTTTGTAATTTCTGACTACCCGTTGTGGGTCGTGGTTCGGATTCCACGTTAAGCTGTAGGTCCAAGGTGGAGCAACAACCTCGACCTCGACGCAAAACCCAAGGTTAACCAAGACATATATATACATACTGTATAATACGATAAGGAAGTTTCGTTCTCACGTCGCTGGGCTACGTTCCGAGCTCATTATCTTTCCACTACATTACCCAAGAAACCCAAATATTTCTTTTCAAATGTAGTTTTTGAACGTTTCTCGTTTTATCATGTGCTTTTTCAGAAATGTACTCTTAACTTTTCACTAACTATTATGATAGGGAACCACAATAAACGTAGTTTAATTTTAATACATGGACGCCATTTTCTCTGTGCCCCATATTTTACTTCGGGAAAACTTTACTATCCAGACAAGAGTCAGAGACAGAGTCGGTGATGCCCGCCCACATTCATGATGCAACATCGTAGATATTTCTTCCAATTACAAAGCTGACATCGTAGATATTTCTTATACTTACAAAGCTGACATCGTAGATATTTCTTTTAATTACAAAGCTGACATCGTAGATATTTCTTTCAGTTTCAAAGCTGATATCGTAGATATTTCTTTCAACTACAAAGTTGACATCGTAGATATTTCTTTTAATTACAAAGCTGACATCGTAGATATTTCTTATAATTAAAAGGCTGACATCGTAGATATTTCTTTCAGTTTCAAAGCTGATATCGTAGATATTTCTTTCAACTACAAAGTTGACATCGTAGATATTTCTTTTAATCACAAAGCTGACATCGTAGATATTTCTTCCAATTACAAAAGTGCGTCCATACGTCATTTCATTACGTATATAGGATATTCGTATATGATGAGATATACTTATATGATGAGACAGACGTAATTTGAGAGTGTTCATCTGAAGATGTTTGTCACAACATTAGATAACTTCTATAAATTCTTGGAGGACGACTATGAACTGATTTAAATTGTGGGATTTGTTGAAGTAACTGTAAAATACATAAAAATTGTGAAAAATATCGTCTTTGATCTATTCGGCGTGAGTGTTGTAGGACTATAATTAGAACACCTTAACGTAGTATAGGCCTAGGTACTCGATTAATCAAAAGCCTACAGGATTATTTAGGCCTTAACAATGTATTGCATATCAAAATACTCTTAATAGTTTCCTAAGAATTAGACAAAATTAAGGATAGTAATGGGAAGCATTACGTACGGCTCATAGAAGCTAACTTGTAGGTCTAGGTAGGCTCTTGATTACTTATGTATCTGAGCTTACACTACGCTTGGTTGCCCTGAGTATACAGTTATATAAGTCTGAAACATTTCTAGAAGAGGTAACTCGTGTGTACACTTCGTAGACGGTAAGAACAGTTGGTAAAACTGGGAGGTTATAATAGTTTAGTAGTAGGTTAGGTTAGGTTAGGTTATTAATTATGGGCTCTGTATCTGAGCTGTGTATGGATTCTTAAATTTTACTCAAATCTTATTTCTTTGGACTCGGTGATGTAGTGGTTCGCGTCGCTGACAACGAATCCATATGCCCCGGGATCGAGACCCGGTGACGGCAGGCGGCACGCAGCAAAACCCAGGTGTGCATTCTTCCACACAGTAAAAATTGGTTGGTAGATAAATGGGTACCCTGGGTAGCCTAGTAGTTAAGACGCTGGGCTGCTGATCAGGAGTTCGTGAGATCGAGTTTGCGCGAAGACTATTTTTCGACCGACCGTGGTGAGGCGTGGTTCGGATTCCACGTTAAACTGTAGGCCTAAGATGGAGTGCCAAGCTTGACCTTCGTCAGAATGAACAATTCGGGCCGAAGCAAAAACAAGGTTGACCAAAGTTATATATATATTCATCGATGCATTTATAGTTTAAGTGGAAGTATGAAGAGTTAAACATCTTTTCACATAGATCATCATTCCGCCCATACGCCCATTTCAGGGTAAGAGCAGCTCGCAGCAGTCAGGTCATCCAGTCAGGTCAAAGAAATAAGGTTTGAGTACATTTTTAATCCAGACGCACCACGCACCCATTTTCAGATCAGTGGACGTCATTGTGACGTCATTATGACGTCATTGACCTGAAACGTCATGGATATGTGATTATGACACCATATTGATGTCACCATGACGTATGTACTTTCGGGCTTCGGGGAGTGCTGTCCGCATTGTAAAGTTTTACTTTTTACTTCACTATTTTTATTAAAATCAAACTACAGTTACAGTAGTTCTCTCTCTCTCTCTCTCTCTCTCTCTCTCTCTGTATACTGTATACCGTACACAGTATATATATATATATATATATATATATATACAGGGTGTACATAAAGTCAGGATCTATTTTTGTGAAGCACTTGGAAATTATATGGAATTCAATCATAAAATGATAAAGTGGTAACATTTATTAAATAATTAAGAGTAGGATTCGACGTGACGCCCATCAGTATCCCTGCACAGCTCAAATCGTTCCGCAGCATTTCTAAACACATTCTGGAGCATTTGCGGGGTTATGTTATCTGCAGCAGTTCGTATACGTGTACGTAAGTTTTCAAGACTCGTAATCTTCGTCCGATAGACGTGCGATTTGATAAAGCCCCATGCAAAAAAATCTAAAGGGGTTAAATCTGGTGATCTCGCTGGTCAAGGTCTGTTGCTTCCGCGTCCGATCCAGCGATTTGGAAAACGTCCATTTAGATAATCCTGAACAATTTTGGCATAGTGACAAAGAGCACCATCATGTTGATAGACGACGGTACTAACAATCCTATCCCCGTCGTCTATCAACATGATGGTGCTCCTTGTCACTATGCCAAAATTGTTCAGGATTATCTAAATGGACGTTTTCCAAATCGCTGGATCGGACGCGGAAGCAACAGACCTTGGCCAGCGAGATCACCAGATTTAACCCCTTTAGATTTTTTTGCATGGGGCTTTATCAAATCGCACGTCTATCGGACGAAGATTACGAGTCTTGAAAACTTACGTACACGTATACGAACTGCTGCAGATAACATAACCCCGCAAATGCTCCAGAATGTGTTTAGAAATGCTGCGGAACGATTTGAGCTGTGCAGGGATACTGATGGGCGTCACGTCGAATCCTACTCTTAATTATTTAATAAATGTTACCACTTTATCATTTTATGATTGAATTCCATATAATTTCCAAGTGCTTCACAAAAATAGATCCTGACTTTATGTACACCCTGTATATATACAGAGAGGAGGGGCGACAAGCTTGACCTTCGTGAAATGAGGAATCATCGCACGGAACCTTTGAAAGGTTGAAAGGTACACACTTGGCAATGATGCTATAAACTTCTCATGACACCCTGAATGGATATTTGGGCAAGGCGATGATTTGTAAAACAATTAAAGCTTTAATTTCTATGAAACAACTAACCTATTCTAACATAATGCGTTAGAAATGTTGAATACAGTAGACAGTTCTTTTACGTGGTTGGGTTCTGCGCGGGAAATAAATTGAAACCATTAAAATATTCTAAACGGTATCACAGTAAAATTTCATATCAACGCCATTTGCCACGGGATAAGGTAAATTCAACCTCATTCATAGCGCGACCAATCATATGACTGTCGCTGCCGCTTAAACCGAGGGACGTGACGACGACATAACAACGTCTCCAACCGAGGTGCCTTTTTCAGCAATTAAGAAGTGGATCCTAGGGTCTTTGTTGGTCTGAAACATTATAACATTATAAAGTTCACGAACTTGAAATTGTTGACAGCGATCCCAATTTTGAACGGGCATCAGAGGCTATCCTTCGCGCGAAGAAAGCCACTGAATTTCGCTTTTCATGTCCAGTATTGGAAGTGATTTGCGTTACCCACCTGCTAATGTACTTAAACTTTTAAATATTAACCCTCTATGGGCAGAATTTTCTGCAAGGTTAAGTTATAAATGCGTGTATATGAAAGGTTAGAAATTTGTAGCAGTTGTCCATATAGGGTTAAGGTAATATTTTCATATGACAATATTGTGAAAAATATCATAGTGAAGAATAGTCCTACCAATAATTCAGGCATTATCTATCTATAAAATTGGTCGTAAACAATGTGACTCCTTTTACATTGGATAGACGGGAAAAGATTTGAACACGCGTGTAAACAGCATCAATATTCCGTTAGAACGGGACAGTCGTCCAATGCCCTTTTTGTCCATTTGTCAGAGTTATCCCGTTGAATTGATTGGAATAATGCTTCAATTTTGTTTCACTCGAGCAACATTGTTAATAGAAACATTCTTGAGTCTGTCATAATTCAACTTACAAACAATTTCAACCTTAGCCAGGGCCTTTTTTCGCTCGATCCTGTTGTTTTGAATTCATTCAGAATGGATTTAGACAAGAAGGGCAAGCCACTAAAACCCTGGTAGCTTTTCCATGTAAATTGTATGCTCCTTTTACAATATGTTTCTGCACCAATCATATTATCATTTTTTTTCTTTGTGACTTATACGAGTATATAGTCTCAGTCTTGTTATTAATTTCGGTGTTTCTCACGATGTCATTTGACGAAATCGCTTGAGCAATATTTCGTCTTTTCTTTTTCCTTCGTCCTTATTTTCATCATAAATTTATTCACATGTTACCTTCGTGAAATAATTTATATATATATATATATATATATATATATATATATATATATATCAGTGGCGTGCGGTGGGTGTGTCCACAGGGTAAGCGGTAACTGCAAATATATATATGTTTCAACAATGGCTCAGTTAACCCTTGGGGTACATTCACTCCTAATGTATTTGGGGAAATGAACTTGCTGGATATTAATGATTAATTATGAATGGAAATTAATTAATGATAAAATGAATGAATTGCTAAAAGAGAAAATAAAGTTTTTTGACAAACCAATTTTAATTAATCTTTTTAAAAGGTTCATTTTTTATCAATAAAAAAACCAATTAAGTCGATTAAAAAATATAATAATTAATAATAAGATGTTAAACAACCTTCATAACATGCTATTACTTTATAAGCCAGGTAATAATAATAATAATAATAATGGTGATATTAATAATAATTTTTTTTACTTACTATTGTTCTATTTATTAATATAAAAAGCATTTCCAATTAATGTAACCAAAAATATATAAAAATGAACCAGTAAAGGATATTTTATATATATATATATATATGAATAGAAACGACATAAGTATTAAGGAACGTTTCCGCACACGAGGAGGAGAGATAACGAAATAATGAAAAATGAGGCGAACCGCCTGGGAATCGAACCCAGGGCCTTCCAATTACCGGTCGGACCGGTCGGACCGGTAATTGGAAGGCCCTGGGTTCGATTCCCAGGCGGTTCGCCTCATTTTTCATTATTTCGTTATCTCTCCTCCTCGTGTGCGGAAACGTTCCTTAATACTTATGTCGTTTCTATTCATTTATATACTGCGCGGTCATTGCAGTTATTTGCATATATATATATATATATATATATATATATATATATGGGATGAATTTCACAATTAGACACGTGAAATGAATGAATGATGCAAACCCACAAGAAAAAAGAAAAATTAATCCAAGGCCTTTCGTGTATTCCCTGACGAGGTGTACTTCTGAATACACGAAAGAACTTGGAATCATTTTTCTTTTTCCTTGTGAGTTTACAGCACGCACGCACACACACACACACACACACACACATATATATATATATATATATATATATATATATATATATATATATATATAACAGAAGTGCCATTTGTAAGGCATTTTTATGTTTTATTAACAGAGTGAGGTTTTCAGAGAAATCTTTTTAAATAATGCAGAACATAGAGATTATTTACACTACGTTTGAAAGAAGATAAATGGCGTAAAATTATTAATTACAAATATGATGAGTCCTGATAAATAATCGGATGCTGTATGAGATAAGAAAAAAAATCCTTAGTCTTTATTATTGCAGGAATGAAAATAGGTCCGGAGAAAGTTTATGGGCCGTACGATCTTATGATTTTTTTGAAGCATTTTAGAATGTTACGAGTCTTTTCTCGATCGAGGATTTTCCAAAGAGCCTATAAAACGCGCGAGGTCACTTTGGCTGACCACAAGTTTTATACAGGGTCTCTTCCCACGCACTCGGTGTCACTCCAATTTCATTCCTCGTCTAAAAGTGAGAAATCCCAAAAAGTGGGAATGTCAAAGGAGGCAATTCTCAAATCGATCCATTCCCACTTCTCAATACGGGATTATTTCCTTTTTAAGTTTGAGTTTTCATAGAAAATACCCCTCACGACACCAATTGCACACTGTCTTTTTACCATTTCTCAAATTAGGAAACTTTTTTTTTTTTTTTTTTTCCAGATTTGGAATTCTCACTTGTGGACATCGGATGAGAATATGAATGACGATGAATGAGAGGTAATCGTCATCCTCAGAGACATTGAGAGACCTTGATTTCGGCTCTCTCATATATAGTTGGGAGGAGGGGACATTTTTTTTGCGGACGATCGCCCTTAGCTCCTCCTTTGTAAATAAAAAGAAAATGTTTTATACCTTTGGTTTGCTTCCGCCCGAATTGTTCATTCTGACGAAGGTCAAGCTTTTCACTCCACCTTAGACCTACAGTTTAACGTGGAATCCGAACCACGCCCCACCAGCAGCAGCCCCGCGTATTAACCACTAGGCCACCCAGGGTACCCATTTATCTACCAACCAATTTCTTTAGTGTGTGGAAGGATGAACAGCTGAGTTTTGCTGCTCGCCGTCTGTCATCACCGGGTCTCGATCCCCGGGCCGATGGAGTCGTAGTCAGCGACGCTTACCACTACACCAGCGAGGCGCATTAAGTATAGCGATTGAATTTATATTTAGGTTTAAGGGGATCTTCTTTATATATGGATATTTATGGATATACTCTTTGTTGTTTATTGTTGGTTGTTGTTTGGACTGGTAATAAGCCCCTGTTTAGGATAATGATTATTGTGGGAAATAATTTCCCCGACACTAAAATCCGTAGCGGAAATGAAATGTACTTCAAATGGGTCTTCAACATTATAGTAATAAATAAAAGGTTCCCTGAGTAAACTAAACACATTTACTGTATAATCAATTATTGCTGACCCTAACCGGGTGCGATTGAGCTGATCTATGTTTTAATTAAAGTGGATGGAATTGTTTATTAGAGTATTTTATAGGAAATTGGGTTTCGTGTAGTTTTTATTTTATATGTTATGAGGACCTGAACTTAATTAGCGGGTCCACACGTTGTTGTTGTCGTTAGCGTAGCTACATTGGGGGAGATAACAACATTAGTAACTTCGTTGAGTGCATTAGGTAGATTATATTTTGTGTTTTGTTAATATTTTTAACTATTAATACTTTGTATTTAATTTTAATGCGTGTCTGAAGAATATACCAAACCTATTCTACGCAACTATTGTTCCATCTGCGTATTGATAGCGTGACGAGTTAGTTAGTGATCGGTAGAAGTCATTTATGTAGAGAAGGAAAAGGAATAGGGTTATAGAATATATCCTTCGGCCCTCCGTAGGATATGGATGTTGTCCGTTAAGTATAAGAATTAAGTGTCATAAATTTGGTTGTATATTACTCAAATATAAACGAAACCATTTTAAGAGTAGTTCCCTAAAGCCGTAATGTTTGAGGTTTTTAGGTCGTTAAGACCGGTATTATTAAGTAACGAAGTAAATCTACTTCCTTACTTTACTTAAGTAGATTTTTGCGGTATCTACTTTCTAAAAAGTACAATTTTCTTTGATTACTTCCTGTCGGTCATCCAAAAGTAGAAAGGTTTTTGCCATTGCATGTAGGATGTATCACTCCGTGCTGTTAACCAGTATTGAGGAAGCCCGATTACCCGTCACATAAATACAGGTCTTAATTCCAATAGCAATCTCGGCGATAAACCGGCGATTTTGCAAAATGCAACTGGCGATAACTGGTGATCTGATCATGAGAATTTGTCGCTCGACCACATTTCAAACCTGGCGTTTCTTTCTTTGGAAAGGAGAGAATGAAGCATAATGCCAGCAGCGCTGACATTTTGGATCGTTCTTTTCGCGGATAAAGATAACAATCTGGCGAGTCTTCTCAAAGATCGTTGGAGAAAACTGAAATCCATTTTCATCAAATTGAACTGTGCTCTTCCCGCAAGTGCAGCGTGCGAACTTGCATTCAATGCTGCAGGGAGAGTATTTGTGGCTCGTAGAGGGAGACTATCAGACTTCAGCTTCGAGTCCCAGTTGGTTGTTCGCAAGAATATTTTATATTTGATTCATACGCTTATGCTGTATGCGCATATTTTTAATAATGTATAAATAATACATGAATTACAATAAACTTCGTTTGTTTTCATTTGACGGTCAAAAGTGTTATTTGATGATGCGAAAATAAAGTGATGAAAACCGAATAATCTCAACCATGAAAACCTACTTTTAAAAACTTACTTTCTACTTAAGTACAACTTTTATTATCTACTTTCTAATTTTAAAAAGTATGTATTTTCCCCCTACTTTCTACTTTTAAGAAAGTAGATTTTTCATCAACTACTACTACTACTACTTTCTAGAAAGTAGTAAAAAATCTACTTGTTACAACACTGGTTATGAGGCACTATGTCAAAGGCACTGTGTCACTTAAAATTAAATAGAATGACTATTGATTTTTTTAATCATTCAAATTGCTGTAAAGTCCTTCTACGAGTAATGTAGGTTTTATCGCTTTTTATTTTTATTTATCGCTTTTTACTTCTATTTATCGCGTTTTACTTCTATTTATCGCTTTTTATTTTATTTATCGCTTATATTTCTATTTATCGTTTTTTATTTCTATTTATCGCTTTTTACTTCTATTTATCGTTTTTTATTTCTATTTATCGCTTTTTACTTCTATTTATCGCGTTTTACTTCTATTTATCGCTATTTATTTCTATTTATTATTTATTTCTATTTATCGCTTGATATTCATGAATCTAAACCTGTTAATAAGCGAGATGCGTCACGCTTTTTAACACAAGATTAATCAAAAGCATCAAAGACTCAAAGTGACTATAAATATATGCAATTGTGCGTATAAGGATTAAACACACGAGTGTTTATAGATTAAGCGCATATATGCATCTCAAATCCTAAGCTGCGTAAGTGCGTATGCGTTTAAAGCGAGGACGCTTTAGAATATTTCTACTTGAAATAGAATGTTCTCTCAACTTGGTTTGGTTTATAGAAACGTGTGCGCAAGAAATGTGTTTGCACGGGTTCGATCGAAACTTACTATAAAAAGCCCTTTTTTGTCAATCTTGTTTATTTTTATTTTCGCTAAAAGTAAATAACATTCCACTTGAACGAGTTTCAAGATCTTAATTTCAATGAATTTATTTTTACAAACTGCCTATTCATAGCCGAATAACAGAGTATACACTGATAATAATTAATGATGAACTCTCCTTATGTATATACTGCATATATATATATATATATATATATATATATATATATATATATATATATATATATATATATATATATATATATATATATATATTATATATAAACAAATAAATAAATAAAGTATTTTACTGCGGATGAATGGTTTCACAAAGGCTCTTTCAACGAAACCTTGTTAGACATATCTAATAATAATTGATGAATAAAATAACAACATGCTATAAAGAGTTGTTGTTATTGTTGTTGTTGTTGTTTTGAGGTTGTTTTACAACTTCTTTCGTAACGGCAAAGGTCGTGGAACGAAGATCTACAGCTTTACGCGGGATTCGAACCACGGGCCGCTACATTATCCAAACGTGGAGAAGGGTCATCCACCCAACTACTGAACATACCCAATGTCACTTAACTTCACTGATCTAACGAGAAACGGTGTTGCGGTGTAGCCACGACGTAGCTCCCGTATAAAGATACGATTAAATAGTCGTTCTCGAAAGAGTTTAAGTTAATAATAATAATAATAATGATAAATTATTGTTATAGATAACAACTGATAAACAAGATAAAGCATAAAAGGATAATAATACGTGCTTTTCCAAAGAAAAGAATCGAATATTAAATAAAAGATTTGTATGTAAAAAGATAAATCTTAAATAAATAAATAAATAAAATCTTATGAATAATTTTAAGCCACCTCATGAAGAGGAAGAGCTATAATGACAATTCTATTATGAACCTGAATTTATATGTAAGCAACAATTATCAGGTTATAATGTCTCCACTTATAAGTGAAAAGGATTAGGGGTAAATGTCTTCATTAACACATTAACTCTCTAAATAGCTAATTAAGGATTAAGGATTAAGGCTCTATGAGTCTATATTAACAGTAAATAGCTGTTGAAGTTTCTCTCGTTGTAACGTTGGCGTCATAGCTTATCTTCACCTTTCATATCTTCTGATTTTAATAATTGCGTTTTGGAATTGTTTAACCTCCTTAGGCAAAGGGGACCTACAGTTTTACGTGGGATACGAACCACGGGCCACTACATCATCTGAACGCGAAGGACAGTCCCTACTCCAGCTAGTACTCAGCCCTCTTGTCGTTTCGCTGATCGACGGGAAGCGGTATTGAGACATCGCATTGCCACGACATAGCTCTTGACTTTAGTAAAGTTCCATCGCTAATCCTTATCTGTAATTCTTCAATTACAATAATTTGAATATAAATTACATATAAAAAATTATAAATGTACAAAATGTACATAAATGTACAATATCATAGTTCCTTTGCCAAAACACACTTAAACTCACCTTCATTCCTTTTATTATAATAATAATAATAATAATAATAATAATAATAATAATAATTGGCTCAAAGAAACCTTTGGTGATTCAACAAGTTTAATTACATCATATTTTATATATAAATTCGTTTATTTTTACATCACTGATTTATGATCATATGTATAAATAAAATGAACATAAACCAGAATTTACACTATATGAGTTTAAATCCTATCCTTAGTATGTGAACTGTCATTGTATTAATAATATTTGTCATATGGACTATAGTCTGCTAATAAACCTTTTCATTTTCATTTAAATGTTAATTGATTTTGGCGTTGTAAATATACGTCTGTTCTCAATATTTAACTGTTTCTATGTCGACAAGTTACGTATGAGTTATTATTGTCTTTCCGTGTAAAGTGTTTGGATTGAGCTTAGTGAACCCCCTAACAACATAAACTTACACAAAAGAAACGTACGAGATATTTCGTATAATCTGAAATAATGAACTTAAATTCATCCAATACTACGCCCAAACCGCCACCTTTAAGCGTTGTCGACATTTTAATGATGACATTGCTAGAATCTATATCTTGACTGAAGATGAATTGTGTGCCAAATTCTGTCTTGCATCACCGTTCCTATAATTGGCGTTGAATAAATGCATTCCTTGGTAAAAGTTAATAATAGTGGCCAATTTTGTTTTATTTATAAAAAATAAAGTGATCAATAAATTCCAAATAGCTTTTTATGCGATGAATAAGTAATTTTAGTAATATAGAAATTGTAAATAAATTTACAAATAATAATTACACATGGGACTAATTGGTGTAGGGGCTACGTCGTAGCCAATGTCGTAGCAACACCGCTTCCCGGAGATCAGCGAAGTTAAGCGACATTGGGCATGGGTAGTAGTTGGATGGGAGACCGTCCTCCACGCCCATATTATGTAGCAACTCGTGGTTCGGATCCCGCGTAAAGCCATAGGTCCTCTTCGTTATATGACCTTAGATGTTGCGAAGGAGGTTAAACAACCCCGATAAATTAATTAATTAGTTGGTGTAGAGTCATTAGGTGTCTTACTTCACTAAAGCGCGATGGATATGCATTCCAAGTCGCAAGACCTAGGCTAGTTAACTGTTATTATGAAAGATGTCAATATGTCGTTTGAAAATGTGACAAATTTTATGGATGTCATAAAATTATGCGAGAAAAGACTTTGTTGAAGTAGAAATTTGAGAAAATTTGTAATTATTGACAATGGAGTCTGTGATGGATAGAGACTGAAATGGATGCAATGCAAAAAGCGTCGATTCCTGAGTATATGTAACGAGAAAGGAATAGTCAGTCAGTGCGGAACGAATACGTTTAGAAATCTTCTAATAAGCATGGTAAAGCAAAATTTCTAATTACTCTAATCTAACCTAACCTAACCCATTAGCGGATCCAGGGAGGTTCAAAGGAAGCCATAGCCACCAAAGGTGATAAAAGTGGGGCTAACACCACTTTTGCCCCCCTCCCAAAAGGCCACGTGAAATACTTTTTCTTACGCTTTCACTTCTTTTCTTGTTCCTGCAAAAGTGTTCTATATGTCTATCTGCTTTTTTCTATTTATCTGAAATCCGTACATTGGTCACTTACTTGCGTTTGCGTGGATGTCTTTACATTCAGTCAGATTTGTCCCTAATCGGCTTGTCTTTTTCATGACGCAAATCCCCTGTGCCTTGTTTGTTTGTTCGTTGTACTACATCATGGCTTTCACTTTTATTCAGTGGCTATTCTTGCCATGGTGCGTAGGATGAGGAAGTAGGCAGAATGGAGGCAGGGGTAAGGAAGGGAGAGACTTTCAGTGATGGCGTGCGCTGCTGGCGACGAGGCGCTGCGCATGGTAACAATCAGCCCTGTGCTAAAGAATGGGAAACGATAGGAAAATAAATAGAGATTTTTTATTTATGAACGATTTTTTGTGTACAAATTTTGTCAAGGCCCTCAAATTTGGGATGTATTGCGTGCGTGAGTGTATTGCATCGCATTTCTTTGATGATGAAAAGGCGTTTTGATTGTGGAGGAAGAGGAAAGAGCCCAATGCACTTTAAACATTCCCTTTGGAACACCATAAATATACGAGAGACAGGATCTATTCCACCAAACCTGAGACGCTCGAAGACCTAAAGACCAAAGTCTATGAGGTAATTAGCAACATCCCAGCTGAACTATTCCCACACATTATGTTAAACATATGTGTAAGGTTGAATATTGCGTTAGAAAAAAATGGTGATAACACTTAACATGTTTAATTAAGATTAATAAACTCCTATGTTTTACGTACCTATTGCGTTTGTCTGTGCTTAGATTAATTTTTTTTAGCTTAGAACATTTATTTAGAAGTAGGGTAGTTTGAGGGGGACATCCGTTATATAAAAGTTGCGTTAGATTTGCCCCTGCCCCGAAAACGTGGGGGCTAGATCCGCCAGTGACCTAACCTAACGTAACCTAACTTACAAAAAAAAACACTTACACGTGGTTGTATGCTTTATTAAAAATCCAATAAGAAATTTATTTTCTTAAAATAAGACAAAAAAAAAATTGTCCGCTATTATTAACCTCTACATTATGTAGAACCATTAGATAAATTTCTATTAATCCTCTATCGCCTGGAGGTTTTTTCCGAGACTGAATAAAATTGTCTGACGTTTGCCAGAACAAAATCAGTAAAGTAACACTGCGCGCCAAAGGGTTAAATTATTAATAATGCGTAACTTATTTTAAATAGTACATTAGCAAAGTCCTTCCTACTGACTTAAACATAAAACTACTGTGTAAGTATTTCCATTTTTAGTGTAATATAGTAAACGAAATAAAACACTTTGTCTAACTATTTTGTCTTTTTGTATTGTTCAAATTAACACACTTTGTCACCCTTAATTCTCATCGGTGAAGAGGTTTCCCCTCACCCTTGCCTCAACTGTCTAAAACAGAAATTGTGTACCTAAATCTACGAGTATTTCCTCTTTCCACTCCGTAATTATCAATACGTATAACGGAGCTTTGTCGCCCTGAATTTCAAATTAATTTGATAAAAACACAGTTGCTTTGTGAGTGAAGTAACTTCGCAAATTATATTATCAAAATCTGAGCGTTCCACGAATGTAGCTAATTTCTCGATGAAGTCTGTTGGCTTAAAAGTTTACGCATTTTTAAAGTCGTATTGCAAAAGTCCCTTGACTATACGTCACGCTGGAGGTCATTTGACCTCCTATCTCAGTATAGTTTTATATTCGGTAAACTGAAGTAAATATATACGTAAAATATGAAAAAAATCCTTCTGTCGTTCATTCCTCAATTCCTGATTCAAAATTCAAAATTCAAAATCTTTATTCAAAGAATAAATACAAGAATACAAGTAACAGAGTTTTACAATTTTTAGATATTTGATATGACATTAATATATATTCACAATACTCTGATGAGCTGATATGCCGTTGGAAGCAGAGAAGCTTTTTAGGCAAAATTCATGGCATTTACTTTATTACATACAGAAATTGAAAGTGGCAGGTGGCAAGTGATAGTAATAGACATAGTGATAAAAAAAAAAAAAAAAAACACCAAATAAAGTTAACAAAATGTTGCAGAATTTTAAATTAAATGATTTATTGTATCTTCAGTAGAAAATAAATGAAGCTTTATAAAAATAAATAATAAGTTACAAAATTAAAAGTGTTTAATGAAATTAACATGTTTTAAATAGTTAATTATAAAATGGGAATTTCGTTACTATGCTAAAAATGGCAGCAGTAAACTTAGGCCTATACATCAGTAGGACCTTATGAAGCGCTTTTTTAATGATTTCCGAAATACATTTAGTGATGAAGCCTGTCTGATATGTATAGGATTTGCATGCCATATTTTTACTCCCTTGAAAGAGAGTGTATTTCCTACAGTGCATTTCCCGTACTGAATAATTAAGTTTGCATATAAAATAACTGGGCAGTGTGGTGTTATAATGATGGTGTATTTGATGTGGGAGGGTGACTGCCTTTGAATGGGTGATGTATATTGATTTTTATTGATAATTTTGAACATATTGACAGCAACATTGAATTTGCAAGTCATATAGTTTTAAAATATTTATTTATCTCTTTAAAAATTGGGGAAGTGTAACTTTGTCTGTTGTCATTATTCGAGAGAGTTCGCAGACATTTCTTATGAATTACTTCCAAACGATGTTTTATATATTTCTTTGAACTACCCTATGCTGCAATGCAATATAATAAATGTGGATAGATGAAGGAATAATATAGGATAAGGAGTGCGTTTTGAAGAAGGATCTTTTTCAGATTGAATAATATGAAGAGAAATCTTGATATTTTGTATTTGATATTTGTATATGACTTTCGAAATTTAGTTTATCTTCTAAATTAATGCCGAGTACTTTAACCTTATTCACCCTTGCAAGAGTAGTATTCTCAATTTCTATTTGATAGTTTGTATTAACATGTTTTGTAATAATTATCATATAAGATGACTTTGTCAGGTTCAATGAAACTTTATTAGCGCACATCCATTTATACACATTTTCTAATTACCTGTTTATTTCACTACTCAGAAAGTCTGAGTTTTGATGGGAAGAAGTAAGTGTGGCATGATCTGCGTATTGTACGCAATTTAATATGGTTGAGAGATGAAAATCGTTGACCTGAATTAGAAATAGGGGAAAGTGGGGAACTCGGGACCCGTAAGGAAATCGCAATTTTGTAGGCATATAGGACGAGTATTTGGACACATTAAATACAAAAATATTTATCTTCACCTTCTATCTTCTATTCTGTATCCCTTTTTATAGCGTTCTAGCTTTGCATTAGGTGTAACTGGATTTTGAGAAAGCCGTTGCAATTTTTTTTGGTTAAAAAAATCGTGGGGCAACTCGGAACTCGGGATTCATTTTTGCCCCTTTACCCAAATTTCAGTACCACGCGGTCACTGATGAAATTTCAGACACGACGATACGTGAAAATCAAACATGGATCCGTAAGTAGCCTACACACCAAAAGCAACAAAATGAATTCTTACAGCTTTGGAATGATGAATCAAGGAAAAATTCGCCGATGATAGATCAAATAGAGAAAAATGAGACTTTCTAATTTTTGCAGAGCTGCGTGGCGCAACCCGCCCCGTACCACTGTCTCAAGGCCACTGATCAGTGTCGGCACCGATGGAGATAGATTAAAGCTAGATGACAGCACTAGTTTGGGTTGTAGAGAGGGTGTTCCGAGTTGCCCTAGGGTCCCGAGTTGGCCCACCTTTTCCTAGTAATGGGCCAAGAATGTCGTAATACCGCTTCCCGTTGATCAGCGAGTTACGTGACAATGTGTCTGCGTGGTAGTTCGATGGGAGACTGTCCTCTTCGTCCAGATTATGTAACGAATCATGACTCGAATCCCGAGTAAAGCTGAGGTCCCCTTCGTCATATAAGTTAGATGTTGCGAAGGTTAAAGAACCCCATCAAACATTTCACCTTGCCTTAGTCCAGTGGTTACCGTCGCGGCTCCAAGTCAGAAGTCCCGGGCTCAAATCCTACCCTCAGTCCCTGTTCACTATCTGTCAGCTTAAACTTCCCAAAGTCATTCTGATTTTGATTCTTCCGAGTAGGTTAGGTACTTTTCGGGTGACGAAACTCATACGCAAAATCTTGGTTGTGGATAGAATTAGAGATTCGTTTTCACAATAGTAATAATAATAATAATAATAATAATGTTTTGGGTTGTTACATCTCCTTCGTAACGGCAAATGTCACATGACAAATGGGATCTACGGCTTTACGTAGGATTCGAATCATCTACGGGTCATTACAACATCAACACGCAGAGGAGGGTCATCCATCAACCACTGAATAGACCGAAACGTACAACCACGTTGATCTAACGGGAAGCGGTGCTGCGACGTACCACAACGTAGCTGAATTCCTTCGCATTAGTGGATTCCGTAGACTAGGAAAAACCTTAAATTTAATGCTATTTTTTTTTAAGAATAACAATAATTAATTATTGCTATTATTTATTTTGGAGATTAAGTAATTTTCAGAGGGTTTCAGAAGGTTTCAGAGGGTTTCAGAGGGTACATTATTACCAGACAGTCTCTCATTTAAGTATGGAAGTCACCTTGGTATTTGTAGGGAATCAAAGTTACAATTTACATAATTTAAGATTCTGAGATTGTTCGAATGAAGTTTTTTGTTTGATTGCCTTCAATTCATTGCCTTCCACACAATTTAGTTCGAAGGTTAATTACAATCATTTGTGTATTGATCTCTCTCTCTCTCTCTCGCTCTTTATTCCAAGGTTAATTATTATTAATCCTTTTGTTTCTGGAATTCCCACTTGTTTTTTACAGACAGAATTTTGTCATTAAAAAGAAAAAATTCAATTTACTTTCCATTTTTATGAAGTTCTGAAGGACATTCGGCAAATTTTCGGCTATAAATACCGGTTTAATTTTTTACTTATTGATAATTTGTACTTTTAAGGGAAATCTTCTTCGAAAGAGAATAAATCAGAAACTGGAATGGAAACTAAGACAAAGACAACATTTCCAAAATCACGAGGATAAAGCACGAACTTGAGGCAAAGAAATTATTATTTAATATTAAAATAAGTCCAAAGAAACATTTTGCTTAATTTATTTGCGACATCAAGTAAATGTGCGAGTGGTCGCAACGCATTTAGACCGAGATTGAGCGAGCCATCATCCGAGAAATTCGCACAAACACGTTGTGATCCCATTTGACATATCTTTATGATGGATTTACTTGATTAATAACAATAACAATAACAATAATAATAATAATTAAAGGAAAAGTTTTTGAAGAGCACCAAGAAGCCTTATATAAAAGATTCATTTAGAATATTCGAGTAATTAGTATAGGTGAAAATAGAAACCAAATAGTTTTTCTGTACATGAAATGCGCAGAGGAGAACAGCGGTGAATGCCATCATACAGTCAACCAGAGGAGGATCCGTAGGGTGTTCACCAGTCCTGAACTGTATTTAGCCAGGGCCGCCGAGAGCTGGCACGGACCCCGGGGAAGGATTGATATATGGGCCCCGCTGTTTACTCAGTATTTTAATATGAATGTTTTTTGTGTACATAACAAGCAAATTGATTATCTGTCCAAGTCACTATTCAAAACATACAGTATGAATAAACAACTCAAAAGAAAATGACCATTTTATTTTTCGAATCAGTTATATTAATTTTATCACCATATAATTTACAAATGATAAAATCCAGGAAGATCTGAATAAAATCTTTGATTGGTCAGTCACATGGCAAATGAGATTTAACGTCGATAAGTGCAAAATTTTACATATAGGTTCGCGTAACGGTAATTTTGCATATAGTATGTCAGGGAAGGAGTTAGCAAGCGTAGAGCAGGAAAAAGATTTAGGAGTTATAGTCACTGGTGATTTAAAAGTAGCGAAACAAAGTACAGCAGCGGTCAATAAAGCGAACAAAGTGTTAGGTTTTATAGCTCAGAATTTTGAGTACAAATCGGGCGATATTATTGTTCCTCTTTATAAATCATTAGTTAGACCCCATTTGGAGTACGCGATCCAATTTTGGAATCCGCATATGTGAAAAGATATAGACAAAATCGAGAGTTCAAAGACGAGCAACTAAGATGATTCCGTCGCTTAGGTCGAAGTCGTACGAGGATAAGCTTGAGTTAAAATTGACTTCACTCGAGACTAGGAGGCTAAGGGATGATCTAATCCAGGTTTTCAAAATTATGAATGGGTTCGATAACGTAGATAGAGATAGCTTTTTCGAAATATTTCAATATAATAGGACTAGAAATAACGGGTGTAAGTTGACAAGTAGAAGGATCGAGACAGCAGTTGCCAAAAACTTTTTTACGCATAGAATAGTAATAGTGGATAGTTTGCGGTGAAGTATTAGTAGCGCGTCTATAAACATGTTTAAAAATCGATTAGACGCATATGTTGATAGGTTGGGTATAGTTTAAGGTAATAAAATTAAAGCTTCGTGGTTCGGAACCCACGTAAAATTGTAGGTCCTCTCCGCCACCACGGAAGACATGTACAATACACAATTACGAACACAGTTAGGTAGACCAGCCATGAGTGGATCCTAGGGTCTTTGTTGGTCTGAAACATTATAACAAATGCAGTACCAGTCCATGCAGGTAAGACAATTGTTTACTGCAAGATTTTCATAATTAGAAGTGTACTTTCTTTGCATTCTCTCTAGCAAAGTGGTAAATGATTATGATGAAATTTAAAGTACGGGCTAACTGGCTTTTAATTACGATGGTTCCCAGATCTGTCAGTCGGTCTTGGGCATTGGTGGACCGCAGATAATATTTGATCTGTTTCAGTTTGACTATGATAATCTCTGTAAAATGTATGTTCATTAATTATATTTACTCTGTTATTTAATTATTTGCTTTATTAATATTTTTAGATTTTATGCCCCCCCTCTTTCCGGGCCCCCTAGAGGTCCGAGCCTAGGGGATTTTTCCACGGTATCCCCACCCTCTCGGTGGGCCTATATATATATATATATATATATATACGCTTATATAAATAGACATGGTATGTAATAAAAAATAATTTGGTATATAAATTGTTGAAATAATTGAAGCATAAGTAGAAATATCAATGAATGTAATATTGAGTTTTAAATCATCAATGCAGTAAAAAACAACAATTTATTACTTTGATATGCAGATTAATATTGATATACTGCGATGCAAGGTGTTGTGTATATGTGTGTATAGGCGTGGCACACACACACACACACACACACATACATGATCTTTGTATAGAATTTAATCGAAAGAATTTCCGGCAGAGGCCTCTCCCATCGTGAAATTTGGGGGGAGGATTTCTGCTCGCTGGGAAAGAGTGGGGTGGGGGGTGGGGGGGTGGGGGTAGATGAGGCGCATGGATCTCGCATTGTATAATTATAAAATAACTTATTCTCAAATTTATTTATTGTGTAGGAAAATATTTTCGACAGTTATCGATTATTTATCGATTAATAATATCTATAACACGCTTTTCCCGGGCCCCGGGGATTTATCCCGGCTTCCCCGCCCTCTCCGTGGTCCTGCGCACACATACGAATCGTCAGTTTTACAATGGCGTACGATTGCATTAAGCTGTAGGTTCTAATGCATTCTCTGGGTCGGAGGGTTGTGTACACTGATACTGACAGTGCGCCGTTTATGGAGAAGGCTTTCGAATATATCCCTTCTATCAGCGAATTCCTCGGCGATCTCACTGACGAGTACGGGGATATATAACGTAAAGATCGATGACGAATTCAAGTATATCGTCAAGGCGAAGAGTATCACTTTAAACCCTACAAGCCGTCAGATCGTCAACTTCGCGTCTCTTAAAGATCCAGTGAGTTTAAAAGAACCCGAAATCAACAGTGGGCATAGTACTAATGTTGATGATGGGGATGTTGGTGGTGTTGTGGGTGCTCACTTGATTGTGCAGACACACAACTTTTGCGCCCAAAATCTTGTAGCCTGAAGTAGCTGAGGGGTACTAAAATTTGTTGGAACATATATCGGAAAAGGTTCCAGCTGCCCAGTGGTTATGACACTGTATCCTTCCGCTTCCACGGTGATTAAACAAACCCTATAACAATATTTTATATATATATATATATATATATACAGGGCGTCCCAAAAAAATGTATACACACTTTAACAGCTGATAGCTCAATTGATGTTTCTTTCTTTCCAAGTTAAACCCATTAGCATTAATAATGGCAGTCAGACTAAGCTTTGAACAAAGGAAATTCATTCTAAAATGCTACTGGAAGTGTGAAAACGCAGTTGAAATGCAAAGACAGTTTAGGAGGGAGTTTCAAACAGATCCACCAACGCGACTTACCATCACTCGAATTAGAGATAAGTTTTGAAGCCGATGGAACTGTTCAGAATGTCCACAAGAAGCGTTCCGGAAGACCACGGACATCGACAAGCCCCACAAAGCAAGAAAGAGTACTGGAAACGTATCACCAAAGTCCAAGAAAATCTGTGCGGCAAGCGAGTCGTGAGGTAGGAATTTCAGAATCGTCTGTCCAACGCATTTTGAAGCGCTGTCAATGGAAAAGTTACATTCTAAGATTAGTCCATGCTATTAATGAAGATGATCCGGACCGAAGATGGAGTATTGCGAGTGGTACTTGGCACGATGTGGATGTGGATTGGACGAAGGGGTTTCGTAGAATACCCTCCGCGTTCACCAGACCTCACACCACTAGACTTTTTTTTATGGGGATACTTAAAAGACAAAGTCTAGGCTATAAAACCTGCAACAGTCGCTGAATTGAGAGCAGCCATTGAACGAGAATGCACACAAATACCAAACGAAATGTTTCGTGATGTTTGCGATTCCATTGCTTCGCGTTATCAGCAGTGCCTGGACCAGAACGGACGTCAGTTTGAAAACAGGCGTTGACAAAACAATTAAATAATGTCTGTAGATTCTATTACATTTTGAAAATGAAATGTATTTTAATAAACACTGCCTTTATAATTATTTAAAGTGTGTATACATTTTTTTGGGACGCCCTGTATATATATATATATATATGTTAAACACAGACCGTGCATGGAACAAGGAACTCTTCTGGGAAAATTAAATCCACTATAGTCCGAATAAGTAATGGTAAATGACAAATACCATAGCCCGACGTTGCCCACGTCGGGCTAGCATCATGAAAAGAAAAACTATGGTATTTGTCATTTACCATTACTTATTCGGACTATAGTGGATTTAATTTTCCCAGAAGAGTTCCTTGTTCCATGCACGGTCTGTGTTTAACATATAAATTTCTCAGGGGACCATTCTGAGTTTGTGTATATATATATATATATATATATATATATATATATATAAGTGGTGGACCGGATGTCAGTTTTTCAACATCTGCAGATGCGGATTTTTAATTTCAATATCCGCGGATGCGGGTATTTAGTTAATCTATGAATATAATATAGAATTATGAATATATATAATTTTTCAAATTTCGTGAAATTACTATTATGGCAGGCAATGCTTAAGAATTAAAATTAATATTGTTTCCATTATGATAAAAATAATAACTTTCTCAAGAGTTTCAGCCACAGAAAATTCAATGAAACAAGTTTCATCAATTTTCTGTGACCAGGTATTTATATTTTGAGGTTTATATATTTTTGTTCATTAATAATTAATACTTTACATGAAATGTGCATGACTGGACCTTATAAGCTACTTTATAAGCTAATTTAATTGTAAACTGCATAATTTATTAGAGGTAATATCCGCATAACATCCGCAGTCAGAAGTGCGGATGCGGATGTTAAAAATGATGCGGTGCGGATATTATTATTGTTCAACCTTTCCCCTATTTATTTATTTTAAGTATTTATATCAAAGTTATAATGTTATAATGTTATAATGTTTCAGACCAACAAAGACCCTAGGATCCACTCATGGCTGGTCTACCTAACTGTGTTCGTAATCGTGTATTGCGTATGTCCTCCGTGGTGGCGGAGGGGACCTACAATTTTACGTGGGTTCCGAACCACAAGAACATAAGAAATTTATGTAAAAACTGCCGGTAAATTGGCAACGACCAATTTTTACGAAACTAAATAATTACACTGGTATGCATATGAAATTTTTTTGTCTGCTGTGAGGGTTTTTTCAACTCATATTATATAATTCGACCATGCTGAATTCGAAAATGACATTGGTTTTCCTCAATCAGGTCAGGTTTTTTCTCTATTGGCCATTTATTATAAGTCCAATTTTATCCCCAAATTTATTGATTTTTTTAGCTTAAACACTGTAGATACGAGTAATATTATAAGAACACTCGTGAAAAATGAAAACATTGTGTGAATAAATACTTTTATTCATACAATGAATATGGAAAAAAGTTTATTGAGGAAGGAATGAAGTTTTTTTGGCTTTCCGTCTGTTTTTCTTCGGGCACGTCTCGCTTCAAACACCAGCAATAGTCCGCCAGCATATTGATATCCCAGTTTCCCTGGTACCTCTCTTCCATTATTTTGATATCTTGGTGAAATCGTTCACCCTGTTCCTCACTATAATCCCCGCAATTTTCAGGAAAATAGTCCAAGTGGGACCACAAAAAGTGCATTTTTATGGACATGCGCGACCCATGAGCTTTGAAAGCTTCCATCAAGTTTTCGACAACGGACTCGTATTCTGGACTTCTACGCTTGCCAAGAAAATCAGTGACAACTGATTTGAATGCCTGCCAGGCATTCTTCTCAGTTGGAGTCATTGCGTTTTCGAACTGAGTATCCTTGATCAAAGTTCGAATTTGAGGACCATCAAAAACCCCAGCATTTAGTTTAGCATCAGATATATGAGGAAATTTACTCTCGAGATATCGGAATGCTGAACCCTCCTTATTCATTGATTTGATGAAATTTTTCATCAAGCCCAGCTTAATATGAAAGTTTTTGTTGGTGGTACAAGGGGCACTGAAACGACATTATGCGACCCAGGTTCAAAATTCTCTCTGGATGCCCATTCACGCTGTGCATAGTGCTTCTCATCCGCTCGGCTATCCCATTTGCAGAGGAAACATGGGTATTTCGTGTATCCCCCTTGCATTCCCAATACAAATGCCACAATCTGAAAAAAAATGAAAATATTTAAAGAATTTAGAGAATTTGTTCTATCAGATAAAAAAATCTATGCATTGGACTGTATCACTTCTGTGGGGAAGTTAAGTGTTCTTATACGCTCTCAAATAACCTTTGGAAAAACAACATAGTCAATAGCAATAGTTTACTTATGATATTAGTATTACCTTCAAATCTCCACAGATCCTCCAGTTATGTTGGTCGTATACGAGAGCATCCAGTAAAATTTTCATGTTATCGTAGCTCTCAGTAAGTTGTACGGAATGTGCTACAGGGACTGATGCAACCCTATTCCCAATGTTGAGAAGTACTGCTTTCAAACTTCGTTTAGACGAGTCTATAAATAGCCTCCATTCTGATGCGTTATATGGCAGGCCCAAGGATTCGATTAGCCCCTCAACATTGCAGCAGTACACTAAGGAAGAGGTATTTTCGTGCACTGCAAAAAACTTGCGGAATTCTTCCTCTCGTTTCCTATACCAGGAGAATGTTGTTCCCGGAGCCAGCAAGTTGTCCTCTCGAAGTCGTGAGCCCAAGATCTCGGCAGCTAATTTGGAAAGTCCTAAATCCCTGGTAAGATCATTAAGTTTGGCCTGGTTGAGAGGCCTCGGCTCATTTGAAGCGGTATTTTGAGGTATATACGACTGGGACTGGTCATTGGCATTGGTCATTGATTCATCATCAGAATCATCGAAGTCCAGGGTTTGAGGTGGGTCGGGTATTGGAATTCCAGGACCATGGGGTACAGGTCTCATAGCAGAAGGAATGTCAGGGTATACAACAATGTGTTTATTCTTCTTGTTAACTCCTGAAAATAGAAACACAGAAACATGGATATAAAACTTGCATATGAAATAGAAGAAGCATTCAGACAGTGGCGGCTCGTGAGGGAAGGCTGCGGTCTGTAAGATATGAAATAGGTCGATGGAGTCTGTATATTTTTTTCTTTTTCATTCATATTGTCCCTTCGGGGACAATATGAATGAAAAAGAAAGAAAATATACAATCATTGTATATGTAAATGTAACTTGTATAACAATATGTATGTGTAAATGTATTTTCTATAACAATATGTATATGTAAATGTATGATTACCATTATGGTGAATATTATGCTATATATGGTGAATATTACATTATGGTGAATATTATGTCAAGTTTCATACGAGGATTTCAAAATATTTAAGAAAAATAAATTTATAAGCCCACCTTGGAGGTTTGTCATGCAGAAATAGCAATCTGTCACGTGATCCTTTCCTTCTCTCCAAATCATGGGAATTCCAAAAGGCAAAGATTTCGCTCTGCCTTTGCTCCATCTTCTCAAATTTTCAATGCACGTCTTGCAGCACATATGAGGGGCGAAATTTTTGTCCTGGTCCCCTAGCTTAATTCCAAAGTATGCTCTATACATTGTCTTCACAAATTTAGTGATTTGGGACTGGTTATTTGGCATGGTAACCGTCCCACATATGTAGCAGAATCTATTGGGATCATTTTTACACGCTCTATTCATTATGAAATATTTTATCTATATGCCTGAAAAGTAAAAAAAGATATTATACAAGTGAAACAAGTGATGATAGATGTTACTGTTCCAATTCCGCTTTGACAAAATCACGAAAAATTCTATTTTACTTATGAGGCCATAGCCGGATAACCTGAGCTGATTGAGAAAAACGGATTGCAGATTCGAAATCAGCAGGAAAACTCTATAAGAATCACTTACAAAACCCTTGACAGCAAAATTGATGCATACCAGTGTTATCATTTAAAACTAATTAGATTTAAAACTAAAGATAGAATCTCTGGATCCAGAGGATCAAGTCATAATAGACTACTATCCACAAATATGTTACACTCTATATCTATTTATAACGGACATGCAAATATATCAGATCCAAAGAATCCAGTCAATTTCATTACGGTATCCATCAAGTCACGGTCCATATCGATTGCGGACCAAGTCAAAATTTACAACCATATACATTACAATATATACACTTACGAGGAAAAGTGTAGGTGTGGCTGTAAAGACTGTACAGTAATGTAGAAATGTGTGTGCACCCATTTTGGGTCTCCCATTTAAAGGTGTTTGTGGGGCAAGTGAAGATCATGAGTTTTTCAATACCTCACAGTACTATGGGGGGCACCGCTCGGCAGAGGAATCTCTTTAAATGGGGTGTGTAAGGACAGAGAGTATCCCCTAACCCAAGACGCTGCCTCCCTATATCCCACAACACTTGTGTTGAGCTGTGGGATCTATCCCCAGAAAGCCTTAATTTTACTACCTTAAACTATACCCTTTCTATCAACATATGCGTCTAATCGATTTTTAAACATGTTTATAGACGTGCTACTAATTACTTCTACCGGCAAACTATTCCAGCTATTACTATTCTATGCGTAAAAAAGTTTTTGCAACTGCTGTCTCGAACCTTCTACTTGTCAACTTACACCCGTTATTTCTAGTCCTATTATATTGAGATATTTCGAAAAAGCTATCTCTATCTACGTTATCGAACCCATTCATAATTTTGAAAACCTGGATTAGATCACCCCTTAACCTCCTAGTCTCGAGTGTTGTCAATTTTAACTCCTTAAGCCTATCCTCGTACGACTTTGACCTAAGCGACGGAATCATCTTAGTTGCTCGTCTTTGAACTCTTTCGATTTTGTCTATATCTTTGCGCATATGCGGATTCCAAAATTGGACCGCGTACTCCAAATGGGGTCTAACTAATGATTTATAAAGTGGAACTATAATATCGCGCGATTTGTACTCAAAATTTCGAGCTATAAAACCTAACACTTTGTTCGCCTTATTGACCGCTGCTGTACTTTGTTTCGCTACTTTTAAATCACCAGTGACTATAACTCCTAAATCTTTTTCCTGCTCTACGCTTGTTAAATCTTTCCCTGACATACTATACGCAAAATTACCGTTACGCGAACCTATATGCAAAATTTTGCACTTATCAACGTTAAATCTCATTTGCCATGTGACTGACCAATCAACGATTTTATTCAGATCTTCCTGATTTTACCTCTATCTTCGTCATTAATCGCCCTACCACCCAGCTTCGTGTCATCCGCAAACTTTGAAACTGTACTGACTAGGCCGACATCTAAATCGTTAATATATATAAGAAAAAGCAAGGGGCCCAATACAGAACCCTGAGGAACGCCACTCGCTACATTAGCCCAACACGACTCCGCTCCATCAACGACCACCCTCTGTTTCCTGCCTCGCAACCACTCTTCTAGCCAATTTATTACTACACCCCTGATTCCATGAGCCTTAGTTTTTTCAATGAGTCTTTTGTGCGGCACGGTGTCAAACGCTTTTTGAAAATCTAAATACACTACATCAACCGCCCGATGTCTATCGTAAACGTCAACCACGCTTTGGAAAAATTCTAAAAGATTAGTTAAGCAAGATTTGTTTCGCCTAAATCCGTGCTGCGTATTTCTAACTAGCTTATGCAATTCTAAGTGTTCGACTATACGATCCCTAATTATTGATTCCAGTAGCTTACCTACAACAGACGTTAAACTGATTGGCCTATAATTTCCCGCCGCACCTTTATCGCCTTTCTTAAAGATAGGTGTTACGTTTGCTAACTTGAAATTATCTGGTACGCACCCCTCAGAAATAGACGCATTAAAAATCTTTGTTAGCGGCACAACAATGCTATCTTTTAATTCTTTTAGTTGTATGGGATATATGGAATCCGGCCCGGTGATTTACGCGTTTTCATTTTATCAATATAGCGCGTTACCTCCCCTTCACTAACCACTATATTATCCAAAATATTACCATTATCAAAAGGTATTATGTCTGACCGTAGGGATATTCGTTACATCTTCTATAGTAAAAACTGACGTAAAAAATTCGTTTAGCAAGGTAGCCATTTCCTTGTTTTCAGAAACTAGATCTCCGTTTACATTTTTCAAAGGCCCCAAGACGCTTTTTACTGGATTTCTATTATTGACGTATTGAAAGAATCGCTTGGGGTTTTCTTTACCGTCACGAGCTATGGAGATTTCAAATTCGCGCTTGGACTTTTTTATTACACTTTTCGCTTCACGCCTCAGAGATATGTAGTTGTTTCGTAACCACAAATTGTCTTTATCGCACTTATGTAGCCTATAAGCCCTATCTCTACTCTTTATAATGTCTCCTACTCTAGAAGTAAACCACAAGGGCTTGTTGTTTACTTTCGCACGCTTAATTTTGTACGGTACACATTCCTCATTTATAGTCCTAAATACTGTTTCGAACGATTCCCACATTAGTTTTGCGTTGGAGTTCCCCATCACGTTTTCCCAATTGACGTGTGACAATTTATTTCGAAATTTACTAAAGTCTGCGTGCTGGAAGTTAGGAATTTTCGTCGAGTTAGCTGGTTTCGAGTGACTTACTGAGAGGACAAACTCTACCATATTGTGATCGCTATTGCCCAACGGTTCTATTATTTGAAGATCAGTAATTAGCCTATCATCCGTAGTTATTACTAAATCTAAAATACTGTCCAACCTCGTAGGTTCCCCAACCTTTTGAATAAGAAAGCTATCCTCGAGAAAATTAACTAAACGATTACCTTCCGCGTCTCCCTGCATTGTATCGTAATTTACGTTAGCGCAATTAAAGTCACCCATAACTAAAGCCTGCTCACTACCGATTATTCGCTTTAGTTCACGATATAACGCTTCGTCCGTATCAGCTGTTTGATTAGGGGGCCTATATATAACCGCAACAAAGTTTGAAATCGTTCAATTTAAGTTCTGCTATAGTCGAATCTATCGGTTCTGGAATTGTGTGCTTTACTTCTACAAAGTCACGAGTTTCAGTGCTAAGCCACGATTCATTTATCGCAATTATATCATAGTCTTTACAAGCAATTAAAGAAAAAAATTCGTTTATTTTATTTCGTAGGCTACGAGCATTTAAGGATAGAACCTTCAAATTGTTTGTAATTGCGACAACTTCGCGAACGCAGTGGAAATTTATGGAACTTACGCTGGGACCGTTCGAATGAAATTATTTTTATTTGGTATTTCTTTGGTATTTCTCTCAACCTTTGACTGAGTAAGCGTTTTGCAGTTTCTTGTCAGGTCTCTAGCGATATATTTGACTTCGGGCGAGGCATTCGGTCTTGGATACACCCTTGGTCACGGCCCTGTGTTGTTTGTCTTACCTCTTTAGCTGTGTGTCTAACCAGGTTAAAGGTGGCAGCGGTGATACAAGCGCCTAGGGAGAAGAACGGCGTCGTGTATTGTTTATCTGGCTTCATCGGTGACTGGAGGGTGTTTAAGGCTAGGTGAACACACGCATTTCGAATTTCCGTTGGCAGGTCTCTAGGGGAAACGTTTAGCGTTAGGCGATGCAGTGGGCCCTGAATGAAGTCTTGGTAGAGCCAACTGTTGTTTAGCTTACCTTTTTCGTCATTGCCCTGATGTTCCAGCCAGGGTAAAGATGGCGATTTTATAATAAAATATTTTTATACGCTTAATAAGTCTATTTATTTACTGTATTTTCGAACGGGTACATTTTCAAAGAACATTTTTATTTATAAACTGATTGTAAATTCATTCTTGTAATTTCTTTTTCACTCGACTTGACGGTATGAAAGAGGCGACATATGAACTTGATTTTTTTATTTTGTTTGGCTCAGAATAGGTGGGACTTGCTAACTCGCATACACACATACACTGTGTGATTGAGTGTATGTGTGTATATATATAACTATGCGAGTACAGGGTATTACGTACAAACACACACATACAGGTGTTTATCAGTCATCTTGGCTGGTGAATACCCGTTTAAGATTGTTTTGTTTTGATACATATTCCAACACGGGCTGTTTACCCAGCCAGATCGATGCTTAGATCACACTTCTTGACTTTTTTGGCCATTTTAAGGCAGTCAGACCAGCTTTACCAGCCATTTCAACCAGTAAAACGGGTTTTAGTAGCTTTATTGGCTGATTCTTCATCAATCCACTCAAGTACTATTAAAAAAAAAAATATATATATATATTTTAACTGCAAACAACACACAGTATAATTAATGTAAAGAACGACACTTGCGTAGAAGAGCGTTCCGTACAAGAGGAGGGAGAACGAGCAAATGAAAAATGAGGCACCTCCCAGGAATCGAACCCGAGATCATCCAATTGCCGGTCGGATATGCTAACCACTACACCAAGGACCCCGATCAGTCAGTACTCGTAATTCTCGTACATACGAGCGGAATTAAATGCTCTGAGGGGGCACCTTCTCATGCCGTACATATATACATTTTAACTGCAAACAACACACAGTATAATTAATGTAAAGAATGAGGAGGAGGAGACTGTAGACACCAATCGACCGGGGAAGACATTTGGCAGGAGACAGGAAATGCTGGAACTCCCGTTTCTCCTGTCACTGTCCTCCTTAGCTGATCTTTTTCCGTGTCTAATCTACCCCGTGAGCAGTCCAGTATGTTCTCAAACAGACACTTCTCCCTTTATTCTCCACTACACATACGTACATTTTGCATACTACACAATCTCAAAATTTATTTTTAAAAAAATGGCATTATGAACCTCAGAGACCTTGATTTTGGGTCTCTCCTTCTTCTATAAGGGGCATTTTGTGGGCGCTCACCCTTGGCCCCTCTTTCCTGCCTAAAAAAATATGTATATATATATATATATATATATAATATATATATATATATATAATATATATATATATATACTGTATATGAAAATTATTTCACGAAAGTAACACGTGAAAAATATTTATGATGAATAAAACCACGAAGGAAAGGAAACACAAAAAGGTGCTCAAGCGCTTTCGTCTAATGACATCCTCAGGAACACTGAAGTACATAAAAGGTTACGGCCTATATATAGGTTACAGAAAGAAAAAAAAATAAATAAATAAAAAAATAAAAAAATAAATAACACATACACACAAACATATATATATATATATATATATACATTCAACTGCAAAGAACACGCAGTATAAATAACGTAAAGAACGACGCTTGTATAGGAGATATTCCGCGCAAGACGAGAAATATTATATATATACATATCTACACACATACATATATATATATATATATATATATATGCAATAAACGGAGAAGTAAAAATAAAAATTAAAAATTAAAGATTAGAGGATTAACCAAGAGGCATACAGATTTGTAAGGAAAAATATCGATTTTTAGCACAAGATCAAATGAATTAAAAATACAAATTTATACTGGAAATTTACCCGGGTTTTAACACTTTGCCTTTAGAGTCAAGTTTCGATATATATAAAAATAAAATGAAGATTAAAAGTTAATAAAGTAGCGTACAAGTTTACCAAAGATTTAGCGTCCTACCCTTTTTATCTAAATTTGTTTTGAAGGAATTCAAAACAACAGGATCGAGTTGAAAAAGACCTTTGCTTATGTTGAAGTTATTTGAAAGTTGGATAATGGCAGACTCAAGAATATTTCTATTGACAATGTTGCTAGAATGAAATAAAACTGAAGCATTATTCCAATCAATACAGTGGGATAACTCTGACAAATGGACAAAAAGAGCACTGGACAACTGTCCTGTTCTAACGGAATATTGATGCTGTTTTATACGTGTGTGCAAATCCTTTCCCGTCTGACCTATGTAAAAGGAATCACATTGTTTACACCCAATTTTATAGATAATGCCTGAATTATTGGTAGGGCTATTTTTTACTATGATATTTTTCACAATATTGTTATATGAAAATACTACATTAATATCCAAAAGTTTAAGTACATTAGCAATGCCTAAAAAGCCCGGGAAAAATGGAAGTACTAAAATATTTTTTGACAAAGTACGAGTGTTATTATTGACACGATAGAAAGTTCGTTTTGCCTTGTTGAGACAAGATTCCATAAACGCAGATGGGTAACACAGATCACTTCCAATACCGTTGATTTTTTCCAATTCGGCATCGATGTATTCCGAACTGGCGATCCTAAGGCGCGGAGAAACATTGATGAAAAAATGGCCTTCTTAGTGGGGGATGTCATGTCCCGAGTAAAAGTGTACGTAGGACAAATTGTTTGTTGTTTTCCGATAGATACTAAACTTAAAACCTGGGCTTTCCCTATGTACCCGCACATCCAAAAATGGGATTGAATTGTCTTGTTCCACTTCTAAAGTAAACTTAATGGAGGGGACTTGATCATTTAACTGAAGGAGGAAGTTATCCAGGTCACGATTCATGGGCCAGATACACAAAATATCGTCGACGTACCGCAACCAAGGGATGCCAACCCCCAGGATTCTCGGAATGTAAGTAATTTCGAAAGGCCGTAACCTTTTATGTACTTCAGTGTTCCTGAGGATGTCATTAGACGAAAGCGCTTGAGCACCTTTTTGTGTTTCCTTTCCTTCGTGGTTTTATTCATCATATATATATATATATATATAATTTAGATTTATATAGTTAGCGTGAAACCTTGACTAATTTTTATACTTAATGTAAAAATAATTTTTTATTTCCTTGCCTTTGTTTGGGGAATAAAAAGCGATAGATACATAGTACATTATAAAAAAAATCTCATTTATCAGAGATTTGGGGTGAGAAGGTAGAAACAACCCTGAAGGTAGTGAAAGAAGAAAAGGCAGAAAATAATTAAAAGACATTAACAGATTAAAAACTAATGGCTCCCTCGCGAGATTAAAGGGACTAAAAGGGATTAAAAAAGTTCACTTTTGACTGCCATCCCTCTTCCCCTTCAGTGCCAGTGTTATCCCTCACTGCCAGTACCTATGGATTTTGTTAGGGCTTCCGAGAGTTCAAGGAACATTATTTTTTACAAATCGTTTAAGTGCTGTATTTCGAAGATTATAATCTCCGCGTAGAAATATGCGAGGCTCTTTTACTAATATACAGGGTGTCCCAGAAGTCTGAACTCGTAGGGAAAATAGACACTATATTTTTAAAGTGAAACAAACACATTTCTAATGTCAGTTTTACGTATTTCAAGAAAGAAAATACTCTGATGGCTCAGTATACCAATCGAGAGAAGGTGGAACTGGTATTGCTACATGTTTCCGGAAAAAGTCTGAGGGAGGCCTGTCAGTTATTTCACGAACATGCCTCCCTCTGGCTTTTTCCGGAAACCAGTTCCACCTTCTCTTGACTGGTATACTGAGCCATGAGGGTATTTTCTTTCGTGAAATATGTAAAACTGACATTAGAAATGTATTTGTTTCACTTTAAAAATATAATGTTTATTTTTCTCATGCGTCCAGACTTCTGGGACACCCTGTATAACTCTAGCCTCCTAAATAGGATATATGATTCAGTAACGAGTCGACTTTTCATTCCTCTGGAAGGATCAAATGTCTTATGTGGCGTTTAGAGCATCCTCATGCATCTTGCGAGCATCAGTGCGACGCACCAAAATTAAATATCTGATACGCTCTCTCCGCCCATTTTTCTTTGAGAATGACATTGGAGACACTGCAAGAAGTTGCCAACGTGAATGATGTTTTTTCCAACAAGACGGATCATCATCGCATTATGGGCAAGCAACGGGCGACTCGCTCAACATCACATTTCAAGATCGGTGGACTGCATAAGCATTGCAGCCCCCTTCAATGGTCTCCAAGCTAACCTGATCTTATGTCTCTTGATTTTTATGCGATTTGTATGAGGTGACATCAAGAATAAAGTTTAAGCTACAGAAAAATATGATACAATAATCTGAAAAGAAAATTAAAGCCAATTTTGAGCACGAATACCTGCGTCTATGAGTTTTCGATTGCAATATTTGAAAGTCAGTTGCTCTCTCTCTCTCTCTCTCTCTCTCTCTCTCTCTCTCTCTCTCTCTCTCTCTCTATAATATATATATATAATATATATATATATATATATATGAATAAAACCACGAAGGAAAGGAAACATAGAGTGGTGCTCAAGCGCTTTCGTCTAATGACATCCTCAGGAACACTGAAGTAAATAAAGAGTTCAAGACTATATATAGGTTACAAATATATATATATATATATATATATATATATATATATATATATATATATATGAAAATTATTTCACGAAAGTGACACGTGAAAAATATCTATGATGAATAAAACCACTTTGTGTTTCTTTTCCCTTCGTGGTTTTATTCATCATATATATATATATATATATATATATATATATATATGCTAAAAATAAACAAAGTTCCTGTTCTATACATGTAAAACCTAATAGTCGGCACGCATGTACACATGTATGTGTAAAAACCGCATCCTACTGAATATCTATTTTGATCGAGCTCGAATAATGTACATTGGAACGAGCTTCGGCATTTATTATTAACAGCAAATTTCCCTCGAAAGAAGATTACAAAGGAATGACTGAATTATTAATGTTCTCTTTGTAAAATTTTTATTAATTAATGTTCATTAATAATTATGATAGGAATTAAACTGCATTCGATTAAATTCACTGAACAAAGCGGGATAAACTCAAATAATAAAGTTCAGTCCTGAGTCAAAGGATACATATTGGTCTTTCCCCCCCCCTCTCTCTCTCTCTCTCTCTCTCTCTCTCTCTCTCTCTCTCTCTCTCTCTTATTGATGTAAAGATCACCAGGCGGAAATAAGATACCTTCGATACACGACTGTGAATTAGTGTGTAACGCCCATAGCCATTCCATCCATGGGCGTACGGGATAAGTAGTCTCTGAGGGGTCCAGGTATTTGGACCCGACAAGAAAGATGTTGCTCAGAGCTTCAGACCAACATTTCCATAACTTAAAAAAGAAGTAAAAGTAAAAATTGAAATTGATAATGCGAAGCTATGCAACAAAACTCTAGTTTTTCACGAAGTATGAGAAAAATACAATAATATAAATTATAATGATGCTCTTAAGTAAATTACTCTTCAGTTTTATGTATTTAAAATGAGATGCGTACGAGACAAGACAACTGTACGGGTGTATACAACCATACGAGTGGTCAAATAAAATTAATTTTAAAATAATTTCAGTTCACAGTATTGCCTTTTAATCCTCTTTTCGTCCCTTTTTAATTTTTCTCTCATTGACATGATGTGATGGACCCGACAAAATGAGGCAAAATGGACCTGACACAAAGGTTGACTTGGGGGGGGGGGTCCAGGACCCCCCAGATCCCCCGCCTCCTACGCCCATGATTCCATCATTCGTGTTAACAAAACTTTAATACAAAGATTTTTTTTCCTTTAGAAAGAGCGCGAAAGGAGAGAGAAAACCGATATTTAGGTTCAAGAATTTTTTTCCCAAATGGAGAGAAAAGATAACGGGATAATTTATGATATCGAATGCGAAAAACATAAATTGCGAATGAAAGGCTTTTCCCGCGATAAAATCAGCTTAATCCTGTGTCCCATCACGTCCATTTTCACTAATCTTAGAAAATAAAATTCTGTTCTGAAATAAACAAAGGAAAAGTTATAATAATAATAATAATAATAATATAATAATGTTTCGGACCAACAAAGACCCCAAGGATCCACTCATGGCTGGTCTACCTAACTGTGTTCGTAATTGTGTATTGTGCGTGTCCTCCGTGGTGGCGGAGGGGACCTACAATTTTACGTGGGTTCCGAACCACAAAGCCTTAATTTTATTACCTTAAACTATACCCAATCTATCAACATATGCGTCTAATCGATTTTTGAACATGTTTATAGACGCGCTACTAATTACTTCTACCGGCAAACTATTCCAGCTATTTACTATTCTATGCGTAAAAAAGTTTTTGGCAACTGCTGTCTCGACCCTTCTACTTGTCAACTTACACCCGTTATTTCTAGTCCAATTATATTGAGATATTTCGAAAAAACTATCTTTATCTACGTTATCGAACCCATTCATAATTTTGAAAACCTGGATTAGATCACCCTTAGCCTTCTAGTCTCGAGTGTAGTCAATTTTAACTCCTTAAGCCTATCCTCGTACGACTTCGACCTAAGCGATGGAATCATCTTAGTTGCTCGTCTTTGAACTCTTTCGAGTTTGTCTATATCTTTTCGCATATGCGGATTCCAAAATCGGATCGCGTACTCCAAATGGGTATAAGTTGTTTCCTTATACGCCATAAGGAGGATCTTGCTCTCTATTCCGTACGAGGTTCATCACCACTGAAAGCAACAATGTTCTGTGTTAGTCTAGTTCAAAGAACATCCATATCCAATTTATTGCAATTTGATTAGTTTGTATAGCGGACACCTCCAGTTATTAGTAGTCTTGGTGCGTGATTCTTTAGGAGCAAGATACCCGCAAGTTTGTGTTTCCTATCTAAGGCAGCACAAATTTACCTGTATCAATCATAATCACATTCATACTACCTCAGGCTTCCTCTGCACAAACTGGATCCTAAAACCACAAGTATCCGTGATCGCAAACTTTCGTATCCAGGCCTGTATTTAGTTTAGAATGTTATATATATATACATACTTACTTTAGGTATCTTTAGGTATACTTTGAACGACGGTTCAGGATCGATCTGCGGTCGACCCCTCTGCAGCATCCCACCCCATATCTTGGATTTGGTGAAGGAGGGAATTGCTGTCTGACCTCCTCCTGCTCTCGTACCCAGCCACGCATGGCTGGTCAGGGACTTTGCACAGGAATCTGTCCAGCTGGTTCTTATATATATATATATATATATATATATCTGTCGACTCAACACGGAAAACACTGTATTTGCAAACTTAAAGGAATAGAATTTAGAATTTAAAGAAGACTACCTCGTAAGGTAGAATAACCTCTCAAAAAAAACCCAAACCCAGAATAAAATTCGGAAAAACTTTTAATACGTAACCTTTTCCTATTTTGTAGTTAAGATTTCAATATTTGTCCAGTAATTCCTCTTTATAATCCAGTTTAGTTTTTCCATCCTTATTCCTGCAAGTATCATTGAAATTTTTCCACCACTATTCGTGTTATTGCCGTTATTATTATTATTATTATTATTATTATTATTATTATTATTATTATTAATTGCAGAGAGAATAACGTTGTTGTTCTTACTCAAGTTTGATTTTAACTGTTTGATTTTCATTTTGTTTCTACTGTTTTAATTTTATCAACTGTCTATTTCCGAAACTTTATCGTTTTATTATTTATCAACTAACTACAGGGTGATTCACTCGCTGCAGGTTGCCCCAGCGGATATATTAGCGATACTCTGGGGCAACCAGCGAGTGAATCACCCTGTATATTCCGTGATTTTCCACGCTTGTACTTCCTTTCATGCTCACACTTCCCTATCTTATTATATATATATATATATATATATATATATATATATATATATATATATATATATATATTGTTTCAGACCAACAAAGACCCTAGGATGTATGCATGTATGCATGACTTATATATCTAAATTATTAATGAATTCAGTAGTTTTTATGCAGCCGAATTGGTTTACTGTATTTGGCATTTCCCATGTTAACTTTTTAATTTGCGAATGAGTTTATTTTTATCGAATACTCTCCTCTCTCTCTTCTCTCTCTCTCTCTCTCTATCTCTATATATATATATATATATATATATATATATATATATATATGGCACCCGGTGGCTCTGAGCGATGTGGCGGTGGTTCGCTCCCAGCCGCTTGCATCGGGTGGAGTTGAGTTGTCCACTTACTCTGTTTCTGCTCTGGCTCAGGTGAAACCGCTCGGCAAAGCTGGGCACTTGCGGTTTTTTTTGCGGTACTGCGGTACTGCGGTACTACCGCACTACCAAACCGGCAAACAGAGCTGGACACTTGCGGTTTTTTTTGCGGTACTGCGGTACTACCGTGTTGGTCGGTACCGCGGAAAGTACCGCGGGAAATTTGAATGCGGTAGCGGTACTGCTGTACTTTCAGCGATCCTTTGCGGTACTGCGTTATGCGGTACCGGTTTGGTAGTGCGGTAGTAGTACCGCAGTACCGCAGTACCGCAAAAAAACGGGCAAAAAAACGCAAGTGCCCAGCTCTGCCGGCAAAGCTGGGCACTTGCGTTTTTTTTTGCGGTACTGCGGTACTACCACACTACCAAACCGGTACCGCATAACGCAGTACCGCAAAGGATCGCTGAAAGTACAGGCTGTACTTTCAGCGATCCTTTGCGGTACTGCGTTATGCGGTACCGGTTTGGTAGTGCGGTAGTACCGCAGTACCGCAGTACCGCAAAAAAAACCGCAAGTGCCCAGCTTTGCAAACCGGTACCGCATAACGCAGTACCGCAAAGGATCGCTGAAAGTACAGCCTGTACTTTCAGCGATCCTTTGCGGTACTGCGTTATGCGGTACCGGTTTGGTAGTGCGGTAGTACCGCAGTACCGCAGTACCGCAAAAAAAACCGCAAGTGCCCAGCTTTGCCGCTCGGGTATACTCACCCCCACGTCGTGGAGAAATGAGCTTCTTAGATGTTACTTTTATGTATATAAAGTATACTGTATGTATACACACACACACACACACACACACATATATATATATATATAGTGTATGCATATAAAAATGTTAAATAATGTTTAACGTAAAAATAATTTTCTTTAATTTTCTTTTGGTGAATAAGAAGCCATTAACGGATTAAAGACACTAATGATACAATTGGGAGATTAAAGGGGATAAAACGTTTATTTTTAGTGCCACCTTTCCCCTTACTGTCAGTACCAATGCCGCCCCTTCACCCCCCTCTGGCCTACCCCCGTATCCCCCAATCGGGGCTACTCGTAGCCAATGTCGTAACACCGCTTCCCGTTGATCGGCGAAGTTAAGCGACATTGGGTCGGATAGTAGTTGGATGGGAGACCGTCCGCCGCGTCCAGACTATGTAGCGACCCGTGGTTCGAATCCCACGTAAAGCCGTAGTCTTTTCCGTCGTATGACCTTAGATGATGCGAAGGAGGTTAAACAAAACCAATATAAAAAAAAATCCCCCAATCGGCGTTTTTGCGCCCATACTACTCTTTTATTCTGACATTTCGTTGAAACGCCTCTGAACAGCTTCGGAACTTGTTAGGAATTAATTCGCTTATATAAGAGTGCAACATCGCTTATAAACGAATTAATTTCTAAAAAATTCCGAAGCTGTCGAGATGTACTTGAACGAAACGTCAGCAAAAGAAATCGGTCACGAAAACCATCGGAGAAAGAAGAGATTTATCTAGTTTATAAACACAAAAACTGAAATTAATTGAGAAATACTAATACTAATAACCGTTATTAATATTATTATTATTATTATTTCAAATTAACAAATTAACATAGTAAATTGACATTCCTATCAAGAAGCGAGTAACTTCTTCCCGCTCCGATTATGTATAGAAGAAAAGTAAATGGAGTTACTTTCTTAAAACTGAAGTCTGTGAAACGTCCTTCAAAGTTCCCCAAAAAGGGTCTTATCTTCTTCACTAAATTCCGAGAAAGAACTTTAATTACATCCATTACGAATCGTCCGGCGCGAGTTTCCAAACAAGTTTTAACCAAGTTTTGTCAATCGTTACGACAAATAGACGAAAAAGAGTTCCCATAAAATAAATGTTACGACACTTTATACAAGTATACGAATGTTGCGTATATGGTGAGTATGTGTATATATAGAAAGAGAGAGAGAGAGAGAGAGAGAGAGAGAGAGAGAGAGAGATTTTACTATATTAACTTTTGAGTGAGATTTTTCAATCAATGTCAGTGGTTTGGACGAAGAAATTTTGTTTAGTGAAGAATTCTTTACACTCTTCTTCAAAACGGCTGTTTGGGGAGCCTTATTTGCGACTCGTTCGAACCTTTTGTATGCAAACCAGCCATGAGTGGATTCTAGGGTCTTTGTTGTAACAAGTATATATATATATATATATATATATATATATATATATATATATATATATACAGGGTGTCCCATAAGTCTGGAACCATAGGGTAAAATAAGTAATTCATGTTTTTCCGTTTATGCACGTGCCCATGATGTCTTTCAGTAAGGAAGAACGCATCCAGGTAATTCTGCTCGTAGGAAATCGGAGTCAGAGGGAGGTCGCTGAGGAATTTAACAGATTGCATCCGGACCGCGCGCCGATAACACACAGCTGTGTCGGCAAACTCGTAGCAAAGTTCAGGGAAACGGGATCCATAGGAGATAAACCACGCAGTGGACCTCCGAGGACATCCACCGACGATGACACAGCCGCTACCATCCTCGCTCATTTCACAAACAGTCCCCAAAAGTCTCTTCGGCGTTTTTATTGCCGTTTTTATGATTTTGCCCGATGGTTCCAGACTTACGGGACCCCATATATATATATATATATATATATATATATATATATATATATTAAAACTGTGATACCTCTCTCTCTCTCTCTTTGTCTCTCCATCGTGGTAAGACGAAAGCTTTGTACGTAACCTATAAAAATTAGCTTGAATGCCATACTGAACACCGTGTAAATCTCACTAAAATAGCTTCGTTAATGACTCCAATGGAGTGACGATTTGAATACCCATAAAAATGTACATTTTCAGAATGTTCCCAATCAAAAAAACTGCATTTCTTTGGAATGTGGCGTTGTAACAACGTTCCACTTTTGCACCTGAGACCGGTGTGAACCTTTTAATAAAGTGCAAAGACCTTTCTCCGTTAAATGTAGATAAATGCATAGTATGATTATTATAGTTTTAAATTTAAAGTTACTACAGACTCCATTTATTTATAACTACGTTTTTTTGTGTTAATTAAAGGAAATTACTTCATTTTACTTGATTCTTATTACAATGTTCTTATTTTCTTGTTTTATCTATTTGTACTGTAACGCCTTTTCATTTATATACTTTTATAAGTAATTCTTGGACAGTTACAAATGTGTGTGTGTGTGTGTGTGTGTGTGTGTGTGTATGGGAGATAATAGACCATACCCCTATTTATAGTTAGTATCAGTTCGTTACCCGTTCGCAAGTTTGATTAAATAATAATGAATGAAATGATCATTCCCGTACCGGGTACAATATTCAACACTGGTACAGAAACATACCCATCATGACCGTGTACACGCGTATACGTATGAACCCCGTAGGGTGTATAGATAACAGAATCTAATAGCATCTGGCACTCGCGAGAAGCTGAATCGAATAGTCGATTTGGACAAACAGCGCAGTTTCCCATTGGGTCTCGTTCGGTAAAGGTGTATTGTTTATTCTCTCCCAAACATCCGAATATCCGGCGTTTTTTTCCCCCCACCACCCCCTTCGGAATTTATTATTATCGTTATTTTTAAATTTACTACCGTTTGCTTATTTTCTGTAGTTAAATTTAAGAAAATCATAAAAGTTTATACAAAAATTAATGTGTAGAAAGATTTCATGTTTTATATATATAAAAAGAGGTTGGCAAAATATATCAGTCGAAAAGAAATATTTTTTCCTCGCTCGACGTAATTTACATATTAAAAAAAAATTTAATGCAAATATGCGCCGGATAGATCGAGCCTCTTAAATTATTTCCTCTCTCGAGATGGAATTGAGATTTGAAATATACGAAATTAGTTGCGAATATTAATTTATTCTTCTTAAAATTTAAAATGTTTTACAGTATTTTCATGTTTAAATCCCGAAACAATTTTCAGTATCTTTTTTACAATTTCATCGTAACAGAATATGAATATAGCGAAGTATCGGAGCGTCTCTTTTCAACTTATTTATATTATTTTTGTATTTTGAGCAATTATTTTGAAGTAAAGCCGGAGTCGTATATATATATATATATATATATATATATATATATATAATACACACAGACCATGCATGGAACAAGGAACTCTTCTGGGAAAATTAAATCCACTATAGTCCGAATAAGTAATGGTAAATGACAAATACTATAGTTTTTCTTTTTCATGATGTTAGCCCGAGGTGGGCAACGGGTCACTCGCAAAGAGGCCCCAAAAATATAGCTTCCTTCACCAGCTATCTGCAAAGCGGATAAGATCCAGCTTTGGGACAGATCCTGTCCCAAAGCTGGATCCTCATGAAAAAGAAAAAACTATAGTGTTTGTCATTTACGTTACTTATTCGGACTATAGTGGATTTAGTTTTCCCAGAAGTTCCTTGTTCCATGCACGGTCTGCGTGTATCATGAAAGAACCTCAGGGGACCATTCTGAGTTCAATCCCATATACATATATATATATATATATATATATATATATATATATATAGTGTAATTTTAATGAAGGTAATTTACTTTTTAACTAAAAACTCACTCTAATAGAGTTTATTTCCACAACAGTTTCGATGCCCACTGGCATCCTCCTCGTTTTTCTGTATTCACCCGAGGAGGATGCCAGTGGGCGTCGAAACTGTCGTGGAAATAAACTCTGTCTATTAGAGTGGGTTTTTATTTTCATATTTTGACCTTCACGTAGAAAAAAGTGACGTTTTTTGCATTTATTACTTTTTAACCTTTTTCTAAATGAACGAAATGGAAGTACAAATTTTAGTTTTATAAGAAATTTGCGTGCGTGAAAAAATTATATTTTTAAAATCAGCGACAAAATTTAAGTTGATTCACAAGGCGAATGACGGTAGAGAGAGAGAGAGAGAGAGAGAGAGAGAGAGAGAGAGAGAGAGAGAGAGAGAGAGAGAGAGAGAGAGAATCATATTTTTTTTAAAAGTCACAAAATGGGTAGACCTAAAATAACTGGGCAAACTCCCCTCGCTCGTTCCCCGAATACGTCATGACCTAACGCTCGCGTGATGTGACGCAAAGCATCTCGTGCCGTTTGTTACGAGATTAGAATTTGAAATATCATCGGAAGAAACGAAACAAAAGGATCCTTGAAACTGTTCAAATGTTTACAGTGAGAAGATTCTGCAAAGGAAAAAATAGATTCGAGGAAGAATCACGATTAAGAGCGATGTTGCCAATTCTAAACCATTTTTCTTTACTTACCAACTTAACTTCGTTTACTTCTATAGAATAAATTTTTTTTCTAGAAGCTAAATTGCCGAAATGTATGGGTTAGGGCGTCTCTTCATTATACGCGGTACTATCGTTAGTCCGTCGTCGACCAGAGGGAGCCGAGACGCGCCTTAACGCCGCTAATCGGGAAAAATAAGTCCCCCCTTTAAAAGGGGAACTGGGGTAATTTGAAAGCGGTAGAATGCATTGAGTACAGTAGCAGAAATGTAATCAGTGAACGAAAAACAACAATTATGAAATTTAGGACTAAAAATGTGTTATTATTATCCCGAAATACGCTCATATTTCTTGATTTAAAATTTCATCAACCATTTCGTGAAGAAAAAATAAATATGAGAACGTATTAGCCCCCTCCCCCCCTCCCCACTTCCCGGAGCTTTTCCGAAATTTGGACTGTGTCCGTTTTTTTTTTAAATAAGATATTTAATGTAGATTTTTACGCTGATTTCCAAAATGTAAGTCTTCTTTAGGAGAAATGAGCGGTTCAAAAGTTATGTTTGTTATTGTTATTTTGTATTAGGTCAAAAACTATAACAATACAACTTAAAACTAATACGAGAGTTATTGTATTCTTTAGTAATATTGGCTTATGTCACTAAGCATTTGTGCGAATAGATTTCGACCGTTATTTTTCTGTCTCCACAGAAATTCGCGCAAGTAGGTATCGATCGGGTCAACTGAATGCGCGGTTAGGTTAATTGAATGCCCGGTTAAGTTAATTGAATGCCCGGTTAGGTTAATTGTACGCCCTTGACGATTGGTTAGGTTAAGTCGCGATAGTTTCATTAGTTTTAACGTTATCTAATATCTATAGAAAAGCTGAAATTTATCAAAAATAGTATTAACCATATGACAAATCAATATATACATGCAAAAGATTTTTCTACAGTAACTATAGGTAACGTAGTACACCATTGTAACTTTTAAAATAGTAACTACGAGCGGTAGCTCGCCATCGCCCTCCGGATTTTTTTTTCACTACTTCATTTTTTTTATTGGTTGTAGATTTAAAATTATATTATATGAAGCCCTCATAGGAAGAAGTGGCTAAGCGACAAAAGTATGGCATATCACATATATCTCATATATATGGCATATCACTGGATGGTACAATCGTAACCACCAAATACTTTATAAAATATCGGTAATATAATTAAAAAAATTGTAATGAATCGTAACTGCAAATCGATGAAAGAATGGATTTAATATCCCAATTAAATTGTGAGTCCTTTTGGGCTATCCAATCAATCGCAAATGTAAAGAGAAAAAGACATTTTCTTTTCACTTTTTCATGTATTTTTTTTATTATATTGTATGAGGCCCTCATAGGAAGAAGTGGCTAAGCTGCATAATTAAAAAAACGCCATTACCCCTATTACCCCCACCCCTCTACTCCATTACCCTCCCACCCCCACATTACCCCCACACACAAAATTAAAAAAGCCATTACCCCACCCATCTTCCTATTACCCCCACCCCCACTTCCCCAATTACCCCACCCCCTCTCCCCATTATACTGCTTCCCGCCCTCCGGGCGGGTAGTAGTATATATATATATATATATCACAGTATAAATGTGACGCTCAAAATTTTCACAGCTGCGTTCTTTTCTGTAGTTTTATCGCGGTGCTGGGGCCTTCGGACCCAGTAACCGGTGACCTAGGACCGGGAAACTTGACAGAGCACATCGTCAGCTCATGGGCTATCAGTTGGTGGTGGTTGCAGAATTTTCCGATGTGTCGTTTAGGCTGTGCACGTTCCGGAAAAAGCGGACACACACACACACAGACACATTTTAGCTCAATAGTACTGTACACGTAAGCACACCGGACAAAAAATTAGTCACCCCTCTCAGAATGTACCTAATAACGTGTGACGGCGCCTCTGGCCTTGATAACCGCACGAATCCGGCGAGGCAGAGACTCTACGAGGTTGTGCATGTACTGAACATCGATTTCCTGCCACTCGTTCATCAGCCGGTCCCGAAGTTCCGCCAGAGTCCGTGGGTGTCTATTCCTGCGCTTCACTTTCTGTTCCAAATAATCCCACAGATTTTCAATAGGATTTAAATCAGGGGATTTGGCGGGCCATTCGAGGTGAGACAGTGTTGCAGAATGTTCGTCGTGCCACTCAGACACACTTCTCGCCCTGTGCACACGGCAATTGTCGTCTTGGAAGACAGGAGTGGCAATGTGATGCTGCTCCTGGAGATGTAGGGCAAAGGGTACCAATTCATCATTTAGTATGCGGAGGTACGCCTGCTGGTTCAAATTCATCGTCACTGGAACGAGAGGGCCCATTTCGTGGTACGAAAAACATCCCCAGAACATCACGGAACCACCTCCAGCCTGAACAACACCTTCGACGCATTCAGGATTAAAGGCTTCATTGGACCTGCGATGTACAGTTACGCCGTCGATTTTCAGTTGATTGCGAACTACACCACTCTTTGTAAACTCGCTGGACAGTACGCGTTGACACACCAACAAATTGGACTACTTCAGACATTTTGTGTCCGTGGGCTCTGCCAAACACGATGGCTCCCTTTTTCCACTGAGTAACGTCTGCCTCACGACCTATTTTGCAGACTATATCCAACACACACTTTGTTCTTCACCACCTCACGAAACAGATCTGATCCTGTGTGCTACGTCACCGCTACTTGTCACTTACCAATGCTACATCAGCGCCCTCTGTGTGACCTTGAACTTCCTACTATCGGTGCTATTAGGGGTGACTAATTTTTTGTCCGGTGTGCTTATATTAGATACGTAAACTAGAACATCGTGTAACTTTTAAAATAATAATTTCTCCAAAAAAAGACTTACATTTTTTAAATCAGCGTAAAAATCTACATTAAATATCTTATTAAAAAAAAATAGGAAACTCCAAATTTCGGAAAAGGCCCCCCTCCCCCCGTATTAGCCCCCTCGGATCTTTTCCGTTTGACTGCCGCCATTGAAACATAATTAAACTTCAGCCTTCTTTAGTTAGCTTTATAAGGCTAACTAACAAAAATATCACGACCTAACCTAACCAATCGTCAAGGTCGTACAGTTGACCTAACGATTGGTTAGGTTAGGTCGTGATATTTTCGTTAGTTAGCCTTATAAGGCTAAGTAAAGAAGTCTGGGGGCACTCACCTCTTATGTTTCAATGGCGGCAGTCAAACGACGGAAAAGATCCGCCCCCTCCTTCCTACAAAAAATATATAAAAAATAAGACCGTAGTTGGAAATCACTTCGTAGAAAATTATTTATAAATTTTGCCTCAGACTATAAATCGTATTGGAAAAAATGTTAAATTATATTTGAGTCTTAAGAGAGAGAATTTTATTATCATTTTCTCCCCCGCCTCCAATTAATTATTTAGCTTTCAATTTCTCGGTAAACTCGTTAGATTTTCATCAAAATAAATTATTTTGGGAGATGCAGCGAATAATTGTAGAGAAATAAACCATGAAAATGTTCGAGAAGTAGTTCAGAAATAGGTAGTGTAGTTACGGTGTAGTTACAGTGTAGTTAATTTAGTTTTTATTACGGGAATAATATATATACACTACAGTTTCAGTCTTAACCTCCGTCGGAAATAGCGAGACTTATTAATAGTAGCTTCGTGTCACGCGTCAAACGAGACGATAAATTCTTTTTTCTTTTAAAACGATGAGAAATAACTTACAAAGACAGAAACAGTTTCGGAGAACTTTATTTATAGCAAGTTATCCGTTATTATTCCCATTTTACGTTATTCCAAAGAACGTTTTGAAATTTGCTATTTCACTGTCCAGTCCATCAACCTTATTAATTACCACATACAGAAAATTCGGTGCTGGTTAAGTGTGCGGTCTACCTACGATTGGTTAGGTTTAATCATGATATTTTCGTTAAAACTAACCAATCGTCAAGGGCGATTGACAATGGGATGTAATCAAACAATTAGTAAAGAAGATAAGAAGCTATAATTAAAAGGTAGACCGCCGAATCGTAGGTAGACCGCACACTTAACCAGCACCGAAAATTCTTAGGCATATAAAATATAATATATTTTAAGATGCGAATTTATGTGAAATTAACAGTAATTTATACATACAAGATTTAACTTGGGGTTTAAAATAATAAAATAATGTTACGTATGAGTTAAAAATTATATTGCAAATTTTGGAGCAAGTGTAGTTTAAGTCCCTTCACGCAAAAGGGGATACAAACTACACTAGGTCAAAGTTGGGGAACGTAAACTACGCTAGGATCTTTAGGAGACATTTTTCAAATGAATCCATCAAATAAAACGTTAAAACTAACGAAAATATTAAAACTTAATCTAACCGATCGTCAATATATATATATATATATATATATATATAATATATATTTAGGAGAAATCCAATGACAAGGAGAAATGTAAATGCCATGAAAAGTCTTCTTTATTGCGCAACGTTTCGAGCAATACGCTCATCTTCAGGCTGTTTAATAACAATGTGAAATTAAAATCAATATTGAATGAAAAACAAAACAGAAAATTTCTATAACCTATTCGTAAAGACAAATTTTAAAAGACTGAGAAAAGAGGGTTAAATTCTAAGTTATACAGATTTACATATAAAAATTAAGAAGTTATTTTTAAATACATGTAGTAAATGTGAAATTAATACACTGGAAAAATTACCAATAGTACACTGGAACAATGGAGCTATCTACCTTACACTGCAGTATCCGAGGCTGACTAATTTGAGCAGAGGCAAAGAACAGGAAACACGAAGGATGGCGAGGGCGATTGGGGAAGGAGGGATTATAAGGAATTGGGGAAGGAGGAGGGATCATAGCAAATTGAGAGGGACGGCCGATGAGTCAACATTCAGACTAGGGGACAATGCTTTAATGAAAAGGGATTCTAAAATTCTTAGTGAGTTGGGACAAGTATTACAACCAAGAATTTTAAAATTGTCTAAAGTGACATCAATTTTGCATTTAATGCTGTGTTCACGAATACTCGAGGCTTCCTTAGTTTTTAAAATTTTACCTGTTCGGCCACTTATTCCCATATGCGAATAAAATCTAGCCCTGAGAGAGCGAACAGTGCTGCCGATGTAATTCCCAAGGAGACACCTGGGGCAGGTAAATAAATATACAACACCGCTACGCAACGAGTCAGGGGTTCGATCCTTCGCTGAGAAAAAGCTACCTAAAGACGTTTTATTAATAAATATGATGCGGAAATCAGTATGATAAAAAAATTTCCTTAACAATTTTGTAAATTTAAGCTTAAATTCCTTATTCAAAGGACCCATTTCAGGTACCAAGAAATATTTTATATCCTTCGGCACTGTAATACATGGAAGTTGAGGGCTATAAACATTATTTAAGAAGGATCTAATTAGTTTGTCTACATATTGAACAGGAAAACTATTATTAGTAAAGTATGATCTTAGATTATTAAATTCATCATTAAGTAAGGTAAAATTAGAGGTCAAATTATATCCTCTGAACAGGAGAGTTTTAATACAAGACATCTTATAGTTGAAATCAGTAAAACTAAAAAAATTCATGCCCAAACCAGTGAAAGTGGGTTTCCTGTAAACTGATGTAGTAATAGAATCACCGTTTTTTGAAATTAAAAGATCTAAGAAGGGGAGGGAGCCATTTTGCTCAGTTTCCATTGTATACGTTATATTGGGGTGCAAAGAATTTAGGAAGTTAAAGAATTGTTGCGCTTGTACCGCATTATCAAAGACTGCTATCGAATCATCAACGAAGCGTCGATAGAAAATTGGCTTGAGATGAGTGGGAGATTGTCTAAAAATTACACTTTCTAAATGAGTCATAAAAAAGTCAGCTGCTAACGGTCCGACTGGTGATCCCATCCCTACCCCATCAATTTGTTGGTAAACCTTATTGTTGAAAGTGAAATAGCATTGTTTGAAGACCAATTCTAAAAGTTCCTTCAAATGAGACAATGAAAAACCATGAAAATTATCAACTGAGCTAAAAACCCTATCTAAAATAATGGCAGCTGACTTTTTTATGACTCATTTAGAAAGTGTAATTTTTAGACAATCTCCCACTCATCTCAAGCCAATTTTCTATCGACGCTTCGTTGATGATTCGATAGCAGTCTTTGATAATGCGGTACAAGCGCAACAATTCTTTAACTTCCTAAATTCTTTGCACCCCAATATAACGTATACAATGGAAACTGAGCAAAATGGCTCCCTCCCCTTCTTAGATCTTTTAATTTCAAAAAACGGTGATTCTATTACTACATCAGTTTACAGGAAACCCACTTTCACTGGTTTGGGCATGAATTTTTTTAGTTTTACTGATTTCAACTATAAGATGTCTTGTATTAAAACTCTCCTGTTCAGAGGATATAATTTGACCTCTAATTTTACCTTACTTAATGATGAATTTAATAATCTAAGATCATACTTTACTAATAATAGTTTTCCTGTTCAATATGTAGACAAACTAATTAGATCCTTCTTAAATAATGTTTATAGCCCTCAACTTCCATGTATTACAGTGCCGAAGGATATAAAATATTTCTTGGTACCTGAAATGGGTCCTTTGAATAAGGAATTTAAGCTTAAATTTACAAAATTGTTAAGGAAATTTTTTTATCATACTGATTTCCGCATCATATTTATTAATAAAACGTCTTTAGGTAGCTTTTTCTCAGCGAAGGATCGAACCCCTGACTCGTTGCGTAGCGGTGTTGTATATTTATTTACCTGCCCCAGGTGTCTCCTTGGGAATTACATCGGCAGCACTGTTCGCTCTCTCAGGGCTAGATTTTATTCGCATATGGGAATAAGTGGCCGAACAGGTAAAATTTTAAAAACTAAGGAAGCCTCGAGTATTCGTGAACACAGCATTAAATGCAAAATTGATGTCACTTTAGACAATTTTAAAATTCTTGGTTGTAATACTTGTCCCAACTCACTAAGAATTTTAGAATCCCTTTTCATTAAAGCATTGTCCCCTAGTCTGAATGTTGACTCATCGGCCGTCCCTCTCAATTTGCTATGATCCCTCCTCCTTCCCCAATTCCTTATAATCCCTCCTTCCCCAATCGCCCTCGCCATCCTTCGTGTTTCCTGTTCTTTGCCTCTGCTCAAATTAGTCAGCCTCGGATACTGCAGTGTAAGGTAGATAGCTCCATTGTTCCAGTGTACTATTGGTAATTTTTCCAGTGTATTAATTTCACATTTACTACATGTATTTAAAAATAACTTCTTAATTTTTATATGTAAATCTGTATAACTTAGAATTTAACCCTCTTTTCTGTCTTTTAAAATTTGTCTTTACGAATAGGTTATAGAAATTTTCTGTTTTGTTTTTCATTCAATATTGATTTTAATTTCACATTGTTATTAAACAGCCTGAAGATGAGCGTATTGCTCGAAACGTTGCGCAATAAAGAAGACTTTTCATGGCATTTACATTTCTCCTTGTCATTGGATTTCTCCTAAATATTAAATTGAAGCTCTGTAGAAGCAACCCGCATGATTATATATATATATATATATATTGACGATTGGTTAGGTTAAGTCTAAGTCGTAATATTTTCGTTAGTTTTAACGTTTTATTTGATTAGGTATACGCGGACAAAATTGGGGAACGCAAACTACACTAGGATAATGTAGGACAGTGGTACTCATTGGGCGGCTCGTGAGCCGCCACTTAGGCCATCACGAGCCGCATTTGGCTCGCGAGCCGCGCAATGAGTACCACTGATGTAGGGGAACGTAAACTACACTAGGCACCACAGGGGGACGTAAACTACACTTGCTCCCAAATTTTGTCCCCAATTAAAACATACCTAAAATCTTTTAAGTTGTACTTCAGTACAGTTTACAATGATAATATAAAATTAGGGTTAATTCTGTTAATAAATAATATTATTATTATTATTATTATTATTATTATTATTATTATTATTATAAAATAAAAAATTCGAAAATTGTTACTTTTATGCTTTGTAAATCTAATTCTAAATCTTTGTAATTTTAAAATTTAAAATTTTTGAAGTCGTGAAATTATTTAAATTTTACTTCAAACTTTTTAGATTATAAATTTGAAAATCGTGAAGTTTTTGGACTTTTAAGTTTTTTAAATTTTTGAGCTTCGAGGTCTCAATTATGTCCGCGGCTCTCGTGGCAAGGAGCAACACTCCCGTCAGGTCTCGATCTACGGAGATTCTCTGTGCGGGGTCTCTGAGCATCGTGGTGGAGGGCGTTGATGGAGAACCTCCCACCACGGACGAAGTCACTGAAGAAGTATTTGAAGAAGATCTCCTGGAAACGGATGCTTGCTTCGATCTCAACGATGAAGGGAATGAGTCGCTACTGAATTCCCCCAGGGGTTCCCGAAGAGGATCTAGAAGGGGTTCCAGGACGTCCATGAAAGAAGAAACCGAATCCAAATTGGCTTTCTTCAAGGTGAGGTTCTTAGACCTATTCAGTTGTTTTGAACAGTTTGGGGCGTACTGATAGACACAGGTATTTCAGTAATTCTGAAGCAGTATCAGAAATAAAAAAAAAGGACCCCTTTTGGGTAGTTTTAGACATGCTAAAGCAATTTTAAGTATATTTTGAATACAAAGATATCTTTCAGGCATTCTAAGTTATGTTTATATATAGACAGTTTTAGACTTTTTGAAAAAACACGTACAAGTGAATCGTACCTGAGGTAAAATATTTTTAAGTTTACTTAAGAGAAAATATATTACTAAAGTGTACGAAAGTCCAAGACTCTATTTAGAAAAAAGAAAAAAATGAAATAAGTAAATTAATAATTTTTCGGGAAATGTTTTAATATGTGAACTTTTTAAAATATAGTATTTTGGTACAGTCCAAAGCAAAAGTATCACCACCTTCAGATAGCGAGTTGCTGTTTTAAAAATTAATTTTATTTTCAAAATTAATTTATTTTAAACCAACGTAAGAGCACGAAGTCTATTTTTAAATTGGTTTAATTAGTTTTAGATTGGGTTTGTACAAATCCATTATAAAAATTGTATCAGAGTCAATTAGTTAGAACGAGGGACCTAGCGACAGATACACTTGCCAACAGGTCTAAAAAGTTAATTTAGTTTTCTCGCTCAATGTGACGTCACTGTGGAAAGATCGATGAAGTAAATTTCAGGAATTGAAACATTTTGTTGGAAATGTCTGAAAAATGCGTTGAAACCCTGAAAAAAAAAAATTGAATTTACTATTTTGCTTTTCTTTATAATCCATCATCACGGAATCATAAAATTTATTGAAGGAAAAAAGTAGGCTGAATTTAACTGAATGGTTATTCTGTACTTACGTTTGTGGACAGAAATTCGCCAAAGAAATGAAATCTATGGGAAAAACGCTGACAGTTTCATAATTCAACAGAAATTCATAATTGGTTAATAGATTGGAAATGTCAGCATATACCATATTGGCAAGAGAGCCTTTCGCTTTTTATGATTGGGTGCCGAATGCACTGTTCTTACAATTTATCAAAGTTTTTTTTATTGGTCAGACTATTTTTTTAACCATTTCTGAATTCTGAATTCTGAAACTACGAGTATTAGTTTTGTTTCCAATACATTTCATTTTCTCGACAAATTTATTTCCAAATTACTCGCCTCATTCTTCATTTATGCCGTTTCAGAGTGATTCTATATCGAATAAATAGATCTTTTTTATGTTAACGTGTATATATATATTATATAGTTGATACAGAAGTTGTTTCAAGCTGGGGTATAGAAAAAGGGGGGGGAGGGGTATTTGAGAAAGAGAAAATGAGGGTATACATTAAGGGCGGTGCATTTTGTAGGAAAAAAAAAAAATGAAGGTTTGGTAAAAAACAGAATAATTTATTTAGAAAAAACATTTTAAATGTATTTGGTGCAAAGATCAATAATTAATTAAGTTTAATTACAATAATGAGCGATAATATAAAATACAAAAGATGTTCGAGAGAATATCGGAGGAGAGGAACCCAAATTTTTTGCTTTGGAGACTTTAATAAAAGTTTTTGGTCCGTCTTTGTCAGAAAGAGGTTAAATTTAAAGTTTTTAATGCGAGAATGTTAACTTCCATTTTGATATTATCAGAAATTCTTTGAGGTTTTTAATTCTGGGAAGCAATTTTTTTTTTATATAATTTTTAATTTTATTTGGAAATTATGTCAATATCTCCGTTTGAAACACTTTCCTTTCGACGCACTGTCCTTTATTTTTTATGAAATAAATGCGGTCGTATTTTCGTACACTCGCGCTAAAATGCGCGTACGACCATTCCATGAAAACCCCTAAAACGAGGCATAAACTTTGGTACGAAAGAGACTGAATCACGCGTTGCCTATATAAGAAATTGCTCAGGCTCTAAACATAATTTTCATAAATTTACTTAACATTAATTCATAGCTATTACGATATTAGTAAATTCTACTATTATTATGTATAACTATTTTATTTTTAATTGTCCCCATACTAAGGGACATGATTATCATTTACTTGAAAACTACGCCTCTCTCCCACGCATGATATCAAATTTTTTTTGTAAATATTCTTGATTACATTTTTGTTTAGTTCATAATGTAAAATAATTATGAAACGATAAAAGAATTAATTTGTAATTACATCTCAAGGTTCTCTTTGAATTTATATTTTCATCCAATATCATTTTAGGATAATAATGTATACGAAATTATTTGAAACACGTACTGTACAAGAAAAACTAAAACGCAGAGTCTGTTTTAGGACCCTCCGCCCTTCTCCCCTCCCCACCTAACACCCCCCCCCCCCCGAAATATTATTCATGACATATCATCCCTGTTGACTTTATAAACTAAAAACTAATGATAATTTATATACAAAACTGATTAATCAACGAAGCTGGAAAACGCATTAATCATTCCTTATCTCGAGGGACCAAAAAAGGAAATATTTGTAACCAATTCATATAAAAAAAAAAATGTAAATAAAATTTTTGTCAAATTTTACTTAATTTTTCTCACATTTTTCGAACTCGGAAATGAAATCTGCATAATGAGTTTCTCGTTCGTATCGCAACCTTCACCTTTTCCATCGCGTTCAATCTTTACTCGTTCGCTCGTAGTAAATGTCATATCCTTTAACTGTGTCGTATTGTAGCAAACACGCAGACCCGCTGTTGCCGCATAATATACGAATGGGTCTCGTGACGTTAGAAAAAGGAGTCTAATAACATAGGGAGTGCGCGCGATGCGTTAAGAGCATCTTACGCGCTTGGATACGCTTCTTCGCACCTGAGAATCATTTTAAAATTTCATTCTGCTCAAAAGGTTAATTAATTTGGAGGAGCGAAGTTCGCACCCGCATCTTTCTCATACAAATGTTCGTGTACAGATTCGATATCACACGATTTTTTACAGATTCTACCATTAGAAATGCGTACTATCCTAACGCATGAATTTTCTGGTGTTACGTGTGATGATACGTACATACGTACGTACGTACGTACGTACAGCTTCGGCAAAAAGTTCGCGCAAAAACAAAATTTCTGGAAAGCATAAAAATTTACTAGTTAGTAATGAATGATTTTTGTTTTGAAATTTTAGACCCGTGACTAAAAACAATAAAATTTTCAAAGAAAAACAGAATATCGCCAATTAGTAATATTTTTATGCTTTTTACAAATTTTATGTTCGTAGGCAAACTTTTTTCCGAAACTGTACATATATACATATATAATCTAACAACTCATTTCCTACTTTCCATAGGGTGGGTACGACGTTTGAACTTGGGAAAGGAGACACTCGCATCAATTACAGGCACATTTCAAGAAAAAAGTTGGGGAATATACCTCTATAGTGGTACGTCGGGTGATAATAACGTCTCCATTTACACACCTCACAAACCGCTTCCACTTCTCCGTTTCTCCTCAACATTTGCTCCACAATTATATGAACACCGTCTTTATTCAAACACTTGCCAATTACATTTTTCCACCTTTTACGCAAGTTTCCTCTGCTTCTCACATCTACTTATTCATTCATTATTATACAATTCTGTCATTATGAATAAAAACAAAAGCGCACCAATGATTAGAAAAACCAATGAGTAGGAAAAAAGTGGCGTTAGAACAAAGGAAAGAAATTGAATACCACACGACTTATAAAGAATTTAAAAAACGGACCATCCGTAAATATTACAACCCAAGTTCGTGTAAATATGGCTCCCGATGCATAATGCATGGAGTTAAACATGAAGTTAAAAATGTTTCTACACGCAAAGGAATGGAAGTTGCAGACACGGGGGAAACTACGACTATTTCCACCCTTTTCTGCGCAGACAATCATTTAGGGATTTTCACATTAAGGTTACTTAACGTAGAAGAAGATAAATAACAGTTCAAACCCTAAATGGTGTCGAATTCCTTTCATATCAAAAATCTGCAATACAATTTCCCGTGACATACTTATTACTAAATTATCTCATTATGACGGACGAGGGATGTTGCCTTAAATTAGTTTAAATCATATTTGTGTAACAGAAGTCAATACATCAAACAAAATAACATTATTGCCTTCAAATTAAAAATTACACACGGAGTTCCACGAGGAAATATTTTGGGTTCCCGATTACTTTATTTTTTTTTATCTCCATAATTGACTCGTAACACTCATAATTGGGAAGGTTTTCAATATGCGGATGATACCTCTCTGATATACTCCAACAGCGATCGTGCATACTTTCATGAAGTAGACGTCCTTTAATGAAGAGAACTGCTGATCACAAAAAATAAATTAATATCAGACTGCAGTATTATTATATTAACTCGTATACGATATTGCGTGTTAGTGATGGAAAAATATTAGGAGTTACCCTTGACGAAAAATTATCTTTTCGGCATGTAACTGGATCAATAACCTTTTAATCATAAACCAGAAGAGAATTATAAGAAAAATAATCGAAATTGATTAATATGATGATACTTCAGAAGTCTTTAGCGTATACTAAAATTTAAGGACACATTTGAAGTACAGATGTGTTCCTTAACGGTCGGAATTACGAGACGATTTGGTCCAATAATAATAATTGAAATTATCTTGGACATCACGAACAGTGAACAAGATATACGGAGAATGAGTATCTCAAAGGCATATTAATTATACATCCTCGTAGATATTAACTGCATCACGTAGACAAATTATCAAACATACACAGTTTTAGGCCTAAATGTATTCTAGCAGTGATGCTATGATCCAGGTAGTGTTTTGTAATACGGAGCATGGGTACCGGCTACTAATTAACGATAAGTTGGATTGTGCAATGTGCATGCGCACCTACAGCCAATCGACGACAAGTTCCACGAGACTAACTATACCAACTTCAGTGCCCGTCCGGTCTTTATACTAGCAGAACATAAATATCAAGGTGGGTCATGGATGTGATTCTTCGTAAGCGTTCTAAAATAATTACCTTGGCTGACCACACTTCAAAAACCCAGAGGGAGATCGCGAAAATTTGTGGTGTTAATCAGAGCAGTGTCCAGAATCTTGAAGAAATGTGAATCATCCGGGAGTACATCACCCAAACGAAGAGGTAGATGTAGAAGAAAACGAAAAACATCCGCTCGTGATGATCAATTTCTTCTCCGTCAAAGTATAAAGGATCTTAGGAAGACCAGCGATGCCTTAGGAAAAGATCTTTCTGCCGTTGGAGTAACAGTTAGCTCAAGCACTGTCCGCCGCCATTTGATTGCTAAGGGAAGATCCGCGAGAAGACCAATAAAAAAGCAGCTTCTAACGCTTCAAATGAAAAAGAAAAGGTTAGAGTGGGCTAAAAAGTACATAAACATGACAAAAAAAAGAGTGAGGCAGGGTAATCTTTTCAGATAAGTCATTTCTTTGTGCAAGGGCAGTGTAGTCAGCACGAGTGTCGGTCGGTGGGTAAACCATTGAGAGAGTGTCGTGTGGATCAATATGTAAAATAGCTTCAAAAGATGATGCTCTGGGGCTCCTTCAGCTATCATGGCATCGGTTCACTACATCTTGTTGAATGATGAGATCTCCTCAGTATATTGAAAGAAATTTGATTCCCAAGTTGACTAAAAGGTTTCCGAATGGAGATAGTGTTTTCCAGCGAGACTTACTGCCATGTCACTCTTTAAAAGTTGTGACTAGTTTTTTCAGGTTTTTCAAAGAGAATAACATTCATGTTTTAGGTGGCCGGGGAACTCTCCTGATTTAAAACCAATTGAGAATCTGTCGACTATTGTGAACTCAGAACTTAGAAAAAAAAGGATTGTACGACAATGACGAAACTGATACAGGCAATAATTGCAGTGTGGTACAGAGATGAACAGATTGCAACAGACTGCAGTCACTTAATAGACTCAATGCCAAACCGTGTTCAACAAGAGATGAAAAATCGTGGTGGTCATATCATGTACTAGAATTACAATTGTCATTGTTAAGATGTTAATAAAAATTGAATATCTATTCCTATTATTATCTTTCATCCTGTTTTTCTCGTTGATGCAATTAATATGTACAAGGATGTACTCTTCATTACAATAGAAATTCTTACACTTATTTAGTAGTGAAAATATGGAATAATCTCTCAAATGAATTAAAATTAATCAGTGCTCACTCAGTTTTCATAAAACAATTAAAATTTAACACTTTTTGAAGTTATTTTAATGTACTTTAGTTTTACACACAAAAAAATATACGCAAATATATGCAAAATATACGCAATTAATGCACTCCTCTCCGAAATGTCCAACGAGGAAATAATGCTAATGACAATTACTATTCTTCTTCTTTTACAGCGAAAACCCTTCGCCAGGTTTATGTGTTGAAATGTAATATGTAAAGAATAATACAATATATCTTAGTTTATAAGTTCCCTGTAGTCTTTAAGTCTTTATATAAAAATTTTATGATTTGTATATAATTCTTTTTATATTATTTTATAGAACAAATTTTACAGTATGTCCTAGTCTGTAAGTTACCTTTAGTCTTTAAGTGTTTATACAAAAACTGTATAATTACACCTAAACAGTATACAGCATACAGTATACGTGTCATGATACTGAAAATACGAGTATACTCATCTGAGTAAATTCTGTGTATATTTGTATATAAAGAATTGAAAGTGACGAGTAATACCTGGGCAAACCAATTCTATTAATATCCCAGAAACACTATAGCCTACCTATAAAAAAGACCGTTAATATAAGAATTTATTGGTTATGGTCACACCCTTAACCCTTCCGCTAAGGGGGAAGGGTTAAATGTACGTTAATGTACGCTTCTCGTATTTGAAGGGTTAAACGTGGTTCATTTTTGCTTGAACCAAGAGTGTAAGTCCAATGTTATAAACTGAGAGCTATTTGCTCCTGCGCAGTATCTTGTTAGAGTACTGCGCATTAAATTTTAAATGGAATATCGTAAACTATGAGTAACATATTCTACAGGGTGGCCCCAAAGTTATTTTGCATGAAAAACAAGGGCAACATACAGATACTGTACGCTATAATAATTTCACTGCAAACGGACTTTGTGGCCACTCTGTATAGCTTAAGGGCTATAGAAGTGCTCTAGAAGTTCATGGTTGGTCACATTTTCAGTGTGAGTTATTAATAGACTCGGCAGTCAATAGGCCTAAAATAAGGGCTTGATGTCTTTATAATTAAAATTAAAAAATCTTCGCTATTTGGTCGTTCCAGCAGGCTAAGGTATGTCTCGGCTAGGCATTCAGGATCTTTTTCATTCTACCCCAGCAACAATTCCTAATGTAGTTTTACTTGCTGAATTCAATAATATATATTTTATTTTGGAGAAAGTATTCGTGCTTTAATTAGTTATGGTTATAATTATTAATTTTTTTCTCTCTTTTGTAGATATTGTTATGGATGATAAATGGAATTTCATAAACATAGTTAAGGAAATAACGTTCTACCCCAGCCTTCTTTAGTTAACCTTATAAGGCTAACTAACGAAAATATCACGACCTAACCTAACCAATCGTCAAGGGCGTACAGTTGATTTAGCTAAACAAAGGAACGAGAGACATTGATGAACATCTAGAAATATGATAGATTCTTATTTATGTGAATTTCTGTGGAGGAGAAAACAAAAAGGAAAGGATATTTTTATTGAAATCTTAAATGCAATCTCTACTTTTAAATAAAATAAACAGACTATAACTCTTTTGTTATTAATTTCTCCAAAATAAGATATATATTACTGAATTCAGCAAGTAAAACTACAGTAGAAAATAATATATAATTTCATTTTTTTTTGTTGGGGTAGAACAGAAAAGAGCCGGCATTCACACTGTAGTTTATAATAAATTTTCATTTCATTATTTTCTTACGATTTATATATTTAACGTAAATGTACAGGGTGTCCACAATATCTTGTCATCCCAGTAAAATACTAACTGATTTTCATTTTTCTTTCAGACCCATTTATTTCACTTAGATGGCCTGCCAGTTCTTGGCTTAGCTTTTACAGTTCCTGTTGGGAACATTTTCTTTTCCCATCTCAACAGAGTCCTTTTCGGAGGAGTTGCATCATTGAATCGGTCCTGGAAGTCTGCACGAATATTTTCAATGGTTTTACCATTACGTTGTTGTTCATGGACCCAGGTACTAGCCAATACGCGTTGTTCAATCGTATAGTTGCTGCTATCACGCATTTGAAATAGGTCTGAAAGAAAAACGAAAATCAGTTACTATTTTACTGGGATGACGAGACATCGTGGACACCCTGTAGTTACTGAGACAAGAAATATGTATATATATATATATATATATATATATATGTATATATGTATACCGTAGTTTGTAGCATCTGTATATCAGAAAAGCAACCATTATTATTAAAATGAACTATCAATTCAGTTGACACTTCTATAAAGGTAAATTGACAACTTGAAATTTTCCAGCTGAACAAAAGAGTTTTGATGTCACTCAACACACGTGGATAATTTGTTTAAATTTTCGATAATGTTAATTTATTTTTGTATAATTTATTAATTTTTTATTTGGCATAAAAGCAAATTATCTGAAAATATTTAGAAGTGGGACGAATGATAAATCAAAATACGTGGGTGGATAAAGATAAAAAAAAATGACATTTTTTAGTGTTCCAGGGTCGTTCAAGTTCCATTCTCTCTCCATATTTAATCATTTCATCGCATATTCCATCAATTCCCACCGACTTTCCTTTCTTTAGCTCGTATACTGCTCGTGCAACTTCTAATTTAAAGTCTTCCACTTCTTGATTTCGCATTCTTACACGCACCACCCAAAACAATCGCCTTCACATTCACTTGCCATTCATCTGCCTCACTTAGCAGTTCGCTACACTATTCTTTAAATCTGTTACGTACACTCATTCATCTTGCACTAACGCATTACATTCTTATCTTTCATATTCCAATTCACATTCCACCAGACTGACCTTTGCACTTTCTCACTTCCAGAATAATTTTCGGTTCTCCACATACTATTCATTCATTTTCTTTCTCCCAAGTGTTTATCTATTCTTTTTTACCTCTCTTAAAGCACTACTCTAACGATTTTTCTCGCATTCTTTGTACATACATTAAATCTTCTGGCGTGGCTGAGTTTAACTTACTTTCCCAGACTTTCTTCTTTTCTTTCACTTCATTCTTGACTTCATCCTGTGACTAGAGTTTCATTAATTATTCACAAAATTTATTCTTTTGTTGCTTTGGGAATGGTACATAATACATGTTCCATCATCATTATTATTATTTCATATACTTAATCCTACGAGTGAATTAAGTTTGATATATATATATATATATATATATATATATATATATATATATATATATATACAGCCTTGGTCAGAATTTTTAGGCACCCCTTCTTTTTTTGTTTTAAACTACATATTAATTCGTTCAATAATTTCAAATGTGTTGTTTTAGTGATTAATTGAAACTTTAATGCTTTTGATAAAATATCAAGAATAAATAACGAACATAACATACATTTATTTGTTTTTCAGGAAATTTGTGAGATGTAAAACGAAGATAATACAAATGTAAGCGAGTTAAGAAGAAGAAACGACCTAATATCACACGTTCTATTTGTTTACAAAAGTAGTTGCTACAATAATGGCGAGGGGTAAGCTACTTTCAGAAGGTGAACGGGCCCAAATAGTCTTATTACATTCGCAAGGACTATCCCAGGTTAAGATTGCAAAACAAATGAAATGCTCAAGATGTGCAGTACAAACAACGTTAAAAAGGTACAAGGAAACCAAGTCTTACAAGAATAGGGCAGGGCAAGGTAGGAAAAGGTCAACAACGGCCCGAGAAGACCGGCTGCTGAAAAGAATTAGTCTGACAGATCGTAAGAAATCATCCTCGGTCGTCGCTGCAGCCTTTCAGTCAACAACTGGGAAAGTCCATCTCCAGTCGTACAGCTGGAAGAAGGCTTGCAGAAAAAGGCCTCAAAGGACGGAAGGCCAGGAAGAAGCCGTTTCTGTCTGAAGTCAACCGAAAGAAGCGTCTAATGTGGGCCAAACAACACCAAAATTGGACCCTTGAGGACTGGGCTAAAGTGATCTGGTTCGATGAAAGTAACTTCGAGGTAAGACACACATTCAGAGTAGTTACTTATTTATATTGTTACATTGTATAGAAATGCATTTAAATGCGTTACAACCGTTATGGCAAAACAATTCATTTATCCTACTCTTTTGTCAGATTTTCGGGACCCTGGCGCCGTTTATGTTCGCCGAAGAGCAGGTGAAGCATACCATGCTGAATTCGTGGTACCTACTGTGAAGTTCGGAGGGGGTAGCATCATGGTGTGGGGTTGCATGGCTCTGGCAGGGACCGGAATGTTCAAAATCTGTGACGGCAGGATGAACTCTATCAAGTACACCACCGTGCTGGATCAAGTATATGAGCGCTCAGTAGCCAAAATCTTCAACAATAATGTCCCTGAAGGTGTCATCTTCCAACAAGACAACACTCCGTGCCACACTTCTCGTCACAGCAAAAATTGGTTCGAGCAGAATAATATCAGAGTCATGGATTGGCCCCCTCAATCACCAGACCTAAATCCCATCGAACACCTGTGGGCCCATCTCGGGAAGAGTATCAGGAAGCACAGATGCACTTCTAAAAGTGAACTGAAGAACATTATACAGCAGGAATGGAATAAATTGCCAAGCTCAGTATGCAACAACTTAGTGAGCAATATGGCAAACAGAATAAAGGCGGTAATTAAGGCCAAAGGCAGACATACCAGGTATTAAAATTAATGTAAATAATTAAATTAACAGGTATATCATTGTTTTTATATCCTTTATTGCACTAACATATATTTTTACTTAGAATTTTAGAGGTGCCTAATAATTCTGACCAAGGATATATATATATATATATATTTAATGAAAAAGCCATTTCCTATTTTTTTTTTCATTCCCTAAAGCTGTTTCTTTGATGATGAATTTTTTACACTTGGGAGAAATTACATCAACGAAATTATCTTGGGGTGAAAAAAAAATCGGTGCTCAAAGATTGCTGAACTAAATACCCTTTTGTTAATTTAATTTAATCTTTACTTAATTAAATACTCTATGTTGAATTTTAAACTTTCACGCGCGAACGCTCTAAAATTGTCCTTTTTTACACTGAAAATAGAGGAACAAATAATAGTGAACTTCGAGTAATTTTCAGGGTATTACAGGATCAATGAAAGAACAAAGATTGGGAGTGTCGTGCTTAATTAACCCTAGAAAGCTAGCGTGGCTTATTACGATAAAAGTCTAATCGTTTTTCTGGAAATGATGTCTTTTATCGTACGCGAGTTCATTTTAATTATTGTTTAGGGACGATAAATTGTTTAATTCAAGGTATAAATATAATTTTCATTGTGGAGTTACGTGGAAACTGCACTGGCGCTATTCACTGGTAGGTCAATTAGAAACAAACTAATGGAATTTATAGCGACATTCAAAGCTGAGAACTTTGACATCGTAGGAATAACTGAATCGAGGATTTTGTAGGAGAATTTGAAATGGGAAGTTACAAAATGTTTTACAAAGATAGGAACGGAAGGGAAGGAGGCGGTATACCTCTGTATGCTCGTGACTTCCTGCACCCGATAAACAGTAATATTGTATCCGTTCATGAAATGTTGGGAAATGATCTAAATCTAAATAATAAAGTAGGGCATCTGTTTCTACTTTCTCCACTTTTCCGTGAAATTTCCTTGGCTACTTTTCCAGAGTCAAGGTATTTTCTTCAACCTTTTTCCATACCTGCCTCTGACGGGAAGGGAGCGGAGGGTGGGGAGAGAAACCTTTCTATCCAGTTTTCTACTACTGCTAAAATAGTTAAAGGATAAATGAACTACAGTAGTTTAATAACAGGAACCTCCCAAAGTGGACCGGAAGGTCTTTGAGGCTTCCTCTTGTCCTTGTAACTCTCTCTCTCTCTCTCTCTCTCTCTCTCTCTCTCTCTCTCTCTCTCTCTCTCTCTCTCTCGCATCCATCGACAAGCGTTCTATCTAAACAACTTCTAAGTCAGAGAAAAGAAATGAACTCAACTAACTGATCTCGCTGAAATCAATGAAATTAGAACTTTTTTTAGTGTAGGAGTACATTGTACATGTGCAGCTACAAAAACATATATTACCCCGCACATTTTTTAACAAGTCAGGAGCTATTTTTATTTCGATTCAACTTGTATAAAAAAAAAAAAAAATTAAAACAGAGCACCGGTTATGAAACTATAAATGAAACAATATTGACTGGATTTTTGGCACGAAAACATTTTTATGGCTAACACGAACTTTACAAAATAATAACAATAAAAAAAAGGTCATGCTACGCTCAAGAATAACTTTTTTCTCTTCTTTCTTCTGGAATGTTCTTGCGAATGATATTGGTAAATTTTTGTGGGATAGGACTCATTATTTGGCTTAAAATGATTAGATTCTCAAATATAAAAGACTCGGTGGATTTTGGCTCCGTAGTAGAGTTGTGTTGATGCCGTTTGTTTCTACTCTTCTCATTCTCGGCCATCCTCATTCCAATCTTCGTCCAAGAATAAGAAATCCGTAAGTGGGAATCTCAAAGGAGGTAATTTTAAAAATGATCCATTCTATTATCGTTTTAAGTTACAGTTTTTATAATAAAAACATACCCCTTTGGCTCGCAACTGTATGACGCTCTCTTTACGCCCTTCCCCAAATCAGGAAACTCTTCTCAAATTTAGAATTCTCATTTTCCGACCGCGGATGAGAATGAGGATGGTATAAAGTGGGACGTAATCTGTTGATGGATCCTACAACTGATGCCTTATCGAGGTCAGTACGGTGATCCACTAGTAACTAGTGGATCACCGTACTGACCGTACAACTAGTGACTAGTTGGATTGAACGAAGCGTATGCATTATAATGATGTGCTCATACAATTCTGTATTTATGCTGACAAATTCTTCTACACAGGATTAGGAAAGCGATAAAAAATATTTTAAAAAAATTCTCCAACATATTTTTTAATCTAGTCAAGGGACGACAGAGACACTGTCATTATCGAGAAGTCAAAAAGGAAAGCCAAACACGCGGGTGGGAGGAATTTTTTCAGTGCCCGAAGGTTCGGGGAAAGAATTAACTATATTTGGAGATCGGATCAAAAGGATAGAAGCTTTGCCAAAGCCCGCTATTAAGAATACGTTAGAAAAGGGATTTTCGAAGATCAAAGGTTAGATGAAAGTTCGCTTTGGTAAAATTTCTTTGTTTCCAAAACTAAATTTATCGAAGTTACTCTAAAACATTTCCACTAAATGTTTAGAAAATGTCGCGGAGAAATTCCAATTTTATGCACTTGATAATTTTATCAAAATTATGTGCTTCGTAATTCTTTTTGTTTTCATCAAAAAATTCGGGATTGAGTAAAAACTTTGTTGCTTTTCCGTATGTTTACCTATTTATACGCCTCGGTGGTGTAGTGGTTAACATTGCGAACTACGAATCCACCGGTCCGGGTTCGATTTCCAGCGAAAGCAGGCGGCGCGCGGCTTACCCAGTTGTCCATCCTCTCAGAAAAAATAGGTTGGTAGATAAATGGGTACCTTGGGTTGCCTAGTGGTCAAGACGCTGGGCTGGTGATTGGAAGGTCGTGAGATCGAGTCCGGGCAAGGATTGTATGGCCATAGGTGAAGATATTCGTGAAGTATACGTCCGAGACTTCTCGGGCTAACGCCACTTTCTGCTGAAAGGCGACGGATCGACTTCTTCGGACTTCGGTCATTTGCTGAAGCTACGGCAGCGATTGTCTCTTGCATCCTCACTGTACGACGTCTCACGCGCTTAGATGGACGAACACTACCATCTTCATTAAATACGAAAGAGAGAATGATGTTACGACACGGAACATTTCCTCATGAAAATTCCCTCCTGAATGCTCGCTGAATTGCAACAACAGAGCCTAATTTAATACAGAGTTCCACAATTTTAATCCACGTTGGTACGTCGTAATGTCCCATCATTCAAATCTCCAAAGCTTCATCCGTAACGTACAAAAATAAATAATTAATTATACAGATACTTCTTTAAAATATATACAATAAAATTGTGTTACATTGTGCCACACCCTGTATATACCATATATATATATATACACACACAATGTGGTCAGGAAGTCCATGGCAATTCTATGTTTGGGTGCATACTTTGTCAAATTACCAGAGACTTCCTGGACACATTTATATATATATATATATATATATACATATATATACATATATATATATACACTAGAATGCCCACTGCAGCATGCGCAGCAAAGGCCCCCAAAACACAACCTTGGACGAACTGGAAGGTGTGAGTGTGTGTTTTGTATTGTTCGCCATTTTTCTTTTCTATTATTTCTCTTATTATTTCTGTTATAATTTTCTATTATTTCAAAGATTATTTCAATTTCCATTTGTAATGAGAAAGTTAACTAAATGCAACATTATTTTATTTTCCACAAATTCTATTTATATTTGACATTTTCCTCCGTAAAAATAGAAATGAATCTCAAAGACTTTTGCCTGAAAAGCTGTCACTTTTTTCCCAACGGCATATTTCGCATAAAAATACTGTAATTAAACTACAAAAATTAAACATTAATATCAACATTGTGTAAACCAGTATGGATGTAATGTATATGTTATGTAATGCGCTCTTTCTCAATAAAGATTATTAATATTATTATTATTATTATTATTATTATTATTATTAAAAACGTCTAGTTCTCCCTTCATGTGTATACGAAATTTGGTGCAGATCCCCCAGCCGTTTAGAGAGCCCCCCTCCCAGTCCACCAATGCCGGATTAAGGTGGGTGCACAGGGGGCACGTGCCCTTGGCCCCCTAGTCATGGGGGCATCCCTGGTTGCCGTAAAAAATATTACACGTATTTAAAAAAAACAATAGATCTAGACTGTCTAATACTTAGCCTAATATAGCCCTAATAATTATATACATATAAACGACAGTTTAAGGACTGCTTTCAGGGTATATTTGGAGATTTATAAATCTAAAGGATGGTTTTCCTAATGTATCTGTTTCTCTGAGAATGTACCTCTGTTTAATGTTCACAAACTGCTCAGAAGAGCGTTCGTTCGGTAAATTAAACTTATAAAGAATAAACTGCTCATCATGCGGGATGAGCGGCTGAAAGCTCTAACACTGCTGAGCATTGAGAGTGAACTGATGCGAGGAATTTGCTTCGAATCCATCATTCGAAACTTTGCCGATGCTAAAATAAGAAAATATGACGTTTGTTATATAACTTATCTACATAATAATAGACTACATTTTGAAATCTATATCGAGATGTGCTCCTAAGACAATATGGCTTATGTCTCCTGAAAACTAAAGTGAAAACACATTTCTGTGCTTTTTTAGTTTCTTAGAAATAGATGACAGTTTATGTTCACAACGCCTACAATAATTTACACTGTCTGTATATATATATATATATATATATATATATATATATATATATATATATTATAACCATGCTCTTAATTGTATATGTGATGGCAATGCAGACAAGACCACAAGGGCTCCCTATCTTAAGTGCCCCGGGCCCCACAAAGCCTTAATCAGGCACTGTAGTCCACTCCTCATGGAGAGGGACTTGGAGAGGCGGGTGTGTTGCTAAAACCTTCCCTGGTTCTCCCTTAATGTGTGCACTGAACTTGGTGCAGATTACCGTAGCCGTTTAAGCATGTATAAACGAACAGGCAGACAGACAGACATCATCCTCTACATATATAAATAAGATACCTGTCAACTTGTCATCGGTTCCGCACGTTCGTTGCTTTTCTGGCAGAGGTCAGGCTAGATCTAGCTCGGTGTAGAAGAGAATCGCTCTCTTGATTTCTCAATCTCACATAGCCAAGTACAGCCGGTTCATATCGAACTGAGTGAAGACTTGCCTTTATTTTTTTCTAGTGTATATATACACACACACAGTATATATATGTGTGTGTGTGTGTGTGTGTGTGTGTGTGTGTGTGTGTGTTTTGCGCGTGCAAGCCACTTCCTGCACGCGACTTTTGAAGATACACTTTGAACTAGCTGAAGAAGGTGTTGGTCCTCTATGATTGACACGACCTTGGCCGGAATCGGAGCAGTTCGAATCAAAACTTTATTTCCAGACATACCAATTAAATAATACTAAAATTTTAAGAAGGACTGATAAAACTCAGAAGTTTTTCCGTTAAGAGTTTTATGTCACTCGCGAGCACTTTATTAACGAAGTTATTTAGAAAAGGCAGAGCTACTGACGAGGCTCAAAATTATGGCCGAAAGTTATGGCGGGAATTTATTTAAAACAATTGAAATTTTGAATTATCTTTTTGGGGGACTCCAGTTGAAGGTCACTTTTCCCTTTTTATTCAGTCGTACGATCCGCAAATTATTTAATTTGAAAAAATAAAGTTAAATAAAAGTAAAAAATTAGCGAAGTACGTACTTTTAATGGTGACGTAATGTCGGGATTGTACGCTTATACGACGTTACATTTTAGTACATTTCAAACGACCGTTTGTACATTTATATAATTTATAAGATACGTATTTTGAGATTTTTATTAATTATTGAACAATTTTATATGATAATTAATCGGGATTAAAATTATAATTAGCGATCAAGTCGAGTTAAGTTATTACAATTCATTACAGTTTCAGTAAATTACAGTTATTAGTTAATTGTAGTGCCAACTAATTACGGGTAATTACATGTATTCATCTGATTCCAACTGCATTATTAATTAGAGTCGACTTATTTTAAAACATAATGTTATTAACTGATTATTATTATTATTATTATTATTATTATTATTACCAAGTATTAAAATGACACGCAGCGAATGTGAATGGACACACTTATATGCTATTTCTGACCAAGTTAAGCGGACATGTAACGTGACACTACGAGTAACGAGTAACGACTGTCTAATGAGAGAGACCAGAAGACATAAACGAATACAAGAGCAGTACAGTACATCATAGCGTAAGACGTGACGTTACATCAGTCACGCAGTAACAATGGACTGTAACAGACGAGCGAAGGGAGACTTTTTTGGGGGGGAAGCTATTTGATTGAAAATGATTGTTCAAATGCCGAGGTTCGTAATTTGGATATGGAGGCAATAACTGAACTTGACGATGCAAATCATTGCCATCTAATAACATTTGAGTAGATATTATCAAAGATGAGGAATTTTGAATTGCACACGTTTACGTAACGATAATGTACGTCAGTAGACTAATAGACAAAGGTAGACATAGGTAGATATAAACTACTGATGAATAAAATGATTACGTACAACAGGGAGAGTTGACGAGCGATTAATTTACAGTGCAGAGGAGAATTTGTAATGGATTAATGTTTAATTAATGAATCTAGAATAATATGACTGAATAAATGGAGTAATTTTGTATACGTTCAAAGCTAAATTACCTAGAAAAAATTTAACAACAGAAATTTATAGTTGGTTGAAAACATCGTCAAGTCCTAGACATACTTCGACTTAAATTATCCCTTCTAAATATCTTTACTGATTAAAATTAATCTCAGTGGCGTGCCCAGGGGGGTTTCCTGGTTGCCCGGAAATACCCTATAAGATCCTAAGTTAATTAATTAATTATTATTATTATTATTATTATCCAGGTTGCCTGCCTCAGGCAAAATTTTATCGATGGAGCAATCCTCTATAAGTACACAAATAATAATTTGTTTTCGAAAAGCCATGGACATCACGAAGGTTCAATTATAGAAACACCCCCTTCTAAAATCCTGGGGCACGCCCCTCAATCACCCATCCAGTCTTAAATCGAATTCCATTTAAATCAATATTTCATGATTGCACTGTAACAAATAGTAAAGATATTAAGAAGATATTTAGAAAAGATACTTAGAAGGAATTATCTAAGTCGAAGTATGTTTAGGACTTGGACGATGTTTTCAACCAATTATAAATTTCTGTCGGTAAATTTTTTTAGGTAATTTATGTTCGATGTTAATGTTCGATGGAGTAAAAGAATAAATAAATGATGTTAATTTAATTGGTTAGGGAGGACCAAATGAGTGGATCATTAAATGAAACGACGTTTACACACTAGACAAATATGCTACAGGACATGTACGTACGAGCGAGTGAAAATGAATGTAAGTAGTAATTTGGTATATATATATATATAATATATATATATATATATATATATATATAGTCATGCGGGTTGCTTCTACAAAGCTTCAATTTAATATTTAGGAGAAATCCAATGACAAGGAGGAATGTAAATGCCATGAAAAGTCTTCTTTAATGCGCAACGTTTCGAGCAATACGCTCATCATCAGGCTAGATAATAACAATATGAAATTAGAATCAATAAATAAATGTGAACAAGACAAAATAATTTCTATAAAACCTATTCAGTAAAAGCAAATTTTAAAAAGACTAAAAGAAGAGGGTTAAATTCAAAGTTATAAAAATTTACATATAAAATTAACAAGAAATTTAAAAAGCTATTTTTAAATTACATATAGTAAATTTGAAATTAGTACACTGGAATAATTAACACTAATACAATGGAATAATTAACACTACGAACCTTTCAATGCTGGTTCCGAGGCACGAGTAATTTAAAACAAAACAAAAACAGGAAACAAACTATGAGTTGGGCGGTTGGAGAGTATAAGTTGGGTAGGGGGGATTATAAAAAATTGGGGAGGGGGGAGGGGAGTTAGGGGAGGGGGGATTATAAAAAATTTAGAGGGACAGCTGAGGAATCCACGTTTAGAGAAGGGGTCAATGTTTTAATATAAAGAGATTCCAAAATTCTAAGTGAGTTAGGACAAGAATTACAACCGAGAATTTTAAAATTATCTAAAGTGACATCAGTTTTGCATTTAATACTGTGTTCCCGAATACTAGAGGCTTCTTTTTTATTTAAAATTTTACCTGTTCGGCAACTTATTCCCATATGCGAATAAAATCTAGCCCTGAGGGAGCGCACGATGCTGCCAATGTAAGTACCAAGGAGACACCTTGGGCAGGTAAATAAATATACAACACCGCTACGCAACGAATCAAGAGTTCGATCCTTCGCTGAGAAAAAGCTACCTAAAGACATTTTGTTAATAAATAGAATGCGAAAATCAGTTATTATCTAGCCTGATGATGAGCGTATTGCTCGAAACGTTGCGCATTAAAGAAGACTTTTCATGGCATTTACATTCCTCCTTGTCATTGGATTTCTCCTAAATATTATAATATATATATATATATATATATATATATATATATATATATATATATATATATATTATACTTAATAAACAATATAATATACACCATAATACTTAGTAGACTATCTATTAATGGAAACGAATAAGGTGTATGAAGTACAAACAAGTAATTTTCAGCCGTGTTACATTCCAATGGGCATACCCGATATTACGATATGACAATCAGTAACAAATGGGGTTTGAAGAAGAACGGGAATAATTCTAATGAAATATAAAGTAATCTAAAAGGCTGATTATCTTGGGTGCATTTCGTTTATGGATGAGATTAAGGGTAATAAGGGACATTCGCTCCTGAAGCGAAATATGGATGGTGATGGCATAAACATGGATATAGTCCTCATATACAGCGTGCGAAATTCCCGTTGACCCGTTGGCCCGAGGCCAGTTGTTTTCACATCGGATCAGCAATTTTCATAAGACAGCTGATCCGAGTGCTTTAAGTTAAAACATCGCTGGCCTCTCGGACCAGCTGTCTTATGAAAATTACTGATCTGATGTGAAAACAACTGGCCTCGGGCCAACAGGCCAGCCGGAATTTCGCACGCTGTTCACACGAGAATGGTAAGTCACATGCTTGTGATATATATATATAATATATATATATATATATATATATATATATATATATATATATATATATATGGGAATGAACTCAGAATGGTCCCCTGAGTTTTTTATGATACACACAGACCGTGCATGGAACAAGGAACTCTTCTGGGATAATTAAATCCACTATAGTCCGAATAAGTAATGGTAAATGACAAATACCATAGTTTTTCTTTTTCATGATGCTAGCCCGACGTGGGCAACGGGTCACTCGCAAAGAGGTCCCATAAATATAGCTTCCCTCACCAGCTATCTGCAAAGCAGACAGGATCCAACTTTGGGACATGGATCTAGGGTTTAAAGCACCTAGCCATGCTACATTTAGAACCTCAATATAAGCAAAAGACTCGCTGCCTTCACGTCAGATTGAATGCATCAAAGAAAAAGAAAAAGGGGTGCTTTAAACCCTAGATCCATGTCCCAAAGCTGGATCCTGTCTGCTTTGCAGATAGCTGGTGAGGAAGCTATATTTATGGGACCTCTTTGCGAGTGACCCGTTGCCCACGTCGGGCTTGCATCATGAAAAAGAAAAACTATGGTATTTGTCATTTACCATTACTTATTCGGACTATAGTGGATTTAATTATCCCAGAAGAGTTCCTTGTTCCATGCACTGTCTGTGTATCATATATATATATATATATATATATATATTACTGCAACAAAAATGGTTTTGTATAGCAAGTTCTAATTTGCCGTGTCGTTAACATGAGTAAAGAACTAATAATTTACGATGTGTAAACTCGCTGTGTAAATTGGGTTTCCCAAAGTTTTGTCACTGAGAAAGATTGCCAAATTGTGTCAAGGAGGCCGAATATTTAAGTCATCCATCGGAAGTTTTCAGAAACTGTTTTTGTGTTGGGTTGTCCTCATTCAGGTCGACCACGTTCCACGTTCTGCGCGCACTAGAGGAAAATGTTGAGCAAGTTGAGGAAGCATTCCAGGTTAATCAAAGTCTATCCGAAGAGCTGCACTGGGGTTGAACATCAGCTATACAGCACCATCCAAAGGAGGGTTCAAGTCACTCAAAAGTTAGAAGTTTCACTTCGAGAATGACGCAGCCCTCCTGGTCAAAATCTGTTTTATCAACGAGGCTACATTTCATCTTTCAGGCTCGGTAAAACGGAAAACTGCAAAGTGTGGGGAAAGAGAAAATTCTCCTGACCACTGTTCAGTTCACGAAGGTTAGGGGGACTCCCCTCAGCTTCATTTATGGCGTACCATTTCAACTGTCGGGATTGTAGGCCCGCTTTTCTTCAAAAGACCAATTGTTATAGCTGAAAGAGTTAATGGTGACATTTATCAGCCGATGTCTGAAACGTTCTTTCTGCGAGGTGACAAAATATTCAACAAGATGGTTCTTACACACAAGGCAACTCCTGTTCGTGACTTTCTCAACAGTACCTTTGAAGATCTATGGATCAGCCAACGGGGACCTATGATGTGGGCGCCTCATTCACCTGACCCCCACGCCTCGTAACTTCTTTCTCTGGGGATATGTGAAGACGAAGGTTCGTGCATATAAGCCTGATGATCTTCAAGACTTCGAAGAAGCGAAGAAGAGATTCACGACACCATTGATGAAATCGATGGTACGGTTTTCTCGATCGAACGTTGCTTATGAGTCTGTCAGGCATTGACCCAAATACGTTAAAAATGGGTTTGGGGAGGGGGCCGGGAAAACCGGCTGGACGTGTACCGTTAAAATATGGAACCAAATTGGATTAGATCCGTGCACCAAAAGCAACGTTACTCCTTGGCCTATCAGAGGGCTAGATTTTGTTTATGTAAATGTTATGGTTCTTCATTTATACTAAAAAATAAAGAGCAAAGTAACTTATAATCACCCTGTATATACTGTACTTATATTGCAGAAAGTTTAATGCCAAAATTAAATTATTTTGTTTATCATTTTAAAAGGTTTTCTTTTACGTCATTATCGCGGGAAAAAAAAAAAAAAAAAAATTATATATATATATATATATACTGTATATATATATATATATATAGAGAGAGAGAGAGAGAGAGAGAGAGAGAGATTTCACTTTAATGTGATGAAGTGAGGTAGTCTCATAATTATTTTTTCCACTGAATCTTATCTTCATTTCACTGTGTTTTGAATCCTCACATCGTGTGAAGACTTTTTGTTTAGAAAAAACCCGGAGGGAAGACCAAAATGAGCGCTTCGCCAAGTTGAGGACAAAGGGCGTGAATTCATCTTTAAGGATGTAGTGGTACGCGTAAAGACCATTATGAATTTGAAGCTGGAGGCAAAAATATGTCGCAAATATGAGTGTGCGCAACGGCGAGAATAAAAGTCATAACACTTCAAGGATCGCGTTAATAAAATTGCGCCACACGCGAAAGGCTACAAGATAACTACATTTTGAATAACTACTTTTGAAAATGTCCTTCCTGTCACGTTGAACTACAGTTGATATTTCGGTGAAACTAAAGCAGTGAAATGAAGTTAAGACATTTCTTAACTAGGAACAAACAAGAAACAATGACTTCACGAAAAGTATGTCATTGTTATCGATATATTCAGAATGGAGCCAAATTCACTGAACGAACCATTTACTAAAATTACAAATCAGCTTGTTATTAATGAGCAGAAATATGTTTATCCTGTTGAGGAAGTGGACAAAGAACTTATTAAGAGTTTCTCATTCTTTCGCGAACGTAATACAACATGACGTCAAACCAAATCCTAAGAAGAAAAGGGGACACTTTAGCAGAGGAAGTATATATATATATATATATATATATATCGTAAAGAACGACGCTTGTATAGGAGATATTCCGCGCAAGACGAGAAAGAGAAAACAACAAATGAAAAAATGAAGTACCACCTGGGAATCGAACCCGGGATCTTCCGATTGCCGGTCAGACGCGATAACCACTACACCATGGACTTCACTCTTCCAAATGTCGTAATTCCTCTACATACTCGCAGAAACCAATGCCCCAAGGGGGCACCTCCGCTTGCCGTATCATTATATACATTCAACTGCAAAGAACACGCAGTATAAATAACGTAAAGAACGACGCTTGTATAGGAGATATTCCGCGCAAGACGAGAAAGAGAAAACAACAAATGAAAAAATGAAGTACCACCTGGAATCGAACCCGGGATCTTCCGATTGCCGGTCAGACGCGATAACCACTACACCATGGACTTCACTCTTCCAAATGTCGTAATTCCTCTACATACTCGCAGAAACCAATGCCCCAAGGGGGCACCTCCCGCTTGCCGTATCATTATATACATTCAACTGCAAAGAAACACGCAGTATAAATAACGTAAAGAACGACGCTTGTATAGGAGATATTCCGCGCAAGACGAGAAAGAGAAAAACAACAAATGAAAAAATGAAGTACCACTGGGAATCGAACCCGGGATCTTCCGATTGCCGGTCAGACGCGATAACCACTACACCATGGACTTCACTCTTCCAAATGTCGTAATTCCTCTACATACTCGCAGAAACCATGCCCCAAGGGGGCACCTCCCGCTTGCCGTATCATTATATACATTCAACTGCAAAGAACACGCAGTATAAATAACGTAAAGAACGACGCTTGTATAGGAGATATTCCGCGCAGACGAGAAAGAGAAAACAACAAATGAAAAAATGAAGTACCACCTGGGAATCGAACCGGGATCTTCCGATTGCCGGTCAGACGCGATAACCACTACACCATGGACTTCACTCTTCCAAATGTCGTAATTCCTCTACATACTCGCAGAAACCAATGCCCCAAGGGGGCACCTCCCGCTTGCCGTATCATTATATACATTCAACTGCAAAGAACACGCAGTATAAATAACGTAAAGAACGACGCTTGTATAGGAGATATTCCGCGCAAGACGAGAAAGAGGAAAACAACAATGAAAAAATGAAGTACCACCTGGGAATCGAACCCGGGATCTCCGATTGCCGGTCAGACGCGATAACCACTACACCATGGACTTCACTCTTCCAATGTCGTAATTCCTCTACATACTCGCAGAAACCAATGCCCAAGGGGGCACCTCCCGCTTGCCGTATCATTATATACATTCAACTGAAAGAACCACGCAGTATAAATAACGTAAAGAACGACGCTTGTATAGGAGATATTCCGCGCAAGACGAGAAAAAGAAAACAACAAATGAAAAAATGAAGTACCACCTGGGAATCGAACCCGGGATCTTCCGATTGCCGGTCAGACGCGATAACCACTACACCATGGACTTCACTCTTCCAAATGTCGTAATTCCTCTACATACTCGCAGAAACCAATGCCCCAAGGGGGCACCTCCCGCTTGCCGTATCATTATATACATTCAACTGCAAAGAACACGCAGTATAAATAACGTAAAGAACGACGCTTGTATAGGAGATATTCCGCGCAAGACGAGAAAGAGAAAACAACAAATGAAAAAATGAAGTACCACCTGGGAATCGAACCCGGGATCTTCCGATTGCCGGTCAGACGCGATAACCACTACACCATGGACTTCACTCTTCCAAATGTCGTAATTCCTCTACATACTCGCAGAAACCAATGCCCCAAGGGGGCACCTCCCGCTTGCCGTATCATTATATACATTCAACTGCAAAGAACACGCAGATATAAAACGTAAAGAACGACGCTTGTATAGGAGATATTCCGCGCAAGACGAGAAAGAGAAAACAACAAATGAAAAAATGAAGTACCACCTGGGAATCGAACCCGGGATCTTCCGATTGCCGGTCAGACGCGATAACCACTACACCATGGACTTCACTCTTCCAAATGTCGTAATTCCTCTACATACTCGCAGAAACCAATGCCCCAAGGGGGCACCTCCCGCTTGCCGTATCATTATATACATTCAACTGCAAAGAACACGCAGTATAAAATAACGTAAAGAACGACGCTGTATAGGAGATATTCCGCGCAAGACGAGAAAGAGAAAACAAACAAATGAAAAAATGAAGTACCACCTGGGAATCGAACCCGGGATCTTCCGATTGCCGGTCAGACGCGATAACCACTACACCATGGACTTCACTCTTCCAAAGTCGAATTCCTCTACATACTCGCAGAAACCAATGCCCCAAGGGGGCACTCCCGCTTGCCGTATCATTATATACATTCAACTGCAAAGAACACGCAGTATAAATAACGTAAAGAACGACGCTTGTATAGGAGATATTCCGCGCAAGACGAGAAAGAGAAAAACAACAAATGAAAAAATGAAGTACCACCTGGGAATCGAACCCGGGATCTTCGATGCCGGTCAGACGCGATAACCACTACACCATGGACTTCACTCTTCCAAATGTCGTAATTCCTCTACATACTCGCAGAAACCAATGCCCCAAGGGGGCACCTCCCGCTTGCCGTATCATTATATACATTCAACTGCAAGAACACGCAGTATAAATAACGTAAAGAACGACGCTTGTATAGGAGATATTCCGCGCAAGACGAGAAAGAGAAAACAACAAATGAAAAATGAAGTACCACCTGGGAATCGAACCCGGGATCTTCCGATTGCGGTCAGACGCGATAACCACTACACCATGGACTTCACTCTTCCAATGTCGTAATTCCTCTACATACTCGCAGAAACCAATGCCCCAAGGGGGCACCTCCCGCTTGCCGTATCATTATATACATTCAACTGCAAAGAACACGCAGTATAAAGAACGTAAAGAACGACGCTTGTATAGGAGATATTCCGCGCAAGACGAGAAGAGAAAACAACAAATGAAAAAAATGAAGTACCACCTGGGAATCGAACCCGGGATCTTCCGATTGCCGGTCAGACGCGATAACCACTACACCATGGACTTCACTCTTCCAAATGTCGTAATTCCTCTACATACTCGCAGAAACCAATGCCCCAAGGGGCACCCCCGCTTGCCGTATCATTATCTACATTCAACTGCAAAGAACACGCAGTATAAATAACGTAAAGAACGACGCTTGTATAGGAGATATTCGCGCAAGACGAGAAGAGAAACAACAAATGAAAAAATGAAGTACCACCTGGGAATCGAACCCGGGATCTTCCGATTGCCGGTCAGACGCGATAACCACTACACCATGGACTTCACTCTTCCAAATGTCGTAATTCCTCTACATACTCGCAGAAACCAATGCCCCAAGGGGCACCTCCGCTTGCCGTATCATTATATACATTCAACTGCAAAGAACACGCAGTATAAATAACGTAAAGAACGACGCTTGTAGGAGATATTTCCGCGCAAGACGAGAAGAGAAAAACAAACAAATGAAAAAATGAAGTACCACCTGGGAATCGAACCCGGGATCTTCCGATTGCCGGTCAGACGCGATAACCACTACACCATGGACTTCACTCTTCCAAATGTCGTAATTCCTCTACATACTCGCAGAAACCAATGCCCCAAGGGGGCACCTCCCGCTTGCCGTATCATTATATACATTCAACTGCAAAGAACACGCAGTAAAATAACGTAAAGAACGACGCTTGTATAGGAGATATCCGCGCAAGACGAGAAAAGAGAAAACAACAAATGAAAAAATGAAGTACCACCTGGGAATCGAACCCGGGATCTCCGATTGCCGGTCGACGCGATAACCACTACACCATGGACTTCACTCTTCCAAATGTCGTAATTCCTCTACATACTCGCAGAAACCAATGCCCCAAGGGGGCACCTCCCGCTTGCCGTATCATTATATACATTCAACTGCAAAGAACACGCAGTATAAAATAACGTAAAGAACGACGCTTGTATAGGAGATATTCCGCGCAAGACGAGAAAGAGAAAACAACAAATGAAAAATGAAGTACACCTGGAATCGAACCGGGATCTTCCGATGCCGGTCAGACGCGATAACCACTACACCATGGACTTCACTCTTCCAAATGTCGTAATTCCTCTACATACTCGCAGAAACCAATGCCCCAAGGGGCACCTCCCGCTTGCCGTATCATTATATACATTCAACTGCAAAGAACACGCAGTATAAATAACGTAAAGAACGACGCTTGTATAGGAGATATTCCGCGCAAGACGAGAAAGAGAAAACAACAAATGAAAAAATGAAGTACCACCTGGGAATCGAACCGGGATCTTCCGATTGCCGGTCAGACGCGATAACCACTACACCATGGACTTCACTCTTCCAAATGTCGTAATTCCTCTACATACTCGCAGAACCAATGCCCCAAGGGGGCACCTCCCGCTTGCCGTATCATTATATACATTCAACTGCAAAGAACACGCAGTATAAATAACGTAAAGAACGACGCTTGTATAGGAGATATTCCGCGCAAGGACGAGAAAGAGAAAACAACAAATGAAAAAATGAAGTACCACCTGGGAATCGAACCCGGATCTTCCGATTGCCGGTCAGACGCGATAACCACTACACCATGGACTTCACTCTTCCAAATGTCGTAATTCCTCTACATACTCGCAGAAACCAATGCCCCAAGGGGCACCTCCGCTTGCCGTATCATTATATACATTCAACTGCAAAGAACACGCAGTATAAATAACGTAAAGAACGACGCTTGTATAGGAGATATTCGCGCAAGACGAGAAAGAGAAAACAACAAATGAAAAATGAAGTACCACCTGGGAATCGAACCCGGGATCTTCCGATTGCCGGTCAGACGCGATAACCACTAACCATGGACTTCACTCTTCCAAATGTCGTAATTCCTTACATACTCGCAGAAACCAATGCCCCAAGGGGCACCTCCCGCTTGCCGTATCATTATATACATTCAACTGCAAAGAACACGCAGTATAAATAACGTAAAGAACGACGCTTGTATAGGAGATATTCCGCGCAAGACGAGAAGAGAAAACAACAAATGAAAAAATGAAGTACCACCTGGGAATCGAACCCGGGATCTTCCGATTGCCGGTCAGACGCGATAACCACTACACCATGGACTTCACTCTTCCAAATGTCGTAATTCCTCTACATACTCGCAGAAACCAATGCCCCAAGGGGCACCTCCCGCTTGCCGTATCATTATATACATTCAACTGCAAAGAACACGCAGTAAAATAACGTAAAGAAACGACGCTTGTATAGGAGATATTCCGCGCAAGACGAGAAAGAGAAAACAACAAATGAAAAAATGAAGTACCACCTGGGAATCGAACCCGGGATCTTCCGATTGCGGTCAGACGCGATAACCACTACACCATGGACTTCACTCTTCCAAATGTCGTAATTCCTCTACATACTCGCAGAAACCAATGCCCCAAGGGGCACCTCCCGCTTGCCGTATCATTATATACATTCAACTGCAAAGAACACGCAGTATAAATAACGTAAAGAACGACGCTTGTATAGGAGATATTCCGCGCAAGACGAGAAAGAGAAAACAACAAATGAAAAATGAAGTACCACCTGGAATCGAACCCGGGATCTTCCGATTGCCGGTCAGACGCGATAACCACTACACCATGGACTTCACTCTTCCAAATGTCGTAATTCCTCTACATACTCGCAGAAACCAATGCCCCAAGGGGGCACCTCCCGCTTGCCGTATCATTATATACATTCAACTGCAAAGAACACGCAGTATAAATAACGTAAAGAACGACGCTTGTATAGGAGATATTCCGCGCAAGACGAGAAAGAGAAAACAACAAATGAAAAAATGAAGTACCACCTGGGAATCGAACCCAGCAATCGGAAGATCCCGGGTTCGATTCAGGTGGTACTTCATTTTTCATTTGTTGTTTCTCTTTCTCGTCTTGCGCGGAATATCTCCTATACAAGCGTCGTTCTTTACGTTATTTATACTGCGTGTTCTTTGCAGTTGAATGTATATAATGATACGGCAAGCGGGAGGTGCCCCCTTGGGCATTGGTTTCTGCGAGTATGTAGAGGAATTACGACATTTGGAAGAGTGAAGTCCATGGGTAGTGGTTATCGCGTCTGACCGGCAATCGGAAGATCCGGGTTCGATTCCCAGGTGGTACTTCATTTTTTCATTTGTTGTTTCTCTTTCTCGTCCTTGCGCGGAATATCTCCTATACAAGCGTCGTTTTTACGTTATTTATACTGCGTGTTCTTTGCAGTTGAATGTATATAATGATACGGCAAGCGGGAGGTGCCCCCTTGGGGCATTGGTTTCTGCGAGTATGTAGAGGAATTACGACATTTGGAAGAGTGAAGTCCATGGTGTAGTGGTTATCGCGTCTGACCGGCAATCGGAAGATCCCGGGTTCGATTCCCAGGTGGTACTTCATTTTTTCATTTGTTGTTTTCTCTTTCTCGTCTTGCGCGGAATATCTCCTATACAAGCGTCGTTCTTTACGTTATTTATACTGCGTGTTCTTTGCAGTTGAATGTATAAATGATACGGCAAGCGGGAGGTGCCCCCTTGGGGCATTGGTTTCTGCGAGTATGTAGAGGAATTACGACATTTGGAAGAGTGAAGTCCATGGTGTAGTGGTTATCGCGTCTGACCGGCAATCGGAAGATCCAGGGTTCGATTCCCAGGTGGTACTTCATTTTTTCATTTGTTGTTTTCTCTTTTCGTCTTGCGCGAATATCTCCCTATACAAGCGTCGTCTTTACGTTATTTATACTGCGTGTTCTTTGCAGTTGAATGTATAGAATGATACGGCAAGCGGGGAGGTGCCCCTTGGGCATTGTTGCGAGTATGTAGAGGAATTACGACATTTGGAAGAGTGAAGTCCATGGTGTAGTGGTTATCGCGTCTGACCGGCAATCGGAAGATCCCGGGTTCGATTCCCAGGTGGTACTTCATTTTTTCATTGTTGTTTTCTCTTTCTCGTCTTGCGCGGAATATCTCCTATACAAGCGTCGTTCTTTACGTATTTATACTGCGTGTTCTTTGCAGTTGAATGTATATAATGATACGGCAAGCGGGAGGTGCCCCTTGGGGCATTGGTTTCTGCGAGTATGTAGAGGAATTACGGCATTTGGAAGAGTGAAGTCCATGGTGTAGTGGTTATCGCGTCTGACCGGCAATCGGAAGATCCCGGGTTCGATTCCCAGGTGGTACTTCATTTTTTCATTTGTTGTTTTCTCTTTCTCGTCTTGCGCGGAATATCTCCTATACAAGCGTCGTTCTTTACGTTATTTATACTGCGTGTTCTTTGCAGTTGAATGTATATAATGTTACGGCAATGCGGGAGGTGCCCCCTTGGGGCATTGGTTTCTGCGAGTATGTAGAGGAATTACGGCATTTGGAAGAGTGAAGTCCATGGTGTAGTGGTTATCGCGTCTGACCGGCAATCGGAAGATCCCGGGTTCGATTCCCAGGTGGTACTTCATTTTTTCATTTGTTGTTTTCTCTTTCTCGTCTTGCGCGGAATATCTCCTATACAAGCGTCGTTCTTTACGTTATTTATACTGCGTGTTCTTTGCAGTTGAATGTATATAATGATACGGCAATGCGGGAGGTGCCCCCTTGGGGCATTGGTTTCTGCGAGTATGTAGAGGAATTACGGCATTTGGAAGAGTGAAGTCCATGGTGTAGTGGTTATCGCGTCTGACCGGCAATCGGAAGATCCCGGGTTCGATTCCCAGGTGGTACTTCATTTTTTCATTTGTTGTTTTCTCTTTCTCGTCTTGCGCGGAATATCTCCTATACAAGCGTCGTTCTTTACGTTATTTATACTGCGTGTTCTTTGCAGTTGAATGTATATAATGTTACGGCAATGCGGGAGGTGCCCCCTTGGGGCATTGGTTTCTGCGAGTATGTAGAGGAATTACGGCATTTGGAAGAGTGAAGTCCATGGTGTAGTGGTTATCGCGTCTGACCGGCAATCGGAAGATCCCGGGTTCGATTCCCAGGTGGTACTTCATTTTTTCATTTGTTGTTTTCTCTTTCTCGTCTTGCGCGGAATATCTCCTATACAAGCGTCGTTCTTTACGTTATTTATACTGCGTGTTCTTTGCAGTTGAATGTATATATATATATATATATATATATATATATTAGGGTGTCACTAGGTAATAGGGGAAATTAAACGATGGATATTTTCCTGACACCCCCTAAAATTGTTCCATTGGTGTAAAACATACGGAAGAGAAATTTGGTCCTGATTGGTCATCATTTAAAGGTCGCCCTCGTCACTGAAAACAAGACCCATTTGTTGACGTCAACAAGCTGTTCAGTGTTCACAGCTTGGGCCGAACCAGATAATAAAAAACAAGGCAATTTGGTGAAATAACGAAAGTAAGACACTTAAAACGCAAAGAATACAAACAGTTTATTATATAATCAAATAGAAGACATAATTTTGGCGAATAATGGTACAAAATGGAGAAGCAACAAAAGCAAAACTTTGAGAAATAAATACATATACAGTAGCAGAATAATTGGTGCTCATACGCTGATCAGTGATTAGTTCTTTCGCGTCCTCACTAATGCTGATTTGTTCGGAGCTGGGTGTTGCTTTCTGTGGTCAGTGACAACTTGAACGAGGAACTGGAGCTGTTCTTCTTTCACTGTCAACTTTCCGTTCAGCTCCTTCACCAGAGCCACGGCCCGTTCTGCTCTGTCGTTCACCACTGCAAGTTTGGAGACCACATCCCGAGCTTGCCACGTATTCAGAGTTTGACGTCCATGAACTGGGATGGTGGAGCAGGAAGCAATCTGGCAACTGAAGTTTTGAGAAGAATCCTCGGGTGTTCTTTGTGATCATTGCTCCAGTCCTTTGCTGTCACTGAGGAACATAGTATCAAGAACCAAAGGTCGTTTGGCGGCATGTGAGGGGCTTCTTGATCTAACGCTGCACTTCACTTCCATCGATATCCTCTCATCAAAGAACGCCAGACCCACTGCCTCCCCGAATGGTACCACAGGTGCGCAGACAGCTTCTTGGTGGTACCATCAGAGATCTTCTTGTGCGGGTATCGAAGGAGCGTCCTCATCAATTCCCATCATTCAGCGGAGCTTCGATGGACAGATGAGCTGTTTCCACGCTTTCATGTAAACTAAACAGAAAAGAGGCAGATATCTCGAATTCCGCGTTCCTCAGTGTTCGTCAGTTTAAACTGTCTTCGGAAGAGCCAGATCTTGATGGCATAGAGCCCCTTAGCCATCCATCTCGCCCGGTGCATAGCACCAGGGGCGCGGAAGTTTAGTCCCTTGTATGGAACTCCTCAAGAAAGATGACGGAAAGATCGAGGAATTCCTGATAGTCATCACGAACTTGAAGTGCTTGTGATTTTGCAAACTCAATGAGCTCCGTTCTATGCTTAAAAATAGCTGCTTTGGTGAACGCATCTGTGTCCGCAGTTTGGAACTGTTGCTGGTCAATGCGGGTCCAATAATCATGGAAGCGCTTGAAAAGCAGAATTTCTGGACCGGTAGATACTGAATCTAGCGATGCTGCGAATGCCGCCTGTAGCACCAACTCCAGTACATGGTGTCTGCACGCGCAGTGTACAGGTCACGTCCAACTTTTTCTTCCAGAAGAACACAAGTTCCTCCGGTGGCCTGTGTTTGTCGCGGTTTGTCGAACACATAGATTTGACATGATCGGTCACTCCCCATTCATTCAGGCAATCTATGATGGCATTTGTTTGTGCCAGCGCGGTTCCTGACAGAAGTTTTGGCACCCTAGGAGCTGCTCTGTCCCGGAGCCAGATACAAGAATAGGTAAGCGGTCAACATATTCTCGTGACGTCAGATCTTGCATGAGTTTTCCGTCCCAGTGACAGTCAACGGACTATTGCCTTGGACTCGCTCTTCAGTTGCCGAGCCTTAAGGGTACGGAATTTTTCACACTGACGATGAATGGATCCACGATTGATGTTGTAGTCGCTAGCATCATGCCCTAAGCTGGAAGCTGCCTCAAACAGCAGATATGTGGCCTTTCTTGACGAGAGTTGCGTGCAATCAAGCGCTGCCGCAATTCCGATGTCATGATGTTCTTCGTTGCTCTTTGTTTAGACGCTAACGAACCACCACATGCTCCTTTTTCTTCGCTATCATCTGAGCTGGAGGATGAGGACTCCAAAACCGCTTCGTTGGATACTGCCTCCATTTCAGCTGCTGATCGCTTTCTTCGTTTCTCCTCTTCCTCCCGACGTCGAGTACAATCTTTGACTTGGCGCTGATGGGTCATGTCCAAACCTGCCATTGAACCTGGACGTCCTTTCTGGCGCTGCTGCTGAAGGAACTCCCAATCCTCTGGGTACTTGACCAATTTCTCACAATCAGCGTGGGCGATGTCAAAAGACGATCGAGGCGTTCAATGAATTCTTTTTCTTTCGTCTTGTGTGAATCGCTCGTCCTTGAGGTGTGTTTTTGAGTCCTTTCCACTCCTCGAAGACTTTATCCAGTTTGCTGACGCAGTGTGTCTCGAGTCTGGTTGGAATGTGAGCTTTCTCCCAGAAGGACATCACTGCTCGAAGTGACTTCCTCAACGCGTCACGTATTGTATTTCTTTTCATGGTGAAGGTAAAGGAAGTAACCGAATGCTTGCCTGTAGGAAGGAAGCTTGCATCCTTTCACCTCATCAACCGCTGCCCCTAATAGGTATATACACTTCCGGGTTTCCATCACCAGAAATCACGTAGCTGAAATGAGAAACGGTGAATCGTTAAGTATTGTTCACTTTATTTCTCAGATATTCAGACACACACAGATACACACACACACATATATAGAGATATATAGATATCTAATGAACGATTATGGAGACGCCGCGCAAGCATTAAACTTTGGAAGGCGGGGGCGACCTTTTATAGTTATTCAAATAAAAAGATTTTTCAGTCACCATGTTTTTTTTACCAATGGAATAGATTCGCGGGGTGTCAGCATGAAAATTTCAAACTTTGCATTTAAGTGACACCCTAATATATATATATATATATATATATATATATCTTTGGGAGACAAAAGCTACAAAGAGAAAATAAATTTATTAGAGAACAAGCTTCCGACTCATACTAAGGGTCTCATTAGATGCGACTGAAGAGGGTAGTAAGATAGGATAGGATAGGTTAGGTTAGGTTAGGTTAAGTTGCATTTTTTCTTTTAGTTTTTATTATTTTAAGCTATAAGTAAATATTAAATATAAACTATTATCTTGTCGGGATTATCGCTTGTCTGGGTTTTGGCCTTCGGGATTTTGGCGCTCGGGCTTATGGCTTTCAGGATTATGGCAGTCGGGATTATGACGCAGACCCATATGTATATATATATATATATAGAGTAAATATCATGGGTAAAAAGTTTTAACTCAAATATGCGAACGAACTTATCCTTGGGTATGGGGAATGACTTATACGATACTGTTCAGTATATACTATATTTAGACCTAAAGGTAATTATTACGAATATAAGTACAGTACAAAAATGTGATAGTTAATCGCAAGAAATGAGACAAGTACAGTTATAGAGTATGTACAATGACATTAATACGAAGATTTATCAGTATTCCTTTATCCAGAGGGATTTAAACTTTTTTGAACATTTTTATGAACACTTTTATGAACAATAGTAATAATAAAATTTTTAATATCAATGCTTAATCATTACATACTTTCAATCCAACGAAAAACGGGTGATTTTTTTTAATTAAGACAATCTAAATTGAGGAATAATATGCCTTTAAGACGTTGGATGCCACACGACCCACCGGTGGGTCGTTCTTCTCGTACTTCTAAAATGGTGTTCGGTATATACAGCGGGGTAAACAGCCAAAACCCCGGTTGACATCGAACGTGTTAAACGCTTTTAATCTCATGAGAGTTAATTTTTCAATGAGTTGCGAAATATTTACGTTAGTAAATGAAAATAAAATGTGCCACTTTTTGGTTACAACTTTGATATTTAATAATTTTAACTCTTTAAAGAATGCGCTTGAATGATCACGAAACTCAGCATCAGATCTACAGATCTACAGAAAATAAAGCTAACAAAGACCCTAAGATCCACTCTAAGGTTAGCCCGAGAGAAAGGAAAGAGTAGGGGGTTAAGAGAAGAGAAGAGAATAAGGGGTTAAGTAAGGAGCAACACCTATCACTCGTGGGTTAACATTCATTCAGAAAAAGAGGAAAAAAGTCTCACCATCATCATCCGCCGGCCACTGCCGACAAGTCAGAAAAATAGTCGGAGAAAATAGGAGAGGGGTGAAAGATGAAAAGAAGTAAAATAAGAACGCTTACAAACCATGCAAACACAGTCTTAACTCACTGTCATACCATGCAAACTACAAACATGCAAGGAAAGAGAGTTACAGACATGCAAAGTAAGGAGATAAAAAAAAAAAAAAAGTAGGTAAAGTTAAACAAAAAGTGGGTTAGTTTACGCTACGAACTACATCTACGTTCGTGTTAGTCTAATTTTTTTTTTTTTTTTTTAATTTTATTGCTGGCATCACACGCTGGCATGTCACAAGCTGGCATTCATCGTCAACAGACTCATCCTCGAGCACCACCACCAGAGCTCCCGTAGCTAACTTTGTTTTTTTATATTAAACAACGTTAATACCTTTAAAATGTCTGTCAAGACGGTTCTTAAACATATTAACGCTGGTAGAATGAACGACTGACTCGGGAAGATTATTTCATTTATCAATTACTTTAAACGTAAAGAAGTTTTTAGCGATATTAGTAATGAAACGTCTGCCACGCAACTTAAATCCGTTATTGCGAGTATTACTATTATCGAAAGTGAACAATTTGTCAAAATTTACGTTATCGATGTTATTAACGATTTTGAAAACGTCAATAAGCTCCCCCCTTAATCTTCTCGTTTCGAGCGAATACAGGTCTAACTCTTTAATCCTATCTTCATAAGGCTTATTGCGCAATGACGGAATCAGTTTCGTGGCACGACGCTGAACCCTTTCTAACCTATCAATATCCTCACGCAAGTACGGGCACCAAAACTGAACGGCATATTCTAAATGAGGCCTGACTAGGGACTTGTAAAGGGGCAATATAATATCCTTCGATTTAAATTCGAAATTACGCGCTATGAAGCCTAACATCCTATTAGCTTTTGCGCAAGACTCCAGGCACTGGTTCCTAACCTTTAAATCCTTAGATACGCGTACGTCTAAATCTACTTCCTCGTCAACGCTCGCTAACTCCCTATCATCCATCGTGTACATGTAATTATTGTTGCGAAAACCTATGTGCAAAACTTTACATTTGTCTACGTTAAATTGCATCTGCCACTTATCTGTCCACTCCATAATCCTATTTACATCGTCTTGGATCCTATTTCTATCGTCCTCGTTAACAACCTTACCGCCTATTTTAGTATCGTCCGCGAATTTTGACACGTTACTAGTCAATCCTACATCTATGTCGTTAATGTAAATTACGAATAGCAATGGGCCTAACACTGAACCCTGTGGGACACCGCTACCTACATCTAACCACCCCGATTCACTACCATTAACTACGACCCTCTGTCTCCTAGCACGAAGCCATTCTTCTAACCAGTTAGCTACCTGACCGCGTATACCGTGCGCTTTGACCTTCGCAATTAGTCTCCTATGCGGAACTGTATCGAACGCCTTTTTAAAATCGCTTGTTTTTGAATAATAAATATACCATTTAAAGCTTTGTTAAGCGAATTAGCCCGCAATACATCATACGAGGAAGAACGGAAAGAAAAATGAAAATATATTAAATGGTATAAGCGAAGCACGTAAAAGTCTTACTTTAATGGAAAAGCTTAAAGGATAAATTCTAACTACGAAAATTAATTACATTTTAAGATCGTGATTAGAGGCGTCTGTAACATTAAGGCATACCGGTAAAAAGAGTATAACTAAACCAGTTTTACTTTAAAGAAAACGGAAGTTAACGCTGGGTTGAACGGGACCCAGTATATAATAAGAGAATTAAAAATGGCTATTACTAAAAATATTTTATTTTATTTTTTCTAATGGCAAATAACATGACGGAAATAGCGTCTCATAACGTACGATCAATGAAAAATTCCGACAATGATGTACAGTATATGAGATCCGTAACATGGCTGATTTAGCGAATGCGGGAACATTGACCGCTCAAGCAAGAATTGAATTTGTCTGAAATCCACAGTGAATTTGTACATGACGCATCACTCCCAGTTGACTCGGTTAAGGTTTCATTGGCAAGAAAACGTTATGGAAGATTTGACTTTCTGATAAAACTGTACAACTAATGCATGAGTATCTCCTCTGTGAGCATAGGCTTATTGAATTAAACTAGTTGAAATAAGAAATATCAGTTGCATCAGTGTGACTCCCCAAGTTAAAATTAGGCACCTGACTCAGTGCACTCTCAAATGAATCGATTGTGCCTCGATATGGAAGACAGAGAGCTAAAAAAAACTTTCTCCTTCACCAAATCAATTCTAGAGGCGGAATCGTGAACCTGACCTCTTTACGCGGCTTTCAAAAGTTCACAGAAATATACAGAGACACCACAATGATTGTCGTTAAGAACAAATGGCAAAGCTCATCAATGAAATGCCAAAACGTGCGTCAACTTTACATAAATTCGAAGGGGAAAAGCAACACGATTCTAAATACAGTGTATGTACTTTATAAATCTGTTCCTATCTATTCACTTTTAGTATTTAATAAAAAAAATTATGGGAAAACCAAAGGTGTCTATTTACTTTTGTCAACGCTCCTCTCTCTCTCTTTCTATATATATATATATATACCAGAAAAGAGAGAGAGAGAGAGAGAGAGAGAGAGAGAGAGAGAGAGCTCTTTGCCATCCGCCAATTCCCTTTAAGAGACATTCATACAACTTATGATGATAAAACCGCCCACTGAGAGATGCTAAATGGTTGCTATAACAACCAGTCAGAGTTCTCATGAATTCCTTTTCTCTTTTTGAGCTCTTTCATGTTCCTTTTCATTGTTGTTGTATTTGTCTCAAAGAAATATTGTTTTTCCCATTAAATGTCAAATTCTTGAATCACTTCGACATTTTCTCGCTAATACATTGATCTCTCTCTTGATCTCTCTCCCTCTCCTTCTCTCTCTCTCTTTCTGTTATAGACACACGCACGCACCCAGACCTACACACACACACACACACACACACACACAAGAGTATCACGGAAAGTGATCTAGTAGAGTATTATACAGATAGGAAACGCTGTATTGATTATTAATTTTCTTTCTATCCTTATATTTATCGTAAATGAATCGATTACGACAGCCATATTGGGTATATTTCTTTTTTACCTTCAGGCTTCGAACATATATACATATATATATATATGTTGGTGTAGTGGTTAGCATCGCTAACTACGAATCCACCGGCCACGGGTTCGATTCCAGCGAGAGCGGGCGACGCGCGGCTTACCCAACTGCTTATACTTCCATAAAAAATAAGTTGGTAAATAAATGGTACCCCTGGGTGACCCGATGGTTAAGACGTTGGGGCTGCTGACCGGAAGGTCGTGAGATCGAGTCCGGGCGAGGACTTCGTAATTTCCGACTTCCGTGGTCGGTCGTAGTTCGGATTCCACTTTAAACTGGAGGTTTAATTAACGGTTCAAGGGGAGTAACGACCTTGACCTTAGTCAGAATGAACAATTCGGGCGGAAGTAAAATCGAACTTACCAAAGAACTTATATATATATATATATAATATATATATTGCGCATCATGTTTTAATGAAGAAGTTAATAAATAGTATTTGAGTTTGCTAATTTTTTAAAAAAATAAGTAATTAAAGAGAGCTTCTTTCACCCAATTAAAATTCTCTCTTTTTTTTTTTATCTTCAAAAAAGGTTCCGGAAAAACATTCTTGGATTCCTATTGGTGCATAGGTCGCTGACGTCAGAGTAACGCACGCGTTGCCACTTTTTTTCAACTTTATTCGCATATTTTAGCCTTCAATTTGTTACGAAAGTTTCTCTTTTGTTGTTTATTTTTATTTATGCAATTATACGACAACTGCAAACATGGTCGTCCATTCATTAAAGTCGAAAACTATTTTTATATTAATTTCCAAACATTTTTTTAAAGCTTTTCCCCCATAATTTCCAATGACCATCTTGTATGTAAATTAACAAAGTTATTTCGGTAACTCTTAAACTACATATATATATATATATATATATACACACACAAGGTGCTTCAAAAAAAATGTTGACACTTATATGGCGCTAATATGTTACTGAATGGGGTTCACTCATTAATCACTCAAGTAATCCCTGAAAAAAACCGACATTATTGAAAAACAAGCAAATAAACACACAAATACTTACATAAACAAAAAATCGCACAAACTATGAATGGTAAGCAATGACATTACAGCGCCATATATAAGTGGTAACATTTTTTTAAGCACCCTGTATATATATATATATTATATATATGGAGGCGGTCACGTGTCTCAGGGCTCTGAGACTGGATACTTTAAAGCGTGTGCCACACAAATGTTTGCGTTCCGTCCGGCAAACATGATTTCGTGTCTCTATCGCGTTTCGCGGATCGTTTACCCCGTCTTTGTGGAGAGTGTTTGTTCCGTACAATAGGACCGATATTAAACCGAAACTTGCTCACTACCGAAACACAAAGATGAAACTTCAAACTTTAAACCAAAATGAAGCCGGTCGTTTTAGAGCTATTCGAGAAGTCGTCACTTTTCCTTTTAGTTTAGGTACGAAATAGAAACAACTTTTTCTAAATATAAAACTAACTTCAGATACGAGATACGCGCGAAACCCTTTACTTTGAAAACCAGTTTCCGATAAACCGATTCATTTTCGAAGAGGTAAATATGAAGTTTTTCGAAGCGACGCGTAAAATTCATTACTTCTTTCGTAATTGTTTAGTTTGAATTTCAAAACAATTTCATTCATTCATTTTCTTTGTCTAAAATCTAAATGAGGCGAATTTCAATTCTGTTTACGTTTAATCGCTCCTAAAACAAGATGATACGCGGCGTGCCAAGATAATGCCAAAACAGTGCCTCGAGGAGGTCGTTCTCACCTTATTAATTATATGGTGAAGTATATTTTCTTCTTCAATATGAATGATGAAAACATTTTTTCTCACTTCGTTTGTATATTTTTTGGTTTCATACAATTTCACCATTGAATAATTTAATGATCACAACTGTATGAAATTTGATATCTTTGAGTCTGCGATATATATATATATATATATATATATATATATATATATATATATATATATATATCGTGACGCAGCGACTAAATTCGTAACTGAAGAGGAGAATGGTTTTCCTCTTAATTTTCATCAGAGATATCTCTAATAGACAGGATGAACATGCCCGATCCGGGTATCAGGTATAAGGTATAACTAACTTCTTTTACAATTACGTACTTCAATATTTTTAACACGTAAACAAAATTTCGAAGAAGGAACCCAATTTTATATATTCTTCCTTTACCAAACTTTCCCTACGAGCAAAGTGGAGATACTGCGGTCGGGGGTTCGACTTCAGATGGTGCTAGCATGATAATCCAGGAATTAGAGCAACGGACCACATTAGTTGGCCTGAGATACGTGCCAGTTTCTGGCCCTCCTCACTCATTATTATTAACAAATTTAACAACATAAAATTTTAATTCTAGAAAACCTTTGTCTCTTTAAAAAAAAATTACCTAACTAACTAACTATAACTATATATATATATATATATATATATATATATATATACAGGCCCGGATTTAGCTATAGGCGAACTAGGCGATCGCCTAGGGCCTCGCGCCAAAGGGGGCCTCGCTCAAGCCGTTTTGCGCGTTCTGTTCAAGTGATATTAATGATTTAGAACTCTATGAAGAACTTAAAGTACTTTGCAGGTTTATACCTGAGAAAACAGATCTCGGAAATGCCCTTGTTTATATAGTGCAAAAACAACTAAGTGAGATTTATCCTAATGTTTATGTTGCACTTCGAATAGTATTAACCATCCCAGTTACTGTTGCTTCGGCTGAAAGAAGTTTCTCGCGTCTCAAACGTATTAAAACATATTTGCGTTCCACAATGTCTCAAGCGAGATTGCAATCATTAGCTATGTTATCAATAGAAAACGATATAACAAATTCATTAGATTATTCTCAATTAACTGAAGAGTTTAGCTCGAAGAGAAGTAGAAAAGCATTGCTGTGATATTCAAGGAGCATCTGAACCAAATATTAAAGCATTAATATTTAGCCTGATAAGTCGATCGCTCACTATTATAAAAAATGAAATGTCAACATCTCTATATCACATATGAAAAACGTTTGTATACTATGGAAAGTCATTACCTATAATATTATATAATCTTAGAAATCATTCTTATATTTTCGATACAAATCTTGTTTCATATTATAATTTATACTTATTTGTATGGTTTATTTATATTTCTTATACAATTTCCATGCGTGATTATTTTGGTTTGGTTTAATTTTTAAGTGCTGGCATAGTTCTGTCTATGCGGGATTCTAATATTGCTGGTGTAGTACCGATAATTAAGTCCATATTTTCATATATATATAGGCCTAGGGCCTCGCAATTTCTAGATCTGCCTAGGGCCTCGCAACTTCTAGATCCGGCCCTGTATATATATATATATATATATATATATATATATATATATATTTTTTATTTTCCCCAGAATGTCAAAGGTTTACATGTCATATATGGAGATGACCTTGTGAAAATCCCCGCAGGTTGTAAAGCGAGAACTGATTAGTTTAGAGTTTCTGTCTTTAATAAAACGAAATACACGATTCTGTGCGAATTTTTATTCTCGTGGGAACCGCTTTTGGGAAGGGAAAAAATTGTATTTCAACCAACCTTTAAAAATGTGTGCGCGAAATGCAACCCCCAACATCGATTTATAAAAGGTGGTAGGTGGGGTGGGGGCTAAATTGTGAGAGAAGAAACGTTGAGTCTGTTTTGTATGAAGACGGGGGACTCCGCTTTGAGCTTCGACCCGAATCATTGTCGTGACGAAATCGTACCAAAGTTTAAAAAAAAAAATTACGCGCAATTCTGCGGGATATACAACCAGTATTTCACTTAGTTTTCAATCATAACTTCCTCATTCGTGTAAGAATTAAAAAGTATATAATATCTCGTATAAAACGCGACATATATTGATGACAGAATACTACACTCGGGTGAAATTACTGTCTTTATATAAACGTCTGATCAGGAGTGGTTAAGGACGCAAATATTTTACGTTTCATTGATTCAATCATGAACTCGTTTCATGATTGAATCAAATAAAAATTAAAATTAATTTTATAATTTCGAGATGAGATGGAACAGTTTGAATTTATGTATTTTGTAATGACAAGAAACTAAACTAATGAGGTATTACCATTTGGTATACGCGTGATGTAGAAATAAATATTAATTAAAGTAAATATGCTCGCGCGAAAATTACTTTAGACTAGTGGTTCCCAACCCTTTTTAGGCCAACGCCCCTTTATGTCCATTAATAATTGCCGGTGCCCCCTCATAAAGATAATAATATAACAGGATAAGTGATTTATTAATAACGGGTAACAATTTTACAGTATCCTAGCGACCCCCTAAGATTCTCAAACGTCCAGGCTGGGAACCACTACTTTAGAATAAACAAAGATTCAGCGATAAAGTTTGGTTGTCAGTCTCTCGTCAAACAGTAGAATGAATTAGTCAGTAAATGAAAGGGATCAAATGTAGAATTCGGACCCCAGCCTTCTTTAGTTAGCTTTATAAGGCTAACTAACGAAAATATCACGACCTAACCTAACCAATCGTTAGGTTAACTGTACACCCTTGACGATTGGTTAGGGTAGGTCATGATATTTTCGTTAGTTAGCCTTATAAAGCTAACTAAAGAAGGCTGGGGTCCGAATTCTACATTTGATCCAATGAAAGTCGTCGTCAAACAGTAGAATGAATTAGTCAGTAAGTGAAAGGCGTGACTCAATTCATAGAGAGCAAACTTTGAGTCTTTTTATATTTCATTGATGGAAATTTCCACGCGATCTTCGTTGAGTTGGAAGGAAAGAAGAATACCTACTCGCGGGTGAAGTTCACTCATCTATTTTTTTTTTATTCTCTTTTCAGACTGAGGCCGCGGCTCGACTCAACGAACTCGAGAGGCTCCTCGACGAACACGACCAGATTGTGCGCGAACTCAAACGGTCTGAGAGCACTGGAGGACTGCACGTGATCGGAGCAACGGACGCGGGTGAGGAAAAAGCCCGAGAACGGAAAACGCGCTAAAGAAACAGAACGGGCGAAACATTCAAAGCCCAAATGCGCAAACTGAAGCGCGTTCACTATACACTACCTCACGTATATTTATATTATTTAATCGTACATATTAACAAACTACACCATTAAAGCTTAAGTGTTAAATTAAATAAATAAATAGAAAAAGTCCACTTAACATACGCGTGTTCCAACTTAAAATTATTCTAATAATTATTTCAGGAAAATAAAACATGTTATTTTATTCATTTATGCAGTCAAAGAACAGCTGGAAAACAAACACCATAATACCTGTACCACAAACACAATGTTACAAGCATAACGATATATATATATATATATATATATATATATGTGTGTGTGTGTGTGTGTGTGTGTGTGCGCGCGCACGTGTCATAACTGAGATTCGACTTATCTGGAGTGAATATGTTTTCGGATTCCGATTCGAGAATTGTGGTCTAAAATCGGATTCAGAAGGGAAGATTTTATAGTTTGGTCGATTGATTAAAACCTTTTTAGCTTAAAAGACATCGGATTGGAAAATCCGAAGATCCGGCGAGGGAGCAATACCTTTCGTAACACTTCGTTGCGTAATCCAAAAATCCTTTATGAAAGCTAAATGTTCCTTCATGAATGGATGCTTTTGTTACGTATGAAACGGGAAGTTGTTACGAGCATTCAAGGGCGTAATAGCAGAGCACAGCATATGTTCTCTGTGAATGAATGTTCTTTAGGTATGAGAAGGACGAATGGTTTCTCTGTGTTTAGTATATTCATCCACTATTTTTATTTTTAAAATATATATATATATATATAGGGTGTGTCAATTTTGGGGGTGAAATGACTAAATTGAAAATCATGTGATTTGGTAGCAATTTAATGTAATCATTTGGCATACAAAATAATATCCTTGCTTCAAAAACAATAAAAAATAACTCCTACCTACATCAATTTTAATTCAAAAATTCCATTTTTCCGTAAATTCGTAACAAAATAACAAATGTGCGCAAACATCCTATCAACATTTAAAGTGGCAATAAGATATCATTCAGAGTCTTTATTTGAAAGTAACCAATGCAGTCATGTCCTTTTTGCTGCGGTTCCTTGACATCAGCATTCGGCTTGCTACTTGCGCTTTGATGTAGCCTTCTCGCCTCTCGTGACTGTAAACTTGACTAGCTGCTTCTGTGCCATTTTCACACATCTCTCCACACTCTGAGTGTGAGAAGGCCACTTTGGCACTTGCATTGGGGCCTCTTTAAGTTGTGTTAAATCTTTGTTTGTTATACATGTTGTCAGTGGTGGCTCCAAAACTTCCGAACTCAAGTTAACTAATTCTGACAATTTCGTGGCATTGACGTTTATCGGAGGTACCTTCCTTGTCTGAACAGAGCAGTCTCTCAGCTGGTCATCATCTAGTGATGTTCCTCTAAGCTTTAGAATGATTTCCACAGCCTCAGTTCGCTCTTTGGTACATTGGTTGCAGAGTATTGCTTGCAAAACTGCCTCTGGCCTAGCATACCAAGCGGACCTTCTCACCACAGGTAACACGATGTCCACCACTACTTTCCTTTGGGTTCTCAGTAGCTGTAATTGAAACAAGATGTGGTTGGGCCCCTCCATCCACATTGGATTAAGTTTTACATTGAACCAGTGAGGAAGATAAAACCCAATAATAAATTCAACAATCAACATCAAATTCTGTAGCATTTTGCCCTTCAGTGCATGTTTGGAAACCCAAATCCTGCAGAAACGAATCGCTGTAGTTAACCAACGACTGTGACTTACGGGTCCAATCTCCAAGAGAGCCAGATTTTGAGGCAACTCTCCTGATCTGATTGCTTGAACAATACGATAAGCGTAAGATTGATCCGTGCTGAGGTCTTTGATAACTTCTTCAGACAACACTGGAAGGGGAGGGCCTACTTCGACCTTTGGAAATTTTGTATTTATTTCTAATTCCGTTGCTTCATCTAGCATGTTGCCAAGGGGGCCTGACCACTTGTTGTTGCTCTTTGTAGGACCATCAAGTTCCTGGATGAGACGAGAAGAGGTAGTTCCCCTGTGTGCAAATCACATACAATCCAAACAAGCCTTCTTCCAAGTTTTTCTCTAAATGCGTCATAACACCGCCCTGCCATCCAGTGTTCACCACAGTTGAGTCTCCACCAACGGCCTGCAGTGAACTGTCAAGTCTTCTTTCTTGAAGCCAACATATTATTTGATCAGCAATTGCCTCTGCATGTTTCTTGCCTTCTACTTCTGCTTCAGGAACAAAGTGAAACAAATAGCGGCCACCAGGTTCGGAACACACAGAATAGTGTTCTTCTTTGATGAGACTGGGAAACTTTCTGTCCATTCCCTCTACCTCTAGGAGAACTTTTGCGTCATCTCTTCTTCCATCAAACAAAAGGCAAGAGAGACCTTCCTCCTTCAAATCTTTTTCATGCTGATCAGATATTTCCTTCATTATTTTTTCTTGTGCTCTTCTTATCTTATTATGATCTATCACTAAGGATGTATCCTCTCGACTGATGAGGCCTGCATCTATCCAAGCGGCAGTGGCAATCTCTGCAGTCTCTCGTAGCCCCGTATGGTGGTGAACACTGGCAAGGGCAATGTTTGAGATGTCTTTAGTGTTGTATTTCATTCTCTTCGGCGAAGGTTCAGATGGGATTTTGGAGCTATCATCTGATGTTGCTTCTTTCTGTTCATTTGAAGAGCTTTCAAAGAAGTGAGAAACCTCTTGATAGAGCTTTCATCTCTTTGGGTGGCTTCTTCACTCTTCTTTTTCTTCATTTCTTCCCTCTCTCGGATTTTCTCTTTTTTTTTAGCAATAACAATCTGTTTTTTGGTTTCTGAATAATCTGCCGAACCAATCTGCATACTTCCTTGGCCTCCTGCCTTTGCTCTCTGCGCCTTTATGAAAGCCAGCTCCAAAACAGGGATCTTCTTCTCACGAGGACAGCGACAATCAATGTGAGGGTGAGGTTCTCTGCATGAGGGAGAACAATTGGCTTCAGAACACAACTCTATGGGACACTGGCAGTTAAAAATGTCAAGAAGAGTATCAAGTGTGTGCAGAAATTTATTTTTCTTTGCTAGTTTTCCTTTACCAAGTGATGTCTCAACTGCTTTGTGCCACAGCTTTGTTAATTTTAGCTCAATAGTTCTATACTGATTGAGTACAGGTGGTTTGAATAGCACATTAGCTTTTTTCCACTGATGCAGAAGAGGGGAAATCATGTCCCTTATGAGCTCTTTCTCTGTGTAGTTCCTTCTATCCTTTGTATTTTGTTCACGAAGGGTAACCCTAGTCTCAGCATGTCTCGCACTGTTGGTAGTTCTGATACGGGAAGCTCCTTGCCTGTACCGACTAACAGGCTCAATTGGCATGACGACTGACCTCTTGTCTTCCATTTTGGCATCTTAGGAATATCTGAAAAGAACGAAAAACATTTAAGTATTTTATATCAATTACGATGTTTCAAAGTTGAGTCATTCGATGTTCTAAAATTCAATAAAAAAATATTTCATGGGATTACAACATAATTAGACAGAAGAATATGATAATAATAAATAATTGTAATAATCAATAATCCATACTTACAGTTAAACTGTAGTATTCGTCTAGTAGAATAACTATGAAGTAGGTACAAGAGCAATAACAGCAAACCACCGTCTATGACATCTAAGAGGCAACTGAGAACTGAGAGTGAGGGACGGTTCTATTCATGTTGTGACTTGTACATTGTACAACAACTATATGACCTTGAAAACACCCCATATGCGATCAGTGGGATAAATCTGTGACAGATGAATAGTTAATCAATTTATGTCCTATTATTTAGTAAAAAAGTCAATTTCTGAAACTTTAAGGTAAAATTGATGTAGGTAAGGGTTATTTTATTTCATTTTGGTTGGCCAATTTCAAGTTTTGACATGAAAAGACACTATATTTTCACTACCAAAATTGATTTGAAAAAAGTTGACAAAATTGACACACCCTAATATATATATATATATATATATTTTTTTCCAAAACAAGAAAACTTTGTACTTTTCTTGCATGTAGTTTAGGCTTGGCTAACTACAATAGGTTAAGCTATCATTGACTTTACAATTTACATAAGATGGCGTACTCTACAGTTTTCTTTCGATCAACAGGACTTTTCACATTGTCTTTCGCATTTCCAGTATCTTCGAATTTCTTAATTTGTCTCTTTGTTGCAAATTTACTTACACTAAACACTGAGATGTAGAATTTGCCTTCTTATACTGTCACTTCAATGACAGCCTACTCCAGTTCGCTTAGCCTAAACTACATGAAAAAACTCAAATCTCAAAATTTTGTGAAAATAATGATGTGTTGTTGAAATTTATATGGGTATATAGCACTTTGTAACAGAACTAAACAAAGTAAAGTAGTGACCTTTTTTGGAGCCCATACAAATTATATATATATATATATATATATATATATAATATATATATATATATATATATTAACGATTTAGATGTCGGCCTAGTCAGTACAGTTTCAAAGTTTGCGGATGACACGAAGCTGGGTGGTAGGGCGATTAATGACGAAGATAGAGGTAAAATCCAGGAAGATCTGAATAAAATCGTTGATTGGTCAGTCACATGGCAAATGAGATTTAACGTTGATAAGTGCAAAATTTTGCATATAGGTTCGCGTAACGGTAATTTTGCGTATAGTATGTCAGGGAAAGATTTAACAAGAGTAGAGCAGGAAAAAGATTTAGGAGTTATAGTCACTGGTAATTTAAAAGTAGCGAAACAAAGTACAGCAGCGGTCAATAAGGCGAACATAGTGTTAGGTTTTATAGCTCGAAATTTTGAGTACAAATCGCGCGATATTATAGTTCCTCTTTATAAATCATTAGTTAGACCCCATTTGGAGTACGCGGTCCAATTTTGAAATCCGCATATGCGCAAAGATATAGACAAAATCGAAAGAGTTCAAAGACGAGCAACTAAGATGATTTCGTCGCTTAGGACAAAGTCGTACGAGGATAGGCTCAAGGAGTTAAAATTGACAACACTCGAGACTAGGAGGCTAAGGGGTGATCTAATCCAGGTTTTCAAAATTATGAATGGGTTCGATAACGTAGATAGAGATAGCTTTTTCGAAATATCTCAATATAATAGGACTAGAAATAACGGGTGTAAGTTGACAAGTAGAAGGTTCGAGACAGCAGTTGCCAAAAACTTTTTTACGCATAGAATAGTAAATAGCTGGAATAGTTTGCCGGTAGAAGTAATTAGTAGCACGTCTATAAACATGTTTAAAAATCGATTAGACGCATATGTTGATAGATTGGGTATAGTTTAAGGTAGTAAAATTAAGGCTTTGTGGTGATAGATCCCACAGCTCAACACAAGTGTTGTGGGATATAGGGAGGCAGCATCTAGGGTTAGGGGATACTCTCTGTCCTTACACACCCCATTTAAAGAGATTCCTCTGCCGAGCGGTGCCCCCCATAGTACTGTGAGGTATTGAAAAACTCATGATCTTCACTTGCCCCACAAACACCTTTAAATGGGAGACCCAAAATGGGTGCACACATTTCCTACATTACTGTACAGTCTTTACAGCCACACCTACACTTTTCCTCCTAAGTATATATATATTGTAATATATATGGTTGTAAATTCTGACTTGGTCCGCAATCGATATGGACCGTGACTTATTTTTCGTTGGCAAGGTACTAGTATTGATGGATACCGTAATGAAATTGACTGGATTCTTTGGATCTAATATATTTGCATGTCGGTTATAAATAGATATAGAGTGTAACATATTTGTGGATAGTAGTCTATTATGACTTGATCCTTTGGATCCAGAGATTCTATCTTTAGTTTTAAATCGATAATTAATTAGTTTTTAATTGATAACTATTTAGTTTTGCAAAAATTGGTCGTTGCGAATGTACAGGCAGTTGTTACATAAATTTCTTATGTTCTTGTGGTTCGGAACCCACGTAAAATTGTAGGTCCCCTCCGCCACCACGGAGGACATACACAATACACAATTACGAATACAGTTAGGTAGACCAGCCATGAGTGGATCCTAGCGTCTTTGTTGGTCTGAAACATATATATATATATATATATATATATATATATATCTCCAATTAAAAAAAAAAATATATATATATATATTCATTTTAACTGCAAACAACACACAGTATAATTAATGTAAAGAAAGACGCTTGTGTAGAAGAGCGTCCGCACAAGATGAGGAAGGAGAACGAGCAAATGAAAAATGAGGCACCTCCCAGGAATCGAACCCGGGATCATCCAATTGCCGGTCGGATATGCTAACGGCAATTGGATGATCCCGGGTTCGATTCCTGGGAGGTGCCTCATTTTTCATTTGCTCGTTCTCCCTCCTCGTCTTGTGCGGACGCTCTTCTACACAAGCGTCGTTCTTTATATATATAATCTTAGCAAAACATGCATGCGTTGAATGCAACACTAATTTTAGCTTAAAATCATTTAAACCTCAATCTTTTTACAGCCTTCAAGCGACTCCCATCGACATAAAAACCCATTTAATACAGACTACAAAAATACATTTGAACTTAATTTAAATTTAGAATTACAATTTAAGATTAAAAAGAACGAATTTTTTTAAATATTTTTAAAATCAATTTAATAATGAACGAAAATATTTTAGAGTAAAAAATTAGTTATAATTTTCGTCTCAAAATTCGATCCAAAATTATTTGCTTTTGGTTAAATATTATTCATCTTCTTTCAGGGTCTGGCTTTGCTTCTGCCCCCATTCCAGCAACTCCCGTGGAGGGGACATTTCCAAACCCACCCACCATTTTGATATCGAAAACAGCCCCCACTTCTCCTGCTCTGACAAAACCACGTCCCCCTGAATAAGCTACGTGGAGGGGTCCCGAAAGGTTAATGTAAACATTAGCCTCAAGAGGACTTGCTATATAAACACCTTACTTATGTAATATATATTATATATATTATATATATATATATATATATATTATCGATTGAAAGTGTGTTTGTGGGATCTTTTGCACCACCAAATTAGGTGAAGTTATCCAATCAATAAATTTAATGGCATCAACTTCTTCCCTCAAGAAAATGAGAGAAGTCATTTTATTTTTTTTATTTTTATTCTTTTCTTGTGAGGGAAAGGAGAGGGGAAATTCTTTGCCCTCAAATAATTCATTAAAAGGTCATCTAATATTTAATTTAAATGTTCGTAAAATAAAGGAAAAATTATTAATTCATTACAAAAACTCAAAGTTATATATATATATATACTTTGAAAATTCTGTAAATAGGGGACCAATTACTTTAAAAATTGCTCCTCCCTAATTTTTAAAATAATTGACAGTAAAAAGTTAAATATTTCCTGTTTATGTTTAATTCAAAAAGTAAAGACGAAAGAATATAATGGCGCATGCGCGTTAAAGGATTTTGGTGAAAGCAAAGTTTGTTTGTTTCATCATTAAAGTTAATTTTCAATTTAATTTTTAAAATAATTTCCAATTTTGTAATTAATTAAGCCATTTTTATTACATAAATGACAAAATAATTAGTCACTCAATTTTACAATTAAGGTTTCAATAATTTCATAACGAATTAATGGCGAGTTGTGCGCGCGCGTATATATATATATATATATATATATATATATATATATATATATATATATATATATATATATAATGCGCCTGATTTTCCTAAACAAACTCCAGTATTCATTTAATTTCCTTGCTTGTATGTTTTCTGGGCGTTTACAGACGCTTACGTACTTCTGAAGTGGGGAAAACTGCGTTTGCTGTTAAGGTAATACAAATATTTTGAATCGGGATTCGTTGTTTCAGCGTTAAGTAACGTACGTCATAAAAGTATAGGTACAGAACGGTGTTTAAGCGTGTTGGCTTAGTTATACGTCGTTACAAAGCTCATTTATTAATAATTTATTTAGAAAACTGAGGTTTTCGGCGTTTCTTACGCGGCTAGAGCCGTGGTAGTCGGATAGTTGATGACTGTACTACGCGTTGGAATGTTGATAAATCGTTACTCGTAGTAATTGTTTATCTTAAAGTGTTACTATAAATAAAAAAAAATGTTTCCTTGAAACTTAGACACATTAATGTTGAGTTTAAGAAGTTTTATGACGTCACGAAACTGCTTCGTAGAATTCGACTGTCCGCGTAAGCCAATCTTTGGATCTTCCCTTTACTGAACTTTGGCTGATGATTAAATAAGTGACATTCGGGAAATTTTGATTCCTTTTTTTTTTAAAGGAAGTGATTTGTATTGTCCTTAAATTTAATTTAGTAAAATTGAAGTTATCTCGTCCATAACTGGTTTTAAATTTGAGAGATTAGCAATGTTTAAATTTAAAAACGCTCCAGCGGATTCTACGTAAGTTAAAATAAATGAATTCATTAGTCCAGAGGTACTTTAGCCAATGTTAGTACAGGAAAAGACGAGAGTACACCCTAGAAAGTTTGTCTCGTAAGAATATCATAATATATAGATAATATATAGATTTAATAAAAATTAAAACGTTTTGGTATTCTTGAATTTGTATTGAATTACGTTCATTCTTTCGATAAGGTCGAACAAATAGTCATGGTACGTATATAAAGACGCGTTTTCAAGATAAAATATTTAATTAAAGATAAAATGTTGAGGAACTGTAAGCAACTGTAAGATAAATAAGACTTGTAAAAGCAAGACGAGTATTTATTAGAAGTATTACCGCGTTTCGGCGGACGCCACTTCTCTCTTTTCAAGAGTCAGAAGCGGTCGGACATTTCTGACGTCTGACATATTTGACATCTCTTCCGCGTTTCGAAGAGATATTTGTTTACTTTTTACCGGCTTTATATATCTTATAAGATAGTCGTTCTACTACTTATTCGGCGATAACGACTAACGAATTCTCGACTCGTATAAACACGAATGTTTATTTAACTCAAACTGAATTTAATAATTTTACATTGCAAAGAAACTAATTTGATATAATTAAAAACTCGTCATCCATTTCGTGTTACGAAAGAGAAAAATATAAACAAAATTGAATTGTGATACGTTTTTTAAAATTGGGAATACAATAATAAAATTGGGAATACAATAATAATTATCGCCACGTTTGCGACTATTCCTATAAAAAGATGGAATCTGATATCTATGTAGAACATAGCAATAAATATACATTTCGACAAGTCTTAAAAATACCACAAAACAAACTTCAAAAATTATAATTTGTGTTTTGTCAATGTCGTTTTAATGACTCATTGTAGGTAGGACCTGACATCCCCCCCCCCCACCAATCCAACGGACGGAGAGCGATCCATGCACTGTACCTCCATGTTTGTGTACCTTACTTACTGTACTATGTATGTCTACCATGTTTAAAGACGTAGGCTGTGTACCTTCATTTTCAGTGTATATTAACGAAAAAATTTAGGACTGTATCTAATTTAAACTGAACTTGAGCTGTTTCGATCATAGACAAGTACAAAGCATGAATATATATATTGTGAAAAAATAAATTGTGAATCATTTATGATATTTATTATTTATATGAAGTGTGTTTGTAAGATGACATAATTACCTGATCGGAAAGTAGTTGATAGCAGTTATACTGTATGTTCTATGTGCATATGGCGACCTATCCGATATATATATATATGAAATGTTTTAATTGTAAAAGCTTGAATTTCGGTGTTTCTAAATCTAATTCTATGTAAGTGTAC